>OY757014.1:130113929-130713929 GCA_963580285.1 Lucinisca nassula | reverse complement strand
TATAACTAGATCACGCAGTCGTTGCTATACCATCGCAAATACCCTCTTTTTGTATGAATGACACTAAAGATATGGCAAAGTCATACTGACCTTTGACCTTGGGGCCATGTTTCGGTCAAGGTCACAAAAAGGTAGCCCACTGCCATCTACATACCATGTACTATCCATATGCAAAGTTTCAAAAGTGTAACTACAGTGGTTGCAGAGGAGATCCATTTACAAGAAACGTGACAGACAGACAGACAGACGGATGGACGGACGGACGACCACTCAACTCTTTCGAAAAAGCGGGTATAATAATGAATAGAACCTTAAATCCCTGTTTTGTCTATATGCAGTAGGGTATTAGGAGGCTGTTCATTTCAGGGACTTGTTCATGTAATGTTAATGAACTTTCACAACAGAAAGGAAGACAAAGTATTTCTGAAAGTGTTGTCTGTCCTGAAACAGTAACCTTTCACCTTAAAAACCTTTTTAACAGCAACAAGATATATTTTGTATGTTTTTCTCCCATTTAAGCATAAATAATCAGAACAAATTACCCTGTAGCATGACATGTCATACAGTGCATTATGTGCCACTAGAATGCAGTCTCCTGGGAATTTTGCTTATTACAATGAGAGAAGCTCATCTCTCCATAATAAAGGCCTGATTTTAATTATCTGGTTTTGCCAGCTCCAATAAAAGACCAGATTATGAAAGAAATGTCTTCATTATCAACCAAGAGTTAAATACGTTCACACCAATTAGAATTTACAGCCATAAATCCTGGTAAATTGTCAACTTGACACACTGAAATTCAGCTATTTGGATCAGCTCAATTTAAGGCTAATTATCCCCATGCTTTTAAAAAAAGTGTAAGGGGATATTGAGAATGACTCGGTCTGTCTGTGCAGCCATCTGTCTGCCTGTCACGCTATCTCCTCCTTCACCCTTGACCGGAATGCAACCAAATGTGGTACATAGCTTCCTTACATGATGAGGGCCTGTGAGAGCAATGCTAAATTTGGATGTGCCCAGGCATTGCCCAACCCCTCCACTTTAGCAAAAGCCTAATATCTGAGAAACTGATTAGATCCCCACCCCTAAACCATATTTATTTTTTCCCCATGATAAAACACTTACAGTGACATTAACCTGGAGGTCCCCGGGGGTGCCGGGGCCATGCCCCATCCCCTCCATTTCATTAAAGGCCTTATATCTCAGAATCCCCACCCAAAAAAACATATATAATCTTGTTCCTTATGATAAAACCCATTTAGAGATGCCAACTAGGGTGACCACTGTGACCACTTGGTTGCCCAGGGGCCATGCCCCACCCCTCCACTTCATAAAAGGACACATATTTCAGCAACCATTCAGATCCCCACCCCTTAACAATAATATACTCTTGTTCATAATGATAAGACGCTTTCAGTGAAACCAACCTGGAAGAACCCTGGGGTGTGCTGGGGCTACGTCCCACTCCCTCCATTTCATTAAAGGCCTTATATCTCAGAAACCGTTCAATTCCCCGACCCAAAACCATATATATTCTTGTTCTTTATGATAAGACAGATCTAGTGATGCCAATAAGGGTGACACCTGGGTTGCACTGGGGCCATGCCCCACCCCTCCACTTTATAAAAGGACATATATTTCAGAAACCATTCAGATCCCCATCCCTAAACCATATATACTCTTGTTCCTTATGATAAGACACTTTTAGTGACACCAACCCGGAGGTCCCCTGGGGTGCGTCGTGGCCATGCCACATCCCCTTCATTTCATTAAAGGTCTTATATCTCAGAAACTGTTCAGATCCCCACCTCTAAACCATATATATTCTTGTTCCTCATGATAATATGCATTCAATGACACCAACCAGGGCATGCAAAATCAGTGTTATATTTGGCTCTGCCAGAAGCATGGGGATTTTCAAGGACGTTCCATCGACTGCGTGCTCTAGTTATTCTTTAACCCTTATCTTGCTGTTCATGACAACCCCTATCTTTGCAAACAGTGTAGATCCAGATCAGATGGCTTCTGAAGAAGCCATCTGATCAGGATCTACACTGTTTGACATTCAATTTATGAATTTGAAGAAATAAATTACATCAAGTAATTTGATTGGTTGATAGACAGAAATGGGTGTGGCTTAAATGAATATTCAGCAAGATAAGGGTTAAACAAGAGGCCCATGGGCCACTATGCTCACCAGAGCTCAGGTGGGCACTGCCAAATTGCAGCCATGTATTTTAACATGATATCATTTTAATCTGCCAAATGAACCTCCATATCCAAATGAGCATCAATGTGGACTCAGTATATGAAACATTAGGCCTTTTATGAAGTAGAGGGGGTGGGGCATGGACCCAATGGAGCCCTGGTTGGTATCACTAAATGTGTCTTATCACAAAGAACAAGAATATATATGGTTTAGCAGTGGGGATCTGCATGGCTGGAGATATAAGTGGAGGGGTTGGAGCATGCCCTGTCGTTCCCAGGAAAGCCCAAGACTGTTGTCCCTAAATGTGCCTCATCATAAGGACCAAGTATATATATGGTTTAGGGGTGGGAATCTGAACGGTTTCCAAGATATCCTTTCATGAAGTGGAAAGGAGAGGACTGGCCCCTGCAGACACCCCTACAGTAGGTGTGCTAATAATAAGGAACAAGAACATATATGAATATGGGGTGGGGGTTTGAATGGTTTCTGAAATATATGGCCTTTTATGAAGTGGAAGGGCGGGGCACATTGCCTCAGCACAAAGAGACCCCCAAGTTGGTGTGACTGAATGAGTCTTATCATAAGGAACAAGAATATATATGGTTTAGGGGTGGTGATCTGAACTATTTCTGAGATATGTGGCTTTTAATGAAGCCAAGCGGTGGAGCAAGGCCCGGGCATGCCCCGGGGACTCACAAGCTGGTGTCAATGAATGTGCCTTATCATAAGGAAGATGAATATATATGGTTTAGGGGTGGGGCTCTGAACAGTTTCTGAGATATAAGGCCTTTTGTGAAGTGCAGGGGTGGGGCAAGGCCCAGGGAGGCCCCCCAGGTTGGTGTCAATGAAAGTGTCTTATTATAAGGTACAAGAATATATATGGTTTAGGGGTGGGGATCTGTAAGGTTTCCGAGATATTGTGATATTATGAAATGGAGGGGGTGGGGCATGGCCCCAGCACATCCCTGGGGACCACCAGGTTGGTGTCACTGAATGTGTCTCATCATAATGAACAAGAACATATATGGTTTAGGGGTGGGGATCTGAACAGTTTCTGAGATATATGCCCTTTTGTGAAGTGGAGGGGTGGGGCATGGCTCCGGCGCACCCCGGAAGACCCCCAGTTTGGGGTAAATGAATGCGTCTTATCATAAGGAGCAAGAATATATATGGTTTAGGGGTGGGGATCTGTAAGGTTTCCGAGATATTGGGCCTTTTATGAAATGGAGGGGCGGGACATGGCCCCGGCGCATCCCGGGGGACCCCCAGTTTGATGTCACTGAATGCGTCTTATCATAAGGAACAAGAGTATATAGGGTTCAGGGGTGGGGATCTGAATGGTTTCCTAGATATTGGGCCTTTTATGAAGTGGAGGGGGTGGGGCATGGCCTCGACACATCCCGGAGGACCTCCAGGTTGGTGTCACTGAATGCGTCTTATCAATAGGAACAAGAATATATATGGTTTAGGGGTGGGGATCTGTAAGGTTTCTGAGATATAAGTCATTTTATGAAGTACTGGGGGCGGGGCATGGCCCCGGCACAACCTACTGGACCCCCAGGTTGACATAAAAGCATATGGCTGAGAGAAGTTTACTAAAGGAACATTTCTATGAAAGTTTTGTCAAAATATCTGCAAAGGCTTTGTAGTTAATGCCATTTTTCAATTTTCCCCATTATAAGTCTATGGAAAATCTAAGTTGCCATAGCAACCAAACTAAAGAGCCGAATTTCATAAACAAGAGGGCCATGATGGCCCTGGATCGCTCACCTGATCCATAGAGTAATAAGTGGGCCCCAGGGAGAACCATTATTGTCACCAGGGCTATAATGTGCATAATGTTGAGGGAGGTCTAAGAAGGTGAAGGTTCATACCAAATATCAACATAGGCTATAATTTGAACAATCTTGGCAAAGGTCCAATAGATGAAGCTACACACCAAATATCAAAGACGTGGGCCTTGCGGTTTCAGAGAAGAAGATTTTGTAAGATTTTCCCTATATAAGCCCATGTAAAACCAAAGGGCCCCGGGGCCCGAGGCATTTTGGGCCACAGCACTATAATTTGAACAATCTTGGTAGGGGTCCACTAGATGAAGCTTCATACCAAATATCAAAGACCTGGGCCTTGCAGTTTCAGAGAAGATTTTTAAATATTTCCCTATATAAGTCTATGTAAAACCAACGTGTCTCGGGGCGGGGGCAGTTTTGGCCCCAGGGCTATAATTTGAACAATCTTGATAGAGGTCCACTAGATGAAATTTCACACCAAATATCAAAGACCTAGGCCTTGTGCTTTCACAGAAGAAATTTTTTTAAAGATTTTCCCTATATAAGTCTATGTAAAACCAAAGGGCCCTAAGGTGGGGCCATTTTTGGTCTCTGGGCTATAATTTGAACAATCTTTGTAGAGGTCCACTAGGTGAAGCTTGATACCAAATATCAAAGACCTAGGCCTTGTGGTTTCAGAGAAGATTTTCAAGATTTACCCTATAGAAGTCTATGTAAAACCAAAGGGCCCCGGAGCGGGGCCATTTTTGGCCCCAGGGCTATAATTTGAACAATCTTGGTAGGGGTCCACAAGATGAAGCTTCATACCAAATAACAAAGACCATGGCCTTGGGGTTTCAGAGAAGAAGATTTTTAAAGACTTTCCCTATATAAGCCTATGTAAAACCTAATGGTCCCAGGGCGGGGGCATTATTGGCCCCAGCACTATAATTTGAACAATCTTGGTAGGGGTCCACTAGATAAAGCTTCATTCCAAAAGCAAAGACCAGGGCCTTGCGGTTTCAGAGAAAATGATTTTTAAAGATTTTCCCTATATAAGCCCATATAAAACCAAAGGGCCCTGGATCGGGTGCATTTTTGGCCCCAGCACTATAATTGGAACAATCTTGG
Organism: Lucinisca nassula; assembly: GCA_963580285.1. Taxonomy (NCBI): domain Eukaryota; kingdom Metazoa; phylum Mollusca; class Bivalvia; order Lucinida; family Lucinidae; genus Lucinisca; species Lucinisca nassula. The sequence goes on along the minus strand of OY757014.1, from coordinate 130,708,820 downwards.
TAGGGGTCCACTAGATGAAGCTTCTTACCAAATATCAAAGACCTGGGCCTTGCAGTTTCAGAGAAGAATATTTTTAAAGATTTTCCCTATATAAGCCCATGTAAAACCAAAGGGCCCCAGGGCGGGGGCATTTTTGGCTCCAGCACTATAATTTGAACAATCTTGGTAGGGGTCCACAAGATGAAGCTTCATACCAAATATCAAAGACCTGGGCCTTGTGGTTTCAAAGAAGAAGATTTTTCAAGATTTTCCCTATATAAGCCCATGTTAAACTAAAGGGCCCCGGGGCGGCGGCATCTTTGGCCCCAGCACTATAATTTGAACAATCTTGGTAGGGGTCCACTAGATGAAGCTTCATACCAAATATCAAAGACCTGGGCCTTGTGGTTTCAGAGAAAAAGATTTTTTAAGTTTTCGGTGAAAAAAATCTATTTTTGGCTCCTGTGACCTAGATGTGCAACGGAACGGAACCATTTGAACAACTTTGAAAGGGGACCACCTAAGGATCATTCCTATGAAGTTTGGTCAAAATCTGATCAGTGGTTTAGGAGGAGATGTCGTTTGAAGAAATTGTTTACGCATGGATGACAGACAAAAAGTGATCCTAATATAAAACACAAGAGGGCCCAGAGGGCCCTGGTTCGCTCACCTGATCCAAAGCATAACAAGTGGGCCCCAGGGCTAAAATTTGAACAATCTTGGTAGAGGTCCACAGGTGAAGCTTCATATCGAATATGAAAGACCTGGGCTTTCTAGTTTCAGAGAAGAAGATTTTAAAGGTTAACACTGCATATAGAAGTCTATGTAAAACAAGATTTTCCCTATATAAGTCTATGTTAAACCAAAGGGCTAAGGAGCGGGGGCATTTTTGGCCCCAGGGCTATAATTTGAACAATCTTGGTAGAGGTCCACTAGCTGAAGCTTCATAACAAATATCAAAGACCTAAGCCTTGTGTTTCAGAGAAGATGATTTTTAAAGATTTTCCCTATATAAGTCTATGTAAAACCAAAGGGCCACATGGCGGGGACATTTTTGGTCTCAGGGCTATAATTTGAACAATCTTTATAGAGGTCCACTAGCTGAAGCTTCATAACAAATATCGAAGACCTAAGCCTTGTGGTTTCAGAGAAGAAGATTTTTTAAGATTTTCCCTATATAAGTCTATGTAAAACCAAAGGGCCCCGGAGCTGGGGCATTTTGGCCCCAGGGCTATAATTTGAACAATCTTGGTAGAGGTCCACAAGATGAAGCTTCATACCAAATATCAAAGACCTGGGCCTTGCAGTTTCAGAGAAGAAGATTTTTCAAGATTTTCCCTATATAAGCCTATGTAAAACAAAAGGGCCCTGGTGCAGGGGCATTTTTGGCCCCAGCACTATAATTTGAACAATCTTGGTAGGGGTCTACTAGATGAAGCTTCATACCAAATATCAAAGACCTGGGCCTTGCAGTTTCAGAGAAGAAGATTTTTCAAGATTTTCCCTATATAAGCCCATTTAAAACCAAAGGGCACCCGTGTGGGGGGCATTTTTAGCTCCAGCACTTTAATTTGAACAATCTTGGTAGGGGTCCACTAGATGAAGCTTCATACCAAATATCAAAGACCTGGGCCTTGCAGTTTCAGAGAAGAAGATTTTTAAAGATTTTCCCTATATAAGCCTATTTAAAACAAAAGGGCCCTGGTGCGGGGGCATTTTTGGCCCCAGCACTATAATTTGAACAATCTTGGTAGGGGTCCACTAGATGAAGCTTCATACCAAATATCAAAGACCTGGGCCTTGCGGTTTCAGAGAAGAAGATTTTTCAAGATTTTCCCTATATAAGCCCATGTAAAACCAAAGGGCCCCCGTGCGGGGGCATTTTTGGCCCCAGCACTATAATTTGAACAATCGTGGTAGGGGTCCACTAGATGAAGCTTCATACCAAATATCAAAGACCTGGACCTTGCGGTTTCAGAGAAGAAGATTTTTCAAGATTTTCCCTATATAAGCCCATGTAAAACCCAAGGGCCCCCGTGCGGGGGCATTTTTAGCTCCAGCACTATAATCTGAACAATCTTGGTAGGGGTCCACTAGATGAAGCTTCATACCAAATATCAAAGATCCGGGCCTTGCGGTTTCAGAGAAGAAGATTTTTAAAGATTTTCCCTATATAAGCCCATGTAAAACCAAAGGGCCCCCGTGCGGGGGCATTTTTGGCCCCAGCACTATAATTTGAACAATCTTGGTAGGGGTCCACTAGATGAAGCTTCATACCAAATATCAAAGACCTGGGCCTTGCGGTTTCAGAGAAGAAGATTTTTTAAGTTTTCAGTGAAAAAAATCTATTTTTGGCTACTGTGACCTATATGTGCAACGGACCGGAACCATTTGAACAACTTTGAAAGGGGACCACCTAAGGATCATTCCTGTGAAGTTTGGTCAAAATCCCATCAGTGGTTTAGGAGGAGATGTCGTTTGAAGAAAAGTTTACGGACGCACTCACGCACGCACGCACGCACGCACGCACGCACGCACGCACGCACGCACGCACGCACGGACGCACGACGGACGACGGACAAAAAGTGATCCCAAAAGCTCACCTTGTCACTACGTGACAGGTGAGCTAAAAACACAAAACCTGTAAAGGCAAATATGGTGAATATTTCCATAAACTTTCAGCCTCATAGAGCATACGGTTTCTGAGGAGATGATTTTTTAAGTATTTTTTTTTCTATTTTTTCATTTTGGTTTCCATGGCAACCAAAACAAATGAGCAGTAGGCCTAAAATCATATGGCAGATAGTAGATTGCCTAAGGAATATTTCTATGAAAGTTTTGTCAAAATATCTGCAGTTGCTTGGCAGTAAATGCCATTTTTCAATTTTCCCCATTATAAGTCTATGGGAGCTCTAAGTTGCTATAGCAACCAAACTAATGGGCCAATTTTCATAAAAAACACAAACTTTCAATCCCCCAGCCCAAGGATGCTACAGATAAAATTTGGGCTGAATCGGTCCAGTGGCTTCAGAGAAGAAGATGTTTGAAAGTGTTGACGTCAGACGACAACGACGACGACGCCGGACAACTGCCTATCCTATAAGCTCCCCCGGAGCCTTCTGCTCTGGTGAGCTAAAAAGCATATCTAAAAGGTTTCAGTTATTCCTTTATTCTACATCCAGAGTCTAACTGTCGGTTTTCTTTTGCTCCTGCATTTCAGTGCTTTCTTGCTGTCGAGTCCTCCCCGTTGTTCCATCTCTGTGGTAGTTTGTTTTTTTGTGTTCACGGTGAGTTGCACTGATGAGTTAGGAGGCCTTCATGAGGACTGAACAAAGTATTTGTCTAAATCGCAACGGAGGTAAGGGCGAGGATTGTGGCCATGTAAAATCGATTTAAGCCCCCGAGTGGAATTCGTTTCCGCTGACCGTTCCAAGGCGGTTCTTCTGTCGCGGTTTATTTTTGTTATGGTTTGTCTTAGGGTGTTTGTGTCGCTTGTATTATTTTATTTTGGATAGCCAATTGGCCATTTTTTGGGAAAGTAACCGTCCTACTGGCTTTCCCCCGTTGATGTTTCCATTAGGGTCTGTTGTTTCATAATAATAATAATAACAATAATAATAATAATAATCATAATAATCGACCTTATTTATAGAGGGTAACACATTTAGTACAAGTACTAATCTTCCATGTGGCCCTCTTCATGTTGGTGTTTCTTTCCCTTTGGTGTCTCTGATGGTATCGGTTCCTGATCATTGCCCCCACTTCTATTTCCTATAGCAGTAGATCACATTTGGGACTGTTCAACAGTGGTCTTTAAGAACACTTTTGAACAGTCCCAAAGGTGGTCTTGGTGTAGTAATTTCAATGTACCATCAGACATGTGCAGAGAAAGAATAAAAATAAAAAATGAGTTGCTTTAAGAGCAATGAAAACATTCATAAGAAAAAAGATGGGTCATACTACGTAGTTTCGGCTAATAAAGCCTCATCAGTGACCCTGTAATGATCCGACAACGAAAGCCAGAGAGAACATACTGCAATTTTGCGAATTTCGAATAGGCAGTTGATTCAAAGACTGATATAAATCAAAATGGGGTCCAAATAAGTAAAAACCTGTCTAGAATATGAGTCTAAACCAATTATTTATTTCTGATTTCTCAGAATATTCACGCTGACCTTAAAGGACCAAAAGTAAAATGTAAACTGCACTATGGTTGATGTACGGGGAGACGTTTAAGCTCTCCACCTCATGGTTTCAGAGAAGATGCTTTAAGAATTTCCCATTCTTAGTCTATTGGAGCTAAAGACCCCAGGGGTGTGGCCAGTTTGGACCCAAGGCACATAGTTGGCAGGATAAATGTAGGAGACCACTAAACATTGCTATATATTTATAATATGTTAGCTCTGTGTCTCATGGTTTCTGAAGAAGATTTTTGAAGTTTTTCTCATTAGAAGTCCCTCAGGGCATGACAGATTATGACTCTATGGGTATATGTAGGTGACCACTTAATTAACATTGGGCCTTAGGGTTTCAGAGAAGAAAATTTTTTAAAGTTTTCACATTATAAACCTATGGGAGCTAATGACCACCAAGGTGTGGCCAATTACAACCCCAGGGGCATAGTTTGCAGGATTTATGTTGCTGACCACTTAAAATTGCTACATATTTGATATCTTTGCTCTGGGCCTTATGGTTTCAGAGAAGAGTTTTGAACTTTGTCTTGTTATAAGTCTATGGAAGGTAATGATCCCCTAGGTGCAGCCAATTATGACCCCAGGGGCATGGTTGGCAGGATTTATGTAGGTGAAGATTTTGGAGGTTTTTCCCATCATAAGTCTATGGGAGTTTTATGTTGCCATGGCAACCAGAATTAAAATCCAATCAGCTTAAAAATCTTTTGCAGACTTTCATTCTACCTGATAATGCTTCACATAAACTTTTATCAAGATTGGTCATCTAGTATAAGAGATATACCTGTTTGACGGATGACAGAAGCCGGAGCATTGGCATACTAATAGCTCACATGAGCCTTTGGCTCGAATGAGCTTAGTGAGCTAAAAATGACTATAGATTAGTTAGGCAAACAGTGTACAACCAGATCAGATGCTGCATTGTGCACAATCTGAAATGGATCTACACCATTTGCCGATGTCCTTTTTAAGGGACACTAGGATTACATGGTTTAATGCTAAAAACAAGAAAATGTGTTTGGTGTTTTAACTCTTGCCCTACTGAATAAATAACTTCTAAACTGCCTCATCCACTACTGACTCTCAACCAATCAAATGACTCTGTTAATATTAATATTCCACAAACTGCCATCTTGAGCCAGTTGTTCGAAACTAAGGTGTCGATAGTTTGATTTGAGGTTTAACGTCCCCATCAACAGTGTATCTGTCATTTTAGGGACATTGCTTCCAATTTTGTGGGACTTTTACCCGACACTGAGATGAAATGACATCTGAAGCTCTGTCGCCCAATGAACCCAACATTTCACAAACTGCCATCTTGGGCCAGTTGTTCAAAATGTCGTTAGTTATCTAATCGCTAAAACTTTTATCATTTAATATGGCAAATATACTAATATTTTTCCAGAAAAAAATGTGAGTAGCACTACTGACATTTTTTCAGCAAAAAAAAAACAATATTTTAGCTACTTTACTTGCTAGAACAGTTAACAATATGACAACTAACAAGCTTGCTAAGCTAATAATGCTTTGGACATCTGGCCCCTGATCTGGAACAACAGGGGTTCTACAAAAGCAAGGTATCTCCTAATCAGCAGAATCAGAACAACTACAACCACACATGGAATACTTACATGATCACAGAGTTCACATTTTGGCCACACCCAGAAGTTAAATGCCAAAAACACTGCAGAATTAGCACTGAAGAGTAGGGCATAGAACAGCAGCAGTATAAAGACATGGTGATTAGCCTCTCCTACACAGTTGTTGATCCTGAAAATATACAGTAAACCCTTAAGACGCAGAGAAAAACTACATCTGAAAATGTCATCTGCTGATGTTTTTTCCAAAATTTTTAAAAAATATTTTTGCATACAGGCAAACAGTGTGGGCCCAGATCAGACTGCTCCTACAGAAGAAGTCTGATCTGGGTCCATGCTGTTTGCAAAAAATTACTTTTAAAGTAACCAGCAGACGGCAAACCAAACGACAATAATCGTGATTGGCATTTTATGGGTTAAAACCCTTTGTCCCCTGAGATTCTGAAGTAGACTCTTCAATCTCTGAATTTGAACAAATTTATTCTTGTACATCAGGGACCAGTTGTTCAAAGCATCATTAGCTTAAAGAGCTTGTTAGTGGTCATATTGTTAACTGTACAATATCTAAAATTTTGGAATTTTTACTAGTTTGGAATTTTTTGAGAAGCTACTCACATTTTCTCAGCAAAAAAATATTGGCAGAATGAAATAGGAGTTTAGTCAAAATCATTAACAGGATGGCATAGTGATATAGGAGTTTAGTCAAAATCATTAACAGGATGGCAAAATGAAATAGGAGTTTACTCAAAATCATTCATTGACTAAACTCCTATTTCATTATGCCATCATGTTAATGATTTAATGTTAATCATGTTAATGATTAGTCAAAATCATTAACAGGATGGCATTATGAAATAGGAGTTTAGTCAAAATCATTAACATGATGGCATAATGAAATATAAGTTAAGTCAAAATCATTCATTGACTAAACTCCTATTTCATTATGCCATCATGTTAATGATTTAATGTTAATCATGTTAATGATTAGTCAAATCATTAACAGGATGGCATAATGAAATAAGAGTTTAGTCAAAATCATTAATATGATGGCATAATGAAATAGGAGTTCAGTCAAAATCATTCATTGACTAAACTCCTATTTCATTATGCCATCATGTTAATGATTTAATGTTATTCATGTAAATGATTAGTCAAAATCATTAACAGGATGGCATTATGAAATAGGAGTTTAGTCAAAATCATTAACAGGATGGCATTATGAAATAGGAGTTTAGTCAAAATCATTAACAGAATGGCATAGTGTTGATCCTAATGAGTTGGCTAACAAGAGCCATCTTTTTTGGATCTACATTGTTTGCACTGGCTACAGGGCAAAAAGGATTTTAAATCGCTAAAACACATTGCAACTGACATCCGTAAAAATCCTAACAAGAGGACCATGATGGCCCTGGATCGCTCACCTGATCCATAGAGTAACAAGTGGGCCCCGGGGAGGGCCATTATTGACCCCAGGGCTATAATGTGCATAATATTGACGGAGGTCTAAAAAGGTGAAGCTTCATACCAAATATCAACAAAGGCTATAATTTGAACAATCTTGGCAAAAGTCCACTAGATGAAGCTACACACCAAATATCAAAACCTGGGCCTTGTGGTTTCAGAGAAGAATTTTTTTTAAAGATATTCCCTACATAAGCCTATGTAAAACCAAATGGCCCCGGGGCCGGGGCATTTTTGGCCTCAGGGCTATAATTTAAACAATCTTGATAGAGTTCCACTATATGAAGCTTCACATCAAATATCAAAGATAAGGGCCTTGCTGTTTCAGAGAAGAAGATTTTCAAAGATTATCTCTATATAAGTCTATGTAAAACCAAAGGGCCCCCAGGCAGGGGCATTTGTAACCCGAGGGCTATAATTTAAACAATCTTGGTAGAGGTCCACTAGATAAAGCTCCATACCAAATATCAAAGACATGGGCCTTGCACTTTCAGAGAAGAAATTTTTTTAAGATTTCCCTATATAAGTCAATGTAAAACCGAAGAATCTCGGGGTGGGGGGATTTTTGACCCCAGGGCTATAATTTGAACAATCTTGATAGCGGTCCACTATATGAAATTTCACACCAAATATCAAAGACCCAGGACTTGTGGTTTCACAGAAGAAGATTTTTAAAGATTTTCCCAATATAAGCCTTTGTAAAACCAAAGGGCCCCGAGGTGGGGGCATTTTTGGTCTCAGGGCTATAATTTGAACAATCTTGGTAGAGGCATTTTTGACCCCAGCACTATAATTTGAACAATCTTGGTAGGAGTCCACTAGATAATGCTTCATACCAAATATCAAAGACCTGGGCCTTGTGGTGTCAGAGAAGATGATTTTTAAAGATTTTCTCTATATAATCCTATGTAAAACCAAAGGGACCTGGGGGGGGGGGGGATTTTTGGCCCCAGCACCATAATTTGACCAATCTTGGTAGGGGTCCACTAGAAGCTTCATACCAAATATCATAGACCTGGGCCTTGTGGTTTCAGAGAAGAAGATTTTTTAAGTTTTCAGTGAAAAAAAATCTATTTTTGGCTCCTGTGACCTAGATGCAACGAACTGGAACCATTTGAACAACTTTGTAGGGGACCACCTAAGGATCATTCCTGTGAAGTTTGGTCAAAATCCGATCAGTGGTTTAGGAGGAGATGTCGTTTGAAGAAATACTGACGACGCAAAGTGATCCCAAAAGCTCACCTCGTCATTACATGACAGGTGAGCTAAAAATTGGGAGACCTTGAGGAAAGGCTGTAACTAAAATTTGTTTTTCTACAAAAACAACGATGTCTCCCCTCTTTTGACCTCTAAGTATGACCTTGACATTGGTGGTACTGACCTGGGTCTTGTGTGTGACACATCATCTAATGAAGGCGAACATTTCTTCAAAGAAACTTTAAAAAGTCCATCCAGAAGTAAGAAGGTTATTGACCAGACTATTGACCGGGCACAAAAACAAGAGGCCCATGGGCCACAATGCTCACCAGATCCCAGGGGGCCACTACCCACTGCCAGCAATGTATTACCAGGGAAGCCCTGTGCCCAAGGATGCTACAGATAAAATTTGGACCCAATCAGATTCTGATGTTGCTTAAATGTGTTGTTGCAGGACAACAGATGACAATTAACAATTTCCCACCTGTGGCAACAAATCGGCCAAAAAGAACATTATTAAAGGAACATTTCTATGAAAGTGTGACAAAATATCTTGAAAAGCATTAATGTCATTTTTCAATTTTCCCTATTATAAGTCAATGGAAACTCTTAACTTTTCATAGCAAACAAAGCAAAGAGTGAGTGTTTTGAGTTTTAGGTCCCACCAATAGCTAAGGTCATACGGACCTCGGTTTAAAGACTCATCCAAAAGTCTGGAGAAGTCCGGGATCTATCCTGTGATCCCTGGTTTACAAGGCGAGTAGGATTACCCTTTACACCACGGAGGCTTCTAAACAAACCAAAGTGCCAAATTTCATAAACCAGAGCTCAGGTGGACACTGCCCAATGGCAGCCTTGTATTATAACATGATATGATTTTAATCTACCAATTATAAAGTCTCCCAAACAAACCCCATACCTAAATGAGCACCCATGTGGACTGTATCTGATATATAAGGTGTTTTATAAAGTAGAGAGGGTGGAGCATGGAGCCAGTGGAGTGTGTGTGTGTGAATTCTGGTTTAACGTCGCTTTTAACAATTTTTCAGTCATATCACGACGGTGTCTGGTTGCGACATGGGAACCCAGTGGAGCCCTGGTTGGTGTCACTAAATGCATCTTATCAAAAGGAACAGAGACATACATATGTATGGTTTAGCAGTGGGGATATTTATGCTTCTGAGATGTAAGGCCTTTTGTTTTAAGCAATGGATGGATTCAGGCATGGCAGATCCCAGAAAAGCCCAAGATTGTTGTCATGGAATATGTCTCATCATAAGGACCAAGAGTATATATGGTTAAACGGTGGGGATCTGAATGGTTTCTGAGATATGAGGCCCTTTTATGAAGTGGCAGAGAAAGAAATGGCCCCTGTGGACCCCCCAAGCAGGGTGACTGAATGTGTCTAATAACAATGAACAAGAATATATGTGATTATGGGGTGGGGATTTGACTGGTTTCTGAGATATATGGCCTATTATGAAGAAGAGTCTTATCATAAGGGGTGGGGATCTGAACGGTTTCTGAGATATATGGATTTTTAAAAACTAAAGGGGTGGGGCATGGCCCATGGCACCCCGGGGGAACCCGCATGCTAGTGTCACTGATTGCATCTTATCATAAGGAACAAGAATATATTTGGTTTAGGGGTGGTGCTCAGAACAGTTCCTCAGCTATATGGTCTTTTGTGAAGTCTAGGGGTGGAGCATGGCCCGGGCACACCCTGGGTGACCCCTAGGTTGGTGTCACTGAATGTGTCTTATCATAAGGAACCAGAATGTATGTGGTTTAGGGGTGGGAATCTGTAAGGTTTCTGGAATATTAGGCCTTTTATGAAGTGGAGGGGGTTGGGCATGGCCCCAGCACACCCCGGGGGCCCCCAAGTTGGTGTCACTGAATGCAACTTATCATAAGGAATGAGAATATATATGGTTTAGGGGTGGGGATCTCAATGGTTTCTGAGATAAATGGCATTTTATGAAGTGGAGGGGTGGGGCATGTTCCCGGCACATCCCGGGGGACCCACAGGTTGGTGTCACTTAATGCCTCTTATCATAAGGAACAAGAATATGTATGGTTTAGGGGTGGGGATCTCAATAGTTTCTGAGATGAATGGCATTATATGAAGTGGAGGGGGTGGGGCATGTCCCTGGCACATCCCTGGGGACCTACAGGTTGGTGTCACTTAATGCGTCTTATCATAAGGAACAAGAATATATATGGTTTAGGGGCAGGGATCTAAATGGTTTCTAGGATAAATGGCCTTTTATGAAGTGGAGTGGTCGGGGCATGTCCCCGGCACATACCATCCCCCAGGTTGGGTGTCATTTAATGCATCTTATCATAAGAAACAAGAATATATATGGTTTAGGGGTGGGGATCTGTAAGGTTTCCGAGATTTAAGGCATTTTATGAAGTGGAGGGGGCGGGGCATGGCCCCAGCACAACCTAGGGGACCCCCAGGTGGACATAAAAGCATATGGCTAAGAGAAATTTACTCAAGGAACATTTATATGTAAGTTTTGTCAAAATATCTGCAAAGACTTGGCAGTAAATGCCATTTTTCAGTTTTTCCCATTATAAGTCAATGGAAACTCTAAGTTGCCATAGCAACCAAACTAAAAGGCCAAATTTCATAAATACACAAAACCTGTAAAGGCAAATATTGTGAATATTTTCATAAAGTCTCAGCCTCCTAGAGCATATGGTTTCTGTGGAGATGATTTTTTAAGTATTTATTTTCTATTTTTTTGCATTTTGGTTTCCATGGCAACCAATAAAAATGATCATAGGCCTAAAAGCATATGGCAGATAGTAGATTGCCTAAGGAACATTTCTATGAAAGTTTTGTCAAAATATTTGCAGAGGCTTGGTAGTAAATGCCATTTTTCAATTTTCCCCATTATAAGTCTATGGCATATATAAGTTACCATAGCAACCAAACTGATGAGCCAATTTTCATAAAAAACACAAACTTTCAATCCCCCAGCCCAAGGATGCTACAGTTAAAATTTGGGCCCAATTGGCACAGTGGCTTAAGAGGAGATGTTGTTTGAAAGTGTTGACGCACGCAGACGACGAAGGACAACTGCCTATCCTATAAGCTCCCAAAGAGCCTTCGGCTCTGGTGAGCTAAAAACAACAACAAAAAAAAAAAACTTTTTTTTTACCTTTGAGATCTAAGTATGACTATTTCAAAATCCATCAAGGAATACAAAAGTTACTGACCAGATACGAAAACAAGAGGCCCATGGGCCACTATGCTCACCAGAGCTCAGGGGGCACTTCCCACTGGCAGCAATGTATTTTAATTAACCATGGAAGCCCTGCGCCCAAGGATACAACAGATAGAATTTGGACCCAATCAGCCTAGTGGCTTCAGAGGTCTGATGTCGCTTGAATGTGTTGTTGCAGGACAACAGAATGATGACAATTGACAATTTTCCATCTGTGGCAACTAATTGGCCTAAAAGAACATATTTAAAGGAACATTTCTATGCAAGTTTGACAAACTATCTTGAAAGGCATAAATGTCATTTTTCAATTTTCCCCATTTATAAGTCAATGGAAATTCTTAACTTGCCATAGCAAACAAACCAAAGAGCCAAATTTCATAAACCAGAGCTCAGGTGGGCACTGCCCATGACATTGTATTTTAACAGGATATGATTTTAATCTACCAATTATAAAGTCTCCCAAACAAACCCCATACCCAAATGAGCACTCATGTGGATTGTATCTGAAATATTAGGTGTTTTATAAAGTAGAGAGGGTGGGGCATAAACACAATGGAGCCCTGGTTGGTGTCACTAAATGCATCTTTTCAAAAGGAACAGAGACATTATGGTTTAGCAGTGGGGATATGTATGGCTCCTGAGATGTAAGGCTTTTTAAGCAGTGGAGGGATTCAGGCATCCCAGAAAAGCCCAAGATTGCTGTCACTGAATGCTGAACGGTTTCTGAGATATGAGGCCCTTTTATGAAGTGGATAGGAGAGAAATGGCCCCTGCGGACCCCACAAGATGGGGATGACTGAATGTGTCTAATAACAATGAACAAGAATATATGTGATTATGGGGTGTGGATTTGAATGGTTTCTGAGATATATGGTCTATTATGAAGTGGGGACTTATCATAAGGAAGAATAATATATATGGTTAAGGGGTGGGGATCTGAACAGTTTCTGAGATATATGGCTTTTAATGAAGTAAAGGGGTGGGACATGGCCGGTGGCACCCCTTGAGTCCCCCATGCTGGTGTCAATGATTGCGTCTTATCATAAGGAACAAGAATATATTATGGTTTAAGGGTAGGGCTCTGAACAGTTTCTAAGATATATGGTCTTTTGTGAAGTTGAGGGGTGGTTGGTTGGTTGATTTGAGGTTTAACGTCCCCGTCAACACTGCAAAGGTCATTTTGGAGACGTTGCTTCCAATTTTGTGGGACTTTTACCAGACACTGAGATGAAATGACATCTCAAGCCCTGTCGCCCAATAAAACCATTAGGGTCTATTGACATGGACGGTCCGCCTAGCACCGCAGTTCATGGACAGGCTTAGATCCTCTAAGCGGTTTACCAGTACTAGTGTGCGGGCCGGATTCAGCTCTGCGTGGAAGCATCATGCAGCCCATATATTTCTTCAAGCCCCTATGGGCGGGGGCCGATTGAGGGGTGGAGCATGACCCGACAGGCCCTTGGTGACTCCTAGGTTGGTGTCACTGAATGTGTCTTATCATAAGGAACAAGAAAATATATGGTTTAGGGTTGGGGATCTGAAATGTTTCTGGAATATTTGGCCTTTTATGAAGTGGAGGGGATGGGGCATGGCCCCGGCACATCCCGGGGGACCCCCAGGTTGGTGTCACTGAGTGTGTCTTATCATAAGGAACAAGAAAATATATGGTTAAGGGGTCAGGATCTGAATGGTTTCTGTGATAAATGGCATTTTATGAAGTGGAGGGGGTGGGGCATGTCCAGGGCACATCTTGGGGAACCCCCAAGTTGGTGTCACTTAATGCATCTTATCATAAGGAACAAGAATATATATAGTTTAGGGGTGGGGATTTGTAAAGTTTCTGGAATATTTGGCCTTTTTATGAAGTGGAGGGGGTTGGGCATGACCCCGGCACATCCTTGGTGTCCCCCAGGTTGGTGTCACTGAATACGAATTATCATAAGGAACGAGAATATATATGGTTTAGGGGTGGGGCTCTGTAGGGTTTTTGGGATATTGGGCCCTATATGAAATGGAGGGGGTGGGGCAGGCACATCCCAGGCACATCCCAAGGGACCCCCAGGTTGCTGTCATTGAGTGCGTCTTATCATAAGAAACAAGAATATATACGGTTTAGGGGTGGGGATCTGAATGGTTTCTGAGATAAATGGCATTTAATGAAGTGGAGGGGGCGGGGCATGGCCCTGGCACAACCTACGGGACCCATAGGTTGACATAAAAGCATATGGCTGAGAGTTGTTTACTCAAGGAACGTTTCTATGAAAATTTTGTCAAAATATCTGCAAAGGCTTGGTAGTTAAGAGAAGCTGACTGTAAGCATCGAGCATTACATGGAAAGTCAAAATTTTTGATTTTCTTTATTTTTTGTACATAAGTAGCATTTCGCAAATGATGAAGATTGGTGAAATGTTTATTGGAATATGTCAAGTAGTTTTCGAGATATTGATACAAATGCTGTTGCCATGGCAACAACGTATTCACATAGATAAAACAGTATTTTTATATGATATTCAACAACTAGCTTTTGTTTCCACTTTCATAATATATACCAATTTACACATGATATCCATAAGGGTATATGTAATGAAGCGATTCATAATATATTGGGCTCGTGAACGTGTTCACATATATTACCATGGCAACGGCATTGAGGTGCTAGTTAAGCACATTGATTTTTTCTGGTTTTTGTGTATTTTTGTCTGCATTTTATTCTCAGGGGCAACGACATTGGAAGAAACGGACATTGGCACTTAAATAACATGTCCTAGTATTTACAAAAACTGTAATGTCTATGTGTAATCCTCTTTCAATGGAAGAAATATAACTCGGCATCTTTGTCCGTGTTGCACAGACGAATTTTTTGAAAAATAGTAACGGTGTAACTACTTATTTGAAATTCCAGAGCTGGTCTTTGATAAATTAACCATTGCATTGGTCATAAATTATTAATCTAACATCTTGTACAATGTACATAGCCATTAAAATCAATAAAAGACCTAAAATGTATGTTTTTATGCATTTTTCTGCATAAAAAGATCAAATGAAATTCTGTTACCAGTGTCATTATCATACTTTTGCTTCATCTATATCAAATCTAATCTATTTCTGATTACTAAATATGTAATAATTTGGTTAGGTTATAATGCCATCTGCTTCAAGTTAATGAATAATTTGAAATTATGAATAATTATAACAATTATGGAGTCTCATTACCCCACCCACTTTATTATGTACAAAATGGTGTTGCATTTCTGGACAGGAAAGCAACGTCCCTATATACTTAAGCCTTGTTAAACTAGGAAATAATGATCATGATTTGAATAGATAAATAGATAAAATGGTGTAGATTGTGTAGTAGCCCTTGTTGCTATGGCAACCGTAACATTCCGTTAAAACTGAATAAACATCTGTGTATGGTTTCACTGTTGTAAGAGATTTTCACTAGCTTTAAAATCTATGAGGACAGAATTGAACGTTCATATCAATTTAGATTAAATAACATATTTATGATAACATTTTCCATGTTACGGTTGCTATGGCAACACAAAATTTCATTTTTTATAATGAATAGATACATACATGTATGTGATCCGTTATGGAGAGGTGGGCCTTACGTATGTTTGGAAGTGCTGACAAAGTAATTTCAAAATCCATACAGAAATAAGAAAGTTATTGACTGCGTTTAAGTTTCGGACGGACGGACGGACGGACGAACGGACGGACGGACGGACAGGGGCAACGCTATATGCCCTTCCATCATTCTTCGAATGGCGGGGCATTAAAAAAAACTAACAATTATCAGAGAAATACTATTTTCGCACTTTGAACTGTTGGTTACCATCTATTGTAGTCGCAGGTGGAGCTATCGTTTGGACCTGCCTTAGGAATAAGGTAAACCAAGTCACCCGATTGTGTGAATTCAACTGTAACACAAACATAGCTGTGGAGTATATGACCATTTTGTAGAAAGCGTGCAAACGGCACTCTACCAAATCTTCTGGTGGACTTAGCAAATTTAACATATATTGGCCATATTCGACTGGGAAGTTTCGTGAAATTTCCGTGAAATTCCACGCAGGAGTGTGCTGTCTTTCTTGTAATAGCCGGTCACATGGTCCAATCAAATATGGGTTATTTTTCAAATACATAAGCGATCGTTAAGCACGATTCTATTCGGAGGAAAAGTCGAACCTTTCGTGCACCACGGTCGCTTATGAGCTATACACAATCAAAATATTTGATTGGACCATGTGACCAGCTATTACATCCAGGCACCACACTCCTACGTGGAATTTCACGGAAATTTCACGAAACCTACCAGTCGAATACCGTAATTGACAACACTTGAATAGCTCCGCCTAGTCAATCTTATCTGTAACTATAGTTTATCAACGACCTTCGAGAGTTCAACGATCAAGCGTGCCAAGACTATTCCATGTTTTAGGGGAAGCAGGTTTCGGATTTCTTTTTTCACATGATTTTAAAATTATAAATAAGTTATTCGATAGTGTCACTATGTAGAAGTCGTGGCCAAGTGGTTAATATGATGCAGTACGATCCTCGGTCAAACTGCATCGCCCAAAATAAAATCCCAACTGAAGGCGATTTACCTAAAACGCGGACTAGTCCAAAATCAAATGTGCAGTTACGTCTCACTGCGTTTTGAAAGACTATACTATATGTGGTGTTCAAGGCATGCAACTCTCGCAACAATTCTACACTATATATATGTATATTAACCGGCCTAGTCAGTCGGATGCGTCTGACTGGTGATCAAAAGGGCGCGAGTTCGATACCTGCCGGGTTCGGCAGCATTCTTTTGTGGAGATTGATTATGGAGCGCTTTGGTGCAGTGGTAGCGCATCGGAATTGTGATCTAGAGGTTGCGGGTTCGAGCCTCACACTGACCAAAGTGTTGTGTCCTTGAGCAAGGCACTTCATCTGCATTGCTTAAAAATAATAATAATAAAAGGACTGGCTACCACCCAGGAAATCAATGTAATGCTCAGATTTCAGCGAGTAGCAGTAATATGAGAAAAAATAAAGAAATAAAATGAAATCTTTTCTACGGTCATTCTCTTCCTTTCGCTGATTCAAGAAGGGCATTGTCAGTTTCTCGCAAAAAAATGTGCACAGTAGTGGAGCGTGATAGCTCAGTGGTGAGTGCACTTGCCTCTGATGCTAGAGGTTCTGATGCTAGAGATCCCGGGTTCGATCATCGGCGATAAAATTTCGGTGTCCGAACAGGCTCCATTGGCATCATTTGCAGGGATGAATGTCATAAAGTGCACCGTCCTTCGGATCGGGATGTTCACTGGAGGCCTTCTGTGCGAGGAGAACCATCCCCTGTGCAGGTTAAAGAACCCTTCCGTAATTACAAGATTACTGCAAAACCTGGAGTGTATCTAATGTACACCTGCTAGTAATGGTCAGATATGACCGATCGTAGTAGCAAGAAAGAAAGAATGAAAAGATATAATCCTGCCCGGGAAAAGTGTGGAAAGGTAAACTGGCCGGCTAAAAAATGGCCTAAATTAGTGTTGACTGGGCCGCTTGACTCAAAAACAAACATAAATGTTTAAAAACAAAATGAGCCTAAAAGTGAGTCTTGAACCTCAGTTCCCTGGTGTATGGGAAAAAGTGCTCTGCCAACTGAGCTATTGAGCGCTGTTGTAACTTGGGCGTTTTATAACCTGATACATACAACAACACAGCCAATTACCGGTAACTGTCTATTTTTGTTTATAAATTCTATGCAAACTTTCTAATTCACAAGATAAAAGGCTCTTGTTTATAGTATTATTAGCAACAGGTGCGTAATAAATTAGCTACGTCAACTATGACGTCGCGATTTTTTCACGTGTTCTCGAAATGACGTAATGCCAAAATCTTATGACGCGTCACATATATTGAAAATAAAATAACCTGAATGTAGTCATAGCAAAGACGGTCTTTAAATTTTGCGCAAAAATTGTCATCCGGTTGACACTTCCTTGTTTACCGACCACCTCACGCATAAGAATATTCAACAAGGGACTTAATCGGCGTTACCGGACAAATCCCGGACATTAGTGTTCGTCGTTATAGTTCTCTCCCTTGGCACGAAACGCCGTATTGGTACTATTTCAAAAGCCTATAACGGCACGGTATCAAAAGGATTACACCTAAACTCTGCATATTTTGCATCTTTCAGCTATGCTGTAGCTTCTGGTGTTTTACATTTTCCATGAAGCCGTTGCCCTTGAGAAGCATAACGGAAAATATATGACCACCAAATCACTGAAATCGAGTGTCCTTTCATGCAAATAATCTCATGTACATGTCAGAAATCGATTAAAAAATTTGAAACTATCGAATAAAAAATTCTTAATTCAATTTTGAAATTATAAAAAATACTAAAGTACCAGTATAAATGATATTTATTATACTTTCATAACAATACATCCAAGAGGTATGAATTTTTAGCGAATGGAAACAAAATAGCCGTTTCCATGGAAACGGCGAAGAATCGGTACGAAAAAAAATATCAACGTAACACATGGCACAAAGGTAACATTTCCACAAAGTTTCACTGGAATCTGTGATTTTCGCACTTTCCAAGTTTTCATAGACCAATGCTCGATGCTTACAGTCAGCTTCTCTTAATGCCTTTTTTCAATTTACCCCATTATAAGTCTATGGAAAATCTAAGTTGCCATAGCAACCAAACTAAAGAGCCGAATTTCATAAAAAAACACTAAACCTGTA
The DNA here is from genome assembly GCA_963580285.1 of Lucinisca nassula. Classification (NCBI taxonomy): domain Eukaryota; kingdom Metazoa; phylum Mollusca; class Bivalvia; order Lucinida; family Lucinidae; genus Lucinisca; species Lucinisca nassula. Next base: position 130,690,412 of record OY757014.1, on the reverse strand, counting down.
AAGGCAAATATGGTGAATATTTCCATAAACTCTCAGCCTCATAGACCTTAAGGTTTCTTAGGAGATGATTTTTTAAGTATTTTTTTTTCTATTTTTTTTTTTTCATTTTGGTTTCCATGGCAACTAATAAAAATGAGCATCAGCCCTAAATTCATATGGCACACATTTCAATGAAAGTTTTGTCAAAATATCTGCAGAGTCTTGGCAGTAAATGCCATTTTTTTCAATTTTCCCCATTATAAGTCTATGGGAACTCTAAGTTGCCATAGCAACCAAACTTATGAGCCGATTTTAATAAAAGCACAAACTTTCAATCCCCCCGCCCAAGGATGCTACAGATAAAATTTGGGCCAAATTGGCCCAGTGGCTTCAGAGGAGAAGTCGTTTGAAAGTGTTGACGACGGACATACGACGCAGACGACGACGGACAACTGCCTATTCTATAAGGTCCCTTGGAGCCTTCGGCTCTGGTGAGCTAAAAAAGACCCATTTTTGACATTTAACCTTTACATATGACCTTGACCTTTGAGGTACCAACTCGGATCTTTGGGGTGACGCATCGTCTCATGATGGTTAACATTTCTGCCAAGTAATTTCATAATTTATCAAAGAATAAGAAAGTTATTCACCATACACGAAAAAAGCCCCCTTTTTTACCTTTGACCTCTAAGAATGACCTTGATATTCAAGGTACGGACCTTGGCCTTGCGCACGACACATCGTCTAATAAGGTGAACATTTCTGCAAGGTTACTTTAAAAAGTCCATCCAGAAATAAAAAAAGTTACTGACTGGACACAAAACAAAAGACCCCTTTTTTTGACTTTTGACCTTGACTTTGGAGGTACTTGCCTTGGTTTTTTGCGCAACATATCGACTCATGATGGTCAACATTTCTGCCATGTAATTTCAAAATCCATCCCAGAATAAGCATTTTATAGACTGGACACGCAAAAAACCTTTTTTTGACCTTTGGCCTCTACGTATGACCTTGACCTCTGAGGAACCGACCTGGGTCTTGCGAGCAACATATTGTCTCATGATTGTTAACATTTCTGCCCAGTAATTTCACAATCTATCCAGGAATAAGAAAGTTATTGACCAAACACGAAAAAAAGACCCTTTTTTGATCTTTGACCTCTAAGTATGACCTAGACTTTTGAGGTACTGACTTTTGTCATGTAAGCGACACATTGTCTCATGGTGGTTAACATTTCTGCAAGTAATTTACATATCCATCTAAACATATGAAAGTTATTGACCCAACACTTTTTGCCCATACATACATACAAGATTTTGTGATCAACAAACTTCTAAGGGAAATAATTCTAAAAGATTAAATACAAGAGCTATAATTCTTGCCCTCTACACGTCTTCTAATGTTGATTAATATTTATATGAAGTTTCGTGAAGATAGCTTGAATGGTTTTCAAGTTATAGTGCAGACCTAATTATGTGACAGACGGACGGACAGACAGATGGACAGACAGACAGACCACCGGGGGAAAAACACTATGTCTTCCCGAAAAGGGGGGAGACATATTTCTCTTAAAATTAAAAAAAAAAATTATTTATTTCTCTTAAAATTAAAAAAAAAAATTATTTCATGATCCAGCAAGGAGTCCAAAAGGTGTAGATGTAATGGCAAAAAGTGTAGACCCTGATCAGACTGAATGAGGAGTCTGATCTGGGTTTGCACTGTTTGCTTATACATGTCTGTCCTAATACTTAGGATCATAATTGCACTTTATTTTTTAATTCTCTTGAAGAAAATTGGGCTTTTCTGGTGCACTTCATACTCTGACATTAGTCCTTATCTTGCTGAATATTAAATTTAGCCACACCCATTTCTGATTTTGAACCAATCAGATTACTTGATGTAATTTATCCCTACAAATTCATAAACTGAATGTCAAACAGTGTAGATCCTGGATCAGATGGCTTTTTCAGAAGCCATCTGATCTGGATCTACACTGTTTGCAAAGATAGGGGTTGTCCTGAACAGCAAGATTAGAGTTAGCTTAAAAATGTTCTATAAAAGGGTTATCCTTTGGAAGCAAGGAATGCATGTCCATGTTATGAATACCCCTGTAAACCCCACTTTATAACCAGAGAAAAGTAGGGTTTACAGTGGTATACATTATTTTCCTAATTTTAACTCCGAGCTGAAAAATATAGACTGTGAGTACTTGTTCTTACTGCCTCAATGGCCAAAGGCCCTTCTAATGAGCACCGACAATTTATGTTTGAACTAGCAATAAAAATAAACATATCACATTTTCATCTGAACAATGCTTTGTTTGTCTGAATTGAGGTTTTGCGTCCCCGTCAATACTATTAAGTCATTTTGGAGATGTCACTTGCAATTTTGTTGGACTTTTACCTGACAATGAGATGAAATGGCATCTCAGTTCCTGCCACCCAATGGAACCAATAGCTTTTATATGCACCACTTTGCCTGGGCAGGCTTAGACCTTCTAAGCGGCTTACCAGTACTCGTGTGGTCGGTTTCAGCTCTGGTAGCATGATGCAGCCCAATCTATTTCTCCAAGCCCCGGTGACCACTGAATAATGCTAGTCTTACGACATGAAAGCCATAACAAAGGAAAGATGCAAAGCCTGAAAAAATCCCCGCCTATGGTGGGATTCGAACCCGGGCCGCTCGGGTGATAGTCCAGTGCTCTAACCACTGAGCCAAAGAGTTGACTCCCTGACGCAGTTGTCAGAGAGTGGTTATAAACCTAGAAGCTATGCATGTGATCTACCAAGGTAAATAATGGAAGGGAGGTAACACTAGTTCTAGAGATACGAAAGATGTCATTTAACCCTTTTGGTACCAAATGGAATCTTCCTCTTTATATATAGCATGAGTCCAATTCAAAATTTAGGGGGTATCAGGTTGTGTTTTCTTCAAAATTTATTAGGAAAATGGCTAAACTTTTAGCAAACAGTGAAGGCCCTGATCAGACGCCGCGTTCTGCGGCGTCTGATCTGGGCCTGCACGTTTTGTCAGGGTACCCGTTTTGGGGTTTCCGGTACAAAATGGGTTAAGCACATGTACATATTATCAAAGTGCTTTTCAGTTTTGTGGTCTACTGTTAAAATCCTTAAAATTTGGACACCTTGAGGACTTGCTATAATTCTCCTAAAGTTTAATGATTTTGTTTTATGATTCAGCACAGACGGAATGGCAAACAGTGAAGACCCTGATCAGACTGCTCCATTACTCTGGGTCTGCACTGTTTACTTAGGTCTGTCTGTCCTAATACTTAGGATCATTACAGTATCCCTTGCTTCTAAAGGATAACCCTGCTTCCAAAGGATAACCCTTTTATAGAACTAACATTTCATGAGAAACAAATGTCAGCAAAACGTTAGGCTTGACATTTCATGTGAGTGAGTGTTTGAGTTTTACATCCCACCAACCGGGACCTCGGTTTAAAGACTCATCCAAAAGTCTGGAGAAGCCCGGAACCGATCCTGCCACCCTTGGTTTACAAGGCGAGTAGAGTAACTGTTTTGTGTTTGTAACACATTATTAGAGAAGAACCAAGCTGGTTTCTTAACTTTATTTGTCTACAAGAACTACTGAACATATAACAGAATATCATGCATACATTATGAGATGCTAACAAGACTGACACATGTATATTAGCTAGTGGGAGGAGCTTAGAGGCGGTAATGGTTTTTGCATTATCCAAACATCTCCCCCTTATTGAAAACTTATGACTTTCATCAATGTAACGTAGATAAAGTTCTCTGACAGTTTTACTATTTCAAAGTCATGCCGTGAACACAGAAAGGTTGTAAATCCTATTCGGCTTAAAAATTCTAGTCAAACATCAAGACATTAATTGGCTATATTTATGAGTTTTGTTAGATTAAATCGAATCGTGACTGAAATACAAGTCTTACATGTGCTCTTGTGGTTGATAAGAATTTACAGTTTGTTCCAGTGCATAATTTTAACACCAAGTTCCCAAGAGATAATGTACATTAGTACCACTCAGCATACCTCTGCGGGGGTTTAATCTGTCTGCCACATCGTGTTTTATTTCGATGCTGTCCTGTATCAAGTTCCTGCGGTTTCTGCGAATTTCCCGTGTCGATATTTTGTCCCATGTTTGCCTTATTTTCTCCCATGTTTCCCTGATCATAGTGCGAGAGAATTTTCTGAAGATGAACACGGTTTCGCCTGTAAGTTCCGTCATTCGTTTTTACCGTATATGTTCTATTTTCTGTATCACCATCAACTACTGTCCCTTCTTTTTGCCACCGTTTCTCACTGTCAAGTTTAATCCGTACTTTGTCTCCGGCAGCCAAATTTGGGAGTGGATGGGCTGCGTGTCTCCTATTGAAGAAGAATGTTTGATTTCCCTTCGATTTGTCATGATGTATTTTCACCAGGTCATGACTTGGCCACTTAGGTCTAAGTTTTTCTATAGCACACGGTACATGTATCCGGATTTGTCTACCTATCATTAGTTCCGAAGGACTATAGCTGGTAGCTACGGTCGGTGTACAAAGATAGGTTCTTAGTGCACTGTACGAATCCTTTTGTTTGAGAATGTTTTTAGCGATTTTGACGCCTGCTTCTGCAGCACCATTGGCCTGCGCAAAATAAGGAGAACTATATGTTACTTTAATGTTGTGTTCCTTTGCAAAGTCCTTAAAACACTTGGCTTTGAACTGAGGGCCGCCATCGCACGTGATTTCTTCAGGGTCTCCCCAGCGCGAAAACATGTTTTTCATTTTGTCCACTACACGTTCACTGGTCAATGTACTCAGATATCCAATTTCTATGTATTTAGAATATGTATCCATGACAATGAGGTACGTTTTATTGTTCAACTGGCATAAATCTGCTGCAACCTTGACCCAAGGTCCCGATGGTAGTTCTGACGGTTTCAGTGGCTCTCGACGCTGTGTAGGTCTAGATTCCTGGCAAAATGTACAATTTTGCACCTTTTTGGTTAAGTCTTTATTGATTGTCGGCCACCACACGCACTGTGCTGCAAAGTCTTTGCATTTTGTGAGTCCCTGGTGCGACCTATGCAGTTTGTCTAACACTTCCATGCGCTGGCTTACTGGAATAACGAGTCTGTTTCTGTACATTAACAGACCATCAACAACAGAAAGTTCATTTCGAGCGCTGAAATACTCGTTGATAGAATCTGACAGATTTTTTCCAGTTTCTGGCCATCCTTTTCTCGTGAGCGAGATGACCTGCTGAATTTCTGAATCATTTAGCGTAGCATCGTAGATCATTTTCAAGCGCGTGTCACTAATTGGCATATAAGCACTTACTGAATCAACATACATATTCACCTCATTTTCAATTTTACAGTCGATTTGCTTTAACGGCGATCTAGATAAACAATCAGATACTATCATGTCTTTTGAAGTACCTTTTGAAAACTCTGCTATGCAATTAAATCTGCGTAATCGTAAAAGCAGCCTCTGGCATCTGATCGGTGCCCTGTCAATGTCTGTTTTATTAATTAACGGGATAAGAGGCTTATGATCCGTGATTAACTTGAATGATTCAAGGCCAATTAAATACCTAGAGAATTTTTCACATGCATAGACTAGGCTAAGACATTCCAGCTCGATTTGTGCCCATTTTTTCTCTGATTCCGTCAACGTGCGCGATGCGAACGCGATTGGCTTAAGCGCGTTGCCTTCCTGCATGTATATTGCTGCTCCGAGTCCGACACGAGAACTGTCTGCGCTAACTACAATGGGGCTATTTCGTTTATAAAACGCCAATGTAGGGGCTTCTGTGAGCAAATGTTTGACTTTTTCAAAAGCATTATTCTGATCAGGACCCCAATAAAAGGCTGTGTCGTCCTTAAGCAGGTCAGATATTGGGCTGATTATTGTTGATAAATTTTCCACATACCTTCCCAGGTAATTTATCATGCCAAGAACCCGTTTGAGTTCTGTTTTGTCTTGAGGGGGGTCTAGATTTCTGATTGCTTCCACCTTCTTTGGGTTCGGTGAGATACCCGATGCGTTAATAATATGACCAAAGTATTCTAATTGGGTTTGTCTGAACAGACACTTGTCTTTGTTAAGTTTCAGACCTGCTTCATTTATTCTATGAAGTACAGCGGTCAACATTGCATTATGCTCTGCCATGTCTCGGCCATAAACAATAATGTCGTCCATAATAGCATCGACATTTTCCAAACCCTGCAACAGCTCAGTTATTTTTTTCTGGAAGATCTCGGGCCCTAGACTAGTACCCATTGGACATCTTTGATACGCGTAACGCCCGAATGGCGTTATGAACGTAGTAAGCTTAGACGATTCTCGCCGGAGGGGCAGTTGGTGAAAACTTTGAGCGGAATCCAACTTTGTAAATACAGTCATCCCTGCTAATTTCGGCGCGATATCGTCCAAAGTTGGTAACATGTAAAGTTCACGCTTGATTGACTCATTCAATTTTTATAATCGACGCAAATGCGTACTTTGCCGTTAGGTTTTAAAACCGGTACCATCGGTGAACACCAGTCCGTCGGCTCCGAAATTTCAGTCAAAATTCCATCGCGAACCATGTTTTCGAGCTCTTCCTTTACTTTTGGCAAAAGTGGGAAGGGTATACGCCTAGCTGTACTGACGCTATACGGCTGGGCATCGGACTTAAGCTCTATTTTGACCGGCTCACAATTTATGATTCCTGTTCGACCGAACACGGTTTCCGGGATTTCATCAATTCCCTTTACAAACTTTAACGCAGAGGACGCTCCTCGGCTGAGCAAATTAGCCTGGTCTTTGCCTGCTACTACATATATTCTAAACATAAATTTCTGCCCATTTCTGTACGTATCTGCAATAAAATACCCAAGACAATTTACATTACCCCCGAGGCTTTTCAGAAGTGACAAGGCTTTTCGCAATGCCGGACGTTGCTTCAACGTTTTATAGCATGATTCTGAAATGATTGATATATCTGCACCGCTATCAATTTTAAAAGCAATGTTTGACTTACAGATTTCAAGGTTAACGATCCATGGTTTATTTTCTGATTTATCACAATCAATTTCACACGATTCCAAGAAATAAGCACTGTCATTTAATTCCTCGTTTTGAAAGCTTCCTACATTTTGTGCAATTTCGTGCACCTGCTTAGTTTTACAACACACTGCAAAATGATTGGGTTTATTACACTTTTTGCATATCTGTCCCATAGCCGGGCATTGTCTCTGGTTCCCGTGACGTCTGTTACATCTTGTACACTGGGGTAGATACCTCAGTGGCTTCGCTGTGGATTTCTGGGTTGGTCTCAGCCCACCCTGGGGTAGTGAGCGAGGTGTTGGCCCTGGCGTCGGTTGTTTCGGACGTGCTTTAGCTCCTCTGACTTCGTTGACTGTCGTCGGTTGTGTTTGGTCGCGAACTTGTGATTTTACAAGTTCCGACTGTCGAGCCATTGTTGAGGCGCTTTCCAGTGTTAAGTCATCTTTCAGCTGCATTTTCTCTGACAGTTCTTTGTCAAGAATTCCAATTACAATGGCATCCCTAATTCGGTCGTTTTTGGCTGTCCCAAAGTCACAATTTTCTGATATTTCATAAAGGCTTCTTATGAACTGTTCTGCACTTTCGCCGCTTTGTTGTTTTCTTTGATTAAACTTTGCTCTTTCATGTATTACATTTTTTCTTGGTATGAAATGTCCATCAAACTTTTGTATGACTCCATCAAAGTTTTTTGACTCGTCGGCTGTTAGTCCGAAAGATTTCATTATATTTTCTGCGTCCATTCCCATGGCATAAATTAAACTAGACACCTGGATTTCACCATTTTCTTTATTCAGCTTTGTCGCAAGTCTAAATCTTAAAAATCTATTCTTCCAGTCTTCCCACCTGTTTGGCTGGCTAAAGTCAAATTCATTCGGCGGGGTAAATTTTGATGCCATTTTTAATGTTTTTGAGTTTCACTGAGTTCTTCTAATTTTTCGTGAAATGTCATAAATTCCTTTGAATTTATTTTAATATATATTCCCTTTGGAATGTTTATTTGGTTATTTTAATATATTCCCTTTGGAATGTTTATTTGGTTCCCTTTGGAACAAAAAATATCCGACTTCTAACACCATGTTTTGTGTTTGTAACACATTATTAGAGAAGAACCAAGCTGGTTTCTTAACTTTATTTGTCTACAAGAACTACTGAACATATAACAGAATATCATGCATACATTATGAGATGCTAACAAGACTGACACATGTATATTAGCTAGTGGGAGGAGCTTAGAGGCGGTAATGGTTTTTGCATTATCCAAACAGTAACCACTACACCATGGAGGCTTCTGACATTTCATGTGTCATCTGCTAGGGTATAGGATAAATCCCTCAACATTCATAAAAGATTCCTCTGATTAGGCGATTCTATCAAATATCCACAACATTTGTTTCTTGGGAGTAACTAAGAGGAATGGATACACCTTCAGGGAAGACAACTCCTTCAAAAGTATTTGTGTCTCCCATGTCAATAGGGGTCAACTCTTAAAGGAAAAAATTTGCTCCTCAGGAGCAAATTCTTTCCTTTACGAGTAGACCCCTTTTTCCTGAGACAGGGCTTATAGAAATGTAAACAGGAAGTCCTAAACATTGTCTCCCTTTGAAAAATAGTGGGAAAAAAAATCTGCAGGTGTTCCCATTCGCCTAAAGGGGAAAAGCCCTTTATTCCCAGTTTTACAACCACTTATTGGGTTTCTTTATAAGGGCAAATTCTTTATATCAGTAAAATGTAAAGGAACAAATTCAGTTGTTACAACTAGAGCTGTCAGTGGATCTATAGGACCACAAACACATAAGTAATTAAGCAAAATGCATTTTAATTTTGCAGTCACGAAATCACGGAATGAAGGAATCATGGAAGGACATGGCAAATCCAGTAAAGCACCACTTTTTCAAAGCAAGGCTATAACAAAGGTCCTTTCTATCTTGGGTGTGCAATGAGTGTTCCTTTATTAGCTTGCTGCTCCAACACACTTAGCACTCAAAAATAAAAAAAAAACTAGAAATGGTGTTTGTAAAACACAATGCCCCCAACCTTTGCTTGACCTTAGCTGGCAAAATATTCAACAAATATTGTTCAAGACTCAAAAACATACAACAAGAATTCCCCCGAAGGCTATGTCGCGCCTGTGGGGGCGCAAAGTCACCAAACCATGAAATCTAGGTCAAGGTCAAACATGGATGCCTGCATAAAAATTTCACTCCTAGTTGCAAGCATGTACCAAGTAACTCTTAAAAACAGACTCTTACATCAGGGTAAAAGTTAGGGTTGTCACACTATTTTACAAAGTCAGTGAACCATAAAATGTAGGTCAAGGTCAGAAATGGATACTTGCATTGAAGTTTCAATTCCTAAATGCAAGCTTGTACCAAATACAATTAATGAAGCTCTAATAGATCTTGAGAAATGGACTCTTACATTAGATAGAAAGTCAGGGTGGTCGCAATAATTCACAAAGTCAGTGAACTATGAAATATGGGTAAAAGTCAAATATGGATGCTTGCGTTGCAGTTGGAATTCCTAGATGCAAGTTTGTACCAATTATAATTTAAAAAGCTTTAATAGTTTTCGAGAAATGGTGAAAGTCAGGGTGGTCGCAACAATTCATGAAGTCAGTGAACCATGAAATATAGGTCAATGTCAGATATGGATGCTTGCGTTGAAGTTGCAATGCCTGGATGCAAGTTTGTACCAAGAATGATTACCAGTAATGAAGCTCTAATAGTTCTCAAGATATGGACTTGCTGACAAGATTTTATTAAAAAAAAACAAGGCATCGCATGCGATACAAATCCCCTCGCACATGTGGAAAACACTGAAATGGCAAAAGTCCAACTTGCTTGAGATATTATCATATGCAACATTTGTGTAAAGTTTGTTTAAAAATCCATCCATAAATGTAGGTTCTAGAGTGATGACAATATTTCTCTAAAAAGAGTCATAGGGACCTTGACTTGAGGCCATGGCCGCGAAGTAGATCTTGCTCAAGATATTATCATAAGCATCTTTTGTGTGAAGTTAGATTAAAATCACTAGAGAAAGTGCCCAGTGGGGCACGTATACCCCCGACCAGTGCCATCCCCTTTTAGTGGAAATGAAAATTTGTTTGTAGCATTGAACCTTTCCATATAAACTTTCCATTTAGTCCACTGAGAATAACTATTACATTTCAACAAATATAGAATAATTTATCATATCCAAAGATGAGACTGCTTGTCTTTGCTGAATAATAAAAATTCAAAGTTTGTTGCAATTTGGAACAATTTCAACTGGAAACAACAAACATAGAATAGGCTGTCATAGAACATTTGCTGAATTAAAGAAGCTGTATAATGACATAATAAAGCAATGCATTTTTTATTATTACTTGCATTTATTATTGTCTGCATTTCAAGAGAAAATATTATGCAAAATTTAACAGTTCTAGTCGCTGTTGTTTCTAAGATCACAAGGACCAATATACATGTATAAACTGACAAATCTGACAAGGGTCACAGCATAAAGAAACAACAAACTAACTAATAATGAACAGATGGAAAGACAGAAACTATAACCTTTGATATACTTTGTATGCAAGGAGTATAATGAAAACAGTTATCAAATCCTGTACCATATACTATTATGCGATGTATATATGTGAATTTATTCTAATAAATATTGTTTAAACCAAAACAGTTAACACAAAACTTGGACGTGATCAAAATGTGTAAGTCCTTATTATTGACCCATAGCCCCACCCGGGGCTTGACACAGGAGCTTAGATATTCTATATGAAAGTTAATACTATAGCTATATTCTGTACCAAATATGAAGAGAATCTAACATGAGGTTACAGAGATATAAGCAATCAAAAAGGTTTAACACAAAACTTCGACTTAAAAGTTGACAAACTGACAGACAGCCCACCCAGGGGCTTGACCCAGGGGCTTAGATATTCCATATGAAAGGTTATGCTATAGAGATATCCTTTACCAAATATGAAAAGAATCTAACATGTAGTTACAGAGATATGAGCAATCAAAAAGGTTTAACACAAAACATTGACGTAAATATTGATGAACGAACTGACGGGTGGACAGCCCACCCAGGGGCTTGACCCGCGAGCTAAGATATTCCAAATGAAAGGTAATGCTATAGAGATATCCTGTTCCAAATCTGAAGAGAATCAAACATGTGGTGACAGAGATATGAGCAATCAAAAAGGTTTAACACAAAACTTTGACGTAAAAGTTGACAAACAGACAGACAGCCCACCCAGGGGCTTGACCCAGGGGTTTAGATACTTCATATGAAAGGCAATGCTACAGAGATATCCTGTTCCAAATATGAGGAGAATCCAACATGTGGTGACAGAGTTATTAGCAATCAAAAAGGTTTAACACAAAACTTTGACGTAAAAGTTGACAAACGGACAGACAGCCAACCCACGGGCTTGACCCAGGGGCTTGGATATTCCATATGAAAGGAAATGCTATAGAGATATCCTTTACCAAATATGAAGAGAATCTAACATGCGGTTACAGAGATATGAGCAATCAAAAAGGTTTAACACAAAACTTTGACGTAAAAGTAGATGAACAGACAGACGGACAGACAGACAGCCCACACAGGGGTTTGACCCACGGGCTTAGTTATTCCATATGAAAGGTAATGCTATAGAGATATCCTTTACCAAATATGAAGAGAATATAACATGTGGTTACAGAGATATGAGCTATCAAAAAGGTTTAACGCAAAACTTTGACGTAAAGGTTGACGAACGGCGGGACGGACGGAAGTACGAACGAACGAACGAACGAACTAACGAACGAACGAACTAACGAACGGACGAACGGACGGAAAGACGAAAACTATATACCCCCTGACATACTTCGTATGTCGGGGGTATAATAAATGTAGGCGGTAGAGCAATGACAAAGTTTTTCTAAAAATAGCCATAGTGACCTTGACCTTGAGGTCATGACCAAGCAACTCGAGATATTACCATAAGAAACATTTGTGTGAAGTTCTATTAACATCCATCAATAAATGTAGGCACTAGAGCGATGACAAAGATTTTCTAAAAATAGCCCCAGTGACCTTGACCTTGAAAGTCGAAATAGTTCGAGATATTGTCATAAGGAACATTTGTGTGAAGTTATACTGAAATCGGTGAAGAAATGTAAGCGCTAGAGCCATGTCAAAGTTTTTCTAAAAATAGCCACAGTGACCTTGACCTTGAAAGTCAAACTCACTCGAGGTATTATCATAATGAACATTTGTGTAATGTTATTTTGAAATCAGTGAAGAAATGTAGTCGCTAGGGCGATGACAGTTTTTTTAAAAAAATAGCCACAGTGACCTTGACCTTGAAAGTCGAAATCGCTCGAGATATTGTCTTAAGGAACATTTGTGTGAAATTATATTGAAATTGGTGAAGAAATGTAAGCGCTAGAGTATTGTCAAAGTTTTTCTAAAAATAGTCACAGTGACCTTGACCTTGAAAATGGAACTCGCTACAGATATTGTCATAAGGAACATTTGTGTGAATCGATTTTGAAATTGGTGAAAAAATGTAAGCGCTAGAGCAATGAAAAAGGTTTTCTAAAAATAGCCACAGTGACCTTGACCTTGAAAGTCGAACTCTTTCGAGGTATTGTCATCAGGATCATTTGTGTGAAGTTATATTAAAATCGGTGAAGAAATGTAGGCGCTGGAGCGATAGCAAAGTTTTTCTAAAAATAGCCATTGTGACCTTGACCTTGAAAGTTGAAATGGCTTGAGATATTGTCATAAGGAACATTTGTGTGAAGTTATATTGAAATCGGTGAAGAAATGAAAGCGCTAGAGCATTGACAAAGTTTTTCTAAAAATAGCCACAGTGACCTTGACCTTGAAAGTGGAACTCGCTAGAGATATTGTCATAAGGAACATTTGTGTGAAGTTATATTGAAATCGGTGAAGAAATGTAGGCGCTAGAGCGATGACAATTTTTTTCTAAAAATAGCTACAGTGACCTTGACCTTGAGGTCATGACCTTGAAAGTCGAACACACTTGAGATATTGTCATAAGGAACATTTGTGTGAAGTTATATTGAAATCAGTGAAGAAATGTAGGCGCTAGAGCAATGACAAAGTTTTTCTAAAAATAGCCACAGTGACCTTGACCTTGAGGTCATGACCTTGAAAGTCGACCTCGCTCAAGATATTTTCATAAGGCACATTTGTTTGAAGTTATATTGAAATCAGTGAAGAAATGTAGGCGCTAGAGTGATGACAAAGTTTTTCTTAAAATAGCCACAGTGACCTTGACCTTGAGGTCATGACCTTGAAAGTCGAACTCGCTGAGATATTGTCATAAGAAACATTTGTGTGAAGTTATATTGAAATTGGTGAAGAAATGTAGGCCCTAGAGCAATGACAAAGTTTTTCTAAAAAATAGCCACAGTGACCTTGACCTTGAGGTCATGACCTTGAAAGTCGAACTTGCTGAGATATTGTCATAAGAAACATTTGTGTGAAGTTACATTGAAATTGGTGAAGAAATGAAGGCGCTAGAGCGATGACAAAGTTTTTCTAAAAATAGCCACAGTGACCTTGACCTTGAGTTCATGACTTTGAAGTCAAACTCGCTCGAGATTTTTTTATAAGGAACATTTGTGTGAAGTTATATTGAAATTTGTGAAGAAATGTAGGCGCAAGAGCGATGACAAAGTTTTTCTAAAAATAGCCACAGTGACCTTGACCTTGAGGTCATGACCTTGAAAGTCGAACTCGCTCGAGTTTTTTTTATAAGGAACATTTGTGTGAAGTTATATTGAAATTGGTGAAGAAATGTAGGCGCTAGAACGATGACAAAGTTTTTCACAAATTACCAAAATGACAAAGGGCCATAACTCACAAAGTATTTTTCGGAATTTTGTCATAAGTAAATCAGTTCATCTACTTATCACCACCAATCTATTCACCAACTTTCAAGGCTCTAGCTCCAAATAATTTTTGAGATATCTTGCTGACAAGATTTTATTAAAAAAATTTCAAAGGGCAATAACTCTTAAAAGGGGCATAATCCGGACGAGAAAAAAAATATGCGTCAGCTAATTTTCCATGAGGAATCCATATATGAAATTTCAAAACCCTAGCATACACGGTTCTAAAGATATGCTATGCATCACTTTTAGCATACATTACAATGGGCACAAATTACCAAAATGACAAAGGGCCATAACTCACAAAGTATTTTTCGGAATTTCGTCAAAAGTTAATCAGTTCATCTACTCATCACCACCAATATATTCACCAATTTTCAAGGCTCTAGCTCCAATAGTTTTTGAGAAATCTTGCTGACAAAATTTTATTAAAAAAATTTCAAAGGGCAATAACTCTTGAAAGGGGCATAATCCGGACAAGAAAAAAAATACGCGTCAGCTAATTTTCCATGAGGAATCCATATATGAAATTTCAAAACCCTAGAATACACGGTTCTAAAGTTATGCTATGCATCACTTTTAGCATACATTACAATGGGCACAAATTACCAAAATGACAAAGGGCCATAACTCACAAAGTATTTTTCGGAATTTTGTCAAAAGTTAATCAGTTCATCTACTCATCACCACCAATCTATTCACCAACTTTCAAGGCTCTAGCTCCAATAGTTTTTGAGATATCTTGCTGACAAGATTTTATTAAAAAAATTCAAAAGGGCAATAACTCTTAAAAGGGGCATAATCCGGACGAGAAAAAAAATACGCGTCAGCTAATTTTCCATCAGGAATCCATATATGAAATTTCAAAACCCTAGCATACACGGTTCTAAAGATATGCTTTGCATCACTTTTAGCATACATTACAATGGGCACAAATTACCAAAATGACAAAGGGCCATAACTCACAAAGTATTTTTCGGAATTTCTTCAAAAGTTGATCAGTTCATCTACTCATCACCACCAATATATTCACCAACTTTCAAGGCTCTAGCTCCAACAATTTTTGAGATATCTTGCTGACAAAATTTTATTAAAAAAAATTTCAAAGGGCAATAACTCTTAAAAGGGGCATAATCCGGACAAGAAAAAAAATACGCGTCAGCTAATTTTCCATGAGGAATCCATATATGAAATTTCAAAACCCCAGCATACACGGTTCTAAAGTTATGCTATGCATCACTTTTAGCATACATTACAATGGGCACAAATTACCAAAATGACAAAGGGCCATAACTCACAAAGTATTTTTCAGAATTTTGTCAAAAGTTAATCAGTTCATCTACTCATCACCACCAATATAATCACCAACTTTCAAGGCTCTAGCTCCAATAGTTTTTGAGATATCTTGCTGACAAGATTTTATTAAAAAAAATTCAAAGGGCAATAACTTTTGAAGGGGGCATAATCCGGACTAGAAAAAAAATACGCGTCAGCTAATTTTCCATGAGGAATCCATATATGAAATTTCAAAACCCTAGCATACACGGTTCTTTAGTTATGCTATGCATCAAAAGCGTAACGGACGGACGAACGGACGAACGAGGCAGAAGCAATATGCCCCTCCAACTTTTTCAAAGTTGGGGGCATAATTATATATATAACCCAATAAATAAAATCTGCCCCAGGTATCTGTACCTATGTCTCCTGATTTAACACCCACATGACTGTCGTACCATATGGCTTAACACAATCATGTCGAAAAGTCAATGAAATGAGCACCCTTTTATACCCCACCTTACATTGAGAACCATGGGGTATACGAGGGTATAATTTATTTTCCTCATATTTGACCAAAACCATTGATTCTGGGTACTTGTTAAAACCAACAAATGGAGACGGTTCTTCCAAAAATACCAACAATCTATGTTTGCAGAAGAAAAATTATAAAATTATCACCAATTTTCATCATAAAATGTCAGTTTTGGAGCTATGACAGTATGCACTGTGCCACACAGATTTTGGTTTTACGGTCCTTTCAAGATTATTACACTAATTTCGAGCCATTTGTTAATCAGAGGTGGGCGAAAACCGGGGAACCCAGAGAAAAAACACCTGACCTTCCGTTGCAGAACTTGGTGTCTCACATGTGGCCTGAGTGAGGCTGAAATCAAATGATGATACCTTACCATGGACAGTGATGATCCATTTTCATAACACACTGCTGACACCTTCTACAGTGGTGGGCACGGCTAGGCTTTGGTCTCAGACACCGCTGACACATCTCTATGTTTTTAGTTTCTGGAAACAACCAAATCATTATGATAACAAACCTGTATGGCATAGAGCATTTTTCACATCTCCAAAATGGCTACTTGTCTGGTGTAAATCCTTGATATTTTTCCTATAAACGCTCCAAACATAGGTTGTGCGTGCTTGTTAGAACCGCCTCATAGAGGCGGTTCTAACGAGTACCCACAACCTCTGTCTTGGAGCAGAAATAAGAAAAATAATGAATAGCCCCATAAACCCCAGTTTTCTCTATATATAGTGGGGTTTAGGGGGTCTTCACATTCCTTACACGTGCAAGTGCTATGGCAACCATTAGGATAACATGTCTGTGTAATGAATACCCCTCTAAATCCAATTTTATACAGGAAAGTGGCGTTGACAGGGATATTCATTATTATCTTTAATTTTGCTCGAATACATAGATTGTCGGTACTCATAAGAACTGGCTCGATGAGGCAGTTCTACAAGCACCAACAATCTATATTTGAACAAGAAATAAGAAAAAATATTGAAGACTTTCATCTGAAAATGCTAGTCATAGATTTAAGAAAGACACCATTTTAGTGCATGGGTGTTTTATTGTTATGTAAACTAAACAAATCTTCCTGTCAATAGAACATATTTGTTTGTTTGTTTGTTTGATTTGAGGTTTAACGTCCCCGTCAACACTGTAAAGGTCATTTTGGAGACATGGCTTCCAATTTTGTGGGACTTTTACCCGATATTGAGATGAAACGACGTCTCAAGCCCTGCCGCCCAATGAAACCAATAGGGTTTATAAACATGGCGGGCCGACTCGTACCGCTTTGCCTGGGCAAGCTTATATCCTCTAAGCTGTTTACCAGTACTCGTGTGCGGGTCAGTTTCAGCTCTGCGTGGAAGCATCATGCAACCCATATATTTCTTCAAGCCCTGATGGGCGGGGGCCTAAATAGAACATATTTAACTTCACCACAGCTCTGTTGAGGGAATGTACGGCGGCCATAAAAAGCTTCACTGCCCTTCATCATAGTGTGGGTTACATATTTTCTAGTCCTTTCGGATCATTGATTTCAATGTGTTTGAGGGTCACTAATGAGACCTAATTGGCTGAAACTAGCCAGTCTGGCCCATAAATATCTTGAACACTCCATTGTATTCAGTTCTGTGTTGTATACATTACTTCCAAAGAATTACCTTTCTATAGAAAGTATTCACCAGAGCTACCACAAGTGGTCAGACTCAGTTAAAATTATGTGATTGATCATCAGCTTATGTAAATGTCTAATGGCTGATTAACCCATTGCATGTGGGGAAACCCCTGAAGGGGTAGCTTGCCAAACAAGACCACGAAAATATTTTCAAGCTTGGGGTAGATTGAGCCCCTGAGGGTTAACTGTAGTGCCAGACCAGGAGGCATATAGCTAATGTGAACAATATCTTTATCTTCTATGAAACATGGGTAAATTGTGTGCCCATGTTAGAATTTCCTCATGAGTACACACAACATACCTTTTTAAGCTAAAATAAGGAAGGACACCTTAAATTGATATCTGCAGCTATGGGAAGAGTTTGCCAGGCACTCAAAGAAATATGGCGGTCACGTGATCTGACTGGGAACCGTTTAAGACACTGAAAAAAAAAGAACTACAAGACAATAGCTCTCAGTGTGTGCTTTAAAGGATAAAATTGATAGCTTGTGTAGCTACCTATATTATGGCTACATATTTATCACGGTGACACCAGTAGTTGTTTAGATAGATTGGGTCTAGTATACACAAAATTTTGAGAAAAACAGGTAAGTGGGACCTGTCAAATATTGGTACTTGAGGAATCGTAGATTTTTAATGTCATTTCTGGGTGTAAAATCCAACAGCCACTTATGTTGGTAAAACCTGTGCTCTTGTAAGAAAGAATGATCCCTCCTGCATTGGACAACCTCATCGGATGGGTTGTACTTGTTTTTTTATGAGTGTGATAAATTGCTCAATTTGGACCACCCCCTTGGGCGACTAAAGTCATCTACAGCGCGCCAAAGGTTAAGAGTGCCATGACTATCTCATAGAATCTGTCATTTCAGTGCCTTTGATGCTATATAAGCTATACTTGGGATTTTTGGGATCTATCTTGAAATAGTGTTATATCCAAAACCATGTTATAATGGACAGTTGAGGTATACATCCTTTCAGTGTGTGTGTTTTGTGAAGTCATGAAAATTGTGATAAAATCCACATTCACTTTTATTTAAAACTGAAGCTGATACAATGGAATTCCACTTTTAAGACCTGCTAAAATTAATACTAATTCTGCTTTTTAAAGTACATAATCAGAAGATTTCAGTTATTCTTCCTTTGTGTTGACAACATCCCATATCCTCTTGTAGAGATCCCTTTTGGGACTGTTTGAAAGTGGGTTTTAACCCATTTTGTACCAGAAACCCCAAAACGGATACCTTGGCAAATAGTGCAGGCCCACATCAGACACTGCAGAATGCGGCTTCTGATCAGGGCCTACACTGTTTGCAAAAAGTTCAGCCATTTTCCAAATCAATTTTGAAGAAAACACAACCGCACGCCCCTTTATTTTGAAATGGACTCCTGCTATATATAAGGAGGAAGTTTATATTTTGTTCAAAAAGGATTAAGACCACTTTTGAACAGTCCCAAAGGTGGACTGAATATAGAAATCTGTACATGAATTTGCCATACAGTCTAACTCATGCTAAAAGACTGTATGAATTTTAGCTTCCCTGTAAAGTTCTTTCAACAGCATAGAACCCTCTGTGGTGTGGTGGTTACGCTACTCGCCTTGTGAACCAGTGATAGCAGGATCGATCCCGGGCTTCTCCAGACTTTCGGATGAGTCTTTTAACCGAGGTCCCATCTCCGTATGACATTAGCTGTTGGTGGGATGTAAAACTCAAACACTCACTCACTCTTTCAACAGCAATACAATATTTTGTTACCAAGCCCACGATAAATACCTAAATTGTTAAAATCTTCTTCGTTGAACGGTACCCTTCCAGGGTTCAACGTAGCTGCCCTGAGTAGTGTCATCAAACACAACATTGCCACAGTGAGGTGATCTGAAAAGAAAATTAAGGGGAATGGGAACACCTTCAAGGGAGGCAACTCCTGCAAAAGTATTTTTGTCTCCCATATCAATAGGGGTCAACTCTTAAAGGAAAGAATTTGCTCCTGAGGAGCAAATTCTTTCCTTTAAGAGTTGATCCCCTTTTTTAATTGGGACAGAGGTTATAGAAAAGTGAAGAGGAAGTCCAGAAAGTTGTCTCCCTATGAAAACTGACAGAAAAATCTGCCAGGTGTTCCTATTCCCTTTTAACAGAGAACAATAGTCATAATCTTCTCAAACTAAAAGTTCTAAGTCAACTTTGTCCCTACATGTAAGGAATAAAAATTACCTATTTCGTAGGGAACCAAATGGACTAAGCACACTCGATTTGTGAAGATGAGGTGTCAACAATGCTTGTCCTACACTGGTGTTTGCTAGGTAAAGAGGACAGTGATGAACACAATGTGCTAGTGAAGATGAGGTGTCAACAATGCTTGTCATACACTGGTGTTTGCTAGGTAAAGAGGACAGTGATGAACACAATGTGCTAGTGAAGATGAGGTGTCAGCAATGCTTGTCCTACACTGGTGTTTGCTAGGTAAAGAGGACAGTGATGAACATAATGTGCTAGTGAAGATGAGGTGTCAACAATGCTTGTCCTACACTGGTGTTTGCTAGGTAAAGAGGACAGTGATGAACATAATGTGCTAGTGAAGATGAGGTGTCAACAATGCTTGTCCTACACTGGTGTTTGCTAGGTAAAGAGGACAGTGATGAACACAATGTGCTAGTGAAGATGAGGTGTCAGCAATGCTTGTCCTACACTGGTGTTTGCTAGGTAAAGAGGACAGTGATGAACATAATGTGCTAGTGAAGATGAGGTGTCAACAATGCTTGTCCTACACTGGTGTTTGTTAGATAAAGAGGACAGTGATAAACACAATGTGCTAGTGAAGATGAGGTGTCAACAATGCTTGTCCTACACTGGTGTTTGCTAGGTAAAGAGGACAGTGATAAACACAATGTGCTAGTGAAGATGAGGTGTCAACAATGCTTGTCCTACACTGGTGTTTGCTGGGTAAAGAGGACAGTGATGAACACAATGTGCTAGTGAAGATGAGGTGTCAACAATGCTTGTCCTACACTGGTGTTTGCTAGGTAAAGGGGACAGTGATGAACACAATATGCTAGTGAAGATGAGGTGTTAACAATGCTTGTCCTACACTGGTGTTTGCTGGGTAAAGAGGACAGTGATGAACACAATGTGCTAGTGAAGATGAGGTGTCAGCAATGCTTGTCCTACATTGGTGTTTGCTAGATAAAGAGGACAGTGATGAACACAATGTGCTAGTGAAGATGAGGTGTCAACAATGCTTGTCCTACATTGGTGTTTGCTAGATAAAGAGGACAGTGATGAACATAATGTGCTAGTGAAGATGAGGTGTCAACAATGCTTGTCCTACATTGGTGTTTGTTAGATAAAGAGGACAGTGATAAACACAATGTGCTAGTGAAGATGAGGTGTCAGCAATGCTTGTCCTACACTAGTGTTTGCTAGGTAAAGAGGACAGTGATGAACACAATGTGCTAGTGAAGATGAGGTGTCAACAATGCTTGTCCCACACTGGTGTTTGCTAGGTAAAGAGGACAGTGATGAACATAATGTGCTAGTGAAGATGAGGTGTCAACAATGCTTGTCCTACACTGGTGTTTGCTAGGTAAAGAGGACAGTGATGAACACAATGTGCTAGTGAAGATGAGGTGTCAACAATGCTTGTCCTACACTGGTGTTTGCTAGGTAAAGAGGACAGTGATGAACACAATGTGCTAGTGAAGATGAGGTGTCAACAATGCTTGTCCTACACTGGTGTTTGCTGGGTAAAGAGGACAGTGATGAACACAATGTGCTAGTGAAGATGAGGTGTCAACAATGCTTGTCCTACATTGGTGTTTGCTAGGTAAAGAGGACAGTGATGAACACAATGTGCTAGTGAAGATGAGACGTCAACAATGCTTGTCCTACACTGGTGTTTGCTAGGTAAAGAGGACAGTGATGAACACAATGTGCTAGTGAAGATGAGGTGTCAGCAATGCTTGACCTACATCGGTGTTTGCTAGGTAAAGAGGACAGTGATGAACACAATGTGCTAGTGAAGATGAGGTGTCAACAATGCTTGTCCTACACTGGTGTTTGCTAGGAAAAGAGGACAGTGATGAACACATTGGGCTAGTAATGTCCACTGAGGGGCATGGCATATAGCAACAAAATACATGTCTCTGTAACACTTACTATTGTTGGGTCAAAGAACAGAACTGATCTAGTTAAACAGTTATGTGAGTGAGTGAGTGTTTGAGTTTTGCGTCTCACCAACAGCTAAGCTCATACGGAGACAAGACCTCGGTTTAAAGACTCATCCGAAAGTCTGGAGAAGCCCAGGATCAATTCTGTGATCCCTGGTTTACAAGGAGAGTAGCATAACCACTACACCACGGAGGCTTCTAAAACTGATATGTTAACCCTTATCTTGCTGTTCACGACAACCCCCATCTTTGCAAACAGTGCAGATCCAAATCAGATGGCTTCTGAAGAAGCCATCTGATCAGGATCTACACTGTTTGGCATTCTGTTTATGAATTTGTAGCAATAAATTACATCAAGTAATTTGATTGGTTGATAGTCAGAAATGGGTGTGGCTTAAATGAATATTCAGCAAGATAAGGGTTATTGAACAACAAGAATTCTGACAAAGGCTATGTCATGCCTTTTTGGGTCACTAAGTCTCCAGAACATGAAATGTAGGTCAAGGTCAAACACGGGAGCTATTATAAAGTTGCCATCCCTAGATGCAAGTTGTACCAAGTATCATTATCAGCATCATCAGATTTTTTATTAACCCTTATCTTGCTGAATATTCATCTACATGTAAGCCACACCCATTTCTGTCTATCAACCAATCAAATTACTTGATGTAATTTATTGCTACAAATTCATAAACTGAATGCCAAACAGTGTAGATCCTGATCAGATGGCTTCTTCAGAAGAGATATATAAGAAGAATATATAGGGAAATTCTCAGTTCAAATGAGGGAGACTCCAAAATTTTATTAAAATTCAGCACAAATTGGGCAAAAATTAGCATCAAAATGAGGGAGTCTCCCTCCTGATGAGGGAGGTATCACAGGTATGGCATTAACCCCTAAGGGGAAGGCAATTCTTTCAAAATATTTCAAATATACATGTATGTATGTCTGTCTTAACGCTTTTTGTACCAAATGGAATCTTCCACTTTATATATAACAAGTCCATTTCAAAATTTAGGGGTGTCAGGTTGTATTTTCATCAAAATTTATTTAGAAAATGGCTGAACTTTTAGCAAACAGTGGAGGCCCAGATCAGACGCCGCATTCTGCGGTGTCTGATCTGGGCCGGCACTGTTTGCCAGGGTACCCTTTTAGGGGTTTCCGGTACAAAATGGGTTAACAATAGTGGTTAACTCTTAGTGGAAAGAATTTGCTCAGGTGGAGCAAATTCTTTCCAGTTAGAGTAGACCCCTATTATTGGTTGTGTTTAGGTTTAACGCTTTTCTGTACCTAATGGAATCTTCCTCCTTATATATAGCAGGAATCAATTTCAAAATTTAGGGGTGTCAGGTTGTGTTTTTTTCATAGCTTATTAGGAAAATTGCTTAACTTTTTTTCAGTGTAGGCCCTGATCAGAAGCCGCTGATCTGGGCCTGCATTGCTTGCCAATTACCCCTTTTCGGGTTTCCGGTACAGAATGGGTTACAGACACCTCAACCCATGTTGGTCATTTTGTGTGGTCTCCCAGAGAAAGGGAGAAAAGCACAGAAAATATAGTAAGGGAGATGAAAAAGAGGGATAGGGGAGAAAGACAAAAATAAATGGAAGCATAGGAATAGAGGAAACAACAACACACCGTCTATCCTGTACTTGCAGCAAGGACGGCATCCTTGCCCAACCGTAAGCCATCTCTTTATACAGAGAAAACTAGGGTTTACGGGGGTATATATTATTTTCTTTAATTTTGCTCCAAGGCATCGGTTTTGGGTACGCGTTAGAACCGCCTCAATAAGGCGGTTCTAACGAGCACCCGCAACCTATGTTTGCAGTATTTATAAGAATTGTATCATGAATTTTCATCAGAAAAATGGCCATCTTGGAGATGTGAAAAAAATGCACTATGTCGCATGGGCGTGTTATGGTAAGGCAATATCAGCTGGATGCCCTAGTGATGCAAGATGCACTACACTTTCGTCTCACCCAACCACCTGAGTAGCCCCACTAACAAGGAAGACAAAATATCAATTTTGAAACAGTTGCCTCCCCTGAATGTGTATCCATTTTTCCTAAACAGTGACTTCATGCCCTATTGTACTGATTCACAGCTTGTCCAGCATCACTACGAAAACAAGCCTTTTCAAATACATTGTAAACTTTACCACCGAAAAAAAAAGAAGAAAATTTTAAGATGAAAAATTGTTATATTTTTCTTATTTCTGCTCAAAATATAGATTGTGGGTACACGTTAGAACCGCCTCGATGAGGCGGTTCTAACGAGTACCCACAATCTATATTTTAAAGCAGAAATAAGAAAAATAAGGTAAACCCCTGTAAACCCCAGTTTTTCCACATAAAAGTGGGGTTCAAGGGGGTCAAAATTATATAGGTATGTTTTCGTCATCACTTATATATAGTAAAACTCGGGTTTAAGGGGGTATACATTATTTTTCTTATTTCTGCTCAAAAACATAGATTGTGGGTACTCGATAGAACCGCCTCGTCGAGGCGGTTCTATCGAGTCCCCGCAATCTATGTTTTGTGCAGAAATAAGAAAAATATCGCAATTTTTTCGCCTTAAAATTTCAATTTTTTGGCAAAAAAAAATGGCAATGTATTTGTATAGGCGTGTTTTCGTAATGATGGTTACAATACTCACAATAAACAGCCCAGCCTGGAAGTCGACCATCTTGGTAATGGGGCTGTACGACACAGTAGTAAGATCCAACTAAACCAATCCACCAGTAGGCTACGACACCTGAAAGGAACAATATACCCTCCTTGTCTCTCACAAAATGGATTCTTCCCAGACATGGCATTCTCTTCACTATGATACTGTTGGAGTATTCCTGAGATGGTTTGGGAAGAACTATCCCAAGGTTTTGTTTGAGGCGTGTTGGGTTCAAAGCCAACACTGTATTCAGTTCCTCATCAGCCATTTTCCTGGAAGTTTCTTGCAGCTCAAACACATTGGAGATAAGCCATCATTCTTCTGAAACGAAAGATATAGAGGATCTTACGTGAGTGTTCATGTATTATTGAATTTATTAAATAAGTTGAGGAAAAGGGATAAAATGCCAGGCTTTGCCGAGCATTTTATTCCTTTTCTTCAACGAGTTTAATAAATTCAAAAATACATGAGCATTGAATTTATTAAACGAGTTGAGGAAAAGGGATAAAATGCGAGGATGAGCCGAGCATTTTATCCCTTTTTCTCAACGAGTTTAATAAATTCAATAATACATGAGCACGAATGAAAGATTCTATTTATCATATGGCATTTTAAACGCATTTTATTCACGGTTTGTTTACAAAATTGTCAATATTCCGCCATTAGTAAACGCGACATCGTTAAGGACATCATACATGTAATGTTACGGGGCGTATCGAACTAATTTGCATATTTAATCCACTAGTGGATTATCAAATTTATTACATGGCGTTATTGCACTCACAAACGTGACGTCATATGGTAAACATGTATAATAGCCTTATTTTGACAGCCCATCGGGGCTTGAAGAAATAAATGGGCTGCATGATTCTTCCACGCAGAGCTGAAACTGACCCGCACACGAGTACTGGTAAGCCGCTTAGAGGATCTACATGTAAAGTAGAAGTAAAACAAAGATCAGGAATTGATACAATTAACTTACTCCATCCATAAAAGACACCAAAGGGAAAAAAATACAAACATTAAGCCACCAGACCATAATGGAAACCTAAACAAAGGAAGGCCATATGGACAGTTACTTTCCCACAAAATGGCCATCCAAAATTAAAAGACACAAGTGATACACACAGTAAGTAACAAACAACAACATAAATAAATCGCCACAGAAGAGCCACCTTGGAACGGTCAGTGGAAGATTTCCACTGGGGGGCTTAAATCGATTTTACGTGGCCACAATCCTCGCCCTTACTTCCGTCGCGATTTAGACAAATAATTTGTTCAGTCCGCATGAAGGCCTCCTAACTCATCAGTGCAACATCTCCGTGAACACAGAAATCAAAGAACCACAGAGGTGAGACAACGGTGAGGACTCGACAGCAAGAAACCACTGAAATGCTGGAGCAAAAGAAAACCAACAGTTAGACTCCGATGAGCCCGACCAGAGACAGAGCATCAGGCACCAGGCAAAGCGGTGCGAGTCGGCCCGTCCATGCTTATAGACTCTATTGGTTTCATTTGGTGGCAGGGCTTGAGATGTCATTTCATCTCAATGTCGGGTAAAAGTCCCACTAAATTGGAAGCAATGTCTCAAAAATGACCTATACAGTGTTGAAGGGGAAGTTAAACCTCAAATCAAGCAAACAAACATATTTTGACAGTCTCGAGTCAAACCAGTAACTCTAAGACCCTTAGGCCCATGAAACTACTGAGGTTTAACCCATTCTGTACTAGAATGGGTACCTTCGGAAAGAGTGCAGAAAGCGGTGTCTGATCAGGGCCTACACTGTTTGCAAAAAGTTCTACCATTTTCTAAATCAATTTTGAAGAAAACGCAGCCTGACATCCCTATATTTTGAAGTGGACTCCTGCTATATATAAGGAGGAAGATTCCATTTGGTACAAAAAGGGTTAAGCATGGCACCAGGGTATTAAACATAATGAGGATCACTTAAGGGGAATGGGAACACCTTCAGGGGAGACAACTCATGCAAAAGTATTTTTGTCTACCATGTCAATAGGGGTCAACTCTTAAAGGAAAGAATTTGCTCTAAATTCTTTCCTTTAAGAGTCAACCTCTTTTTCAGTGGGACAGGGTTATAGAAAAGTGAACGAGAAGTCCCGAAAGTTGTCTCCCTTTGAAAAATGGCAGCAAAATCTGCCAGGTGTTCTCTTGTTAGTGGTCAAATTGTTAAGTGTTCTAGTCAGTGAAATACAATGTATCTAAAATTTTGGTATTTTTGCTGAAACCATGTGAGCAGCTTCTGCATTTGCAAAAGCTGCTCATATTTTTTCAGCAAAAAATATTGGCATATTTGCCGAATCTAATGCTCAAAGTTTTAAAGGTATGTCAACTAATGACATGGTTAGTTTTGAACAACTGGCCCCAGGAATTTAAGGGCTGAAAAAGTCTAAGTCCCCGTTCAGTGCCCCCTGGAGTGCTTTATTTTTATATCTTTTTGTCTCTGCTTGTTCCTCATTCATTTAATCCTTCAAATGCTGCAGAAAATTCCATAACGAAAACATGCCTATACAAATACATTGTAACATTTATCGCCGAAAAATGAAAATCTTAAGATAAAAAATTGTGATATTTCTCTTATTTCTGCTGAAAGAAATAAGGAAAATAAGGTTAACCCCTGTAAACCCCAGTTTTTCTTTATAAAAGTCGGATTCAAAATTATATAGGCATGTTTTTGTGATGTTACGCAATTTTGTTTGTTTTTTGTTTGTTTGTTTGATTTGAGGTTTAACGTCCCCGCCAACACTGTAAAGGTCATTTTGGAGACGCTGCTTCCAATTTTGTGGGACTTTTACCCGACACTGATATGAAATGACATGTCAAGCCCTGTCGGCCAATGAAACCAATAGGGTTTATTAGCATGAACGGCCCGCCTGCAAAGCGGTTCCTGGACAGGCTTAGATCCTCTAAGCGGTTTACCAGTACTAGTGTGCGGGCCGGATTCAGCTCTGCGTGGAAGCATCATGCAGCCGATATATTTCTTCAAGCCCCTATGGGCGAGGGCCGTGTTTGTTTTTTCTTCCATTTTTTTTTTCCAGCCAAAATAAACCTTGACATTTGAGGGGAAACATCTGCACATGCAATTAGCAAAAATAACAAAAACACGCCTATATAATTTTGACCCACATGAACCCCACTTTTATAAAGTAAAATTAGGGTTTACAGGGATAAACTTTATTTTTCTTATTTCTGTTCTAAAATATAGATTGCAGGTACTCGTTAGAACCACCTCGATGAGGTGGTTTTAACGAGTCCCCACAAATTATATTTTGAGCAGAAATGAGAAAAATATCACAATTTTTCATCCTAAAATTTTGTTTTCCAGCCGTAAAGTTTCCAATGTATTTGTATAGGCATGTTTTCGTAATATGGAAATTTCAGGTGAAACATCTGCCCAGTAGATGCTTTTAAGCCTTATGAACAATGAACCTTGAAAATGTGCCTCTTTCCTTCTCTCTAGTAGATAATTTACATGTAAAACAAGCCTTAATTTTGCTGAAAAATAGTAAGGAAAGTCATGTGCTAAATGTGCTTAACACATGATGGGCTAACACATCTTCATTGCTCTTCAGTTTGTTTGTTTGATTTGTGGTTTAACATCCCCATCAACATTGTATAGGTCATTTTGGAGATGTTGCTTCCAATTTTGTGGGACTTTTACCCTACATTGAGATGAAATGACATCTCAAGCCCTGTCGCCCAATGAAACCAATAGGGTTTATAAGCATGGAAGGTTCGGCTCGCACTGCTTTGCCTGGGCAGGCTTAGATCCTCTAAGCGGTTTACCAGTGCCCGTGTGTGGTCGGTTTCAGCTCTGCATGGAAGCATCACACAGCCCATCTATTTCTTCAAGCCCCGATGGGCGGAGGCCGCTTGCTCTTCGGTCTATGGGTTTTCTCTACAAAAACTATTTTTTTAGCTAAATTTCAGATCATATGTAATGGTATTACCATGCTAATCCCAGTTTTCTCTATACATTTCCATAACACACCCATGCTATATAGTACATTTCTACACATCTCCAAATGGCTACAATTCTGATGAAAATCTGTGATATTTTTCTTATTTATACTGCAATCACGGGTTGTGGGTGTTTGTTAGAACTGCCTCATTGAAGCAGTTCTAACAAGTACCCACAACCTATGTATTGGAGTAAAAATAATGTATACCCTCTTAAACCCCAATTTTCTGTATATAAAGTAGGGTTCAGCAGTTGTTCATTTCAAGGACTTGACAAGTTGTTCATGCGATGATAATTAAAGCAGATCAGTTATACACAGACTTGCTAAAGCGAAACAAAACACATGTCATTGACATGCAATACAAATATATCTGATGCACAATAAACAGGGCATAATGATAAGAGTGAAGCAGTGCCATAATTGCTACAATCTCATAAACCACTCCACAAAATATATCACAAGAGACTTTTTATGTTCCAATATCTTCATTAACCCTTTTTATACCAAATGGAATCTTCCTCCTTATATATAGCAGGAGTTCATTTCAAAATTTAGGGGGTGACAGGTTGTGTTTTTATCAAAATTTATTTGGAAAATGACTTAACTTTTAACAAACAGTGGAGGCCCTGATCAGACGCTGCATTCTGCGGCATCTGATCTGGGCCTGCACTGTTTGCCAAGGTACCCGTTTTGGGGTTTCTGGTACTAAATGGGTTAAAACCGTTGTTTTCAATATATTCTTAGAAGGGCTTCTCCAAGATAATTAACAATTACATTGTACGCATAAAAGTTGCCATTCCTTGACACAACCTTGTACATGTACCAAGTATCATTAAAGAGGCTCATTTGGTTTTCAGAAAGGCAGTGGCTAGCCGTCCGGGTACGGGACAAGCAGCCTACGAGTCTACCTATCCGGTACCGGACGACCAGCCTAGGAGTCTGCTCGACCGGTACCGGACGCCCAGCCAATGAGTCTGCCATCCGGTAGTAAATTTAAGTCTCTTATTTTATATAGGGTATGCATTCCAAATAATATTACCCACTTTATCACTGTTTATGATGCAATAAAAATATTTCTTATTTACTTTTTCCGTATTCTTATCCACAGGCACTTGTTTCATACAGAAAAAAAAAATCCTACCTCTACCTTCTCATAGGTAATAAGGGTGGGTTTTTTTTATGCTACAATTGCCTGTGTACTTATCACCTGCTTGTCGCCATTTTTCACTAAATTTCAGTAAGGGACATAACTGTAATTGACCCTGATGCAATAGATTGCTGAAATGCCACTACACTATGACACCTGTTATTATTATCATTATTATATCAATATAATTATTTCTTTCTTTATAATTAAAATCTGCAAAATCTGTAAATGTTTGTCCGATGTTGACCATGTTATTAATCCTGATAGATTAACCTTTATCTTGCTGTTCACGACAACCCCTATCTTTGCAAACAGTGTAGATCCAGATCTGAAGAAGCCATCTGATCAGGATCTACACTGTTTGGCATTCAGTTTATGAATTTGTAGCATTAAATTACATCAAGTAATTTGATTGGTTGATAGACAGAAATGGGTGTGGCTTAAATGAATATTCAGCAAGATGAGGGTTAACATTAAATTTGTTGAGCATATCAACATGACCAGACCGGTTACCGCGGTACAACGTGACGCGACTGAGTACAACAAACGCTACCGTTTTTTTTTTTTGACGGGAGAAAAGTGTGAGTACAATGTTTCTTTTATTTTGTCGAACAAACCGCGATTTACGTTTTTCTGTTGTTTTTGCGATGACAACAGATTGTGTTTTTGTTGTTTTGTCCAAATTCTAAGTTATGACACAGTCAGAGAAGGGAAATCAAAGCCATAAATTAGGCCAAAATAGGTAGAAAAACAAAACTTCAAGTTTTAAGGGTCTATCAATCAAAAACAAATGACATATACACGGGCATTCTTTGGTTTTCCATGTCTCTAGGCATCGAAGTAAGTATACTATTTTTAATAATTCATAAAATCATTTTAAATCAGAATCGTACCGAATTTTCTTGGCCCACTACGTTGAAACACGGGTACACCTTACCACGGATCATGTGTTGTGTTTGAGTACACTAAACACGGAACAAATGAAACAACAAACACGGATATGGAAAACCGACTCTGGACGGTTTTACCCATTATAAGCGCCATTTTTCAAGAAATAGCCAAGATGAACGATACATATTTGCCCTTAAGTTGAACAATTACAATATGTACACTATGCGCTTGGCCATTCCTAAAACAGAAAAGTGTTTTGGGTTGTGTGTGTGTTTATGACATGGGGACAACTTTTTACAACAGATGCACAATAAACAGTCGCTATAATCCATCAAAAAATGTCACATACAAAATAACCTGTTTGTTTGTTTGAATTGAGCTTTTACGTCCCCCGTCAACACTATTAAGGTCATTTTGGAATTGTTTCCAATTTTGCAAGTCTTTCTATCCGTCATTGAGTTTTAACGACATCTCAAACCCACCGCCCAAGGGGAATAATAGGGTTCACATGTATATGAAGGAACGGTCGGACTCGCACCACTTTGCCTGGGAAGACTAAGACCTTCTAAGTGGTTAACCAGTAGTCCTGTGCGACGGGTTTCAGCTCTGTGTGGAAGTATCATGTAGAAGTATTATTTCCCCAAGCAGCGGTGGATGGGGCCCAAGAATAACCTGTACATAAGCATGCAAACAACATAAAACTACAGAGGAACCGTTCAAATAGCCAACAATGAGCTATACTGAGCAAATCCAACTTCAATGAGACAACACTTCCAGTGCAACCACAAGAATCTGCAAAATAATTTGTTAGTACAGAAAGTCGAGAATTCTGAGGTGTTAAACTCAAAGGGTGTCTGATGTGCGCTACTTGTACCGTAATGCAACGTCACTAAACGTCACAATAGACGTCAGCAGCCGAAGCGACCGCATATTCAAAATCTACGTTTTCAGATTTAAGTAATGCAAGAAAAAGAATCTGAAATGGGTGTGTCATGAAATGTTCTTTTTGGTAATCATTTTGCTTTACTCACCTCATAAACCAGGGGTCCTGGGTTCGATTCTTGGCTTCTCCAAACTTTCTGGCGAGTCGATAAACTGAGGTCCCCTCTATGTATAACCTTAGTGGGTTGCTGGGACGTATAACTCAAAATACACACACGGTCATTCTCTGCCTTTCACTGGCTCAAGAAGGGCGGTTGTCAAATTCCGGCGTAAAAATATGCACTGTGCTGGTTTTATAAGCCTTCAAGGTAAACTAACTGGCTCGATGTGACCTAAATAGTGTTTGCTGGGCTGTTAAACTCCCAACCAAGCGAAGAAACAATCCAGCCAAAGGAATCGGTGTGAGGGATAGATAGGAAAGTTTGTCCATCACACTCAGGTCGTAGCTACCTGTACGCTGATACGCACATAATACAAACGTAAAAAATAGACGTAGAAGAAAAAAGAAGAAGAAAAAGAAGAGAAAGGAGAAGAAAAAGAAAATTAAGAAGAAAAAGAAGAAAAAGAAGAGAAAGGAGAAGATGAAAAAGAAGAAGAAACAAGAGCCCCACCCCCCCCCCTGATTCGCTCACCTGAATGTCACTGTCTCTAGTACATTCTATTTTTAGCTCTGGTGGCCATCGTGTTTGTCAGAGTGGAACAATTTTAGCTATTATGGAAGGGTGTCACGCAGCCAAGTTCGAATCAAACTAGGGTTTAGAAAGAGTTCGCTTTTGAAGAAAATTTACAATGGTTTTTTCTATTTTTAACTCTCGGGCGGCCATATTGTTAATCGGAGCGGGATCATTTTTAGCTACTTTGGTAGAGGGTCATCTAAGCAACATTGCGATAAGTTTGAATGAAATTGGCCCAACGGTACAGGAGGAGTTGTCTTTTGAAGTTTTTTTTTCTATTTTTAGCTCTGGCGGCCATCTTGTTCATCAGAGCGGAATGATTTTAGCTACTTTGTAGGGAGTCACCTGGGCAACATTTCTGTGAAGTTTGAATCAGTTTTGGAGAAGTTCGCATTTGAAGCAAATTAACGTTTTCCTATTATTAGCTTTGGTGGCCATTTTGTTCATCAGAGCGGGATCGTTTTAACTATTTTAGCATTTCAGTCACCTAAGCAACATTCCTATGAAGTTTGAATGAAACTGGCACAAGGGTTCAGAAGGAATTGTCGTTTGAAGCCAATTTACAATGTTTTTTTTCTATTTTAGTTATGGCAGCCATTTTGCTCATCAGAACAGAACCGTGTTAGCTATTTTGCTAGATCATCACCTAAACACCATTCCTATGAATTTTGAATGAAATTGGCCAAAGGGTACAAGAGTTGTCGTTTAAAAATTATTTTCTATTTTAGCTCTGGTGGCCATCTTGTTTGACAGAGCATAACGATTTTAGCTTTTTTTTGGTAGTGCGCCACCTAGGCAACATTCCTGTGAAGTTTGAATAAAATTGGCCCAAGGGTTTAGAAGAAGTTCGTATTTTTAAGCAAATTTACAACGTTTTTCTCTTTTTAGCCCTGGCGGTCATATCGCTAATCAGACCAGAAAATGTTTAGCTATTTTGGTAGAGGGTCACCTAAGCATCGTTATTTTAAAGTTTGAATAAAATTGGCCCAGGGGTTTGGGAGTAGTCGTTTAAAGATTTTTCTATTTTTAGCTTCGGCGGCCAACTTGTACATCGGAGCAGAACATTTTAGCTTTTTTGGTAGAGGGTCACCTAGGCAATTTTCCTGTGAAGTTTGAATGAAATTGGCCAAGGAGTTTAAAGATTTTTCTATTTTTAGCTCTGGCAGCCAAGAGCGGAACCATTTTAGCTATTTTGGTAGAGATTCACAAAGGCAACATTCCTGTGAAGTATTTAAAGCAATTGTTGACGACGGACGACACACGACGGACATTGACCGATCACAATAGCTCACCATGAGCACTTTGTGCCCAGGTGAGCTAAAAAGTAGAAAAAGAAGAAGAAGAAGAAAAAAAAAAGAAGCAGAGAGAAGAAGAGGAAGAAGAAAAATGTTAAGAAGAAGAATGAGAAGAAGAAGTAGAAGAAAAAAAAAACTGCATTTGTCTAGGATAACGCAACACTATTTATTAGCTAGCATAGTTTCCTCCTCTGCCACGGGGACCGGACTTACAGGAAAGAATTTGCTCCCGGAGCAAATTCTTTCCTGTAAGAGTGGTCCTCATTTGGTAAACGGAGTTATTCTTTTTAGTATTTTCTTTTTTTTTTTCGTACAAATGATTTTCTTCCAGCTATGCCCCTGGTACTGTTACGGCCCACAACTTCTAATCCTGAATTATCTTCCTTGGTCTACAGGTTTATAACCAATGACAACTGCGTCATGGGTACGACTCTTCGGCACAGAGTCGATTACTTTTTTTTTCAGCTATGCTCCATTCCTTCATTATGGCGGTCATGTCGGAAGATGGTGGCTCGCCCGGGATTTGACTTTCTTCGCAAAAATGACCTCGCGTCAACATACGGACTTGAAGAAAGGGGGTGAGGTGTTACGGCCCGCAGTACCTAACCTACATTATGCCTGCCTTGGTTGATTATGCGGAAGACAACTGAGGAAGACAGTTGGCTTAGTGTTTTGAGCAGTTGATTTTACCCGATCGTCCCAGGTTCGAATCTCACCATAGGCGATTTTTTTTCACTTTTTTACAACTATGCTTCTCTCCATTGTTACGACATTCATGTCGTAAGAATACCAAAGTAAGAGACTTACATTCTTTATTTCAGAAAGATACATTATGGCTGAGTTTGAGTTTAGCGATGCTGATCATCCAGATGACCCTAACACCATGTATACTATTGCCTAACCTAACAGTGAAACTTAGGATTGGGCTCAAGTTTTGTCTGGTGTCTCACAAGGTGCCGTTTTCGGTCCAGTTTTGTTCTTCATGGACATTAATGGCATTTTTACTGACATTGTGTAACAGGTGACAAAACTGCTACACAACTTTTGCCTGGCCGGGGTTCGAACCCGGGCCGCCGGATTGATAAGCAAATCTATCACGTTGCTATAAAAGCCGGCTTGTACCGAAAGGCAGTACAAGTGTGCTATATACCTATACCCTATGACGTTCTCCCCCTCTACATTGAAATTCGCCCTCGGATTTCTGGGAGTCCGAGAATCATGTGAAATGAAACTCAAGGAGTTCTAATGAACGCACCCTCAATTTTATTGGTTCTCTGCCTAGATATCTGCTAATGTATTGCATTAAAAGGCCTGAAAACTCATTCTGGTAACACACCAGTGCGACATAGTGTATTTTTTCACATCGGTTGTGGTTGCTCGTTAGAAACGTATCAAGGAGGCGGTTCTAACGTGTGCCCACAACCCATGGCTTATAGAAGATATAATTAAAAGTACGTATATCTCCTTAAATCCCAGTTTTCTCTATATAAAGTAAGGGGTGTTCATTTCACGGACTTGTTCACATGGTGTCATGCCACATTTTCATGCCCAACATCCTAGTCTATCCATTTGGTTCCGAGGTGTATTTTAGTCCTCTGTAACTCTAATTTCCTGGCAGCACACTCAGTCGTCTGCGAACAGTCTTATTTCTGAGTCAATGTCGGTGGAAATATGATTAATATACAGG
The DNA here is from genome assembly GCA_963580285.1 of Lucinisca nassula. Classification (NCBI taxonomy): domain Eukaryota; kingdom Metazoa; phylum Mollusca; class Bivalvia; order Lucinida; family Lucinidae; genus Lucinisca; species Lucinisca nassula. The sequence goes on along the minus strand of OY757014.1, from coordinate 130,655,559 downwards.
GAGTATAACAGTGGAATAAGAACAGTCCCATTCGGGACACAGATAAAACTGGATCACACTCCATATACTCGCCATTAACTCATAGTGGGCCCATGCCATTTACAAAAACTTACTATTTTCAGTAGCAAAGAAAGGAATCTATAAATTCAAGTGTCTCCCCTCCCCACCAATGCCGAAACTAAATAAGTTGGGTTTCAGTTGTTCATAAGTTGGGAATGTGGTAAAAACGTTCTGCAGGCATGAGACTGGAGGACTGCTGAAAAAATCTGAAACCTGAGCGAAAAAATCTGAAACCCCTATCACCCCTCCCAAAAATGTCATTTTTGGAACTTTCAGACAAAAACAAGTAACTATACAAAACACATTTTGAAACAAAAAAATCTGAAATCTGCCAAAAATCTGAAAAGTCTCATGCCTGGTTCTGGAAAGTCAGAATTTTGTTCTCCCGTCCCCTTTGTCCAAGATTTTTAACCAACCCTTTAAATTTGTACGTGTATAAGTTCGGAGATCATAATGAGAATCAAAAGGCATTAAAGAGTATGTAACAGCAAAATGGATCGTTTTAAATTAAGAACAGCATCATGTATCATGCCTTCGCTGGCAGATCAAAGAGTTTTATTTCAATTTATTTCGTCCCCGCCGCTCGGGGCTTGAGGAAATAAATTGGGCTGCATGGTGCTTCCACGCAGAGCTGAATCTGACCACAAACGAGTACTGGTAAACCGCTTAGGAGGACTAAGCCTACCCAGGCAAAGCGGTGTGAGCCAGATCGTCCAGTGCATATAAGCCTTCTGGTTTCACTGGGCGGCAGGGCTTGAGATGCCATTTCACCTCAATGTCGGGTAAAAATCCCACAAAATTGGAAGCAACGTCTCCATATTGACCTAAATAGTGTTGACTGGGACGTTAAACCCCAATTCAAACAAATATTTCAATTTATGAAGATAATGTACCGTGTTTGTTGTACCCTAATTGTGCTGACTAACCGCGTTATGGTGTATCATAACCCGTTGTAAGGTGTACCCTAACAAAAAATCAACCATTGAACCATCCACTGATTCAGTGGGTATTGACATGAACTGGGGCTCAAGCAAATGCATCAATGGAAGCTCTGAAATCGCCACTACATATAAATCACAAAATCATGTGCACAAAAGATGTGTTACTGTCAAAAAACATTGACAGAAGTATGCTGGGGTTGGTGAAAACACACTAGACGAAAGAAAAATGTTTGCGGTTTCGTTTATAATAGACAGAATTCTCTGCAACTGTATCAGTAAATGGTAATACCATTATTCTGAAGCTATGCAAAATAACCACCCAAAAAGATTAGTATCTGGGCTAAAATAAACCTTTTTCTTAACGAAAATACTGCTGTGACGTCATGATTTCAGTAGCGTTCGTTGTACTCTGTCGCGTTCGTTGTACTGCGGTAACCGGTGTGATGACAGGTACATAGAAATATCAATCGGGGTAATTATCTTGTTAGCAGGGCACACATAAAGCCATTAACACATTTAGTATCGGAAACCCCTTAACAGTCCTTGGCAAACAGTGCAGGCCTAGATGAGACGTCGCAGAACACGGCGTCTCATCATGGCCTACACTGTTTGCAAAAAGTTCAGCCATTTTCCGAACAAATTTTGAAGAAAAATACAACCTGACGCCCCTAAATTTTGAAATGAACTCCTGCTATATATAAGGAGGCAGATTCAATTTGGTACAAAAAGGGTTCTTTCAATGTTTCCGAAACACGATGGGTAGAGCAATAACCGTAATGATCCTATGTAACAGGATTTTAACCCTTTTTGTACCAAATGAAATCTTCCTCCTTATTTAGCAGGAGTCCATTTCAAAATGTAGGGGTGTCAGGTTGTGTTTTCTCACAATGTAACGGTTATGGATAAATACCACTTCTACAGCCTTGCTGTAGGAGGCTGCTCTTTGAGCGACGCAGGTAGAGTGGTTGGCTTATACCCGAAGTTAAGCAACGTAGATAGCGGTTAGTACCTGGATTGGTGACCGCGTTGCTTGACTTTGTGGACAACCCGGCTAACGCTACAGTATTACTGGGTATTACCTGCACTCTAGCCTGTCCACACAGGAATAGCTAGAGTGCCAGGTCCATCACTTTAGCCACCGCGCCTAGAGTGCCGGACCCGGCACTCTAGCCTCAGAGTATAGGAGCTTTTTTCGTGACGTACATCCGGTTCTAAAAATAGAACAGGAAAAGCCCTGGCCGTCATCTGTCGTATTGCTTCAAAGATAGTGGGACAGATGAAGTGTTAATTACAGCGTAAAAAAACAGTGGAATTCTTTTAAACTTTTGGCGAAATCTAATGTAAGATAATGGGAGATTCACCGATATGCTGCCAGATGTGAAATTTCGCATTACTAAAACGATATATTGTACATACGACCCAACAAGCTCCCCCCCCCCCACTCTCTCTCTCTCTGAGCGCACCAACAATTAGCGAGCGCAGGTAAATGTAAATTACAGTTTGCCATTAAAAAAGCCACATCAAAGGACATGTAGAGTGTCAACAATGTCATGTCTACATCAAACCAACTTCAAAGCGATGCACTGAATTTGACTTTGCAACGTTGATGAAACGTCAGAACCTTGCGTTGGCGATAATACCATTTGCCCAGTGCTCGAACCCATCAAGACTTAGTGGGATTGGAACATTAAATTCAAAACAAATGTAGAACACCCTGTCAGTGCATGAAAACGAAAAGCTCCTTTGCCAGGGCAAGATTAAACAGTAAAATCTGGTAGATTTGCAGATTGGTTCAACCTGTCCATGGCCTACATTAACCCATTTGTTACCGGAAATCCCGAAAGGGGTAAGTGGCAAACAGTGCAGGCGTATGATCAGGGCCTACACTGTTTGCAAAAAGTTCGGCCATTTCCCAAATAAATTTTGAAGAAAACACAACCTGACAACCCTAAATTTTGAATGGACTCCTGCTATATATAAGGAGGAAGATTCCATTTGGTACAAAAAAGGTTAAGGGTTTCTTGGATACAGGGATCAGTCAAACCCCTCTCTCATCTCAAAGGTCAAGTGACACTGAAGTGAGTTGGAGTGGTTGTCGACGGCATGACCTCGAGCCGACGTTGACTCGACACCCGTCTGTCAGTCCACTCAGTGTTTTTTCAACTGTCAGTATGCAAGGTTGGCAAAAAAGAGGGAAATACTCATATTTCCCTGGACGGCAGGAAATACAGGGAATTCCCTGCAAATACTGGGAAATATATATTTACATAGATGGTACCAATTGAGACTGCTTAACATACCCACCTACCTAGCCATTTGAAATGAAAATCATTTCAAGTTCATGAAGGGCTCGAAAATTCCATTTGTCTGCTTGCAATGACAAAAAAAATTGAAGGACAAGTAAAAAGTTTGTCTATAGTCCTTATAACATTTACCAAAGTTTACATGCACTTAGTCATTTAGGACGACAAGTGAAATTTTGAAGAATTTTCCAGCCCTATTTATATTGAATAACTTGAAAGATCTATAGTCCCTTGCCTTCATATAGAATCTATATAATTATGTAATTTCTTTTCAAACGTGATTCTAAAATGCTAGTTTTTAACTTTATGCTATTTCCCTTGACTTGTAAATACATGTAATTTTAATACTTAGGTGTGTATCTGTAGATAATTAACTGTGTTCTTTTAATACCTGTCTCAAACAAACAATTAAATTATCACACCTTTTAGCATTAGGAGTATGATTACTTGACAAACTTGCAAACAAACCTTTTCTAGTGTAAACATCCTTAAAATTCAAACATCCAAAAGAGTTGTTGTAAATCTCCCAAAAAATTGAACTGTGTGGTTTAGTGTTACACTAAAGCATTCAAAACATGTAGTTCCAATGGCAAACTCTCTTAAAGAAGCTCAGTGATTCTGATCTGGGTCTGCACTGTTTGCCCAGGCATGTCTATCCCAAATATTGGGATTATTGTGGTATAATATCTTCTTAAGCATGAGTGATTTTAAACAACTCTCTGCACCCTACATAACAACAGAACACTTTATATTTATGCTTGTGTTTGGTTGAGTAAAAGCAGACTTTTGACATAAAGGTATGGGGAGGCATATTGCAAAACAGATAACTGTTCATAATTTCAATTAAATTACACAAATATTAATAGTGTTTTTCTGTGAAGTAACTAAACAAAAAACATATTTCCCACTTTTGCTGAAATTTGGAGTATTTCCCAGGACGGTAATTACCGGTAAATACCAGAGGGAATTCCCGCCACCGGTATTTACCGACCAACCTTGTCAGTATGTTTATTTGTCTGTCTAACTGTCCGTCCATTTGTTTGTTAGTCAGTCATTCAGTCAGTCGGTCTGTCTGTCGTCTGTCTGCCTACTGTCGGTTTGTCAGTCAAACCTCTCTCTCTCATTTCCAAATGAAGTGAATTGAAGTGGGTGTCAACGGCATAACGTCAAACCAACGTTGACTCTATGCCCCTCCGTCAGTCCACCCATTAGTTTATTTAGACTGTCATTATGTTTATTTGGGTGTCTAAATGTCCGTCCTTTTGTCTGTTAATCAGTCAATTTGTTTGTTCATATCACTCAAATATAATGTAAATCAGTTTGTTTTAGGAGATGATATTTATAAGCCTCAGACTTACTGTCAGATCGTATTTGTCAGTTCAAATGTATTTAATTTTACATGATGTTTGCTGGAAATAAAATATTGTTTAAACCAAAACAAATGTAGCCTGTTCACAGGAATCTTCAATTTATTAAAACTGCACATGTAGACAGATCGCTCGACATTTTTTAACTGCTCTTCTAGACAGATCGTTGGATTCTACATGTAGACAGACCATTGGACAGTTTTGTCAAAAGATAGATAGTTAGATCTAAGTTCTGTCCGTATGTGATAGCTATACTTGGATTGCGAATAAAATGAAAAGTTACGTAAAAGCTTATTTTGTAAGTAAGCTTTCGTGAATAACAGTATCTCAAACAGTTGACATGGCCGGGTCATTCACGAAGAGATTTTCGTCAATTAAAAACGGATTTAGGATAAATGAATTTCGGTAATGAAAGCAAAATATCATTCTTTCCTTCACAACATTATTTCCATGTAAACAGGTATATTTTCTCTCAAATTGTCTGAACAAATTCCGCTAATACATTTGAATAGCGATGGCCGTTTCAGTGATGTCATAAACCGAATTCCTAAAACCCCTATAGACTCTAGACACTTCCTTTTTAAATATCATGTAACAGTATAATATTTGCCAGTATTAAAATAGTTCAAGATGGGTGCACACTAATGTCCGGGAATTGTCCGGGAATTCGCCGGGAAATGTCCGGGAAATTGGAGGTAGTGGTGTGTTGTCGCTAATATCTCCACTTCGGGTTGTCAGAAATTAATAAAATTAGTATCAAATAAAATTTTTAGCTCTATTATAAAAGATAAAAAAATAATAATTTACTTTTTTAACGTTTTAGGTGTCCATTTTATAAGTTAATTTGTCCGGGAAATTCTCGGATTTTGTCCTGGATGTTGGGGTATTGATGCGTTAACCCTAATATCTCGACTTTCGGTTGTCAGAAATTAATAAAATTAGTATCAAATAAAAATTTTAGCTCAATTTTAAAAGAGGCAGTTCTAATGAGTACCCACAACCCGGATTGTATCCAGGATGCTGGGGTATTGGTTCGTTTTCCTTAATATATCGACTTGTGAGAACGAAAGAAAGACTGTACACCCCTTGTAAATCCTACTTTTCTCTATATAAAGTTGGATTTACATGGGTTTCCATTATACAGCTTTCTATGATGTCACACATGTTGCTGCTCACAAGACGGACAATGCCATTGATTTGATGATGAATTCAAACATAAACATATTCTATAAAACCAAATTTTGCACTTACGATTTTCACAGCAAATCATGTTATCACTATACTCAGGCATTTTGCAGAATCACCAGACTGGAATTTTTAACGATTTTACAAGTGAATGAATGAAGTATTTCTACTATTTCGATCCAGGTAAGCAGCACACGCCAACTTATTATGAGTTAAAGCAATTAACTTTACACATTTTTAATCTCGTCAGAAAATTAATGGCCCGTAAAATCGCTCAAAGTCCGTACACCTAATTCATACTTCAGGAAGAAATGGATGCGCTTAAATTTCGTTGTTTAAGCAAACAGTATAGAACCAGATCAGATGTCGCATTTTACGGCCGAGATCAGACGCCAAGTTTTGCAGCGTCTGAGCATCATGGTCCGTCAAATCAGTCAAAGTCCGTACATTTAATTCATTGCCAGCAAGAAATGGATGCGGTTAAATTTCGTCGTTGATTAAGCAAACAGTGTAGACCGAGATCAGACGTCGCACTTAGCGGCCCAGATCAGACGCCAAGGTTTGCGCAGCTACTGATCATAATGGTCCGTCAAAGTCCGTACACCTAATTCATTGCTAGCAAGAAATGGATGCGGGTAAATTTCCTCGTTGTTTAAGCAAATAGTGTAGACCCAGATCAGATGTAGCATTATGCGGCCCAGATCAGACGACACGTTTTGCAGCGTCTGATAATTTTAGTCTACACTGTTTGACTATGTCCCACAAATGGGACGCTAGGCATATATGGATTAAATGTCTGGGTTAAATATCTGATCTGCCAGTGGATCTACACTATCTGCCAATGTCCCACAAGTGGGACTCAAGGCATATATGGGTTAAACCTTCGATCATGATCTACACTGTTTGCCAATGGCCCAACAATGGGGCGCTAGGCATACATGTGTTAAACTGTTGACCAAGTTCTATACTGTTTGCCGTAATTAAAGATTCTTTGAGATCTTCTATAAATTAGTCATGTTGTGTGCACTCATTAGAACTGCCTCAATGAGGTGTATGGAAAGATTTTTTTTATATTCTTTTAGAACTGAACTTAAAATCTTAATATATATCAATCGTTATCAATTAGTGATCACCACAAACAGAGATACTATGAAAATGCACAACTACCCCAACATCCAGGACACAATCGGGAATTTCCCGGACAAATTAACTTCAGAAATGGACCCCTAAAATATTCAAAATGAAATATATCCTTTAATAATCTTTTAGAATGGAGCTAAAAATTTTATTTGATACTAATTTTATTAATTTCTGACCACCCGAAGTTGAGATATTAGGGTAAACGCACCACTACCCCAAAATCCAGGACAAAATCCGAGAATTTCCCGGACAAATTAACTAAATAAATGGACCCCTAAAACGTTTAAAAAGTAAATTATTTTTTAATAATCTTTTGGAATGGAGCTTTAAATTTTATTTGATACTAATTTAATTAATTTCTGACCACCCGAAGTGGAGATATTAGGGATAACGCATCACTACCCCCCATTTCCCGGCGATTTCCCGGACAATATTCCCGGACATTAGTGTTCGCCTTCAAGATGTTCATATTTTACAATTATGTGCTGATATTTATGTTTTTGTTATTCATCGGGACAACTATAAAAAAAAAAAAAATCTATAAATCAGTGCGTGCGTACGTCTAACTTGCTGGACTACGCAAGCGCTGTGTTGGTTTCTAGTTCGACGCGAATTAAGAGCACAATGGGATTTCGAAATACTGCTTTTTCTTTACTGAAACTATTGATTTTGCTAAAAAAAAACTACAATAAGTCTCATTTTTTAATTCTTGATAATGCCGCAGAAAACTTGTTTACTTAAAAAGAGTCCTTAGAAGAGGCAAATATTCAGAAATGATGTCCGTCGTGTTTACAGTTCACAAGACCGCAACGGACTAAATGTAGGTCGGGTATGAAACACCCTTCCCGATCCCGATCCCGATCCGAAAATCCCCGATCCAAAATTTTCTATTTGCCCTAATTCATTCATAAGAATATATTTTAAACACTTTTTTGTGTTTATTTTATTACTTTTAAGTATTTTAATCATTATTTATGTATATTTATTTAAATGTGTCCAATTTGTGATTTTATCCTAAATTATTCCTCTCTCGGGGGTATGAAAGACCCTGCCGATTTTTCGTAAAAATATTATATTCTTCTCAGAATCAGAATCAGAATTGTTACTGGTGACACGTCAAATGACATTCATACACCAGGACCTGTGATGTGGGAAGTTAGTCCCTAGCTCTAACCAAAGAGGTAAATTTAGCTACACAATCATCAGCACCTTCAGCTGTCGAAATAATCGAATCGGGAAGGGCATTCCAATCTCTAATGGTTCTGGGGAAGAACGACTCTTTATAAATGTCAGTTCTTGCGCTAAGGGTCTGAAACGCCAACGAATGGTGATTTCTACAGTATCTAGCTGGGGGAACAAGGTCATCTGTTGGAATGCTGGCAGCACCCTTTAGACCTTTGTATAAAAGGATTAGCCTACTGTCTTTTCTCCTTTTCTTGAGAGACTCCCATTTTAATTTTCCAAGTATTCCAGTCATGCTCCCAGTTTCAAAGCAGTAATTTCCTGTTACAAATCTAGCAGCTCTATTCTGAACTTTCTCAATTTCATCGTTAAGGACCACTCCACTGGGGTCCCAGATACAACTACCATATTCCAAGATTGGGCGAACAAGACCTTTATATGCTGCCTCTTTTACATCCTGAGGGCACTGATGCAGATTTCGCCTCAGGAAACCAAGCGTTCTATTTGCCTTAGTACACATGTTGCTAATATGAGTATTCCATCTCAAGTTGTGTGAGATTGTCACTCCAAGGTATTTAATGGAGTCCACATTCTCGAGGACCGTTCCCTCTAAGGTGTAAGAAGCCTCAACTTTATTAGATCTCTTCCTAGTTATCTGCATAATATTGCATTTAACTGGCTGAAATCTCATGCCCCATTTACGTGCCCAACATCCTAATCTATCTATGTCAGCCTGAAGTTTCAATGAGTCATCTGTATCTCTAATTTCCCGGTAACAAACACAGTCATCTGCGAACAGTCTTATTTCTGAGTCAATGTCAGTGGAAATATCATTGATGTACAGGGAGAACAAAAGTGGACCAAGAACGGTCCCTTGCGGGACTCCAGACAAAACTGGAGCCCACTCCGAGGATTCACCATTAACAACAACCCGCTGTTTTCTGTAGCAAAGAAAGGAATCTATCCATTTTAGGGTCTTTCCCCCAATTCCATAACCAAATAACTTAGATTTAAGTAGTTCATGAGGAGGGGTGTCAAAAGCCTTCTCGAAGTCCAGAATAAATGTGTCCACCTGTCCCCCTTTATCCAAGATTTTTGCCCAGTCATTAATAACTGTGCTTAGCTGAGTTTCACAACTGTGCCTTTTCCTAAATGCATGTTGTCTGTCTGACAAAAGTTTATGCTCGTCCAAGTGGGCCATGATGTTTGAGCAGACTATATGTTCCAGCAATTTACACAGAACACAAGTCAGAGACACAGGGCGATAATTGCGGGCAAGAGCCCTATCTCCTTTTTTGAAGAGTGGACAAATGTTTGCTAAGAGCCATTCTTTGGGGATTTCACCCGTATCAAGAGACTGTTGAAACAAGTGTGCGAAAACTGGACCCAACTCATTTGCTAGTTCCTTCAGGACTCTGGGATGAAGCTCATCAGGTCCTAAGGCCTTACTGGGATTTAAGCCTTGAAGTAATTTGATCACTCCTGCAGCTGTCACAACAATATTATTCATGAATGGGGCCGATCTTCCAGTTAATGGGACCTCCGTGAACTCAGTTTTATTAAATGCATCATTGAATTGACCAACTAGTTCCTCTGCCCTTTCAGAGTCTGATTCAGCAACCCCGTCCCCTCCTCTTTTATTAAGGGGCGGGATACCTTGCCTGTCTTTCTTCTGGCTATTAATATATCTGTAGAAGTCTCTGGGATTTGCCTTTACATCACCTACCAAGTTATTCACATACAAATCATGCTGATTTTTTATATCAGTCTTGATTTCACGTCTCAAGTTTTCAAATTTTGTCCGGAGTTTACCACTTCCCGTCTTTTTTGCCTTTGCATGAATCTTATTCCTTCTGCGAATTTTCCTTCTTATCTCTGGAGTGATCCAGGGAATAGAAGATACAGCCCTACTAGTTTTTGAGGGGATATGATTTTCGGCCGAAGTATGAATGAAAGAAGTTATCAAATCAAAATTCTCCTGTACAGACCGAGCATCTGAATGACCATTAAAGTAATTCTCCTTTGCGAATCTGAGTGCATCCTTCCTCATAGTTTCATAGTCACCTTTCTGATATGAGTACACCTTCCTCCGAGGTTTCTTTATTGGTGGGATGTGAATTTTTAAATATCCGGAGACAACATCGTGGTCACTTAGTTTATCTGGGGAATGAATGTCTTCGAATTGTCCTGGCAAAGTCGTAAGGATCAGATCCAATGTGTTCTTATCACGAGTGGGGAAGTTAACAATTTGTTCAAGGCCATGATCGTTCATAATGTCAATTAATATTTGTCCTTCCGACTGACTCAGCATTGTGCCTTGTTTGCTGAGCCTGTCGGGCCAAGCAATGTCTCTGAAGTTGAGGTCACCTAGAACGTGTACAGCCGGGAGTTTTTTACCCTTATGCTGCGATTTAATGCAATCCAGTTGGTCTTTAAACAACTGGAAGTTTTCGATTGTACCATTTGGTGGTCGATACCAACTTGCTACGAAGTGGGAAGTTTTATTTGCAAAAACCTTAACCCAGACCGATTCGGTGTCATTCTCAAGTTCCATGAAAGGCATGTGAGGGATGTCTCTATGAATGAGCAACATCACCCCACCGCCATGAGAGTTCCTATCTTTTCTGTACACACAGTACTCACAAGTTTCAGGGAAAAGCTCAGACGTAGTAATTGAACTGTCAATCTTTGTTTCCTGAATAGCAACAATATGAGGTTGAGATGTATCGAGGAAAGCTAAAAGTTCAAGAATTTTCCCTCTAATTCCATTTATGTTTATACTGCAAAGTTTCAAACCTTTCACAAAATTTGACTTAGTTTCATCAGTAGTCGAAGATTTGCCTCTCTTATCCTCTGACAGAGGTTCAAACCTGTTTGGCTTACTCAGTTCTACATATTCATCAAAGAAGGAGTCTGAAAAGTTACAGACCTCACATTTTGGACATATCCAGTGGCAGCTTGAATTTACCAAAGTGCCATATTCTGCATCTGAAATGAAGGAACAGTCAGTGTGTATCCACATTTCACATTGATCACACTGAACAGCTTTGTGGCCATTAAGGACAGCACCACTGCAAAGACCACAGTCAGCTTTGCAGTCTTTGCAATACCAAGTTCCAGCTCTAGATTCAATTTCTAACAATTGACTGTTATCCAAATCAGAACATGAGGAGTGAAAGCGCTTGTTACAGTCCTCACATTCTATCCATTTCTCGGAACCTTTGCAATATTTTTTGCAGAGTCCGCAGCGAAACCTTGGGCCGGGGTTAGTTTCAATGTCTCCGGCCAAGATTAGAAGTAAAGCCAAGTTTGTACCGCGCGAGGACCTGAAGTTTCGCAAGCCCTCCGAACACCTTCTGTTCCCATTCTTCCTTGTAAATGCCAAGTACTGGGAAATTCTACTACTACTCTCCTTAATTGTAATCTTGCACTCCTGATTTCCATCATCTGGGTGCATTCTGTAAGTTGTTTTCCAAAGAGTGAACCCAAGAATTAAGACCATGGGAAACAGGGAGACCTTCATTTTAATATACCGGGTAGTGATTTGATGATTTCTAATGATTTATTATGGGGTGTCAAGCAACAATCCTGATTCCGAGTTTGTCACAGCCAGCACACTGACAGCTACAAAGGACTATTCAGTATACTGGTCCAATTATATACAGCTCAGCACACTCAAATGCCTTTTATTCAGAAAATAAACAACAACTAAATGTTAAATCAACATAACGGAATTTTTAAATACTTTTATGGCTTTTATGGAATAAAAGAGAACTTAAAACAGGTTTCGGAGGTGTTTTTTTTTTTTTTGCATATTTTTATCCAAAACGATTACCGATCATTATTGCTATTTATAGTTACGAAAATTGAACAGAATGTGAAAGAAATGACCGGAAACGGCCCGATCTTGAGTTTCCCATTGTCTCAAAAATAAAAATAGATAGATATGACATCGTGAAACTTCCATCACTCGCACAATGCACATTATATGTCACACATACGATTTTTGAGCCATTTGAAAACTCAAAAGTCGGTCCGTTTCCAGTCATTTATTTCACATTCGGTTCAATTTTCGTAACTATAAATAGCAATAATGATCGGTAATCGTTTAGGATAAAAATATGCAAAAAACACATCTGAAACTCTTTTTAAGTTCTCTTTTATTCTAGAAAAGCCATAAAAGTATAAAACAATTCCGTTATGTTGATTTTATCATTTAGTTATTGCTTATTTTTTTAATTAGAGGCGGAAGAATACAGTATTTTTTTACGAAAAATCGGCAGGGTCTTTCATACCCCTGAGATAGGAATAATTTAGGATTTAATCACAAATTGGACACATTTAAACAAAATATACATAAATAATTATTAAAATACCTAAAAATAATAGAAATAAACACAAATGTGTTTAAAATAGATTCTTATGAATGGATTAGGGCAAATAGAAAATTTTGGATCGGGGATTTTCGGATCGGGATCGGGATCGGGAAGGGTGTTTCATACCCGACCCTAAATGTAGGAAAAAAAGCGGCGCACACTAATGTCCGGGAATTGTCCAGGAATTGTCCGGGAAATGGGGGGTAGTGGTATGTTATCCTATTATCTCCACTTCGGGTAGACAGAAATTAATAAAATTAGTATCAAATAAAATTTTAAGCTCTATTTAAAAAGATTATTAAAGAATATTTTTCATTTTTAACACTTTAGGGGTCCATTTTTGAAGTTAGTTTATCCGGGAAGTTATCGGATTGTGTCTGGATGTTGGGGTAGTTGTGCATTTTGCATTATCTATCTATCTACTGATACTGCGTCGGTCACAATTGACCTTTACCGGAGGTGTATATACATACATTCCAGGATTTGCAGGATGAAAGCCTACACAGTAATCATGTAGGGATCTTTAACCTGCACAGGGGATGGTTCTCCCTGCACAGGGGGCCTCCAGTTAACGTCCCGATCCGAAGGACGGTGCACTTTATGACATTCATCCCTGCAAATGATGCCAAAAGAGCGTGTTCGGACACCGAAATTTTATCGCCGTTGCCGGGGATCGAACCCGGGACCCCGAGCATCAGAGGCAGGTGCACTAACCACTGAGCTATCACGCTCCACAATTATATCTCGGTTTGTGGAGATCACTAATTGATAACAATTGTATCTGTTAAAATTTTAAGCTCAATTCTAAAAGAATATTAAAAAAAACTTCTTATACAACTCATTGAGGCAGTTCTAATGAGTATTATCAACCCGGATTGTGTCCAGGGTGTTGGGGGTATTGGTTCGTTTTCCTTAATTTATCGACTTGTGAAAACGAAAGAAAGAATGCACACCCCGTGCGAATCCTACTTTTCTCTGTATAAATTTGGATTTACATGGGTTTTCATTACACGGCTTTCACTGATGTGACAATGTTGTTCCTAACATGACGGACACTGCCATTGATTTGATGATGAATTCAGACCTAAACATATTCTATGAAACCAAATTTTGCACTTACGATTATCACAGCAACGATAATCAATACACTCAGGCATTTTGCAGAAGCACCAGACTGAATGTTTTACGATTTTACAAGTGAGGGAATGAAGTTTACGCCTGTCTGTATCTTTTTCTTTCGGAAACGCTGACATTTTTCCATTTTCCAAACATTCAGCTAAATGACACGTCGTATATTATTCTAGTGTTAAATGAGTCCGGAGAAAAACAAAACTCCACCACGTTCGCTATTGCAAAAGGCCCGCAATCATTAGAATTCGGTTGTTGTTGAACAGGGGTATACATTTGTTCCTTATCTCTGCTCAAAAACATAGGCTGTGGTTACTCAATGAAACTGTCCCGCCGTTCTATGGAGTTCTTATACTCTCTGTTTAGAGCAGAAATATATGAAAAATATGGGATTTTTTGTTTTATCAGAATTTCATTTTTGAAAGTTGATTTGTAAAGTCAAGTTTCTATGTCATTACATTTCTACTTCCGGTACTGGACTGCGTTACTCCACTTCCGCTATTCGTTCGCTGCATAAAATAGTCAAAAGGAACTCTTGAAAACTAATTTTGCAGGCATGGAACGTCTTTCAAAATATTTCATTTTTCTTTCGAGACTTTATACGGATTGAATATAAATTGGCACGTAACGACATATTCTGAACAGAAAACAATACTCTAGGACTATTTTCCTAGTAGACGCACTTTCCGATATTTATGGTTTACTCTTTCATCCCTGTGTTTCTGACAGGGCTCTCCTCGCTTTAAGTATATTCTTATAGAAAGGGATTTCTGATAAGTTCACTGACATGATGGCATTAAACAGTGTATATGTAGATTCTGACGAGACGTGCTAGTTACGTACCGTCTTATCAGAATCTACAATGTTTGCATAGATACAGTGTATTTCTACCTCGACGTCTGTACCGGTCTACAGGGTTAAAAGGGCTTGCTTGTCTGTGATTATCAGTGACCGACTAAAACAACCCATAACTGACCGACATCAAACACAGCTATTCACCTGCTTTCGAGCGCTCTAATTAGGTAACTGGTCAACTCGTACCTAAGTCAACTCGTACCTTAGTCAACTCGTACCTGTTTTTGGTCAACTCGTACCTGTTCTTTGGTCAACTCGTACCCCCTAGTCAACTCGTACCTATATTGGTTAACTCGTACCCCGGGTGGGGTGGTGGGGGAGGGGGTTACTCTAAATTTTGCCTGCTTTGCGGGGTGTAGGGAAAATGATGTTTTTATGGGTACAGGCCATTTAGCAAATATTCAAAATGCCTACGGGTAATTAGTATTTTTGACACATAATTCCACTCATATCAGATTATTACACGACAGAAATAAGTTAAATAAATCAAAGTACTGAAAGTACTGAGGAAAGTTGATTTATGTCGAATACTTATTATGATAACAATGTCAGTCGTAGATCAAGTTGTTATCTAGATATTTTGTTAACAAGGTCCCAGAGGGTTAAAAAAAATTCGACGAAGAATAAAAAACATTCATCGATTGTTTAGAGTTTGAATGGAAGTGTAGGAAAAGAAGGAACAACAACAACCCCCACCCTCCCCCACCTACCGTTACCTGCTGCTTTTTCAAATCACCATTGAAAACCAGACCTCTCCGGCTATAGAAGCGTCGCCCAACCGGCACAGTTTAAAAACTCCCTCAGACTTTACTTACAGACCGGCCACTACCTAGCTGTTAAAACGAGAGAGCAGACGGTCCCTGCTTGAAGGATACCAAGTCAGGGGCCTTTTAAATCATTCATCGATTGTTTAGAGTTTGAATGGAAGTGTAGAAAAAGAAGAAACAACAACAACCCCCACCCCTCCCCCACCTACCGTTACCTGCTGCAAGGACAACAGGCCTTGCCCAAATGCAAGTCAATATCAGCTGGACTCCCCAATGACACAAGATACACATTACCTTTGCCTTATCCAACCAACCCCACGAAAACGGAAGACAGGAAGAAATATAAACGTGTTTGCTAATTTCTTCATTGTAAAACCATAAATTTATAAATTAGCTCAGTGAGTGAGTGTTTGAGTTTTACGTTCCACCAACAGCTAAGGACATACGGAGACAGGACCTCGGTTTAAAGACTCATCCGAAAGTCTGGAGAAGCCCGGGATCGATCCTGCGACCCCTGGTTTACAAGGCGAGTAGCGAAACCACTACACCACAGAGGCTTGTACATTCTGTGCTTGTCTCATCTGCTAATAATCTTACAGAGAAGTTCTCCTAGCGGGTACATGACATCTTAGCAACGTCGCATCAACATCGCGTTGATACGAAGAGGCACATACGTTGTGCAGCCGCTCGGAGCTATATTCCTTCTGGCGTGGGGAGAATAACTTGACGGAAAAAAGATCAATTTTAAACCATTTCATTTAGACATTATAACCCTGATCAGACGCCACCTTTAGCGAACTTCGACTACCCAAGGCGAACTAAAATACGTTTATTCCAACCTGTACGGAACCATTAGCCCATAAATGCCAATCGTTTCAATACTTTGGCATTCGGAAACAGTTAAGACAGATTAGAGACCACAGAATGTAGCGTCTGATCGGAGTCTTCACTATTTGCTTAAAGTACGGAACTTGATTTAAAACTCACAGCTTAAAGCCTTAAACGACACATATTTTGTAATAAGAGCTCTCGAAAGCAGGTAAATAACTGTATTCGATGTCGGTCAGTAAAGGGTTGTATAGTCACAGAGAAGCGAGCTTACCCTTTTAACCCTGTAGACCGGTGCAGACGCCGAGGAAGAAATACACTGTATCTATGCAAACCTTGCAGATCCTGATAAGACGGCACGTAGCTAGCACGTCTCGCCAGAATCTACATTAACACTGTTTGCCATCATGTCAATGAACTACCCAGAAATCCCTTTAATTTAGAATATATTTAAAGCGAGAAGAGTCGTGTTCAGAAACTCAGGGATGAAAGAGTAAATTCTCAAACCAGTTGCATAAACGCGTAGAAAATTAGTCCCAGAGTATTGTTTTCTTTTCAGAATTAGTCTTTCTGTGCCAATTTATATTCAATCCGTATAAAGTCTCGAAATATGAAATATTTTGAAAGACGTTCCATGCCTGCAAAATTAATTTTCAATAGTTCATTTGGACTATTTTATGCAGCGAACGAACAGCGGAAGTGGAATAACGCGGTCCAGTACCGGAAGTAGAAATGTAATGACAAAGAAACTTGATTTTAAAAATCAACTTTCAAAAATAACAGAAAGGAAGCTAGTATAAGTTGGGGACAAATATATAATTTGGGAACAAATATATACATATTGTTAGTATGCTAGAAATGTAGATATTGTTTGTGGTATTGGTGATATACTGGATATTTTGGGGGTACACTGTCAGTCCTGGATTTGTTTTTGGTCGAGCACTAGATACTTGGTCCCAGCCTATGTAACTGGCAATATTCCGCATTCAGAGTACCCCACCCAAACTCCTGGGACTCGCAACAAGTAAAAGTTGATAGAGAGAGAGAGAGAGAGAGAGAGAGAGAGAGAGAGAGAGAGAGAGAGAGAGAGATAGATAGATAGATAGATAGATAGATAGATAGATAGGTAGGTAGGTAGGTAGGTAGGTAGGTAGGTAGGTAGGTAGGTAGGTAGATAGATAGATAGATAGATAGATAGATAGATAGATAGATAGATAGATAGATAGATAGATAGGCTTTTCGAACAAAAAGCGGGGATCATGACTGACCTCCCCGACCGTCGTCCTTCCGTAATGTCCCGCCATTGCTCCTCGACCAATTATGCTAGACTCTCTCAACTTTCACAGGCATTAGATTAGTCCTGTGGCTGATGATATGTATATATTTGTTCCCAAATTATATATTTGTCCCCAACTTATACTAGCTTCCTTTCTGTTATTTTTGAAAGTTGATTTTTAAAATCAAGTTTCTTTGTCATTACATTTCTACTTCCGGTACTGGACTGCGTTACTCCACTTCCGCTATTCGTTCGCTGCATAAAATAGTCAAAAGGAACTCTTGAAAACTAATTTTGCAGGCATGGAACGTCTTTCAAAATATTTCATTTTTCTTTCGAGACTTTATACGGATTGAATATAAATTGGCACGTAACGACATATTCTGAACAGAAAACAATACTCTAGGACTATTTTCCTAGTAGACGCACTTTCCGATATTTATGGTTTACTCTTTCATCCCTGTGTTTCTGACAGGGCTCTCCTCGCTTTAAGTATATTCATATAGAAAGGGATTTCTGATAAGTTCACTGACATGATGGCATTAAACAGTGTATATGTAGATTCTGACGAGACGTGCTAGTTACGTACCGTCTTATCAGAATCTACAATGTTTGCATAGATACAGTGTATTTCTACCTCGACGTCTGTACCGGTCTACAGGGTTAAAAGGGCTTGCTTGTCTGTGATTATCAGTGACCGACTAAAACAACCCATAACTGACCGACATCAAACACAGCTATTCACCTGCTTTCGAGCGCTCTAATTAGGTAACTGGTCAACTCGTACCTAAGTCAACTCGTACCTTAGTCAACTCGTACCTGTTTTTGGTCAACTCGTACCTGTTCTTTGGTCAACTCGTACCCCCTAGTCAACTCGTACCTATATTGGTTAACTCGTACCCCGGGTGGGGTGGTGGGGGAGGGGGTTACTCTAAATTTTGCCTGCTTTGCGGGGTGTAGGGAAAATGATGTTTTTATGGGTACAGGCCATTTAGCAAATATTCAAAATGCCTACGGGTAATTAGTATTTTTGACACATAATTCCACTCATATCAGATTATTACACGACAGAAATAAGTTAAATAAATCAAAGTACTGAAAGTACTGAGGAAAGTTGATTTATGTCGAATACTTATTATGATAACAATGTCAGTCGTAGATCAAGTTGTTATCTAGATATTTTGTTAACAAGGTCCCAGAGGGTTAAAAAAAATTCGACGAAGAATAAAAAACATTCATCGATTGTTTAGAGTTTGAATGGAAGTGTAGGAAAAGAAGGAACAACAACAACCCCCACCCTCCCCCACCTACCGTTACCTGCTGCTTTTTCAAATCACCATTGAAAACCAGACCTCTCCGGCTATAGAAGCGTCGCCCAACCGGCACAGTTTAAAAACTCCCTCAGACTTTACTTACAGACCGGCCACTACCTAGCTGTTAAAACGAGAGAGCAGACGGTCCCTGCTTGAAGGATACCAAGTCAGGGGCCTTTTAAATCATTCATCGATTGTTTAGAGTTTGAATGGAAGTGTAGAAAAAGAAGAAACAACAACAACCCCCACCCCTCCCCCACCTACCGTTACCTGCTGCAAGGACAACAGGCCTTGCCCAAATGCAAGTCAATATCAGCTGGACTCCCCAATGACACAAGATACACATTACCTTTGCCTTATCCAACCAACCCCACGAAAACGGAAGACAGGAAGAAATATAAACGTGTTTGCTAATTTCTTCATTGTAAAACCATAAATTTATAAATTAGCTCAGTGAGTGAGTGTTTGAGTTTTACGTTCCACCAACAGCTAAGGACATACGGAGACAGGACCTCGGTTTAAAGACTCATCCGAAAGTCTGGAGAAGCCCGGGATCGATCCTGCGACCCCTGGTTTACAAGGCGAGTAGCGAAACCACTACACCACAGAGGCTTGTACATTCTGTGCTTGTCTCATCTGCTAATAATCTTACAGAGAAGTTCTCCTAGCGGGTACATGACATCTTAGCAACGTCGCATCAACATCGCGTTGATACGAAGAGGCACATACGTTGTGCAGCCGCTCGGAGCTATATTCCTTCTGGCGTGGGGAGAATAACTTGACGGAAAAAAGATCAATTTTAAACCATTTCATTTAGACATTATAACCCTGATCAGACGCCACCTTTAGCGAACTTCGACTACCCAAGGTGAACTAAAATACGTTTATTCCAACCTGTACGGAACCATTAGCCCATAAATGCCAATCGTTTCAATACTTTGGCATTCGGAAACAGTTGAGACAGATTAGAGACCACAGAATGTAGCGTCTGATCGGAGTCTTCACTATTTGCTTAAAGTACGGAACTTGATTTAAAACTCACAGCTTAAAGCCTTAAACGACACATATTTTGTAATAAGAGCTCTCGAAAGCAGGTAAATAACTGTATTCGATGTCGGTCAGTAAAGGGTTGTATAGTCACAGAGAAGCGAGCTTACCCTTTTAACCCTGTAGACCGGTGCAGACGCCGAGGAAGAAATACACTGTATCTATGCAAACCTTGCAGATCCTGATAAGACGGCACGTAGCTAGCACGTCTCGCCAGAATCTACATTAACACTGTTTGCCATCATGTCAATGAACTACCCAGAAATCCCTTTAATTTAGAATATATTTAAAGCGAGAAGAGTCGTGTTCAGAAACTCAGGGATGAAAGAGTAAATTCTCAAACCAGTTGCATAAACGCGTAGAAAATTAGTCCCAGAGTATTGTTTTCTTTTCAGAATTAGTCTTTCTGTGCCAATTTATATTCAATCCGTATAAAGTCTCGAAATATGAAATATTTTGAAAGACGTTCCATGCCTGCAAAATTAATTTTCAATAGTTCATTTGGACTATTTTATGCAGCGAACGAACAGCGGAAGTGGAATAACGCGGTCCAGTACCGGAAGTAGAAATGTAATGACAAAGAAACTTGATTTTAAAAATCAACTTTCAAAAATAACAGAAAGGAAGCTAGTATAAGTTGGGGACAAATATATAATTTGGGAACAAATATATACATATTGTTAGTATGCTAGAAATGTAGATATTGTTTGTGGTATTGGTGATATACTGGATATTTTGGGGGTACACTGTCAGTCCTGGATTTGTTTTTGGTCGAGCACTAGATACTTGGTCCCAGCCTATGTAACTGACAATATTCCGCATTCAGAGTACCCCACCCCAACTCCTGGGACTCGCAACAAGTAAAAGTTGATAGAGAGAGAGAGAGAGAGAGAGAGAGAGAGAGAGAGAGAGAGATAGATAGATAGATAGATAGATAGATAGATAGATAGATAGATAGATAGATAGATAGGTAGGTAGGTAGATAGGTAGGTAGGTAGGTAGGTAGGTAGATAGATAGATAGATAGATAGATAGATAGATAGATAGATAGATAGATAGATAGATAGATAGATAGATAGATAGATAGATAGATAGATAGATAGGCTTTTCGAACAAAAAGCGGGGATCATGACTGACCTCCCCGACCGTCGTCCTTCCGTAATGTCCCGCCATTGCTCCTCGACCAATTATGCTAGACTCTCTCAACTTTCACAGGCATTAGATTAGTCCTGTGGCTGATGACTACAGGCAACTATTCAGAATTTTGATAGTATGCTAGAAATGTAGATATTGTTTGTGGTATTGGTGATATACTGGATATTTTGGGGGTACACTGTCAGTCCTGGATTTGTTTTTGGTCGAGCACTAGATACTTGGTCCCAGCCTATGTAACTGGCAATATTCCGCATTCAGAGTACCCCACCCCAACTCCTGGGATTCGCAACAAGTAAAAGTTGATAGAGAGAGAGAGAGAGAGAGAGAGAGAGAGAGAGAGAGAGAGAGAGAGAGAGAGAGAGAGATAGATAGATAGATAGATAGATAGGTAGGTAGGTAGGTAGGTAGGTAGGTAGGTAGGTAGATAGATAGATAGATAGATAGATAGATAGATAGATAGATAGATAGATAGATAGATAGATAGATAGATAGATAGATAGATAGGCTTTTCGAACAAAAAGCGGGGATCATGACTGACCTCCCCGACCGTCGTCCTTCCGTAATGTCCCGCCATTGCTCCTAGACCAATTATGCTAGACTCTCTCAACTTTCACAGGCATTAGATTAGTCCTGTGGCTGATGACTACAGGCAACTATTCAGAATTTTGATGTGAACCTCACCCCCCCCCCCCCCGCACACACACACTCAGGTTGGCGGTGGGGCAAACACTGCAGAGGGTTCATAATTCATTTTGTTCAAACATAGTCAAGTTGCATATCAAATATCAAGTGGAATGTAATGAAGAGTAGAATTCATATGTGCAAAAAAATGTCCCGGGTGCATCAGTGCCTGCGGGGTGTGGGGTGGAGGTCACCACGGATCGAAAATTAGGTTTTTCATCCCTTTGATTTTGTCGGTGAGAGGCGGTTTTGGGTTTGGCCAGACTTAATTATTATTGCCTATCAGGAGGGGCAATCTCATAATGATAACAAGTCCGTGTATTGAACACCCCTCTGAACCCCACTTTGTATAGAGAGGTTTACAGGAGTATGTATGCTTCGTTAAAACGAAAACAAGTATAATCAAATATATTGAAATTTTTACCAACAAAAAAAAAAACAACAACTAGAAATGTGTCCAGACGACACAGATGCCCCCGCTCAGGGGCTCGCCTCACCCCGAAAAACCAAGTTGCAACAACAACTGTCACTGGACAGCATAACTCTACTGCAAAAGTGGTCAGGGTCAATGCTATGGCTGAATAAAACTTGGGACCTTTATCTATCACCATTCCAAATATGAAGCCTCAGCCTTGTGAACAATTGTGCCAAGAACCTTCAATCAATTGTGCCAAGAACCTTCAATGAATCTTAAAGGGTATTGGAGTTATGGCCATCACAAGGTTGCGTCTACGGACGGACGGACAGACGTACGGACGCCAGGCTGATCGCTATATCCCCCGAACCTATTCGGTCAGGGGATAAGAATGTTCTTGTTACTAGTTCAATGAACATATCTTTGAACTAGCCAGTCACAACATGACGAGAGTAAAAACTGCGTGATCTCATCAAGATAACATTCCTATGTTATTTTCCTCACCTCTGTTCTGCAACACAGATTGCGGGTACTCGTTAGAACCGAACTGCCATAACAGTTCTAACGAATATACAACGTTTATGTCGCCCCCCCCCCCCCCCCCAATCGGGGCTTCAGGAAATAGATGGGCTGCACGATACTTCCACGCAGTGCTGGAACGAGTACTGGTAAATCGATTGGAGGATCTAAGCTTGCCCAGGCACACTATATATCGTCTTCCTCGTCCGGAAACGGCTCAGGAGTCTTCATAGACTGCAAAGATGACCTGTACAAATATATACCAAAGATCAACTTATCCAAAAAAAGTTTTTTTTAAAGAAAGGTACGAGTTGACTTAGGTACGAGTTGACTAAAGTACGAGTTGACCAAAAACAGGTACAAGTTGACTAAGGCACGAGTTGACTTAGGTACGAGTTGACCAGAAATCCTCTAATTACAAACCATGTGTTGTAAGCTGTGAGTTTTACATCAAGTTCCGTACATTTAGCAAATAATGAAGATACCGATCAGACGCTACATTCTGTGGCCTCTAATCTGTCTTAACTGTTTCCGAATGTCCCAGTATTGAAACAGTTGGCATTTATGGGTTAATGTTTTTATTTGGAATAAACATATTTTAATTCTCCTTGGGTAGTCGAAGTTCACTAAACGCGGCGTCTGATCAGGGTTATAATGTCTAAATCAAATGGTTTAGCCAAAAATGATTGTTTTCGTCCAAGTTATTCCGACGCCCGAAGGAACATAGCTCCAAGCGGCTCCACAACGTATGTGCATCGTCGTATCAACGCAACGTTGATGCGACGTTGCTAAGACGTCATGTGCCTGCTAGGAGAAATTGTCTATAAGATTATTAGCAGATGGGACAAGCACAGAATTTACTGAGCTAATTCAGAAACCATGAAGAAATTAGCAGACACGTTTATCTTTCTTTCTTTAATTCTTCCTTTTTTTCTTCGCGGGGTAAGTTGTGGGAAGGCACAGGTGATATGTTTCTTGTGTCACTGGAGAGTCCAGCTGATACTGATTACATTTGGGCAACGCCTGCTGTCCTTGTAGCAGGTAACGGTAGATGGTGAGGGTTGATATTCACTCTGTCCCTCACTTTCATCTCCTCTGCTATCTCTCCCCCCCCCCTCCTCTTGGAGAAGACAAAATGAACCACAAGGGTTGACCTGTCGTTAAACTCAAATTAATCGATGAATCATTTTTATTTTCTTCGTCGAATTTTTTAACTCTCACAAAATGTCTAGATAACTGCTTGATCTACGACAGGCATTGTTATCATAATAATTATTCCACATAAATCAACTTTCCTCAGTACTTTCAGTACTTTGATTACATTTTCTAGATCTCTGCTTAAAACGCACAGTATGGTTACTCGTCAGAACAGCCTCGGTGAGGTGATTCTAAAAAGTACCATTTCTTGCTGGCGAATTCATCTGTTCATCGCCAGCAAGAAATGGATGCGGTTAAATTCCGTCGTTGTTTAAGCAAACAGTGTAGACCCACATCAGACGCCACGTTTAGCAGCGCCTGATCATTTCGGTCTGCTCTGTTTGCCAATGTCCCACAAATGGGACGCTATGCATATGTGGGTTAAATATCTGATCTGGATCTACAGTGTTTGCCAATGTCCCATGGTCCCACAAATGGGACTCTTTCACCTACTTTGGCGAAACTAGCTAATCCATTTAGGACAAAGTCTTCACTTGTTGCTCTTTGAATAGCCCAGAGATCAGTAAGCTCACACGATCAGCAAATAATCTGATCAGATTGCTTAGATCAGTTATCAAATGAGCATTAGTATGGGGGGCCGTTTTACTATTTAATCCGTATTTATAGATATCCATAATTATTTATGGATATCCATAATTCGAATTATGGATATCCATAAATCGATCTGAATTATGGATATCCATAAATCGAATTATGGATATCCATAATTCGAATTATGGATATCCATAAATCAGAGGAATAATGGATATCCATAAATCGAATTATGGATATCCATAATTCGAATTATGGATATCCATAAATCGAATTATGGATATCCATAAATCGATCTGAATTAATGATACCCATTAATCGAATTATGGATATCCATAATTCGATTTATGGATATCCATAATTCGAATTATGGATATCCATAATTCGATTTATGGATATCCATTTATCGAATTATGGATATCCATAATTCGATTTATGGATATCTATTAAAATGCGGATTAGATAGTGAAACGAGGCCAATTTCTGTGGTGTCTGACCTGGATCTACACTGTTTGCCATTTCCAGTCCAGATCGGTTCTACAGGTATAACACCTCTTTTACACACCATCAGTCTGGCCTCACTCTTATAAGAAAAGTGTGGTTATAGTAAACCGCTCCTGGATTTCGTGCAAATTAGTGGCAATCATTTGAACATTGGCATAGTAAAGCTACTGCACTTCGTAACTTTTGGTCGATTGACAATCAACCCAAAAATTTCGACATCTGTCGAGATGTGTTGTCGGGAATGTAAATGGACCGTAAAATTTATTCACCAGTACAAGGTTGATTTGGGGCCCCCGCCCATAGGGGCTTGAAGAAATATATGGGCTGCATGATGCTTCCACGCAGAGCTGAATCCGGCCCGCACAATAGTACTGGTAAACCGTTTAGAGCATCTAAACCTGTCCAGGAACCGCGGTGCGAGGCGGACCGTCCATGCTAATAAACCCTATTGGTTTTATTGGTCGACAGGGCTTGAGATGTCATTTCATCTCAATGTCGGGTAAAAGTCCCACAAAATTGGAAGCAACGTCACCAGAATGACCTTTACAGTGTTGACGGGGACGTTAAACCTCAAATCAAACAAACAAGGGGAATTTGAACAGACAATACCTCTATGTTATTACGAAAACACGCCTATACAAATACATTGTAACCTTTATCTCCGAAAAAATGAAACTATTAAGATTGTGATATTTTTTTCTTATTTCTGCTCTAAAATATAGATTGTGGGTACTCATTAGAGCCGCCTCATTCTTTCTTATTTCTGTTCAAAATATAGATTGTGGGTATTCATTAGAACCGCCTCATCGAGAATCGAGGCGGTTCTAATGAGTACCCACAATCTATACTTTAGAGCAGAAATAAGAAAAATAAGATTTACCCCTGTAAACCTCAGTTTTGCTATATAAAAGTGGGATTCAAGGGGGTCAAAATTATATAGGCATGTTTTCATGATGTAATAATAAATCTTTCTCCGAGATGGGATGCTACTCTTAGTGGGAAGAATTTGCTCATAAAGTGCAAATATTCTTTTTACATTACGCACATGCGTAATATGTGTGCTGGGCATTACATTACGCCTATGAAAACATTTCAATACTTTTTGAGTGGAAGTCGCTGGATGAAACAGGCCATAGGTATTAGTTACCTAATTAAACGACGAAAAAGTTAGTAAGGAAAACGTGATAAAAAACTGAAGTAGTTTTGAATGACAATAATGATACCTTAAAATATCTATCGTTCGTTTGAGTAAAGGATATGACTATTGAATATGGAAACAAAAAGTAAATATAGTTTTAAGCAAACACGGAGAATAAATTGAAATGTAAATATCAGTCTGATCAGTTGATAAGTTCAGAAAAAAAAAATAAGCTACACCGCGAGACATTTGGTTCCATGACTTTATGGGTAGCAAAGGCTCAGAATAGCCTGCACGTGCGCGCAGGCTAATCTGAGTCTTTTCTGTTCGCATGATGCCACATTGTACCCTGTTCAATCCTGGCTATAAAGACGCACAGATACGCTGATAAGTATCACCTGT
Organism: Lucinisca nassula; assembly: GCA_963580285.1. Classification (NCBI taxonomy): domain Eukaryota; kingdom Metazoa; phylum Mollusca; class Bivalvia; order Lucinida; family Lucinidae; genus Lucinisca; species Lucinisca nassula. The sequence continues at coordinate 130,629,229 of OY757014.1, read as the reverse complement.
TTTCTTGGGATCCGAAGGCACCTTACTCAACACTGTTATTTAAGCGTTCCGGTTAATGACCGATATCCTGCCACCCAGAAGTAGGTCACGGGGTACGGTACCAGCATTGGCCTTTCGGGATGATCTGAAATTCGCCAAAATTTAATGGTTACAAACTGGCATTTTGTCAAGATATCTACATGCTATCCTACTCTCCTTGGAATCTTGCTTCTATTTATAGTATGAGATGCAATCCCAACTATATGATTTGGATCCCCTTATACCCCACTTTTATGCAGTAAAACTGGAGTTTACAGAGGTAAACCTTATTTTTCTTATTTCTGCTCTAAAATATAGACTGTAGGTACTCGTTAGAACCGTCTCCACGAGGCGGTTCTAACGTGTAGTTAGAACCGCCTCGACGAGGTGGTTCTTACGTGTACCCACAATGTGGCGGTTCTAACGTGCACACACAATATATATTTTGAGTAGAAATAAGAAAAATATCACAAATTTTCATCTTACAATTTTCGATTTTCGGCGGTAAAATTTACAATGTATTTGTATACCGAGGCGTGTTTTCGTATGCGACTTTAACAAGCTCGCATCCATCCTGGCGTGCATCTTCTTGAAAACAATAATCGGTGTTTCCGAAATAATAATAATAATAATAATAATAATAATAATAATAATAATAATAATAAAATAAATAAGTGAAAACACCGATGAATTGTTGTCCATGACTGATTCGAACTTATTTTAAAGCCCATTTCGAAAACACGCCTATACAAATACATTGTAACCTTTACCGCCGAAAAAGCGAAACTTTTGAGTGGAAAAATTGTGATATTTTTCTTATTTCTGCTCAAAATATAGATTTTGGGTCCTCGATAGAACCGCCTTATCGAGGCGGTTCTAACGAGTACCCACAATCTATATTTCAGAGCAGAAATAAGAAAAGTAAGGTTTACCCCTGTTAACCCCAGTTTTACTACATAAAATTGGGGTTCAAGGGGGTCAGAATTATATAGGCGTGTTTTCGTGATGCCAAATGAAATTCTTACCGTAGCTAGTTAAAGATATTTTTTCTAAGTTCTCTTGCTTCTTTTGTCGGTTAAGGGATCGGGCTCTAACACGCTCACCACCATCGTGGCGTGCATCTTCCTGAAACCAACAATCGGTGTTATTAAAAACAATTCCACGAAAACTAGGTTTTCCAAAAGTTGCATGAGACCAGGAAAACATTACAAGTGCAGAGTTGTCATTCTTGCACGCGACATTCCGCACTGTCCTGTCCTATAATCCTACCAAGTATCATTAAAATATTTCAAATTGTTGCGGAGTTATGGTTCGAACACCTTTGGGACCACGAAAATCTGTTCGAGACAGGGGTAGTTCGAGCCACTGGGGGTTACTATCATGAGGCATAACAGGGTTAATTTTGGAACATCGTTTCGGTCTTCTATAATAAAAATGTATGCTGTGTGTACTTATTAGAATCGCCTCATCGAGGCGATTCTAATGAGTACACAAAGCATACATTTGCAAGATGAAAGTCGAAAGTCTCCTTAATTGTCCCACAATACTTCTAATGGGGACTCAAAAACGGGGTCGACTCAGTCATGGTAAACGAGCCATCGGCGTTCGAGCCATCGAAGTTCTACTAAAATGCTGAAAAATATGGATCAGGGGAGATAATTCCAAAGTGAAGACAAGCAGAGTTGTCATTCTAGCACGCGACACTCTGCAATGACCTGTTCTGTAATCCTACCAGTATTATGGAAATATTTCAAACGGTTGCCGAGTTATGCTCCGGAAACCAAAATAAAGTAAACATATGGATCGGGGAACCAGGTATCATTAAAATATTTCAAACGGTTGCGGAGTTATGCGTGGATCAGGGGAAACATGGATTAGGGGAGGTAATTAACAAAATGAATACAACCAGGTATGTCATTCTTGTCCGCGACATTCCGCAATGACCTGTTCTGTAATCCTACCAGTATTATTTAAATATTTCAAACGGTTGCCGAGTTATGCTCCGGAAACGAAATGTTGAAAAATATGGATCAGGGGAGATAATTAAAAAATGAAGACAAGCAGATATGTCATTCTTGCCCGCGACACTCAGCAATATTACCTGTTCTGTTATCCTACCCAGTATTATTTAAATATTTCAAACGGTTGCCAAGTTATGCTCTGGAAACGAAAATAAAGTAAAAATAATGACCTGTTCTGTAATCCTACCCAGTATTATTTAAATATTTTAAACGGTTGCAGAGTTATGCCCCGGAAACGAAATGTTGACGTCCGCCCGTCCACCCGCCCGCCGACGTAGATCATTTTAACCCATTGCATGCGTGAAACCCCTGAAGGGATACCTTGGCAAATAGTGCAGGCCCAGATTAGACGCCGCAGAACGTCAGACGCCGCAGAACGCGGCGTCTGATCAGGGCCTGCACTGTTTGCTAACAGAATTATCCGTCAAAAAAAAAAAAAAAACAAAAAAAACGAAAAAATAGGTCTGACAAATATGACAAATGGACTTGTCCAATATATAGCAATGGAAGAGTCCACCAGTATACAACGGGTTCATAGTTGGAAAACCAGGTTAAAATCATTGAACTATGGCTGTTTCGATTTCTTTTCAGAAGCCCGTCTGGAATTCTTCCCGTAGCTAGATGAAGATATTTTATCATCAAAATTTATATTGTCAGTAATTATTAGAACTACCTCGATGAGGCGATTCTAATGGGTAAGAACACCATACTAGTGTTTTAAAGAAGTTTTATATGACGTTTTACTGTTTCAAAGAGACTCGAAACATTTTGGTTTCATCATATATTGCTAGCATAAAGTTAAGCATATATATTTAGGGGCCCCCGCCGAAGGGGCTTGTAGAAATTGATGGGCTGCAAGATGCTTCCACGCAGAGCTGAAACCGCACACGAGTACCGGTAAACCGCTAAGAGGATCTAAGCCTGCCCAGGTAAAGCGGTGCGAGTCGGACAGACCATGCTTATAACCCTATATATTGGTTTCATTGGGCGATAGGACTTGAAATGTCATTTCATCTCATTGTCGGCTAAAAGTCCCACAAAATGGGAAGCAACGTCTCCAAAATGACCTATACAGTGCTGACGGGGACGTTAAACATCAAATCAAACAAAATATACATGTAGGGAATATATGATTTTTTCAGTGTAAGATCGATAATGAACACTAAATGACGTATTTTTACGAGTGGCCAAATGTGTCTTTGGGTGTTCATGAGTGAAAAAATATGATCTTACACTGAGAAAAAAAATCAAATAGATGACCATTTTGCGTCGAGCAGTTCCAGAGGTGGTCTCAGACCAGAGGACACTGTATTCAGATTCGAGTCGAACCACAAGAAATGGAATAACTACAGCCTTCTAAATAAGCTTTTCAAAACAGAATTCGTCTTAATTTCAGATGGTCTTAATAGCGGAATTTCATTGTACTTGTTTTGTTTAGATAACAGATAAGCCCCATGTTGCCCCGCCTTCGTGGTATTTCGATTTTGATTTTACGGCCCTTTCCAGATTCTTTCACTTATTTCGAGCCGATCGTTAATCAGAGGTGGGCGAAACGGGAGTACCCGAAGAAAAAACACCTGACCTACCGTTTAGGAACTTGGCGTCTCACATGTGACCCGAGTTAGGCTTGAACCTAAAGCGTTGAGAAACCTAATGATTAAGAGTCAGCGCTCTTACCTACAAGGCCACGGAGGCCCGTTAGTTTTCATAGTTTCAGCAAAGCAATATCATCTACAAATCGGACGCTCACAGTTCCTTCCCACCTCCAATGCTAACATAATTTTGTTTTGGTTTGAATTGACATTTATTGTCCCGGTAAACACTATCCAGGTCATTTTGGAGACGTGCCTTCCAATTTTGTGGGTTTTTTATCCGACATTGAAATGAAATGATATCTCAAGCCCTGCCGCCCAATGAAACCAAGAGGGTTTATATTAGTAGACGGTGCGACTCGCACGTCTTTCCATGTGCAGGCTTAGACCTTCTAAGCGGTTTACCAGTACTCGCGTACGGCGGGTATCAGCTCTGCCTGGAAGCACCATGCAAGCCAATCTATCTCTTCAAGCACCGATGGGCGTGGGCCCCAATGCCAACATATTCGTCATGTTCTGCTAAGGAAGCCAGCATTTTCCCGTCTAGGAAAATAGGAAGGTGTTTCTTTCTATTTGTTTGCTCATTTGCGACTCTTTAACCCTTTTTGTACCAAATGGAATCTTCCACTTTGTATATAGCATGTGTCCATTTCAAACTTTAAGGGTGTCAGGTTGTGCTTTCTTCAAAATTTGTTAGGAAAATGGCTGAACTTCTTGCAAACAGTGTAGGCCCTGATCAGACGCTCTAATATCTATTACACGCATACTTCGGCATGTGCCTGCTTACATGAGTTTATTATTCAGCATATCTCTCTCTCTCTCTCTCTCTCTCTCTCTCTCTCTCTCTCTCTCTCTCTCTCTCTCTCTCTCTCTCTCTCTCTCTCTCTCTCTCTCTCTCTCTCTCTCTCTCTCTCTCTCTCTCTGTTTATCCCTATTTACTATTTATCACATGATCAAATTACTCTTGTATATGCCATTCATCAATGTGGTATTATCCAAATTGTTTTTCAGGAGGTAACCCAGATCAGTGCTTTCTGTCAAATCCTGTTCAAAATTTGCTTGTTATATGCTTGTCAAATTGAATATTGAAGTTACATAAAATATTGTTTTAAACAAGTATTCGTCAGCTGGTCACGCTTCGCTGCATTTAGAATACGTTTTGTTACAAAATTTATTTGTCATTATTATTATCACCCCCTTTTTCTACTTCAACTCTTTACCAAAATTTTCGAGGGTCTCCCCTCGAAAATTTGGAAAAGAGTGACCCTCGAAAATTTTGGTAAAGAATTAAGGTAAAACAAGTGGATGGTTATTATTAATCCCTTGTAGAAAAAATCTAAAATTGATTATCATTATTAATATTCTTTTCTTGTGCTGCCAACTCTGAGATTGCCCCCCAAAAAGATGAAGTTTTATTGAGTACAAACTCTCCTTATAGGCGAAGAATGTTGACAGCAGAAGTTTCTCGATTAAAAGCGGTAATTACCATTGTGTTGTAAACCCTTAAGATGCCGAGAAAAGAATTGCGTCTTAAATGCCGTCTGTTTTTTGTCGTCCGCTGAACCTTCTTGCAAACTTTCAAACTTATTTTTGCGTACAGGCATCCTAGAGGAGCAGTCTGATATGGGTCCACACTGTTTCCAGCAATCACTTTTTTGTAACAAACAGACAACCCTGTTGTAAGGGTTAACATGATGCTTGCATCATACTAAAACAGACCAATTAGTCTATTTTGTCGAGACTGTTTTTGTATCATACACCAGAGAAAATATGCCATATGCGAGATTCTAACACAGCGCGCCTATATAGGCAATGGAAAATAACCGTGTTTTATTTTGCAACAAATCACGATGCGGAAGAGCGTGACGATTGGCGTCATAAAAACTACTAATCTATGACATCACTAGTCGATTTCCTTTACGTTAGACGGTGTAACGTCCTTGCCTCGCATCGTAAACGTAAGAAAATGATATAAATCCGTGTGTTTCAGTCGATAGTTTTAGCGGAATTTCTTCTAACAATGGCAAAAGGTTGTCAGATTTTGAAGGAAACAACAACAGTATTGCCGATTTTCAGCGTGTTAGAATCGAAATAAATCAGCTCTAGTCTGTGATTTGTTCGCAGTTTGTCGGTCAGTTGTAAGTAGACAAATCACGCGCGCTACGCGCTCGTGATTTGATCTACTTTACAACTGACCTCCAAACGGTGATTTATTACTTAACAAACACAGTTAGAGCTGATCTATTTCTTAAGTCTAATACTAGAACCAACTGATTCAATGACGTAGTCTGAAGAGAATCTTTATTCAGGAACACATCCAGAAAAAAAGTCAGTTTGTTCCTGAATTTGCTTTGTTCCAGATGTTCAATGAAATTCCGCCATCAAAACAAGCTCAGTAAAATCAAGACGAATAGTTCTAATTGAAAGGTTTTACTTATTCATTCTTTGTATTTTCTGCATCCAATGTCCTTTATTAATAGACCCCCCTTGGTATTTCCCAAAGGTAGTCCTCAAGACCACTTTTGAACGTTGGTATATCACGGGTGGACATCAGGAGAGCTATCGCGAACTAGAGCGTGTTTTGGGAGCTGCCGTGATGATGTGGGAGCTACTCCGCCTGAAAATTTGCGGCCTTATCCCTTCACTGTACATGGATTGATCATTTGTTTTGCATCTAAATGATGAATGAGGGCTGACATACCCTGAATATGTACCAAAGGATCTCGTTCTAAGCAAAAACTTACAAAACTATTGCTTCATACATTCGTGCTGACATAAAACTAAAGTCAGATTACCCTGTGTTCGATTTTGTTACTGTCGCCTTCTTTCATCAACGATTTTTTTCAATATTAGTTTCGGCCTGCTTAGAAAGGTAATCGTTTTAACATTGCTTAGCATCGCCGAAACTTTATATTATTCTCTCATTCTTCTCACACAAGGGCACCTACCTTTGTTTACCATTTCCAGGTCCTAGGAACTATCGCGAGAGTTTCCGTATGTGTCGTGGGAACAAAATTACGTTGACGCGATTTCGCGATAGCTCCCCTGATGGCAACCCGTGTATATGGTAGCATTGCACTAAATACTGGGAGGTGCCGAGTTTTATCACTTGTGGACCGAGCTTTTAGCTGCGTTCTAAATACCAGGTTCTTCTGTGGCGGTTTATATATGTTGTTGTTTGTTACTTACTGTGTGTATCACTTGTGTCTTTTTATTTTGGATGGCCATTTTAGCCATTTTGTGGGAAAGTAACTGTCCTTATGGCCTTCCTTTGTTTAGGTTTCCATTATGGTCTGGTCGCTTCATGTTTGTGTTCCTTTCCCTTTGGTGTCTTTGATTGGTGGAGTAAGGTAATTGTATCGATTTCTGATCTTTGTTTTACTTCTACTTTGCTTCTATTGGATATATATCCCATGTTTTATTTCAATGTGAGAAAATGGTAGGACAAAAATGATGCATGTTTCATAAATTTATCTGCAAGCTCAAAGAAATTGTTGCTGATTTTATATGGTCACCCCTCCTTTAAAAATGTTGGTTTGAATTTACTCCGTTCTAGTAGGTAAACAAACATGGTTGACTGTAACTTGAAAAGGAGCAGTTCAACATGTTGATTTTTTCTCATTAACTTGTTGGGCTAGGATGGCTCTATAAACAAGTAAGGTTTGAAAAAAATGTATGTGTAGTTTTTGTGGGAGCAGGGAAAAGGTTACTATTGTCGCCTATGGAAAACATTTAGTGGTAAGCTCTCATACTATAGTATATATGATTGATCTTTTTATGCTCCCCGAAGAATTTCGGGGGAAGCATATAGTCGCCACTTCGTCCTTGCGTCCGTGAGTCCATGCGTCCGTCCCGCTCTTGTCCACGCGAATTCTCAGAAACTACTGGTCGGATTTCAATGAAACTCCACGGGAATATTAAGTATCGAAGACGGATCCGCATATCACCTGCATGATTTGGTTCGATGATTTTTTTTTCAACAATGTTGGCCCTTTAATGAATTCTGCATGAATATATAGGGTACTGTTCGTGTCCACGCGAATTCTCAGCAACTACATGCAGAAATTCAACGAAGCTTCAATGGAATCTTAAGCAGCAATAGGGGATGCGCATATTATCCGTGCTATCTGGTTAGATGATTTGTCACAGAATTATGGCACTTTGTTTAAAGCTGCAGTGTAAGGTCACTGTGGCTATTTTTAGAAAAAACTTTGTCATCACTCTGGTGCCTACATTTATTGATGGATTTTAACATAACGTCAGACAAATGTTGGATATGATAATATCTTGAGCATGTTTGACATTCATGGTCCTGGGCTCAAGCTCAAGGTCACTGTGGCTATTTTTAGAAAAACATTGTTTTCGCTCTAGTGCCTACATTTTTAATGAATTTTAATATAATTTCACACAAATGTTGAGTATGATAATATCTCGAGCAAGTTCAACTTTCAGGGTCCTGGGCATAAGGTCAATGTCACTGCGGCTATTTTAGAAAAAAAAAACAACATTTTCATCGGTCTAGCGTCGTCATTTGCCGATGGATTTTAATATAACTTCACACAAATGTTGGGTTTAATAATATCTCGAGTAAGTTCAACTTTCAGGATCCTGGTGTCAAGGTCAAGCTCACTGTGGTTATTTTTAGAAAAACAAATTGTCATCGCTGTAGGGCCTACATTTATTGATGGGTTTAAATATAATTTCACACAAATGTTGGGTTTGTGTGAAACGACAGACTGCATGCATGGTAGTTAACCCAATCACGGTTGGCAACTTTGCTTCCCTCTTTAATTGCACGCCGGTGGGTCAGGCCTCAGATTCTATGACGGCTCCAACGTAAAGGCTTATTGAAAATTAAAGAGATAATGTTGGTTGGTGCCTGATGCTCTGTCTCTGGTCGGGCTCATCGGAGTCTAACTGTTGGTTTTCTTTTGCTCCAGCATTTCAGTGGTTTCTTGCTGTCGAGTCCTCACCGTTGTCTCACCTCTGTGGTTCTTTGATTTCTGTGTTCACGGAGATGTTGCACTGATGAGTTAGGAGGCCTTCATGCGGACTGAACAAATTATTTGTCTAAATCGCGACGGAAGTAAGGGCGAGGATTGTGGCCACGTAAAATCGATTTTTAATGTTTGTATTTCTTTCCCTTTGGTGTCTTTTATGGATGGAGTAAGTTAATTGTATCAATTCCTGATCTTTGTTTTACTTCTACTTTGATAATATCTCGAGCAAGTTTGACTTTCAGGGTCCTGGGCTCAAGGTCAATGTCACTGCGGCTATTTTCAGAAAGAACTTTGTCATCGCTCTAGCGCCATCATTTTTGCTGATGGCCTTTAATATAACTTCACACGTTCGACTTTCAGGGTCCTGGGCTCAAGGTCAAGGTCACTTTTTATTTTTAGGAAAACTTTGTTTTCGCTCTATTGCCTACATTTACTGATGGATTTTAATATAATTTCACACAAATGTTGAGTATGATAATATCTCGAGCAAGGTCAACTTTCAGGGTCCTGGGCTCAAGGTCAAGGTCACTGCGGCTGTTTTTAGAAAAAAAAAATCTTTGTCATCGCTCTAGCGTCGTCATTTGCTGATGGATTTTAATATAACTTCACACAAATGTTGGGTATAATAATATCTCGAGCAAGTTCAACTTTCAGGATACCGCTCTTTAACTAGGATGATGTTTTCTGTTCCGACTATTGCACCTTCGGAGAGCATCCATCGGTTTCACCGATATGTACTGTATCTGATCCAGAAGGAAAATTAACAGCCCGATGCCTTGAAGACATCCTGTAATGGGAAATTATGTTTCTTCTTAAAAAGATGGATTTTATCTCTTTTTTTATTTGTCTCACAGCATAAAACACAAATTAACATTTTCAAGAACAATAAAAAGTGTGTTCCCCACTAAAAATAAAACCAGGCTCTGCTTAATTAAAACATCAAGCTATCAGGCAGACGATTATTAATTCATCACTCAAGTAATCTTCATCTTTTACCAAATAAATTTTGTTAAATCCATTTACAATTTGATTCGTTTTTTTGTTAAGCTTTGGAGAACTTCCCTTACTTCAAGCTAGCAGTGTAGACTCTGCCCAGACGCCGCATTCTAGGAGACACTAGGCATATTTTAGAAGCCTCTGTGGTGTAGTGGTTACGCCACTCGCCTTGTTAACCAGGGATCGCAGGATCGATCCCGGGCTTCTCCAGACTTTCGGATGACTCTTTAAACCGAGTTCCCGTCTCCGTATGACCTTAGCTGTTGGTGGGCCGTAAACTTCAAACACTCACTCACTGTAGCATTACGAAGACATGCCTATACAAATACATTGTAACCTTTATCGCCAAAAATGACAAATTAAGATGAAAAATTGTGATTTTTTTCTTATTTCTGCTCAAAATATAGATTTTGGTTACCCGAGTATCCACAATCTATATTTTACAGCAGAAATAAGAAAAATAAGGTTGACCCCTGTAAACCCCAGTTTTACTATATAAAAGTGGGGTTCAAGGGGGTCAATATTATATAGTATTCAGAACAGTGAAGCATGGAAATTAATAACAATTGAAGCAATGACCCGTTCCGGATAGATGTTGCACAAGAGAGAAAACTGATATAGCGTAAAGTTCGAGTCTTGCAAAAACAGAAAAGATGCAAATCAGACCAGACAGACACAAGATCTTGCCATTTGTATTACATGCATACAGCTAACTAAAGGTCGTTTCGAATGAGTTAGGATTCCAGAATCCATATAATTAAGACACTGCATCACAAAATGAATGACGCCATGTTTTATTTTCTTTCGCTTCTCTTAGGTTATTGACATGAACTTGTGATGTTTTATTTCTTTTCTACGGACCTCCGTGGCCTAGTGGATAAGAGCGCTGACTCTTAGTCATTAGGTCTCTCACCGCCGTAGGTTCGAGCCTCGCTCGGGCCACGTGTGAGACGCCAAGTTCTGCAACGGAAGGCCAGGTGGTTTTTCTCCGGGTACTCCGGTTTTCGCCCACCTCTGATTAACAATCGGCTCGATATGAGTGAAATTATCTTAAAAGGGCCGTAAAACCCAAACCAAAAAAAAAAAAAAATCTTTTCTGCCCAATTATTGTGAACCATGCTTTATACAGTACATAAGTAGTTAAATAAGCTGTGGATGATCGTAGAAAATGGTATCTGAGCCAGTCGATTAGAAAAACTATCATTACGATAACTCACCCGTACGATATAGTGCATTTTTCACATCTCCAAAATGGCTACTTTTCTGATGAAAATCCTTCATATTTTTCTTATAAATGCTCGTAGCATAGGTTGTGTGTGCTCGTTAGAACCGCCTCATTGAGGCGGTACTAACGAGTACCCATAACCTATGTCTTGGAGCAGAAATAACACAAAATAATGAATACCCCGTAAACCCCAGTTTTCTCTCTATAAAGTGGGGTTTTGTGGGGTCTTTATTTCACGGACTTGATCACGTGATGTTAAATATCCAGAGTTCCGCAGCACAGATACATTCTGCTATTGTATTGTTTTCAAAATGCATTTGATTATATACAACTAACAAACATACTGCAGTTATACTTCGATGGCTCGAACACCGATGACTCGTTTACCTTGGATGAGTCGAACCCATTCTTGAGCCCCTAGCGAAATCCTCTACATAAGAAATAGTGGGAGATAAATTAAGGAGATTTTAGAATTTTATCTTGCAAATGTATGCTGTGTTTACCCATTAGAATCGCCTCGATGAGGCGATTCTAATGAGTACTCACAGCATACATATTCATTATAGAAAATCGAAAAGATGTCTAAAAGTATCTCGTTATGCCTCCTGACAGTAACGTCAGCGGCTCGAATTACCCCTGTCTCGAACAGATTTTCGAGGTCCCAAAGGTTTTCGAGCCATTGAAGTTCGACTGTATACAACTAACAATCCTACTAATCACTTTGTTTCGAAGTAGCTGTTTGAGTTTAATAATATCCGCCACTACTGAAGTGTGTCATGATATGGATTTTGGCACTTGAACAGACACTAATATTCAATGACCAAACGGATATCCAGAATAAAAACGATGTAAGCAAAACAAGCATGCAAAGACAAAGTATAACAAGAATAAGCCGTGACAGGAGAACCGCCTTGGAGTATCATTTAACTTGGATCCCAAAAACTTCCATGTAGTCGACCAAAGGTTGCAACAACTTTGAAAATCCTGCACGAATACCAGTTGCCATGCCTGTGCTTTGAACTTGACAGGAAAACAAAACTTTGGCATAATTTTCCTAACTCTCTCATTATTAACTGTCAGGCAACACGTTAAGAAACCAGACCATCAAAGCAGCAATCAATACAGACTAAGATATGACATAGAAACGGCTGATCTTAGCATTATTAGTTTCACTTATTATAAATAGAGGATCTTACATGAGTGTTCATGTATTATTGAATTTATTAAACGAGTTGAGGAAAAGGGATAAAATGCGAGGCTTTGCCGAATATTTTATCCCTTTTCCTCAACTAGATTAATAAATTCAATAATACATGAGCACGAATGCAAGATTCTATTTATCATATGACATTTAAAACGCGTTTTATTCACGATTGTTTACAAAAATGTCAATATTCCGCCACTAGTAAACGCGACGTCGTTAAGGACGTCGTACATGTAAAGTTTCGGGGCGTATTTAACTAATTTGCATATTTAATCCACTAGTATTACATGGCGCTATTACACTCTCTGACGCGACGTCTAATGATAAATAGATTTTCTTACGAAAGAACAAAAAAGTAGTCATGGAACAGAATCACGAGCACTGAATATTTCAACAGTCACACTGTCATTGTGTATCCTTATACGACATGTTGAATGCTTTTTCGCAGTTATCTGAGGGCTGTGTTAAACATATTTACAGGAATTTTGGAAACAAAAAAAATATGAACATGCATTCGGGTTAATTTACACGCTTAAATAATAAAGAAAATCCCAATGTCTATACATTTTGTTATCAAGGTTACCAGTGCAAACATGTTTGTGACTACAATCTGAACTGTGAAAGGCGTTTTCTTTGCCATGTCAGGGATGGGGGCAACGAATAATGGAAGCCAGAACCGATGATGTATGTTAGCTTTTTTTCCTCGGCCAGACATTCGAAAACAGGGCTGTGCTTTGACACATTTGGCAGCCGAAATTGGCAACATGTCATCACAAACTGGAGCCCGTCTTTGGTCCGATTCCTGTACTCAAAATTCTAAAATCGCTAGCGAACTGCTCGTTTCTTGGGACAAACGCTGTTCCTAGGGTGCGATTTGTGTCTTCCCCCGAGCAAGAGGTCAATATATTCCCATTGGTCAGCTGACACCTGTCGAATTGACAAGTGCCAGCCAATTGAAGGCCTTGGGAAGAGCAGTTCATAAACTAATCCCATTTAGCGAGATGGGGGTAGCCCCTATGTGCTTTTAGAGCTTGGTTACCTTACACAACCCTATCAAGTCAAGAACATTGATTGGCTTACTTTATGTTTGTCTCATCATTAAATAAAAATCAAAGGTTGCCATGGAATCAGTTTCATTTTACTGTCCTTTTCAAATACATTAGTCAATGATATCAGAACTTCAGAAGTGAAAATACTGTAATCGGATGGTTAGCCCTAATTTCCATACATGGCGTTTTAGTAATGCTGCATCGTTTTAAAGGTTTTGTTCTGTTAACAGTTTGTTCAATAAGTCTTAATCATTGACCAAATTCTGTTTTAATCGCAGATTTGTTCACAGAAATATACAGTAGAAGTTCGATAGCTCGAACACCGATGGCTCGTTTACCATGGATGTATCGAACCCATTCTTGAGCCCCTAGCGAAATCCTCTACATAAGAAATAGTGGGGGATAATTAAGGAGATTTTAGTTTTTAATCTTGCAAATGTATGCTGTGTGTACTCATTAGAATCGCCTCGGTGAGGCGATTCTAATGAGTACACACATCATACATATTCATTATAGAACACCGTAAAGATGTCAAAAAGTATCTCGTTATGCCTCCTGACAGTAACCTCAGTGGCTCGAACTACCCCTGTCTCGAACATATTTTCGAGGTCCCAAAGGTGTTCGAGCCATTGAAGTTCGACTGTATATATAAAATAATATTTATGAATATATAGGAATATGTTATTTTGCATAATATCAGAGAAACATGGAATGCCTATCCTTTTGGTACTGCTTTCGTTGCACTGTATTGAATACTTGCTAAATGTGATCCATTAACTACGAATACCCTTATTTTGGTATGATGTGTTACTGTAGAAACCGCGTGAAATACCTTCGCATATCCTAAACTGAATGTAACAGCGATGCTCTTTCTGTCAATCACCATGTCTACCAAAAGGGTCTTTTTTGACATTTTGTTTGTTTGTTTGATTTTAGGTTTAACGTCCTCGTCAACACCGTATACGTTGCTTCCAAATTTGTGGGACTTTTATCCGACAATGAGATGAAATGACATCTCAAGCCCTGTCGCCCAATGAAACCAAGAGGGTTTATTGGCATGGACGGTCAGACTCGCACCGCTTTGCCTGGGCAGGCTTAGATCCTCTAAGCTGTTTACCAATACTCGTGTGCGGCCAGTTTCAGCACTGCGTGGAAGCATCATACAGACTATCTATTTCTCATAGCCTTGATGGGCGGGGGCCGTTTGAATTTTGACATCTCTTCACTGTAGATATTATGGGTTAATTCTAAACAGTTTAGGATTGTTGTTCGTTTCCGAAACCATCGTTATTTGATTTATGTCTTTGTTAATGGACTTTGACATTGACTACTGTCAGCATAACGTATTATAAATCATTCCAACAATATAGACTGGTCTCAGACTGACTGTAATATATAATTTTACCAATTCCAAATGTCTGACTTCATCACTAAATTGGCAAATTCTATACACTGTTTAAACTGATAATCAGTCCAGAGACTTCTCTTATGACTGCCTGTATTGACAATTGGCATCTGTTAAGAGAAGAAAACCCCAGGTTATCAGCGCCTTTTCGGTTTCATTTGTTTTATTAACATTTTCGAGAGTGTCGTATGACAAATGGATAGCCACTGTTTTCCACAGTATAGAGGCCACACTGTGGAAAAAGGATTTCACCTCTCTTTGCTCGCCACTCAAGTTGAAAATTAGAATTAGCTTTGATATTTATTTAAAAATACTTAATTTTCCTGAAATGTTAATTAGAATTTTAGAAGTTTTTTTTTTTTTTTTTTTTTACTTTCTTGGGTACGACATTACGAAAACATGCCTATACAAACACATTGTAAACTTTACCGCTGAAAAAAAGGAAAATTTTAAGATGAATAATTGTGATTCTTTTCTTTCTTCTGCTCAAAATATAGATTGTGTGTACTCGTTAGGAGTACCTCATCGAGGCGGTTCTAAGGAGTACCCACAATCTATATTTTAGAACAAAAATAAAAAAAATAAAGTACACCCCTGTAAACCCGAGTTTTACTTTATAAAAGTGGGGTTCAAGGGGGTCACAATTATATAGGAATGTTTTCATGGTGAGCAAGCAAAATCACAAGTCAACATCAGGTTAACAAGTCCGTGCAATGAGCACCCCTCTAAACCAAACTTTATATAGTTTAATCATATTTTATTGCAACCACAAAGCAAATGGTTCGGGCCACAAGTTCCCATAACCTTAGTTACGGCCCTCCCCATGATATCCCCAAACTGAATAAAGGGTTTTGTTGTACAGAAAAGCAATCACGAAGTTCGAAATCTTTCAAACAACTAGAAATGTGTCAATACGACCCCCCCCCCCCCACCCCCCATAAAATTACGCTGCAACAACAGCTGCAATCAAACAGCATAACTCACCTGAAATGTAACTATCAATCCATTATTATTTGCTTTCAGAAATATCAGCTTTTAACATACTTTAAATTTAAAAACTTTTATGTCTGTGACCTTCACCTGGAGATCATATGCATGGGTGGTGTATTGTTGAATATCACTTTGGATCTGTACATATCATCAACCTATCATATGGTTTGGCAAATATGAACTATAAAATTAACATTAAACATGTCTAAGTCTGTATATCAATCATCATGCCAAACATGAACCAAATGAATCGTATAAGGTCAGGTTCTAACTGGTACAAATACCTTAACCTGATTCTTTAATATTAAAATTTCAGAGTCTGCGGCCTCGACCGTGAGGTCATGTGCATGGGTGGGGTATTGTTGAATATCACTATGGACCTGTAGCTATCATCGTACGAAATATAAACACAATCCATCATATTGTTCGGCAAATATGAACTATTAAATTAAAATGAAAATTTCTAAATCTTTGACCTTGACCTTTAAGTCTCAGGCATGGGTGGGGGTACATTGTATGCCCAACAAACCTTTGGACCTGTACCTATCACCAAAGGAAATTTAAACTAAATCCTCATATGGTTTGGAAGGGTTCGGGGTCTTGACCTTGAGATCATGGGTATGGGTGGGGGTATTGCTGAATAAAACTTTGGACCTGTATCTATTATTATACCAAATATGAACCAAAGCCATCATACTGTTTGGAAGATATGAGCTCTTAAATAATAAGGTTCTACCTGGTACAAATACCTTAACCTGAGACTTTAACATTCAACAATTCTATGTCCTTGACCTTGACCCTGAGGTTGTCGGCATGGGTGGGGATACTGCTGAATAAAACTTTGGACCTATATCTACCATCATACCAAATATGAACCAAATCCAACACATGGTTTGAAAAATATGAGTTCAGGTTCTACCTGGTACAAGTACCTTAATCTGAGTCTAACAGGATTACGTACGTACGTATGTACACGCATTCGTACAGACCGACGTACATTCGCACGCACGGACGCACGTACCCACGGACGCACGTACGGAAAACGGATAAACTATATGCCCCCGGCATCATCCGATGCGGGGGCATAAAAACCCTGAGGGCCCCCTTTACTGGTATTAATTAGTCCATTGGATAAGGAAACGAAGTAAACATAAACATTTAAGGAACATAGCGTGATCTCACGGGACTATTAACTTGGGTCCAGGTTAAATAGAAGTGACGGCAATGATAAGAAATCGATACATTTAACCCACAGCTCCCATCAGAGACACTAAATGGAAAGAAACACAAACAACTAGACCCTAATGAACACATCAATAGCGGAAAGCCAAAAGGACAGCTGTTAAAGAATAAACCTTGATCCTTAAACGCTCTCCTTTAATCCGTTTATGCCTAGCGTGCCCAAAAGAAATATTGACAAACAGAATGACGCCGCAAAAGGCAGCGTCTGATCAGCGCCCACACTGTTTGCCACGGTTGGCTTAAAGTATTAATTTCAGTGCACAACGTACAACAAATATCAAAGTCATCACGTGAACAGGTCCGTGAAATAAAGACTACTCCAAGACATATGTTGTGGGTACTCGTGAGAAGGTTCTAATGAGCACCCACGACCTATGTTTGAAGTATTTATAAGAAAAATATCAGGGATTTTCATCAGAAAAGTAACCATTTTGGAGATGAGAAATATGCACTATGTCGCACGTGTGTGTTATTATCAAAAAGACAATTGCCATTCTTGTTGTTAGGCAGCAGCCATTGAAAGAACACTTCCACAGACTTAGTGAAGTGGTGGATGAGGGGGGGGGGGGGGGGGGGGTTGGGGGGGGGGGGGGGCACAGGCACAGACACAGGATTTTTTCTCTTTTTTTGCAAGTTTTGGAACTTCGTGATTCCTTTTCTGTACACCGAAACCCTCCGAAAATGGGGTCAACCCATCACGATAACAAGTCCGTGAAACGAAGACCCCTCTAAACCACACTTTATATAGGGAAAATTTGGATGTAAGGGGGTAAACATTAGCTGCCTTATTTTTATTCAAAACATAGATTGTGGGTACTCGTTACAACCGCCTCATTGAGGCGGTTCTAACGAGCACTCACAATCTATGTTGAAAGCAGAAATAGAAATTTTTAACTAATATATATGTCATTTCTGACACCCTGTCTGACGCCATTATTTCACACGCATATGTTTTCCTAATGCTTTAAAGAATAAGTTTTAATTCTCAAACTCGTCTTAGTTTGTCTTTGCTTGTATGTTTGTATGTATTGCATATATCTTTTTTTTTGGATAACCGTTTGGCCATTTTGTGTGGATATAACTGTCATTTTGGCTTTCCGCTTGTGATGTTTTCATTAGGGTCTAGTTATTTCATGTTCATGTTTCTTTTCCTTTGGTATCTCTAATGGTAGATGTTGGGTGGTTGTTTCGATTCCTGGTCATTGCTTTCACTTCTATTTACGAAAGCTAAAGAGTTTTATGTCATATAGAGACCTAATATTTTAGACCTATATCATGCATCAATAGCGGAAAGCCAAAAGGACAGTTACTTTCCAACAAAATGGCAAATTGGTTATCCAAAACGGAATAATATAATCGATACAAACACTCAAAGATAAACCATAACAAAAATAAACCGTGCCAGAAGAACCGCATTGGAACGGTCAGTGAAACGAATTCCACTGGGGGGCTGTGGCCTGTAAGTATACCCATTTCCATAAAGGAGGGAATGTAAAACTTCCAGGGCATATAGAGGATCTTACATGAGTGTTCATGTATTATTGAATTTATTAGCCGAGTTGAGGAAAAAAGATAAAATGCGAGGCTTTGCCGAGCATTTTATCCCTTTTCTTCAACAAGTATAATAAATTCAATAAGACATGAGCACGAATGCAGATTCTATTTACCAAATGACATTTAAAACGCATTTTATTCAGATTGTTTTATAAAAAAAAATCAATATTCCGCCATTAGTAAACGCGACGTCGTTAAGGAGTAACTTTACGGGGCGTATCTAACTAATTTGCATATTTAAACCACTAGTGGATTGTCGAATTTATTACATAGAGATTATTCATTCTCTTATGTGAAATGTGGGATTTATAAACCGAGGGAGGTAAAAGAATCCGATAAAGAAACGAGTGCGATTAACGGATTGATTTACCTCCCGAAGTTTATAAATCCCATATTTCAAATAGGAGAAATTAATAATCTGTATATTACATGCACTTTCATAGACTTTTAGGGCAGTTGGGATCTTGTATTTTGGATTTGAATGCCCGTTCAGTTGACTGTTTACAGATCATGTTAACGGTTCAATCAACGTAGTGCTACTGAAGCTTAGTGAAAGAAAAACTGGTTGGGCGCCATTTTGAAAGCGCTTTCTACAGTTTTGAACAAAAATAGAAGAAACAAAGTGTTTCAGCGATAAAACAACTAAAATGTGAGCTTAAATTAAACAAAACGTACATCCTATTCAATGGCTATATTCATATTTTATTTTGTTTCAGCGTTGCATCTGACTCAAACGTCACGCATTCCGAACGTATGTTGATATCTCCCCCAGACGCCATTGCAATGATGTCATGAATAATGTCGACGTGACTGAAACTTTCCCGTGTTTGAATATAACAATTTCACTGCAAAAGCGGTATCTTGTAAATAAAGTAGTTCCAGCTAAAGATATTTATTTCCCCGACTAAGAGGAATTCTTAGCAAAAAGGAAAATTCCAAGTTTATGTATGGTAGAAATCATAGTATTTCTCTGTTGTGCATGTAATATATGGCGTTATATTACATTCTCAGACGCGACGTCATATGATAAACCTTTTTGTACATCGTTTTGACTCCCATGCGCTATGGAATTCTTCAAAGGAGGTTTCTCTTAGAATAGGAAACAATTTGAAAATCGATTCAGATATTAAGACAACTACACTATGTTTCAGATAGTGATACTGTGCACATAGAGACGGCTTGCAGGAAAGTTTTGTCCCATGTGGGCAATTATGTAGAACATTTGGCTAATTTGTGTACAATAACCACACATTCTTTGTTAACATACTTGCTGTTTGAATTAGTCTACTCTTAAAGGAAAAAATACATAACTATTTCGCTTATCATTCCCAATGCGGGACCCCGACAAATAGTACAGGCCAAGAGGTCTTGTTATTGATCTACACTATTTGCTTAAAGTATAGAAGTTTAACACATTTAAGCAAGTCCTTATTTAGCTACTTTCGTTTGTCCGCAAATCACCTAAGAAAGTAAACTGGATCAGCTGTCAAGAGTGTCACAATGTGCTACGTCTCTGCGGTTGTCCACTTGACCAACAAGCATAGCTTTTACAAAAAAGCTAGGTCAACGCCTAGCACATATTAAATGTGAATGTCTAGAGTTATTTATATCCAAGAACTGTGTTTTATGCAATTAACTGTCTTTGCTAATATTATAATATGCCCGTCTGCACCCAGGCTCCTGCCGACTGAAGTGTAATGTCTGAAATGTCAAAGATGCAAATGCTGTGATGTTGTCAAAAAATACTTTTCTTTCTTTAAATACATATGGAAAACACGCTTATATAATTTTTAATTATAGTTTAAAAGCATATATTGTGGGTACTCGATCTATCGCGTCCCCACAATCTATGTTTTGAACTGAAATAAGAAACAAATCACATTTTTTTTTAATCTTAAAATTTCCATTTTTTTATTGTCTGAAAATGTATTTGTATAGGCGTGTTTTCGTGTTGAAGCACATGCGCACCTTTAATATGCTTGAAACAGATTATCAAATGGAATGCTTAAAAACTGTTCGAGAAATGAAGTAGGCAATATAGAATATTAACCCAAACATTTCGCCGAAGGTTCCTGGGGAGCTTATAGGATAGGCAGTTGTCCGTAGTGGCCTAGAGTTGAAGATGTATAGTTTGTATTGGCCTGTACAAATATGACAGCAAATTTGGGCTTGTAAAAATGATATAGCAATTCTGTGCCAGAGCTCAGTCCGTTGGCCTCTTTTTGTGTGAAAGCTCATACTTGTTATGGGCCGCTTTTTCTTCTTGTGAAAGCTCATACTTGATATTGTATTAAATATAAAGGCCAACATGCATATTGGATAACTAATGGCTGTACTTTCTTTTTAAACCCAATGTATATAATGTACAAGTATAAGTTTTTACAAAAAGCTTGAGTCTACGCTTAGCACACATTAATTTGTGTAGTCAAAGGATTGGAAAGTCAAATGACAAAGCTGTTCATGTGTATCCGGTATAAGTGTGCCAGTAAATACGGAAACGATTCCAAAAGTTGACTCCAGATTCGTATATAAACAAAACTACCAATCTTTTACTTCGATAACCACTCGTACTAGGGAAACGAAAAATCAGTAGAACAGATGCATCTGCCTAATTTAAGTGAAAACAAACAAAGATAGATGTACTGTATCATGGGAGGGAAGTCAACACCATGTGAACCCAGAAAACATGTTTATTTTGTATGCGAAGAGGGATAAACTTTCGGAAGTGCTCCGGTCAATCCCGGTTTATAATCATTATAACAAATAACAATGATCAACAGTCAATAGAATATAGCATTCAGCCAGTAATGACCTTTTCTTTAATGCTTCTGGAGCAAAAGTAAGCCTTAGGTTGTCTACATCCACAGGCGTAGACAATGACACGGATGACCTGCTAATAGAAAATAACATTCAACCAGTCATGACCTTTTCTTAAATGCTTCCGCAGCAAATGTCATCCTTAAGGTGGGCGTAGACAATAACTGTATAGTATATACAGTTTGTGAGTAAGTGAGTGTTTGAGTTTTACGTCCCACCAACAACTAAGGTCATACGGAGACGGGACCTCGGTTAAAAGGCTCATCCGAAAGTCTGGAGAAGCCCGGGATCGATCCTGTGATCCCTGGTTTACAAGGCGAGTAGCGTAACCACTACACCACGAAGGCTTCTCATATACACTTTGTACGAAATTCAGGTAATGATGACGATACAGCATACCAAATAATTTATTGACCTTGTGACGTCAGAGTGATGTGTGAAGATTCTCATCTGTGAAAACTTGACTGGGCTCATGTGCTCGGATATTGGACCATATCAGACGCCACAGAACACGGCGTCTGATGAGAGCCAATCATGTGAACAAGTCCGTGAAATGAAGACCCCCCCACCCCCACTAAACCTCACTTACTGTAGAGGAAACTGAGGTTTACGGGGGTAATCATTATTTTCCTTATTTCTGCTCCAAGACATAGGTTGTGGGTACTCGTTAGAACCGCCTCAATGAGGCGGTTCTACTCAATGAGGCGGTTCTAATGAGCACCCAAAACATATGCTTGGATTATAAATAAGAAAAATGTCACAATTTTTTTCCAGAAAATTTCACCTTTTTTTAGCTATATCACACGGATGTGTTTTCGTAATGTACACTGTTTGCTTAAAATACAGGAATTTTAGGGTTAAAAGAAACCGGTCAAGTCACTGTTCAGGGCCACACTCACAGACAGTCGACAATACTCTGATTTTTCTACGGGACTTGTATTACCGGAAAATACTTGAAAACATTTACCCTTAAGCTGCCGAGAAAAATTACATCTGAAAATATCGCCTGCTTATGTGGTCTGCTGAATCTTCATGTAAACTTTAAAAACATTAAAATATAACTTTGTTATTGCTTATCCATTTACAGAAGGTACCAAAATGTCATCAATGTTCCCACTGGTACGAGCGTATAATGGAGATGGACGTTGCACACTCTTATAAAATACAGAGACATTTACGAAGAATATTCACTATTTAAAATCCTTTGCATATAACTAAATCTCAGCAGTTTGGTTTTGAAGTTGATGGTTCTGAAGTTGAGATTTAACCCTTTTTGATCCGAATGGGATATTTCTTCCTTATATTAGTAGAAGCTCCCATGTGACGAAAGCTCACAAAAATGCATTTTGAGTGGTCACCATAGTACCAAAATTCTCTTTAGTATATTATTTAAGTACTATATCTGGGCAATATGAAACACAATATTTCCCATTTTTTAAGTCTTGCAAAACATGTTTTATATCATGCCAACATGCGGTACGCAAGTTCACGAATGGGCCAGTTATGTAATAAGTAGAAGTAAAACAAAGATCAGGAATTGATACAATTAACTTACTCCACCCATAAAAGACACCAAAGGGAAAGAAATACAAACATTAAGCGACCAGACCATAATGGAAACCTAAACAAAGGAAGGCCATAAGGACAGTTACTTTCCCACAAAATGGCCATATGGCCATCCAAAACCAAAAGACACAAGTGATACACACAGTAAGTAACAAACAACAACATAAATAAATCGCCACAGAAGAGCCGCCTTGGAACGGTCAGTGGAAGATTTCCACTGGGGGTCTTAAATCGATTTTACGTGGCCACAATCCTCGCCCCTTACTTCCGTCGCGATTTAGACAAATAATTTGTTCAGTCCGCATGAAGGCCTCCTAACTCATCAGTGCAACATCTCCGTGAACACAAAAATCAAAGAACCACAGAGGTGAGACAACGGTGAGGACTCGACAGCAAGAAACCACTGAAATGCTGGAGCAAAAGAAAACCAACAGTTAGACTCCGATAGGCCCGACCAGAGACAGAGCATCAGGCACCAACCAACATTATCTCTCTAATTTTCAATAAGACTAACATTAGGACAATGTTGAAATATTAAGGTCTTTTCAGATGTTGTCATTAACAGTGGTGCAATTTACATTTGTTTAACTTGTTCCATGCATGAAACTTATAAATGAAGTATAAATATGATACACACCATGATTTTAACCAGTAAAATGGTCAAAAATGGGACTATGGTAAGCATATTTGGGGCAAGCTTTTCATGAAAAACTTGTTTTAAGTTAAGATAGGCAACTTGGGTATTGCTTAATAGTAAATACAATATAATGTGGTTTTGTAACCAGCATATGCCATGCACACACCCCTTTCTGGAATTTTTAGGAATAAAATAATAGATTGTTTGAGGGTTGAGAATACTATTCTCTATTTGGCATAGAATGTGTAAGTATAGCCGCTCCAAAAGTGGTACAATAGTGATGGCTGCTTCATAGAAATATTTTCACACAGGATTAGATCAAACTGTGTAGTTTAGCTGCTTAACATTTGCACCAATCTATTCATACACTTTTATCATTTAATATATTATAGACCATAACGAATGAGCTTCATCATGAGAAAACCTGCAAATTACCTGTATCAACGATAAATATGCAGATAAGCCTGTGTGTACACACAGTGTAATCAGCATCTTTGTTGATTGCTTTGTGAATGATATACTATGACTACTAAAAATAAATTAACTCAGCACTGAATGGCTACTCAGCACTGAATGGCTTCTTAGACTGTGTGTTTTTTTTTAGCTCACCTGTCACGTAGTGACAAGGTGAGCTTTTGTGATCACATTTTGTCTGTCATACGTCGTGCGTGCGTCCGTGTGCGTGCGTCCGTAAACAATTTCAAATAAGTATATCTCTAATACCCCATGGCCAATCTTGATCAAATTTCATGTGAAGCATCATCAGGTAGGAGAAAAGGCTGCATTAAGGTTTTTGGGCTGATCAGATTGGAATTCTGGTCGTCATGGCAACATATAGCTCCCATAGACTTATATAGGGAAAAAATTAAAAAATCTTCTTCTCTGAAACCACAGGGCCCAGAGCTTAGATATTTAGCTTGTAACAATGTTAAGTGGTCACCTATATAAATCCTGCCAATCATGCCCCAGGGGTCCAAATTGACCGCACCCCGGGGCCCCTTGTCTCCTATAGACTCATAATGGAAAAAAAAGCTTCAAAAATCTTCTTCTCTGAAAGCACAGGACCCAGAGCTCAGATATTTAGCATGTAGCAATGGCAAGTGGTCACCTACATAATTCCTGCCAAACATGCCACTGGGGTCCAAATGGGCCACGCCCCGGGGCCCCTTCGCTCCCATAGACTCATAATTGAAAAAAGCTTCAAAAATCTTCTTCTCTGAAACCACAGGACCCAGAGCTTATATATTTAGCATGGAGCAATGGCAAGTGGTCACCTTCATAAATCCTGCCAATCATGCCCCTAGGGTCCAAATTGGCCAAGTCCCGGGGCCCCTTCTCTCCCATAGACTCATAATGGAAAAACGCTTCAAAATCTTCTTCTCTGAAACTGTGAAGTACAGAACTTAGATATTTAGTATCTAGCAACATAAAATAGTCACCTACATATATCCTGCTAACCCTGCCCCTTGCGTCAAAATTGGCTACGCCCGTGCTCATCAGCTCCTATAGAATTATAATGGAAGAAACTTCAAAAATCTTCTATGAAACCATAAGGCCCAGAGCTTAGATATTTAGTTTGTAGCAACGTCATGTGGTCACCGACATAAGCCCTGCCAATTATGCCCCTGGGATCCAAATTGGCTACACCCCAGGGCTCTCTAGCTCCCATAGACATACAATTGGGAAAACTTAAAAAATCTTCTTCTCCGAAACCACAGGGCCCAGAGCTTAAATAAGTAGCATGTGGCAACGTCAAGAGGTCACCTACATAAATCCTGTCAAACATGATCTTGGGGTCAAAATTGGCCACGCCAATGGGCTCATTAGCTCCCATAGACTTATAATGGAAAAAAAATCTTCTCTTCTGAAACCCAAAGTCCCAGAGGTTAGATCTTTAGTATGTAGCCGCATGAAATGGTCACCTTAATAAATCCTGCCAAAAATGCCCCTTGGGTCAAAATTGGCCACGCCCATGGGCACATTACCTACCATAGACTTGAAATGGACAACTTAAAATGAAAAACAAACTTCAAAAATCTTCTCTGAAAACATAAGGCCAAGAGCTTAGGCAATGAGCATGTAGCAACGTTGAGTGGTCGACTACATGAATCCTGCCAATCATGCCCCTAGGGTCTAAATTGGCCAAATCTTGTGACCCAGTAACTCCAATAAACTAATAATGGAATAATGGAAAATAAGCTTCGATAATCTTCTTTTCTGAAACCATCAAGTACAGACCTTAGATATTTAGTATATAGCAACATAAAATAGTCACCCACATAAATCATGCCAACCATGCCCTTTGGGTCAAAATTTGTCATGCCTCAGGGTTCATTAACACCAATAGACTTATACTGGAAAAAAACTTCAAAAATCTTCTCCGAAACCATGAGGCCCAGAGCTTAGATATTTAGTATGTAGCAATGTCAAGTGGTCTCCTACATAAATCCTGCCAACCATGCCCCTGGAGTCTGAATTGGCCGTTCGCCAGGGCTCCTTAACTCCAATAGACTTATAATGGATCAACTTAAAAAACCTTCTTTTCTAAAACCACAGGGCTCCGATTTTTGATTGATTTGAGGTGTAACATCCCCGTCAACACTGTGTAGGTCATTTTGTAGACTTTGCTTCGAGATTTGTGGGACTTTTACCCTACATTGAGATGAAATGACATCTTAAGCTGTGCTGCCGAATGAAACCAAAAGGGTTTAAATGCATAGACGGTTCAACTGGCACCACTTTTCCTGGGCAGCTTAGAACCTATAAGCTGTTTACCAGTACTCATCTGCGTTCGGTCCCAGCTCTGCATGGAAGCACCATGTAGCCTAATCTATTTCTTCAAGTCCCGATGGGTATTCTAAACATCACTCATGATTTTCTGGTACACAGGTGAGCTCACAGGGCCAGTTAGCCCTCTTGTTTTGTTTTCTCGTCACACACTCTAAAGACGGGTTTTCTCACGACAAGGCTCCATATCATGCTGTTGGCATGGAATCAGGAAGATTAGACAATATTCCTAGTCTTCTGTTTCTGGTAGTTAGTAACACATATCAAAGTAGTACATATTTATCATAAAATATAAAGACATTTTGCACTGGAGAAAAAACATAGCTTTCCACAGCATTCTATCACACAGTGATATACAATAAATTAAGGTACTTTTTACCATGTATCGACTCAGAAAATGCCAGTAGATATTCTTAGCAGGTAAATTTGCCATAACCTAATATTGTGTCCTTATATTGTGTGGTCAGTTATGGTTAATAAATGCTTTTTTGAATTGTCAGTGTATCTTAAATTTCGAATCCTGTCAGTTAACATGGCCATTCAGCAAATTTCGAATAAACGCAACAGTACCTAAATGTATCCCATAATTTTAAAAAGCTTTTGCAAGACGTAAAAGTTTGGAAACATCTGTTTTCTACCTTCCAATATGTTGATCTTAAAAGGGTTATGGCTTAAATTTTTGGTACTTTCAGACCACCTATTGCTCAATCTCAATAGCTTGGAGCTCTTACTATATATAGCCGGAGTCCATTTCAAAATTTAGGAGTGTCAGATTGTGTTTTCTTCAAAATTTATTAGGAAAATGGCTAAACTTTTAGCAAACAGTGGAGGCCCTGATCAGACGCCGCGTTCTGCGGCGTCTGATCTGGGCCTGCACTGTTGCCAAGGTACCCCTTTAGGGGTTTCTGGCACTGAATGGGTTAATATACCAAGACCGTCAAGCTCTGAAAAGCTATTGCATTAATTAAGCATACATTTTTCAGTGATAGCTGAAGGTTTTATTGATGTTTTGTTTTTTTGCTTTTTTCTGTAAAATGTGACATGAATGCCAAGATGACGATCGTTATATTAATCGATATGTCATTGAATTAGTGCAGAAAAGTTTCTTTTGCTAAGTGCAGTAAAATTCCGCTATTAAGACCACCTAGAATTAAGCCAAGTTATGCTTTAAAAGCATATTTAGAAGTCTTCAGGTACATTTTCTTGGTTTTTCTCCACATCGAGTGTGCTCTAGTGGTAGTGGGAGACCACCTTTGGGACTGTTCAAAAGTGGTCTTGAAGACCACTTTTGAACAGTCCCAAAGGTGGTCTTAAAATAGGACTTTTACTGTATATTTTTTCGGTAAAGAAACTTAATTAAGTTCTGAACAGTTGGATCCTTTGGAAGCAAAGCTTACACCAAATAAACGAAAATAGCAGACTCGGGTTAACTGAGTCTGTCCATGACCAGTACTGGCATGTTCAACAGCGGTAACGCCCTCTAGCGCCGCCATTTACTTGTTGTCTGATATTGCTTACAATAGCCTCACCAGGTGAGATACTTTCCTAGATATTTAAACTTGTAAGAAAAGGTCACCCAGTAAAGGCCACAATCCAACAACACAGCCGTCTCAAGTCACCTGCAGAAAGTGACACGAAGGCACAGACAAAAACAGACGAAACATGAACTAACGGCACAAACCCAAATAACTATTAAGACACTGCAAAATAACGGCCGGCTTCGGACGGTCAGTAGTAAAACTACTTGGGGCTTCAACTCCGGAGTTTATGAAATTTCAACCCTCGCCCTCAGTTCCAGAAAAGTATCAAACAAAATAACAATAACAAATTGATCCGCATGGAGGCTTTCTAGCTCAACAGTGAGCCATGATAAAATATATTAACTTGTTTTGTGCCTTGAAAATTTTCCCATGACATTCCACACACTATTCTTTGACTTGTTGAATTTTCTCTTTGATTCCAATAAAATGCACTCTGTTTTGTCCATTATTGCCAATCAACCATTTGCTTCAAGATTCCAGTTTCAAGTCAAGTTTCCTTGAAATTACAACCGGACCTTCATGAGAAAATAGCATAGCACTGCCATCTGAATAGAGTAACAATTTGCTTTCTAGACTAATGCTGATCTCCATGTCATTAACATAACAATCAAAGAAACAGAAGAGTACAAAATAATTCCTTGAGGAATACCGCAAGTTGCACTTTAAGGATCGGATTGTGTACCATTAACATGGTCAATCTGATTTTCGTTGAAAAGATATGGCTTAAACGAATCAAAAGACCTAACCACTGTTATTTTTGTGCAGACACATATCGTGTATACTTGACAGACACACTCACAGAAACAATTAGACATTTCTAAGGAGAACCTGTTACTACATCTTTGGAAAATCTCAGACAAAAGTTACCAAAATACTTAAGGGCCAATAAAATGCCGTTCCTACGGGCGAACAAACGATTTGATAGGCTAATATAAAGTTATTTTACACCCTCTGGATACTGTCATACAGTGATCCTAATGATGTTGTTACAATGAATACACACGTGACGTCAGTCACAATTAACAATGGTACTCTCCACATATGATTTTGCGAAGGCGATGTCACTGTCAATATGAAAACTAAGTGCAATTGCTTTTTTGTTCCAATTTCAGCGCTCATGCCCAAGCCTTTTGTTAAATAATAGATGGAAACGGATGTTAATACATGCATACATATGAGCCCCGCCAAGCGAATTTGTGTCTTCGAGCATTCCGTCATGACAAATTTTAACTGCGCATGCCCAGCCATTCAGAGAGGCCAGGGATATGGCTTTCTGTCTGAAGGTTCCTCTTGATTCACTGCTTGTATGAGCGAGCAGCGAAGGTTCTGGTGAGACTGCGCGGATGCGCAGGATCGCCTGAACCTTCGCTGCTCGCATAGGCGATAAGTACCAAAATCGCTTGACGGGGCCAATATGGTACTGAGCTAATGGCCAAATGTGACCGACTCAGTATAAGACGATAGATAGATAGATATGTAATTAACGTGCATCGAGATGATGATGATGATCATCATCTTCTTCTTCTTCGTTGTCGTTGTCGCTGTCGTCATCATCGGTTATTTTATTCCCTCAATATTCGCTTTTCTCACAATGTGACACACGAGTATGTTATTAATAGCAGTTAAAACGGTAGCCTAGTCCACGGCTTAGAAGTATAATAAAAGGGACCCCCAGTTTTGATCTTTTTTACGGGATTTATTTATCGGAAACACGGGGCCGGTGAAAATGAAAAACTAACCTTCAAAATAGTTCATGCCCCATGACAACCAATGGCGAAAAAATATATTTGCCCCATGGTAGACAAGTGTAAAAAAAAGTGTTGACCCCATTGCCGTGAGAATGAAAAAGGCCCCATGGGATTCCATTCTATTTTTATATATAGAAGGTAAACATATCACATTGTAGATGATACATAACATATATTACAGGTGACCTTGCCATTAAAAAAGCACTGTCAAGCCAATACACTTAATTCCTTGTTTAAAAATCTCAACATCAGTTTGTGAAGATGTATTTACAATTTTATTTTAAAAGGGCTTTATAAATTTTTACCAAAATAGAAATGAAGGCAATGATCGGGAATCGATACAATTAACCCACAGCTCCAATCAGAGACATCAAAGGGAAAGAAACACAGACACGAAACAACAAACCCTAATGGAAACATCAATAGCGGAGTAACTTTCCCACAAAATGGCCAATTGGCTATCCAAAACAAAATTGTATTAGCGATACATGCACTCAAAGACAAACCAAAACAAAAATAAAATAGAAGTGGAAGCAATGATCGGGAATCGATACAATCATCCCACAGCTCCCATCAGAGATACCAAGGGGAAAGAAACACAAACATGAAACAACATACCTAATGGAAACAACATTAGCGAAAAGCCAAAAGGACAGTTACTTTGCCACAAAATGACCAAATAGGCTATCCAAAATAAAATAATATAAGCGACACAAACACCCAAAGACAAACGATAACAAAAATAAACCGCGACAGAAGAACCGCCTTGGAACGGTCAGTGAAACGAATTCCACTGGGGGGCTTAAATCGATTTTACGTGGCCACAATCCTCGCCCTTACTTCGGTCGCGATTTAGATATATAATTTGTTCAGTCCGCATGAAGGCCTCCTAATTCATCAGTGCAACATCTCCTTGAACACAAAAAAAATCAAACAACCACAGAGATGAAACAACGGTGAGGACTCGACAGCAAGAAACCACTGAAATGCCGGAGCAAAAGGAAACCAACAAATGTTGCGACATTGTAAAATGGCTGCATTTGCCTATACCACATTTTGAACTTATCTTGTCATTCAAAAACCGTATTCCAGGTTCTTATTTGTTTGTTTAATCAGCTTCTTTCCAAGGGTGCTTGAAACAAAAATCGAAGAACCAGTTTCTTCAAATTTTGATTAAAGCAATACGCATAGATTTTATAAAATGTCAGACTTTAGCCTTAGACATATTGTCGGATAGTGCTAAATAATTGCCAGTCCTTAATACTTACATAGTCTTTCCGTTCTAGTTTGTTTGTTTGATTTGTTTGATTCGAGGTTTAACGCCCCCGTCAACACTGTAAAGGTCATTTTGGAGACGTTGCTTCCAATTTTGTGGGACTTTTACCCGACATTGAGATGAAATGACATCTCAAACCCTGTCGCCCAATGAAACCAATAGGGTTTATTAGCATGGACGGTCCGCCTCCCACCGCGGTTCCTGGACAGGCTTAGATCCTCTAAGCAGTTTACCAGTACTTGTGTGCGGGCCGGATTCAGCTCTGCGTAGAAGCATCATGCAGCCCATATATTTCTTCTAGCCCCTATGGGCGGGGCCGTCTTTCCATTCTAGTTCCATCACTTGTTAATGTTGAATGCAGCAAAGTCATGCTTACATATGAGCCCCGCTAGGAGAACTTGTGTCTTCGGGCATTCCGTCATGACAAATTTTAACTGCGCATGCCCAGCCATTCAGAGGGGCCAGGGATATGGCTTTCTGTCTGAAAGTTCCTCTTGATTCACTGCTTGTATGAGCGAGCAGCGAAGGTTCTGGCGAGACTGTGCGGATGCGCAGGCTCGCCTGAACCTTCGCTGCTCGTATCGGCGATAAGTACCAAAATCGCTTGACGGAGCCCATATCATAAAAGAGCAGAATAAATTTTGACCATCCCAAATAATGGTGTGAAATTGAAAAGAAAGCTATATTTGCCTAAACTGCATATTCGAAACGGCTTGGCATTCAAGAAGGAATGTATACTAGCAGGTTTATTTTTATTGGATTCGCCAGCCTGTTTATGAAGAAGACTTCAAAGACAAAGAAACAGTATCTTCATTTCATGTCAAGCTCTATCAGAATTTTGAGTGGATGTGAACAATGCAGATTTTATAACTGACTTCAACACTCGTAATAAATTGTTAACGGCTAAATTTCTTAATCAGGGTTATCGGTACAATAAAGTATGAAAAGCCTTTTCAAAGTTTTATAGATGTCATTCTGATTTAATTTCAAAATTGAATATTGGACTTAAATTTCTTCTGCAACAAGGTCTGTCGGAACCCGAATTGTATGGTGACTTAGTATATAAATTCAGAGAAATATATAACCGCAATGACTTCAGCACCCAATTTCGAAAAATCATTCTTCGATATAAAAAGATTGGGTACAACATAAATGTTATACGACAGACTGCATGCATGGTAGTTAACCCAATCACGGTTGACAACTTTTCTCCCCTCTCTAATTGCACGCCGGTGGGTCAGGCCTCAGATTCTATGACGGTTCCAAAGTAAAGGCTTATGTTGGGTGGTACCTGATGCTCTGTCCCTGGTCGGGCCCATCGGAGTCTAACTGTTGGTTTTCTTTTGCTCCAGCATTTCAGTGGTTTCTTGTCGAGTCCTCACCGTTGTTTCATCTCTGTGGTTGTTTGTTTTTTGTGTTCACGGAGGTTTTGCACTGATGAGTCAGGAGGCCTTCACGCGGACTGAACAAAGTATTTGTCTTAATCGCGACGGAAGTAAGGGCGAGGATTGTGGCCACGTAAAATTGATTTAAGTCGCCCAGTGGAATTCGTTTCCGCCGACCGTTCCAAGGCGGTTCTTCTGGCGCGGATTATTTTTGTTATGGTTTGTCTTTGGGTGTTTGTGTCGCTTATATTATTTTATTTTTAATGGCCTATTGGCCATTTTGTTGGAAAGTAAGTGTCCTTTTGGCTTACCGCTATTGATGTTTCCATTAGGGTTTGTTGTTTCATGTTTGTGTTTCTTTCCCTTTGGTGTCTCTGATGGGAGCTGTGGGTTAATTGTATCGATTCCTGATCATTGCCCCCGCTTCTACTTTATGAAAATATCAAATGTCCAACTTGTAGTACATGTACATAGTGTAGCATAATTCTGTTATTTACTAGCCCTTAAAATGTAGTCTTTCAATTGTATTATAGTTGGAACAAATTGACCTGAGGCTGACCTTTATGCAAGGAATAAATTAGTAAATGCTATCGCCTAATACGTCGGCTTTCGTAAACTTCTCGTGAATTGCCGGCATCTCGTGAAAAGCGACCAATTTACCGACCTCTATGTAT
Organism: Lucinisca nassula; assembly: GCA_963580285.1. NCBI lineage: Eukaryota > Metazoa > Mollusca > Bivalvia > Lucinida > Lucinidae > Lucinisca > Lucinisca nassula. The sequence continues at coordinate 130,596,502 of OY757014.1, read as the reverse complement.
TGTATAACAATATCGCCATCTTCGGAAAACGACGAAGATAAATACATGCATTCAGTCGGGTGTGAAATTATGTTAATAGAGTTCACCAGTCTCAGGTCAATTTGTTCGAGCTATACAATCATTGGACAATCGACTCCTGCTAATAATGTTGAAGGCATCAAAAATAATATTATGTTATAGAAGGACACTACAAATTTTTGCCAACCCTTAAAATGGTACAACAGTAGAAAAAAAATGGTATTTGCCTACATATAACATTTTAAATAACCGTCGCTTTCAAAACCTTTTGCTACATGCAGGTTCTTTTTTTTAATTTATCAGCTTATAGTCAAAGGTGCCTTAAAAACTGGATGTGATGGCATCTTCTGCCCAAGGGATGATCTGACAGAATTTTGAGAAAGTTCAAAGCAATGATTCTTTGAAAATATCAGCCCTTTTCATGGTGAAGCATATTTCTTATTTCTTGCTAGCTTTTTATATTTATTATTTCAATTTTAGTTCAATCATTGGACAATTGTCTACTGTTAATGCTGTATACATCAAAACATTCCACTATATTACAGAGGGACAGTATAAATTGTTGATCAACCCTTGAAATGGTACAAACTATGGCATTTTCAAATAAATTTAATGGGCAGAAAAGAATAATATAAGCAGGTTCTTACATTTTTATTAATTAGCTAATTAAATTAACTAGCATCTTCATAGGAAGATCTGACAAAATTTTTAGAAAGGCAATGTCATAGTGTATCGGTATATAGCAAACTTGTACTGCCCTGCGGTACAAGCGGGCTTTTATAGCGACGCGGTGCCGATCCGAAAGGTGTAGCGATTTTTTTTCATCTGTTAAACAAAGATTTTTTGAAAATGTCATAATTTAGCCCTATGCATGGTATAGTATAGCATAATTTTATTTTTTGCTAGCCATTTATACTCAGATTCATTGAAAACGTACCACTTTTAGAATTTTGATTTCTTTAGACGTTTGACCGCTAAGAGGATCTAAGTCGGTCCGTCCATGCTTATAAACCCTTTAGGTTTCACTGGGCGACAGAGCTTGAGATGTCATTTCATCTCAATGTCGGGTAAAAGTCCCACAAAATTGGAAGGAACGTCTCCAAAATGACCTATACTGTGTTGACGGTAATGACTGACTTTTTCAACTGATAAATACGCTATTGTAAAGTTGTCACCGAAGCATGAGTTTGTATGATACGAATACTGCGTAATTTTCATGATGTGCACGTGCACGTGCAAAATGCAAAAATTGCATTTTTTGCAACCACGATATTTTTTGCACTTTATTTACTGTCATTATAAGGTCATGCTTATTCGTCATGCTATTTTAGAGTAACTGATGTCAGAGGAAGTAGGTAATCTTGTCCAGAAAACTTGTACGACGACAGTTTCTAAATTGTTTTCGGGGTATTTATAAATCTGTAATACATGTATAATTAAGAAATGAAATTTATTTTTCTGCAGTTCATGGAAGTATGAACGCAGTGGGTCGCGTGCAAAGTAAATGAACCCCTTCGGGGTTCATGTAAACTTTGCTAGCGACCCACTGTCGTTCATAATTTCATGAAAAGCAGAAAAAATTATTTTATTTTTTATATTTACATTATTTGACCCTCATCACTGGGCGAAAAAATGCTTGTAGGCCAAACTTTTAAAGCTGAAAAACATTTACACACTGTTTTTCTACAAAGAGCGGAGCAGCGTTGACGTCATCAACGCCGGTAGAGAACAATGGTTTAGAATGACGTCATTTAACGTCACTGAAAATCATGTGATTCGACGCGTTCATCGACGTATGAACGTAATTGTTTTCTATAGGTTTACATTAGACTTTACACTGGAAATGTAAAAATTAGATCGTGTAACTGCAAGGTACCCTGATACATTTTTAAATCCGTAGAAGCCGTATTCGGCTTTTATAATGGCAGCTAGATCACTCAGTCAGAGCCTGATCAGGCTCAAACCTTCTCTACCAGATAACAATACTGTCCCTTGTAACTGGCCACTGTCGTTTTTTTAATCAGCTAAAATTGAAAGAAAATGCATTGGAATTATCTCAGTTGCTGTTATATGGCAATACTGAGGCTCTAGATCTTGTATCAGTCTTTTCAAAGTCGCATCTCAGTTTTACTTGTTCCTTAATAATGTATCTAAAATGTTTGTCACCAATTACGGGATGAAATGTTCTGGAACGAATCGTTCCAATTTTGAGACCGGTTTGGGGCGAAACGTCTCTGGTTCGAAACGTCTCGTTACCACGGGTTGCTTGTATGCAAGGTTGATGCTCCAGCCTGCCACAGAGCCATTAGGAAAACTCATCCCTGCGATATAGAGCATGCATTCATATCTCTAAAATGGTTATTTTTTTTATGAAAATGTGTAATATGGGTTATGGGTGCTCGTTAGAACCGCCTCATTGAGGCGGTTCTAACGAGCACCCATAACCTATGTCTTGGAGCGGAAATAAGAAGAGTAATGTATATCCCCTTAAACCATAATTTTCTGTATAAAAAGCGGGGTTTACGGGGGTCTTCATTTCGCGGACATGTTAACGTTATGGCTCCCAATAACGCAGACCTTTGATGATTTCCTCTGTGTTCCTGAGGCCTCGCTGTCGGCGCAGTACGCATGTCCGCGACCCTTCCCTTTGGTCTACCCTTTTTATACGCCCGTTTGAAAAAACGTGGCGCATTATTTACCCCCTGGTGTCCGTCTGTCCGTCCGTCCGTCTGTAAACTTTTCGTTTCCGGATAACTCCTCCTACAGTTTACATCCGATCAAGCTGAAACTTCATATATAATTAGACCCTGATGATGGAAGAGACAAAGGGGTGGTGTCAGAGCTAGTAATGACGTGTATACCCCAACTTTGAAGAGGGAAAAGTTGTGTTTGCAGTGTTTCACAAAAAATCTTTTTTTTTTTTTTTTGGTCAAAAACATAGGGTTTTTGGTACTCGTTAGAACTGCCTCATTGAATCGGTTCTAATGTGCACCAACAATTTATGTTTTTAGCAAAACAGTTTAACGTGCACCAACAAAACATAGATTGTTTGTACTCCATTTGAACGGCCTTATCGAGGCGAGGCGTTTCTATGGCGCACCAACAATCTAATTTTGTTACATATAAAATACGGTGTATTCATCCGAATAAAGTCAGGATGGCGACCATGATAATACCTTTGTGTTACCCGAATATCAGCGCTGTATGCCTCCATGCAGAGCTGAAACTGACCGCACGTGTGTACGGGACAACCGCTTAGAAGGTCTAAGCCTGCCCAGGCAAAGTGGTGCAATTCGGACTGTCCATGCAGATTAAATCTCCGGCAGAGCTTGAGATGTCATTTCATCTCAATATCGGGTAATTATAAGCAACGTCTCTAAAAGGGCCTAAATAAAGTTGAAGTGGACGTTAAACTTCAAATCAAACACATCAGCGCTGTTGAAAGGGATAAGTTAAAATTCACCACCTAAACTTAAGACTAATTATGTTTTGAAAAGCTAATTTTGAAGGGTGCACTTAACCTTTCTTTGTGTTTTCTGCCCATAATGTCCTCTGGTGAGGGTAACCACCTTAGAGACTGTTCAAAAGTGGTCTTTAGACCACTTTTGAACAGTCCCAAAGGTGGTCTTAATAGAGGAATTTCACTGTATTTGTTCATACTCTGGCCTATTGTTTTCCATTGACCGCCAAATGAGAAACATTCTAAATTCTGTCTTCAAAATATTAACGGAGTTTCAAGCAAACAACACATGTAAATTTCCTTCAATCTTTTACTGTAATAAAGCATCGCTTTATTTATGCAGAACTATGTTTGTTTGAATTGGGGTTAAACGTCCCCGGAAACAATATTTAGATCATTTTGGAGACGTTGCTTTCAATTTTGTGGGACTTTTACCCGACATTGAGGTGAAATGACATCTCAAGCCCTACCGCACAATGAAACCAGAAGGCTTATATGCATTTGACGATCGGACTCAAACCGCTTTGCCTGGACAGGCTTAGTCCTTCTAAGCGGTTTATCAGTACTAGTGGTCAGATTCAGCTCTGCGTGGAAGCATCGTGCAGCCCCATCTATTTCACCAAGCCCCGATGGGCGGGGGCCAATTATGCAGAACTATAGGCTGATCGTGACAAAAGCTTGGAGAACCGGTGTTCTTGAGTAAGCTTATTCAAACATTAATTATTATGTCCCATATTTAAACTCGATTCAAATCTCAAAGATCAACGGTTAAGTGTTTAGTACCTACTCAAATATTGTTCCATGGCCTGTTCACATAAAAGTATTTTGAATATAATCACGAGTTTAATGTCAATAAAAACCGGTATTACGGGCGTTGGCTCCAGGGTAGGTATAAATTGAGCCCTAGGCGACCACAGTCCGCACTCTTGTATAAGAATTCCACCACAACAGGTAAGAAAATAATCTTTTCTGTTTTCCATTCTGTTTTTTTTTATAAGCTGTAACATACAGATTCTTTTCCACTGTGGTATGCAAAACTTTTGGTATGATTCCTTGGTTATTTTTATAAACAGATAAATTGATGTTTTACTTCCAGTGAACTTTGAAAATGCCTTCAGTATGGTTGCATGTAAAACCCTTAAGCCTAAGTTACATAGTCCCTGTTGAAATACTTCATGCACCTTCCTGTTGTGCGAGAGTTTGTAAAAGGGAATTAACCCTTGTCCTGCTGAATATTTAAATATGTCACACCAACAACTGATTATCAGCCAATCAGATTACTTGATGCAAATTATTGCAACAAATTCATAAACTGGATGGCAAACAATGAAGATCCTGATCAGATGGCTTCTTCAGAAGCCATCTGATCTGGATATACATTGTTTCAAAGATAAGGCATATCCGGGCTCAGCAGGACAAGGGTTAAATTTTATATACAGTTTATTGATGCAAACTATACCATGTATACTAGCTGCTTTAATAACAGAAAACAACAACAACAACAAAACATAGACCATAGGCCACTATGCACACAAGAGCTCAGGGTGTGTGTGTGAGGTTGGGGGTGGGGGGCACTGCACACTGGGTGCAATGAATTTTAACTAACCATGGAAGCCCTGCGCCCTGCGCCCAAAGATGCTACAGATAAAATTTGGAACCAATCAGAGATCTGATGCTTGAATGTGTTGTTGTAAGACAATAGATTGCAATTGACAATTTCCTATCTGGGACTGAAAGAACATCATTTAAGGAACATTTTTATGAAAGTTGGACAAAATATCTTGAAAGGCGTAAATGTCATTTTTCAATTTTCCCCAATATAGGCAAATGTAAACTCTTCACTTGCCAAAGCAAACAGACTAAAAAGCCAAACTTCATACAAAAACAGAGCTGCAGAGGCAAATATGGTGAAAAAATTCCATAAAGTCTCAGCCACTTAGAGAATAGTGTTTCTGAGATGAATTTTCAAGTGTTTTGTTTTAACCCTTATCTTGCTGTTCATGACAACCCCTATCTATGCAAACAGTGTAGATCCAGATCAGATGGCTTCTGAAGAAGCCATCTGATCAGGATCTACACTGTTTGACATTCAGTTTATGAATTTGCAGAAATAAATAACATCAAGTAATCTGATTGGTTCAAAGTCAGAGATAATAGGTGTGGCAAAAATGAATATTCATCAAGAAACAAACTGAAGTCCCACATCGGAAGCAACGTCATCAAAATGACGGACATTGTATTGACGGGGACGTAAGAACTCAACTCATACAAAGCAAACACTACCACGCGGATTTTTTCCATTTATTGTTGAAATCAGCAAAGTTTGTAGATATTAATTGACCCAAGCATTAGATGTAGCCAACGCTTTTGAAGAAACAAAAATGACTGTTTCAATACGGAACCCGGGAACTATTTCGAAAACATGTCTATACAAATACATTGTAACTTTTATCGCCGAAAAATGAAAAATTTTAAGATGAAAAATTGTGATATTTTTCTTATTTCTGCTCAAAATATCGATTGTGTGTACTCGTTAGAAGCGCCTCATCGAGGCGGTTCTAACGAGTACCCAAGATCTATTATTAGAGCGGAAATAAGAAAAATAAGGTTTACCCCTGTAAACCCCAGTTTACTTTATAAAAGTGGGGTTCAAGGGGGGGGGGTCAAAATTATATAGGCGTGTTTTCGTGATGAGACATGTATTTTTTTAAGATGTTGTGCGAACAAGATATTAGGTTGTGCGAACAAGATCATATCCTGTGCGCACAAGATATTATGTTGTCTGCACAAGATCTATGTTGTGCGAACAAGATATTATGTTGTGCGAACAAGTTAATAAGTTGTGCGGACAAGATATTATGTTGTGCGCACAAGATCTGTGTTGTGCAAACAAGATAATATGTTGTTAGAACAAGATAAAATCTTGTGGAAACAAGATAATATCTTGTGTGCACATGATTATATCTTGTGCGCACAAGATATAAAGTTTAATGAACAAGATAATACATTGTAACTTGGGAGCATAAGATATTATGTTGTCCGCACAAGATCTACATGTATGTTTTGCAAACAAGATAATATATTGTGCGCAGAAGATATTAAGTTGTGCGAACAAGATATTATCTTGTGCGCACAAGATATTTTGTTGTTCGCACAAGATAACATCTTGTGCGTACAAGATATTCTCTTGTTCGCACAACATATTAAAACAATGCATGTCCCTTCCAGGGTTCCGTATTTATTTCTCAGTTATTTGATTTGACCGCTTTGTTTAATTTTGTTTCAGTGTATCGTTACGAAAACGCGGCTACACAAAAACGTTGTAACCTTTATCGCCGAAAAAAATGTGAAAATTTTACGATGAAAAATTGTGATATTTTTCTTATTTCTGTTCAAAATATAGATTGTGGGTACAGGTTAGAACAGCCTCATCGAGGCGGTTCTAACGAGTACCCACAGTATATCTTAGAGCAGAGATAAGAAAAATAGGTTTACCCCTGTAAACCCCAGTTTTACTATATAAAGTGGGGTTCAAGGGGGTCAAAAGTATATAGGCATGTTTTCGTGATGTGCTCAATTTCAAAACGAATCTTTTTTTTTTATTTGAGGTTTACCGTCCCCGTAAACACGGTAAAGGTCATTTTTGAGACGTTGCTTCCAATTTTGTGGGACTTTTACCCGACATTGAGATGAAATGACATCCCAAGCCCTGTCGCCCAATAAAACCAATAGGGTTTATAAGCATGGACGGCCCGACTCGCACCGCTTTGCCTTGGCAGGCTTAGATCCTCTAAGCTGTTTACCAGTCGTGTGCGGGTCGGTTTCAGCCCTGCGTGGAAGCATCATGCAACCCATATATATCTTCCAGCCCCGATGGGTGGAGGCCAAAATGAAAATCGAAAGTGTATTATTTGTTCACAATATTAAATCGGATGTTTGAATATTTTATTTTATTATTATTTTTTTTACTTTTATTTATTTGATTTGGAATTTGGTATTCAATGGGTATCCTTCGTGTATAATAATTATCCAAAATCGTTGCAGATAGGCACAGAAAGAGACTGTTGGTCTGCAAAACACGCAAAATGATCAATTTCATGCACTTACTTCGTCGCTTCTATTGCATTTTAATGTTCAAAAATAATTTAATTGACAATGTTACATGTATAAGTAGATTTCATTCATCATTACGAACAATGGCGATATTTAAATATGCGTTGTTAATTCCTAATTTTATTTACATATTTACCTAAAATATTTAATTGAATTTAATTTGGCCATAATTTCGTGTAAGTTGCACGATTTGTCTAAGGAAATTGCACATGATATTCGCCTATATCCCCGATTTAACTTGCATGTCATTTGTATTGTTTGTAATTTATTTGTAATAAAATCGAAATATATTACATATAAAACAGAAATTGAGCCAGTGCTTGAGAATGCCTACAATACATATAAGACGTGTAAGCAACGAAGTATCAGATCAGCCTGCCGGCCCCCGCCCATAGGGGCTTGAAGAAATATAAAGGCTGCATGATGCTTCCACGCAGAGCCGAATCCGACCCGCACACGAGTACTGGTAAACCACTTAGATGATCTAAGCCTGCCCAGGCAAAGCGGTGCGAGTCGGTCCGTCCATGCTTGTAAGCCCTATTGGTTTCATTGGGCGGCAGGGCTTGAGAAGTCATTTCATCTCCATGTCTTGTAAAAAATTGGAAGCAACGTCTCCAAAATGACCTGTACAGTGTTGACTGGGACGTTAAACCTCAAATCAAATCAAACAAATCAGATCAGCCTGCGCATCCGCGAAGTCTGATCAGAGTCTTCGCTACTCGCTTGAGCTAGATTAACCCAAGCGGACCCTTTTTTGGACATGGGCAAACAGTAAAAACCTTCGAGATCAGACTGGGCGTCTGATCTGGGTCTACACTGTTTGCTTAAAGGAAATTCATTCAAGTTTGTAAAATTTGCCACAAACAAAAACAAATCTGACACCCGTATAATTGGAAATGGACCATTTCAAACCTACTAGGTGGAAGATTCCGTTGTCATATACGGACTTGCCAGACTGGCTTGTTTTCGATGTTCCTACATGCATTATTGTTCGACTTTGTCTTACGCTTAGTCAATTTTTAGCATGCATGTATGAGTCTCTTCTCTTAGCTTGAACACGCGATATTATATAAAATTACGTTAAGATGCCAAACTGCCTAACTTACCTAACATACAAAGCCGTCCATCCATCCATCCATCCATCCATCCATCCGTCCGTCCGTCAGAATGTTCTAACGAAATGTGTCTTATGTGACTTTTTGATGGTCTAACAGGGGTATTATGTGACTTTTTTATGTGACCAGTCACTTGAACAGATTTTTTTTTCTAACGAAATGGGTGTTTGACGGAATAAACTGCATGTGACTGGAGTCACCTAAACCTAGAGAAGTAGAGTCACATAAGCATCATTTCGTTAGCCCGTCCGTCCGTCCGTCCGTCCGTCCATCCATCCATCTATCCATCCATGCCAGAGGGCAATATTTGGCTCACGTGGTTTTGGAAAATAATTTCCCTTGCGCTGGCCAGTCAATATTTGGAGTATTATTTGTGAAGACCCCGATCAGACGCCGCTTTCTACGTCGTCTGCTGAATTAGCGGTTCTTAACAAATTTTCAAACCCAAAACACAAGCCCACTCTACAAGATTACAGATCCATTCTACAGGACAACGCTCTTACGCCACAACGATAAGTATAGCGTGGCTATAAATAAGCGTTGCCTGGATTTTGTACAAATCCGTGATAGTCACGTGGACATCAACAACGTAAAGCTATTGCGCTTAGTAACTTTGGGACGGTTGACTCTATAAATAACCGTTACCTGGAATTCGTGAAAACCAGTGATAGTCACGTGGACATCAACAACGTAGAGCTATTGCGCTCAGTAACTTTGAGACAGCTGACTGAAAATGGCACATTGAAACTTGTGATACATCTAGTTGGATCTGAAATGAAAAAAAAAAAAACATATCAGCATATAATCGAAGCCATGAGGAAACCTGCTTAAGGATCAGAGTGAGGATCTCTGTTCAGCACCTTTCAATTTGCTTTTGTTGGTTTGTTTGATTTGAGGTTTGACGTCCCCGTCAACACTATTCAGGTCATTTTTGAGCCTGTCAGTTTACCTATCCACACTTTTCCTGGGCAGGCTTATACGTAAACGGTTAACCAGTACAGTGCACATTCTTTCGCCAGAAACTGACAACTGCCCTTCTCGAATCAGCGGAAGGGAGAGAATGACCGTAGAAAAGATTTCATGAATCTGCTTGTATAGTACCATACCTCTGGTTTCTTCTCGTATATCTTAAATGTCTAGTCTGGCGGTGAATGCATCAAGAAAATACGCCTATATAATTTTGACCCCCTTGAACAAAGGCTGTATATAGTAAAGCTGGGGTTTACAAGGGTACACCTTATTTTTCTTATTTCTGCTCTAATACATGTATATAGAATGTGGGTACTCGTTAGTACCCACAATCTATATTTTGAGCAGAAATAAGAAAGATGTTGCAATTTTTACCCAATATTTGTCAATTCTGACACCATGCTGTACGCAATTATTTCACATGGACGTGTTTTCCTAATGGGATGAGGTGAAAATTTCGTCTATCATGCATGTACGTCACCGTGGCCGGCCCCCGCCCATCGGGGCTTAAATAAATAGATGGGCTGCATGATGCAGTGACTGGCATTACCTTGCCTGGGCAGACTAAGACCTTCTAATCGGTAACCAATAATCATATGCGGGCGGGTTTTGTTCTGCGTGGAAGCACCATGCAGGCCAACCTGTTTCTCCAAACCCCGATGGGCGGATGCCATCACGTATGCAAATTCCGAAGGCAAAAGGGAAAGGGGGTATCATACAGAGTAAGGTAATTCTCTGAAGAATAAATGTGTGTGTGTGTGTGTGTGTGTGTGTGTGTGTGTGTGTGTGTGTGTGTGCGCGCGCGCGCGCATGTGCGTGTGCTGACCTACGTTGCATAAACCTTCATTTAACCTTTACCCTTCTCTGGGCTAAATCAGCAGGCGACAAATTGTTAATATCTTTCTCTTTTTTTTTCTCCAGAAAAACATGATTTGATATCGTATGCGAATTGCCTCCAAACAATTTGCATGGAATCTCAAACAGGACTTGTCATCTCATGCAAATGGTCTCCATTTAAGACAATTTGCATGCACTGTCAAATCCTGTTTTTTTTGTTTTTTTTTTTGGTTTTAATTTTTGTGTGTGTGTGTGTTTTTTTTTTGTGGTTTGTTTGGTGGGGGTTGGGGGAAGAAACATATTTCAAAATGTCATCTGCTGAGAAAAATACCCAACATGCAAAGCGTTAAAATTAATGTCAGCACGTCTCCATTTATTTAATGACGTGTTCGAACCTGTTGCATTAACGACCATTAATATAATCCATTTAAAGTCGTCGTTACTGGTTATTTAACTCGTCAATAAAGCTGATTTCACGCGCATCGAGAAAGTGCCTTTGAATGTACAAATTTTGCAAAGAAGGCAAGTTTTCAATGTCACCTCGACATGATGCTAATAACGATCTATGCCTAATTTTATCTGAAAAAAAGGATAGTTCTGGACATATGACAGATGCCATTTTAGTACAAGGATTTGTTATCCGTTACGAAAACACGCCTATACAAATACACTGTAAACTTTACTGCCCAGAAAACGAAAATTTTAAGGTGAAAAATTGTGACATTTTTCTTATTTCTGCTCTAAATGTAGATTGAGGGTACTCGTTAGACCCGCCTCATCGAGGCGGTTCTAACGAGTAGCCACAATCTATATTTTAGAGCAGAAATAAGAAAAATGAGGTATACACCTGTAAACCCCAGTTTTACTATATAAAAGTGGGGTTCAAGGGGGTCAAAATTATATGGGTGTGTTTTCGTGATGTTTGTTATCATAATTGGTTGTTCAAATTTAAAAATAAATAAATTAAATGAATAAATAAATAAATAAAAATAAAAAAAAAGAATAAAATACATGTATTGTATTAAATTTCCAATGATACGTATACAAAACAAAAACGTTCTTATTTTACTTGAGGGTGTTTTGTGTGAAGAGTACACACAACATACATGCAACTTTAATTTATAGAAGATAGAAACATTATCAGCACTGTGATTTCTGATTAAGAAATAGATCAGCTCTAACTGTGATTTGTTGAGTAACAAATCACAGTTTGGAGGTCAGTTGTAAAGTAGACAAATCAAGAGCGCGTAGCGCGCGTGGTTTGTCTACATACAACTGGCCGACAAACTGTGATTTATTACTCAACAAATCAAAGACTAGAGCTGATCTATTTCGATTCTAACACGCCAAAAATCGGCAACGATGTTGTTGTTTCCTTCAAAATCTCACAACTTTTAGAAAATGATTAACTATCAGCTCTACTCAACAGGGCAATAAATGGACAATAAACGATTGCGCGGAATAATCCTGGACTCAAACGTTTTTTGTAACACGAGCAAAAATACGATAAACATTTTACCACCAAATCATGAAAATTTGCGGATAAAATCTGATATTTTTTATATTTCTGCTCAAAGCATAGATTTGGGCTACATAGTAGAACCACCTCGGCGAGGTGGTTCTAGCGAGTAATCACAATCAAGGTTTTTGAGCAGAAATAAGAAAATATATATCCCAGTTTTACTATATAAAAGAGGGTTTAAGGGGGTCAAAATAAATCCAGAAAAAGCTGTTTGTCTTACAATTACGAGCATGAGAGAGATCTTTGTCCTTTATTAATAAATATTTATCAACTCCAGGACAGGTTTTTAAGGTCCATTTCTCCAAATGTAAAGTCCCACCAGAATCTAGCCTTTAGTAGTCTTTAGGTTGGCGCGGTTTTAATGTTAAAATATCATGATCTGTAAAGCATTCTGACTAGATTTCAGTTTGTCGAGGTGTAAACGAGATAATGTTTTGAGTAGTAAGTGACAGGTCTGTAAAACATTGCATAATCTTCACAGTTTTCAGAACAATAAAATTATCTGTCTTTTCTGGCCCCTGTCGGCAAATCTACTTCAATATAATTTAATACAATTTGGAGCCACATTTAGAACAGAACGTCACTTAATGAAACTAAACAATTACAAAACCAAGCCTATTCAAATACACATGTACATTGAAAATTTTATCACTAAAATGATTCAAGAAAGGCAGTTGACAGTTTCAGGCGGAAGAATGTTCACTCTACTGGTTAACCGCCTACGTAAAAGCATGCCCAGGATTGGTGTAGGTAGGTTAACTAAAAATGATCTAAATAGTGTTGACTGGGCCGTGAAATCCATCACAAACAAAGAGTTAAACAAACAAACAAAATCATTTAGTAAACTAAACTAAAATCATTATAAATGAAAATCATCAGTTAAAAAAATACGTTATTTTCTAATTTCTGCTCAAAACAAAGTTTGTGGATACTAACCAGAACCGCCTCGACGAGGCGGTCAAACGGGCACAAAACATAGTTCGTGGGTACTCGTTAGAACCCTCTCGGCGTTGCAAACGGGTACTCACAATCTATGTTTTTAAGCAAAAAAAATTGTACAACTGTAAACCCTGTTTTACTACATAAAAGTGGGGTTTAAGGGGGTCAAAATTATGCAGCGTGTTTATGATGGTCAAACCAAAGTAACAAACACTTTTTTCCATTTCAAACTGATAATTAAGCATATCGTAGGCGTAATAAAGTTTTTGTTTTCGAAAACATTTACATTTGAGAATACATCTAAATAAATAAATAAATAAATAAATAAATAAATAAAAATCTCGAACCATACAGTTCAAGAAGCACGTCGTATGCGTAATATATTCTTTGCTATTGTTTACCTTAGTAACAACCGCTGACTGCTGGTTACCAAGGTAAACTGGAAATAGAAAAGGAGGGTAGTGTATTTCATTTTCAAAAAGGACCAAATTATTCTCATTTCTATTTTACAAAATTTATATGGACGTGTTCGCAATACATTTGCCAACATACTCCCGCTTGCAAAGAATAAAAATAACAACTTACAAAAACGTTATGACCATATGATCATCAGTTTTTGTCGCTTCATTCAGTAGTTTTACTATATATTCTATACATTTAGAGGGTGCCTCCGATTATATGTAAAAAGGACCAAAAAGTTGTTGATAAAACTTCATGAAAAATACATGTGTGCATTCGTAAAAGAATGCAGAATCATGAACCGCTGGCACAGAAAAGATATTGCTATTACTATTTATTTTATAGGGAAATAATTATCAATTTCCTATTTAAATCTATGTATTTACTTTAACCGACTGCAGTTACCTGGATGTCCGTTAAAGTTCGACATGCATTGTTAGAAGAAATCCCCTTAAAATTATCGACTGAAACACAGATATTTATATCCTTTTCTAACGTTTTCGATGCGAGAAAATGACGTTTCACCGTCTGACGTCAAGGAAATCGACCAGTGACGTAATAAACTGGGAGTTCTTCCGAGCTGTGATTTGTTGTAGATTAAATCACAGTTATTTTCCATTGCCTATATAGGCGCGCTGTGTTAGAAACTGGCATTTCACTTAACCCGGAGTAGCTCATATTATTATTATAATGTTATTAATCAAGTAATTTCGTACTGTCCCAGTTACAGGTCCGAGGTCTGCTGTATTGGCACGAAGCCGAAGGCCGAGGCCAATACAGCTGACCGAGGACCTGTAACTTGGCCAATACGAAATTACTTGATTAATGACAATTTTATTAATTGACGCAATTAAAAACATGATTTATGATTTTTGAATATTGGTTGACTTAGTGTAATACAGGATAATCAATTAATAAATACCCAGAAAATGTCCCGTTTACTTTTTACAGAAGTTACCGGTCAATATTTTTCAATATTGTCCGTAGTCAAGTTCATAATGCCCGTAGATAAGCAGTCACGTTCACAATAGAACTACTTTCAAATTTGTCCATTTCGATACTAAAAATCGGCAGCCATCTTGTCGTGCGTATCGACTGAAAGAACGTAAAACAAAACGAATATAGATTCTGACAAAGTGCATACACCGCATTTAATGCTGTCAAATATGACTTACCTACAATGTGTTTAGATTTTCAATACTTTATTCTAATAAATCAGGAGTATTTTGAAAGAAATATAACCGACGCTTCGGAAAAAATGGCGTCATGTGTTTGGAAACGTCAATGTTTTTAATGACGTCACATCCATCAACGTTAACGTCGTCTTCACTTTGGCGCCGTTGGGCGTGGTTTTTCAACGTGTAGGGAGACACTTAACGACCTTCATTATTTTCCATTTCAAACCACTTTAAGATATATAATCTGATTTTACGTGTAGAAATTCATACCCAGCAATCCTGAATTCTAGCCGACATTTGAATTTTGGGGTATATAATAAAAAGGTTATTGACTTTATATTGTGAAATATTCGGCACTCGTTCATATGGCGAAGACGCACTCGCAAGCTCGTGCGTCCTTCGCCATATGAACTCGTGCCGAATATTTCACAATATAAAGTCAATAACCTATAACTAGTACATTATGTCGAACAAATATTCATGGTCACAAAGCGGTTCGATCCTTTAAAGTTCGACTGTACCTTAAGTGGAATGGGAACATCTGGTATATGTTCCGCCATGTTTCAAAGAGAGACAACTTTCGGGACTTCCTGTTCGCTATTCTATAAGCCTTGTCCCACTGAAAAAGGGGTCTACTCTTAAAGGAAAGAATTTGCTCCCCAGGAGCAAATTCTTTACTTTAAGAGTTGACCCCTATTGACATGGGAGACAAACATACTTTTGAAGGAGTTGCCTCTCCTGAAGGTCTTCTCATTCCCCTTAAGAAAGTTTTGGTGACCACCCTTTGTTTCAGATTGGTTGATCCATGATTTAAGCACTAGTACCCTAAGCTTCGGCCCAGATGAACTAATCTCGGGCCATATAAACCCGGCGGTCCAGGCCCTGGCCCTAGGGGTGGTCCATAAATCTTGATAGTGCCCGAAGCTTAGGCTACTAATGCGCTTAGTGCATTGCAAAACGATACACCACAATTGAAAGGTGAATGACATTTTGTTGGTGGCTGGTTTCCTGCAATTCAATGGAGCGACAACCAGAAATGGATCGATAACAAGAAATAATCAAAGCACTGAGAGTACTGGTGACTGAGTGGGTGTGTGAGTGTTTGAGTTTTACATTCCACCAACAGCTAAGGTCATACGGAGACGGGGCCTTGGTTTTAAGGCTCATCCGAAAGTCTTGAGAAGCCCGGGATCGATCCTGCGACTCCTGGTTTGCAAGGTGAGTAGCGTAACTACTACACCATTGTCACTGAGTGTAGGCTGGGAAAATAGTCCTTGACTGAGGTTTGAGACTAAAGCTGTTTCGCTTAACACAATTTAATGTAAAAAGGGTAGATCCCGATCAGACACCGCAGTACTGGATCGGCAGTGTTGGCAAAGCCCAACCCGTTATTTAAGACCAGATTCTAGAGACAACCCTCTTACCCGGCATCCATACATTACGAAAACTCGCATATACAAATGCATTGTAAACTTTATCGCCGTAAAAACGAAAATTTTACGGTGAAAAATTGTGACATTTTTCTTATTTCTGCTCAAAATAGAGCAGAAATAAGAAACTTTTGAGCAGAAATAAGAAAAATAAGGTTTACCCCTGTAAACCCCAGTTTTACCATGTAAAAAGTGGGGTTCAGGTGGTCAAAGTTATACAGGCGTGTTTTCGTGATGAAGAATAGCGTGTAAATTTTCTGTAAATAACAGTTACCCGGATTTCCTACAAATCAGTGATGGTCACGTGGACTTATTCAAGGAAGACGTCTATGCGCTGTAACTTTGTGTCGATTGATAAACAATCGACCCCAAAACTGGGATAAAAAGTTATATTGATCAGGACCATTGTCCCGAGAATAACCCACTCTGATTCCCCGTTACTGCACCAGCTCCATTTCTACCAAAAAATATGAAGCCACTAGCCATGCGGCAACATTCTGTGTCAGTCCAGTCATTTTAATTGAAAGGGCTAAATGGTTAATTGTTATATGATCCAGCGCATGTCAAAACCTTCCATGAGACATGTCGCCCCCGTCCATTGGGACTTGAAGAAATAAATGGGCTGCATGATGCTTCCACGCAGAGCCGAATCCGACCGCACACGAGTACTGTTAAACCGCTTAGAGGATCTAAGCCTGCCCAGGCAAAACGGTGTTAGTGAGTATAAATCCCATTGGTTTTACTGGGCGGCAGGGCTTGAGATGTCATTTCATCTCAATGTCGGGTAAAATGACCCACAAAATTGGAAGCAACGTCTCAAAAAATGACCTTTACAGTGCTGACGGGGTCGTTAAACCTCAAATCAAACAAACAAACAAAACAATAAGACATGTGCGCCAATCGAAGACTCAGATCAGCCTGCGCATTCATATAGTTCTCTTGCTGCATGAAGGAGCATTGAACCCTTATCTATCCTTAGAGCGCACAACGAAGACTCTGATCAGACTGCACGGATGCGCTGGCTGATCCGAGTCTTCGTTGGGCGCACATATCTTATTGTTGGTTTTATCATGCGCTGGCTAATATCATGTGGAAACAGATACTTACGTATGCAATGCGTGCATGTGTACAGGGTGGTTAGACTCTTAAAGTCCATATGCATATGAACGCTAAACAAAATATACCTTTGCTCACCTATGCAAAATTTGCATATGTTCAAGTTTAATTACGAAAGCAAATTGGAGCATGTGTACGGGGCTTAATTAATAATTAACGGAGTATCAATAAAATGATTGGCATTTAAATCTCCGTTTCCTATCCCCACTTAGAACACTTACATAATGAACCCGAGGAAACGCCCCGGTATTGTAATGGTCTCCTGGGCGAAACGTCACATTACCGCGGTTGTAAGGGATTTTACCCTCACCCGCAACGCCATCGATATTGGTTTCCCCTAGTTTATCTATGGTAGCATTGCACTAAATACCGGAAAGTGCCGGGTTTTATCACTTTTGGACCGAGCTTTCAGTTGCGTTCTAAATACCAGACTTGCTTCCTTTGGTTATATATCCCATGTTTTATTTCAATGTGAGGCAGCATATAATGGTCTTGTTCGCCAAATCTTGGAATATGGTAGTTGTATCTGGGACCCCAGTGGAGTGGTCCTTAACGATGAAATTGAGAAAGTTCAGAATAGAGCTGCTAGATTTGTAACAGGCAATTACTGCTTTGAAACTGGGGTATGACTGGAATACTTGGAAAAATTAAAATGGGAGTCTCTCAAGAAAAGGAGAAAAGACAGTAGGCTAATCCTTTTATACAAAGGTATAAAGGGTGCTGCCAGTATTCCAACAGATGACCTCGTTCCCCCCAGCTAGACACTGTAGAAATCACCATTCGTTGGCGTTTCAGACCCTTAGCGCAAGAACTTACATTTATAAAGAGTCGTTCTTCCCCAGAACCATTAGAGATTGGAATGCCCTTCCCGATTCGATTATTTCGACAGCTGAAGGTGCTGATGATTGTGTAGCTAAATTTACCTCTTTGGTTAGAGCTAGGGACTAACTTCCTACATCACAGGTCCTGGTGTATGAATGTCATTTGACGTGTCACCAGTAACAATTCTGATTCTGATTCTGAGAAAATGATAGGTATAATGGACAAAAATGATACATGTTTTATAAATATATCTGCAAGCTCAAAGAAATTTTTACTGAGTTTATATGGTCACCCCTCCTTTAAAAATGTTGGTTTGTATTTACTTCGTTCTAGTAGGTAAACAAACATGGTTGACTGTAACTTGAAAAGGAGCAGATCAACATGCGGATTTTTCTCATTTACTTGTTGGGCTAGGATGGCTCTATAAACAAGCATCACGTGAACAAGTCCGTGAAATAAAGACCCCCCCCCCCCTAAACCCCACTTTATATGGAGAAAACTGGGGTTTAAGGGGGTAAAAATCATTTTCCTTATTTCTGCTCCAAGACATAGGTTGTGGGTACTCGTTAGAACCGCCTCATTGAGGCGGTTCTAACGAGCACCCAAAACCTATGTTCGGAGTATAAATAAGAAAAATATCGCAAAGTTTCATCAGAAAATACCTTTTTTGAGGTAAGAAATGCACTCTATCACACGGATGTGTTATCGTAATGTAAGGTTTGAAAAGTTTTGTATGTGTAGTTTTTGTGGGAGCAAGTAAAAGTTAACTATTGTCGCAAAAGTAGAAAACTGTCCTGTTTTCATGGCATGTATTTTGCCATAGATACTGTAAAAATGTGATGGTAGTGCTAATTTAAATGTAACTGGGTGTATTTGATGAATTTGCTTCTGATCTATGTTCTTGGGAGGGGGGGGTTACTTTAAAGCCATGTAAATCAGGGTTTATTGATGTTGTTTTGGAAAGGAGACTTGTAGTAATTGTATTTGCACAAACACAAGAAAGAATCTACTCCATCTGGAATATAAGAGTAAGGTTTCATGGCACTAGGACTATGTCTCAAACCAAAGCAAAACTTCAAACTTGTCTCTCCGAAACAGCCCGCTGCAATATCCGGATAAGTTTTCTCTTCCGTTATAAGTTCTAATTTATTGTATTCATGTAAAAGGATTTGAACAGCTATGTTCAGCTATTCCTCATGGCATTAAGGCATTTATAAACATTTTCTTGGCAGTTTTGTCCTCAAAGTATCCTCAAACTGCCAATTTTACTTTAAATAGGGGGTGTAGGTGTGAAAATGGCCATAAAAAATGAGTATTGGTGCTATTTAGGCATAATTCTGTGCATTGTAGGATTAGTTTAAACTTTATTTTATTTGTAATACAAATACATATACATTCAACACATAGAAGCTACAAAGTAACAATATTATACAAATGGGATTCAGAAGAAAGTCTTTAGACTTTTGAAAAATCTGTATCCCATCTTGCTTACAGTAAAGACAATAGTGATACGTGATTTAGCTTGTAAACAAGACCCTTAGTATTTTATTTCATGGATTTTTGTGTCAATATTCCTTAGAATTTACATAATCTGCTGCAGGCTCCACGGGGAGTGGATAAGTTCTTATTCCAACACTATGTTTTAAAAAACTAACGACTTTGCGCATGTAAGCAATGACAAAGCGTTATTTGCCAATTATTAGCCTCTAGAACTTTTTCATTGTAGCATCGGTACCTATGAAAAAAAGTAGAAAATTTTAGACCAGAACAGGACAAGAGATCCATCTTATATGCCTCCCTAATGGGATGTTTTATACTGCAATTGACGTAAGGTATAAAGTGAATTCATCGGTTTATTTGAAGCGTTTTGTTTTTAGCAGAAAGTCCTGCATTTTAGGATTGAATTGTTCTAAAGACATTGGAGAAGAACCACTGATGCAAGCCGGTGTCTGGGTTCCATTCCAGAAAGAGATAAACTTTGCGCTTTTCAAAAACTATGGTTTGTTCGGCTCTCATTGTTGAATCTGAAAGTGATAACTTTTTCGCAAACTTGAAAGATTCTTTGTGACTGAACTTTTATTATGCATTAAATTATTAGATATGACCTAAATTTCTATTTGGCAATTCTTTTGATGCATCATAGGGATTATAAGGGTTTGATATAGGTAGCATTGCACTAAATACTGGGAGGTGCCGGGTTTTATCACTTTTGGACCGAGCTTTTAGTTGCGTTCTAAATACAAGCTTTGCTTCCATTGGTTATATATCCCATGTTTTATTTCAATGTGAGAAAATGATAGGTATAAGGTACTAAAATGATGCATGTTTTATAAATATAAATGCAAGCTCAAGGAAATTTTTGCTGATTTTATATGGTCACCCCTCCTTTAAAAATGTTTGTTTGTATTTACTCGTTCTAGTAGGTAAACAAAGATGGTTGACTTTAACTTGAAAAGGTGCAGTTCAACATGTGGACTTTTTCTCATTAACTTGTTGGGCTAGGATGGCTCTATAAACAAGTAAGGTTTGAAAAGTTTTGTATGTGTAGTTTGTGTGGGAGCAGGTAAAAGGGAACTATTGTCGCCTATGGAAAACTTTTAGTGGAAAGCTCCCATATACCTCTGTCTGATCGAGAACAACTTTTAACCTATTTTTTATTGAAGGGGGGTCTGTTATCATATTCATGGCACAAGTCAATTTCAAAATTTAGGCACGTCAGGTTGTGTTTATTTCAAAATGTATTTGGAAACTGGTTGAACTTTCTGAAAAGAGTGTAGGCCCTGATCAGACGCCGCATTCAACGGCGACTGATCGTTTGCAAATTGCCCGTTTTCGGGTTTCAGGTACAAAATGGGTTAATCTGTACACGCAAGGCGAATTAATCTACGATGTTTTCATTCATAAATCAGTGTACACGGAGAACTTAGTCCCTGTGTATAATTATAGAAAAGCAAACAGGAAGACGGGTGCGTTCCTGAAATAAACTGACAGAAAATGATAATACATGTATTTAGCTCCATCTGCATTTTCACTTTGAAAATATGACGAACTTTTAAAACTGTTGTGAATGTGGAGCAATATTTTCTCCCGGATGTCGCTTGTCGAGAATCTTAGCGGTGATTAGGCAATCTGCATTAGGCCAGATTTTAGTGTAATGGTAAATCTGGGTCGATTTTTCGATTAAACAAGTAAAATAACCGTGACCCAGCAGGCACACGTCGCTATGGCAACGTCAAATCAACGTCGGTGCAACGTCATAACGTTGCACCGACGTTTATGGGACGTTGCATAAACATCATGACGTTGCACCGACGTTGATGTGAAGTCATAATTACGTCATGTGCCTGCTGGGGATTGTCCGTAAAAAAAATTATCTCCGAGGCAGACACTGTAAGACTTGACTTGGGCCGGTCCGATTCAAATCATATTGCCCGCTGCATCTACCGCAGATAAGCGATTTGCATGTGATGCGTTTCTAGCCAATGAAAACAAATATGCAATAGTGTTAAAAAGACTCTTTCATCCCTCAATTTGGTCGGGTCTACTGTGTTGATTCTTTCATAAGAATTCACATATGTCAAGGAAACGGCATGGACCCAGTTCAGACACTGTGTTGTGTGAAGTTTGATAGGGGTCTTTACGTTTTGACACTCTCCCTTATCAACCCATTGTATACTATTGGGCTCTTCCATTGCTATATTGACAAGTTTGACAAGTCCATTTGTCATATAAGGGGTGTTAGGCCTATTTATTTCGATTTTATTCTATTTTTGATGGAAAATCCTGTTAGCAAATAGTGCAGGCCCTGATCAGACGCTGCGTTCTACGGCGCATCTGGGCCTGTACTGTTTTGCCAAGGTACCCTTTTAGGGGTTTCCCGCATGCAATGAGTTAAGGTTTGAAATGTAAATTTAGGTTTTGGTTTGATATGAAGTTTAACGTCCCCGCCAATACTATTGACGCTGCTTCCAATTTTGTGGGACTTTTACCCGACATTGAGATGAAATGACATACCAATCCCTGTCGCCCAATGAAACCAAAATGGCCGACTCACACCACTTTGCCTGGGCAGGCTTAGACCGTCTAAGCGGTTCACCAGTACTCTTGTGCGGTCAGTTTCAGCTCTGCGTCCAGGCATCATGCAGCCCAATCTATTTCTCCAAGCCCCAATGGGCGGAGGTCACGTCACGAAAACATGCCTATATAATTCTGACCCCCTTGAGCCCCACTTTTATATAGTAAAACAGGGGTTTTCGGGGTTATACCTTATTTTTTCTTATTTCTGCTCTAAAATATAGATTGTGGGTACTCGTTGGACCCGCTTCGCTGAGGCGGTTCTAACGAGTGCCCACAATCTATATTTTGAGCAGAAATAAGAAAAAATATCACAATTTTTCATCATAAAATTTTCATATTTTCGGCGATATCGGTGACAATGTAGTTGTATAGGCGTGTTTGAGTAATGGTGTGAACTGTAAAGCAAAAGGTAAATACTCATTCATGTGAAGACAGCCAGGCCTTTGAATTCACTGCAAATATTTGATATTTGAGACAAAGTTCAAGGGGTTTTCTTATGTTTATTCTATTTTTTAGCTTTAGTGTGTGATTAATTTCAGCCGGGATACTTTATTCTTATTTTGTTTGGCTTAAGAATTAACATGATTGTAATAAAACAGATCACACAGAGCACTTCACGCGATGTTTTGTTTGTTCAGTGAGTTAGCGGTTAGTGAGACAGTTCTAATGAGCATACACGAACGATGTTTATTGAAGAAAGAATCATCTAAAAAAATCCATCAGAAATATGTCAGTTTTGTACTATGGAAGATACACAATGACACGTGGGTTTGTAATCCTGTGAGCCACGGTTCCCGTATCACATTACGATAATGCACCCGTCATTTGTAACCACTGTCCCCCCACCTACGGGGAATAGCGGGGACAATGACTTTTCACTTTTCACAGCCTTGCTAGAAGACCTGCACTGCGGGGACCTCCTGAATATCATTGCCCCGCTGTTTATAATTGTTAATTCCACTGGGGTATGTTTGTATAATATCAAAACCCCTGCATTAACCGGGCACTGCGGGGGGGCACACATAGGGTAACTACTCCGCATATTAGCCCCGCTATCCCCCACCCATCCCCGTAGGTGTGTGTGTGTGGGGGGGGGGGGGGGTACAAATGACTAGTGCATAACACAGCCGTGAAACATAGTGCATTAGTTTCATATATCCAAAATGGCCACTTTTCTGATGAAAATCCACGATATTTTTCTTATTTATACTGCAAACATAGGCTGTGGGTGCTCGTTAGAAGCCCCTCAACGAGTACGCACAACATATGCCTTGGAGCAGAAATAAGGAAAATCATGTATACCCCCCCCCCCCCCCCCCCCCGTAAACTCCCCCCCCCCCCCCGTAAACTCCAGTTTTCTCTCTATACAGTGGGGTTTAGGGGGTATTCATTTCACGGACTTTTTCACGTGATGTATAAGGGCTTACTCGCATAGGAAAGAAATTGCTTATCAGGCGAAGTTTCTTTTCTTTAAGAGTAGACCCCTTTTCCGAAGGGGCGTGGTTTATAGAGATATCAGTATGACAGAACAAATGATACATGTACAAGGGGCTAGTTGTTAAGAACTAAGGATATCGCTTGTTAACGTTTCGTTCAAACTTTTAATATTTGATATTGCAAATATACTCATGTGTTTTTGAAAAAAAAAAAAAAGAGTAAAAGCTGCTCACATTTTTTGACAGCAAATATACATGTATAAGACAGAACAGTTAATAGTTTACCACTAACGGCTCGTTAAGCATGCTTTGAACAACAGTACTCGTTCGTATCTCTAGAACTTGCATTTTTCGCATTACGATTACACACTCGTGCGACATTTCTCAAAAATGGCTACTTTTCTGATGAAAATCTGTGGTATATTTCTTATAAATACTGCAAAAAAAGGTTGTGGGTGCTCGTTAGAACCGCCTTAATGAGGCGGTTCTAACGTGTAACACAACCTATGTCTTGGAGCAGAAATACGAAAAATAATGTATACCCCCGTAAACCCCAGTGTTCTCTATATAAAGTGGGGTATAGGGGGGGGGGGGGTCGTCATTTCACGGACTTGTTCACGTGATGGGTTGATTTTATTTTTGTATTTAGTGGGCCAAACATTACGGAAATGCGCCTATACAAATACATTGAAAATTTGACATCCGAAAAACAACACTTTAAAGATGAACAAATGTAATATTTTTCTTATTTCCGCTCAAAATATAGATTGTGGGTACCCGTTAGAAGCGCCTCACCTAGGTGGTTCTAACGAGTACCCGCAATCTATATTTTAGAGCAGAAATAAGAAAAATAAGGTTTACCCCTGTAAACCTCAGTTTTAGTATATAAAATGAGGTCAAAATTATATCTATTAGGCGTATTTTCATGATGCATAGCTTGTGAGTGCTCGATAGAACCATCTCAATGGGACGGTTCTAACGAGAACCCACAATCAATGTTTTAGAGCAAAAATAAAGAAAATAATGTATTACCCAATAAACCCAATCTCTGTATATAGTGTGGTTTTAAGTGGTGTTTCATCACCATAACTTTCCATCCCAAAAACACGCCTATATAGTTTTCACCCCCTTGAACCCCACCTTTATATAGTAAAACTGGGGTTTACAGGGGTAAACCTTATTTTTCATATCTCTGCTCTAAAATATAGATTGTGGGTTCTCGTTAGAACCGCCTCAATGAGGCGGTTCTAACGAGTACCCACTATCTATATTTTGAGCAGAAATAGGAAAAATTAACATTTTTTAATCTTAAAATTTATATTTTTTCGGCAGTAAACTTAACCCTTATCTTGCTGTTCACGACAACCCCTATCTTTGCAAACATTGTAGATCCAGATCAGATGGCTTCTGAAGAAGCCATCTGATCAGGATCTACACTGTTTCGCATTTAGTTTATGAATTTGTAGCAATAAATTGCATCAAGTAATTTGATTGGTTGATAGACAGAAATGGGTGTGGCTTAAATGAATAGTCAGCAAGATAAGGGTTAATGTATAGGCGTGTTTTCGTAATGTAAACCTGATGTTTTACAGTAAACCTGATGTTTTTTTTTTTTTTCAGATCAACATGCACTACCTGGCTGTGTTCGCCTGCCTTGTCGCCGCTGTGGCTGGTGGTGGTCACATGGGTCACATGGGCTACATGGGCAACAACATGGGCAACAATTTTGGACACATGATGAACCAAGGTTGGCAACAGGGGATGTACGGTCACCATGGCAACAATAACTACCTCCAGCAGCTTCTCCAGGCTCATATGGGACAGCAGCAGCAGCAGTCCCATTATCAACAGGGATGGAACATGGGCGGACAAGGCCAGCCCAGACCACAACAGGTATGTAGCATGTGTCGGTCGTTACATTACGAATACACTCCTATACATATACAATGTAACCTTTTTCGCCGAAAAAAAAGAGAAAATGTTAAGACTAGCACGCCTATGTAAATACACTGTAACCTTTATCGCCGAAAAAATGAAAATTTTAAGATGAAAAATTGTGATATTTTAAACTCTAAACTATAGAGTGTGGGTACTCGTTAGAACCGCCTCATCGTGATATTTTTCTTACTTCTGCTCAAAATATAGATTGTGGGTACGCATCAGAACCGCATTATCGAGGCGGTTCTAATGATGAATACCCACAATCTATCTATCTTTTAGAACAGAAATAAAAACTATAAGGTTTACTTCTGTAAACCCCAGTTTTACTGTATAAAATTGGGGTTCAAGGGGTCAAAATTATATAGGCGTGTCTTCGTGATTTTTAATACAGCAAGTTTAACCGGTCAATTATGGAAAATAAAAAAGGTTTTCCTCTGAAAGAAAATAAAAATAAAAAATGAGTTCCTTTAAGAGCAATGAAAACATTCATAAGAAAGGAGATGGTCATACTACGTAGTTTCGGCTAATAAAGCCTCATCAGTGACCCTGTAATGATCCGGCAAAGAAAGCCAGAGGAAACATACTGCAATTTTGCGAAACGAATAGGCAGTCGATTCAAAGACTGATATAAATCAAAATGGGGTCCAAATAATCAAAAATCTGTCTAGAATATGAGTCTAAACCAATAATTTATTTCCGATTTCTCAGAATATTCACGCTGATCTCAAAGGACCAAAAGTAAAATATAAACTGCACTATGGTTGATGTACGGGGAGACGTTTCGTAGCGTAGCGGTTAAGTTACTAGCCTCATAAACCGGGATGAATGGGGGCGAGGGTGGGGATGGCGGTTATTCCCAGCTTCTTCAGAATATTGGATGAGTCTTTGAACCGAGTTTCCGTCTTCGTTTGACCTTAGTTGGTGGTGAGACACATACGCATACGCACGTTCGCTCGTACGCAGGCAAACAGGCACGCACGCACACACATACACACGCACGCACACACACACACACACACACACACACATCCCTCTGAAAAGGTTTGTACATTTAATGTAAGTTTAAAGGTACATTTTTACCCATATATATGCCTAACGCCCTTGTTGGGGACATTGGCGACTTTGACAAACAGTGCAGACCCAGATCAGACGCCCCAAAACGCGGCGTCTGATCTGGGTATACACTGTTTTCTGAAAGTACATACATTTTTTGCAAAACTTACCCCTAACAATTTAAGACAAACCTGGCATCCCCATAATTGGAAATGCACCACTCCAAACTTATTAGGTGGGAGATTCCATTGTCAGAATTGGGCCCCGTCAAGCGATTTTGGTACTTATCGCCTATGCGAGCAGCGAAGGTTCAGGCGAGCCTGCGCATCCGCACAGTCTCGCCAGAACCTTCGCTGCTCGTTCATACAAGCAGTGAATCAAGAGGACTCTTCGGACAGAAAGCCTTATCCCTGGGCCCTCTAAATGGCTGGGCATGCGCAGTTAAAATTTGTCATGACGGAATGCTCGAAGACACATATTCGCTTGGCGGGCCCCAGATATGGGTTAAGCAAATAAAAACGATTAAGCAGTGAAACTTTGATGGCTCGAACGCAGCGGATGGCTCGTATACCACGGTTGTTTCGAACTTGTTTATTTGTTTGGTTTGGTTTGAGGTTTAAAGTCCGTGTCAACACTGTAAAGGTCATTTTGGAGACGTTGCTTCCAATTTTGTGGGACTTTTACCCGACATTGAGATGAAATGACATCTTAAGCCTTGACGCCCAATGGAACCAATAGGGTTTCCGCCCAATGAAACCAATAGGGTTTATAAGCGTGGACGGGCCGACCCGCACCGCTTTGCCTGGGCAGGCTTAGATCCTCTAAGCGGTTTACCAGTACTCGTGTGCGATCGGTTTCAGCTCTAAGTTGAAGCATCTTGCAACCCATCTATTTCTTCATGCCCCGATGGGCGGGGAATTGCCTCGATAAGTACATGTATGTACAAAGGACATACCATTATGAGCGGTTTACCAGTACTCATGTGCGATCAGTTTCAGCTCTTCATGAAAACACCACGCAGCCCAATCTATTTCCCCAAGTCCCGATGGGCGAGGGCGAGCACCCTCAAGGTCTTCACTTTATGTCTGCGAGAAGCAAAGATTCTGGCGAGACTGCGCATATGCTGGTCGTCTATGACCATTTTCTCAGAAGCTGGATCTTTAAAAGCTGCTCCTTTAATTACATCTGCAAGGCCCCCGCCCATAGGGGCGTGGAGTCCCACAAAGTTGGAAGCAACGCCACCAAAACGAACTAAATAGTATTGGAGGGAGAGGGGGTACGTCAATCCGCAATTCACGCAAACAAACATCCGCACGCCTATGCAAAATATTCTGCTGTTTTTTTTTTTTTTTTTTACGAGACGTTGGCAGTTTTACACTGTAAATCTGGATGTTTTGGTTTTAAACACAAATTAAAACACTTCTCTGTAACACTTTTAAAACGTGTTTAGGTGTTTTCAGAAAACATCCATGTTTTATATTAAAACACCAATGTTTTTGTGATAACACCTGTCTTGTGTTTTGCCTGAAAACACCTATCATGTTTTCAGTAAACATATATGTTTTATATCTAAACACTGATGTTTTGTGAAAACACGTGTTCTGGTGTTTTGTCTGAAAACACATAACACGTGTTTAGGGACTGTAACACTTTTAAAACACCAAAACATGTTTTGTAACTTTTCTGTGTTTTATTTCATAACATTCCAACCTTTTATTTCAAGACATACTGAACATTTATCATTGCAACTCCAGTTTGTTATATTCTTTAACTTATAGCTACCACACCTATACTAGTGTTTAAGTGATTCTATGGGTATAAGAAATTGAAAATGCAAATCCTTACCAAAACACAAAATTCAAGTCTATATCAGGGCATTTTGCAAAGATGATTTAACAAAAGTTCTTTGTCTTCTAAAAATCAGCTCTTTGAACAGATGAAAAAAAAAAAAAAAAAAAACTTGTGACACTCATAATCCTTATCCTGCTGAATGGTTAATTTTGCCACTCCCTTTTTGAGTATTAACCAATCAAATTTCTTGAGATAATGCATTTGTTTAAATTCATGAACTGAATAACAAACCGAGTAGATCCTGATCAGATGGCTTCTTCAGAGGCCACCTGACCTGAAACTAAACTGTTTGAAAACTTAGGGCTAATCGTGCTCAGCAGAATAAAGGTTAACACTCTTTACAAGTGCAGCTGTGCATAGGAAGAGACTGGGTGTGATCCCTTTTCCTGGCTATTCGAAAGTCTAGTGAAGCACATATTTTTCTGGACTAGAATCTCTTTTTCAGCTTTTTTTTTTTAAAGAATGCACAAATCCAGCAGCCTTCTGGCTCAAAATGGTGTTTAAAAACTATTTGTTGCCCGAAGCTTAGTAGCTGTGAATTAGTCCTACAAATCAAGTTGAAGTACACTTCAAGATCCAGTTTAGCCACATCGTTTGCCGAGTTCTTTTTCGTCATTGACAAGGTGCGCAGACAGTATCTTTGGTAAAGATGCTTCTTGGACACTCTCTCCAAATAAGAAGGCACTGTCAGCACTGGGAAGTCGTTAGCCTCCGAGTGTAAACTGAAAAAAAATGAACATTTAAATTCCTGTACTATAAATGGTGTCTGATCTAGGTCTACACTGTTTGCTGAACCAGAAGTAGCTCTCATTACGCTAATGTAAAAGAAAAAAATGCAGCAGAAACGGAATTACCCAAGGCTACTCTTAAAAGAAAGAATTTGCTCGGGGGAGCAAATTCTTTACTTTAAGAGTAGCCTCTGCCCCGAGAAAGATGTTTTTACTAGATAGTAATGATATTTTTGTTCCGGCTACGCAACTGAAACTAATGAGTGCAACAGTTAGAAACAATATCTATGTACCTTCTACCGATTCAAGAAGGGCAGATGTCAGTTTCTGTCGAAAGAATGTGCACTATACTGGTTACCTAGCAAGCACATGGCGTTATTGTGACGTCACTGTAACGTCGGTACAACGTCATTACGTTTATGCAACGTCACATCTACGTCGGTGCCCTGTCATGACGCATGACGTTACACCGCCGTTGATCTGACGTTGCCCTAGCGACGTATGGCTGCTGGGTAAACAGCTTACATATAAGCCAGCCAAAGAAGTGTAGACCGGCTAGACATGACCTAAATAGTGCTGATCGGACCGTTAAGCTCCAAAACAAACAAACAAACAAACAAACAAAAAATATGTGTCTGTGATTCAACAAAGGACTCCACAGATACAGATGCGTTCTATTGTCACAAAGTTAAAGTTTAACAAATCAATGACTGACAAGATTATCCAGAAACATACGCTCTTAATTGCCTTCCCCACCCACCTGGCATGCCTGTTTCAGAATCAGAATCTTTGATAATTGCTTATTCAAACTTACCTGCATATAAATCCTAATTTGCCATCGTCTCATACGCTCAACACATCTTCTTCTACCGACTGTTGTGCAAATGTGTAATGGTAGAAACGGAAAATACACAAAAGATTTTCAAAAATGCAGAAATTGGATCTACATGTAAAATGCGCCAATCTTCAGAATCCAAATTTAATCACGTGACGTAGTTGTGTTGTCGGCTTAACATATATGTTTAAAGCTGGAAAACGCATGTGTTTTCAGGTAAAACACGCGCGTGTTCCGGTTTTGCCTGGGGACAAGAAGGTTTTTTTTTTCCTGTACAAACAGATCGAGTTATTATTTGGCTAAATATGTTATATGTGGCCTGGCAACAACATTTAAATGATAATTATTCATTAAATAAAGTAAGATAGTTTTTCAGTGTTTCTTTTTCTACACTATGTAGAAGTTGAAAACACCGGCGTTTTTCAACTCTGAAGCTCAAAGCGGTTTCGAAACATGTACAAAACATATGCGTTTGCCTTGAAAACGTAGGTGATTTAGTCTAAAACACTAGCAAAACACGTGTAGTGTTCCCAAAATTTACAGTGTATAGTATTTTCACCCTTGTCTTGCAAAAGAATTAGTTCTGACACACCCATTTCTGCTAATCAAGGGATATGCTGTATCCATTTAAATTTGCAAACTGAATGACAAACAGTGTAGATCCTGATCATATCTGAAAGCCATCTGATCTGGGTTACACATTTCGCTAAGCTAGGAATTGTCGTGTTCTGCGGGATAAGGGTTAAATAATATATGGATCGTACATGGGTGTGAGGGGTAGATGAAAAAAATCCTTCCCGAGGGTCTCTGGCAAGCCGGACAGTGATACCGAGGGACTGAGTTTTCTATCCATCCCTAACACCCATGTAGAATTCTGTTTCTTGCATACCTTCCATTTCTGAGCTCGGAATTTTAATACAGCAGTCACTTCAGTTGCCGACGTCCGCCATATTGTGTTGTCACTACAGTGATGTTTATTGGCGTCACATAACATGTTGTGACGTCAACCTTAACGACGGCACATATTCGATTTTGGGTAATAACACCCGGGTGAGAACAGAATTTCTATCCCAAGCTAAATCTATGGATTTCCTTTTCTAATGTAACAAGAAGATGTGTTATATTTCTATCATAGCAACAGCAGAATGGCATGTCTAACAACATTTTGGGATCCCTGCTTGGTAACATGCTCGGTAACATGATGATGATGAATCTCAAAGGTCAGATGGGTTGGCAGAACCCACAGGTCTCGGATGATGAGAAGGAGGGGATGGAAAGGATGCAAGAGCTGATGAAGATGTCCATGGCAACAGAGATGTTTGATGTAATGCGGGCGTACAACAAATTCAAGGTTAGTATAGGTTACCTACTTATGATGAGCCACAGAAAAGCAAAAAAAAAAAAAAAAAAGGTACAATTCCAATTCTCTATCAGTATATACATTTCGAGCAATTTGATTGGTTGAAATAAAAGTTTTACACTTCGATAAATTCCATGAGCAAGAATCTCAGAACTAATCACACAGCTACATGTAGTAATACAACGTGACGTCAAAGAGCACGTTTTTAACAAGCGCGTTACGTCATTGTATATAAATGTTAGAAGACAAATAAAATGGGTTTATAGACTTGACGTTTTGTTCGCTTGGGTTTCTTTCAAAGATGGCAGCTTCTAATTGAATAATAATTCCGCCGAGGCCGTTGGTAAGTTCATTCTTACGCTTTCGGAATAATTCCTAAAAAAATACCATTTTGATGGCATTTTAATATTTCGATGACAAAGTTGGAATTATAAGGAAGGAATTAACATTTTTGTGTTTTCTATCGATGTGTAAACTCGGCTCGATGTATAAGGCTTCACGCTAAGTTTGTGAGTGAGTCGCCGGATTAAACCCACAAAAATGAAATTCATTCCTATAGCATTAAAATCACCTTTACTTTAAAAATCTGACTTTATAAAGACAAAAGTATAATTTACAAGCGCAGAAGTTATTTCCGTTTTTGTTGTTTGAAAAAAAAAAAAGAAAAAGAAAAAAAAAAAAAAACAAAAAAAAAAAAACGTATTGCAGGTACTTACGGAACCCGGGAAGGGACATTTTATTCATTCAATTTTATTTTTAATATGTTGTGCGGACAAGATATTAAGTTGTGCGAAGAAGATATCATCTTGTGCACACAAGATAATATGTCGTGCGCACAAGATATTAACTTGTGCGGACAACATAATTTATCTTGTGCGGACAACATATTATCTTGTGCGCAAAAGATACTATCTTGTGCACACAATGTAATATCTTGTTCGCACAACTTTTAAAATATCGCGTGTGCACAAGATATTATCTTGTTCGCACCAGATAATATATTGTGCGCACAAGATAATAACTTGTTCGCACAACTAAATATCTAGTGCGCACAAGATATTATCTTGTTCGCACAACATAGTATTTTATTTGCAGAACACAGATCTTGGGATGTTGTGTGAACAAGATATTATGTTGTCCGCACAAGATATTAAGTTTTCTGCACAAGATCTATGTGTGCAAACAAGATTAAATATTTTGCTAACACGATAATAAGTTGTGCGCACAAGATACTATGTTGTGTAATCAAGATAATAAGTTGTGCGCAAAAGATATTATGTTGTCCGCACAAGATCAATGTTGTGCAAATAAGATAATATCTTGTGCGCACAAGATATTTTAAAAGTCGTGCGAACAAGATAGTATCTTTTGCGCACAAGATAATAACTTGTGCGCACAAAATATTATCTTGTTCGCACAACATATTAAAATAAATTGCATGTCCCTTCCAGGATTCCGTAGGTACTCGGTTCTAACGAGCACTAAGAATGCATGTTTGCAGCAGTAATTAAGAACAAGAGCACCGCATGCGGGTGCCAACGCTGCAAAATTTCTAAGGCGAAAAAGGGTTTGGAGGGTTACCTCACCTATTGGTATGAGTTCCCCTTTTCATAATGAACAACTAGTCCAATATATTACAAAATGTCCAAGTTTTTGCACGACGAAGCATACGACAACGACGCAGACGACGCCAGAGCTATGGCAATACCTCGTCGTTTTCTTCGAAAACAGCCGAGCTAAAAATGATCACAAATGTTCATTAATGTAGGCCAATACTGTTTGTCAGTATCTGTTTTGGGTTTCCTAAAAGTATAGCAACATGAAGTTTTCTTCAATGTATCCCTTTTATTCATATACTTCTGTTTGTCATATTTGAGGTTTAATGTTCCGGTCAACGCTATTTAGGTTATTTTGGAGACTTGCTTCCAATTTTGTAAGACTGTTTCCCGACATTGAGATGAAATGACATCTCAGTTCCTGCCGCCAAATGAAACCAATAGGGCTTATATGCATGGAGGGTCCGACTGGCACCACTTTGCTTGCACAGGTTTAGACCTTCTAATCCGTTTACCAGTACCCGTGTGCGGTCGGTTTCAGCTCTGCATGGAAACAATCTATTTCTCCAAGACCCGATGGGTGGGGGACACAATCTTATACAAGTAAACATTGTAGAAGCAAACGAGACGGCTCATCATAAAGTCTCTCAACAGGAATTACAGTATTTATCATCGTGTTAATGTTTTGACTACAAAAATGGACATATCAACATTCAAAGATGGAAACGTCCACTAATTGAAAGAACTAGAAACGGACGCAAAAGTTTCCTTAAGGAGAATGGGAACACCTTCAGGGGAGGCAATTCCTGCAAAAGTATTTTGTCTCCCATGTCAATAGGGGTCAACTCTTAAAGGAAAGAATTTGTTCCTGAGGAACAAATTCTTTCCTTTAAGAGTAGACCTTTTTTCATTTGGACAGGGCTTATAGAAAAGCGAACAGGAAGTCCCGAAAGTTGTCTCCCTTTGCAAAATGGCGGAAAAATCTGCCAGGTCTTCCCATTGCCCATAATAATAGGTTATAATCATACAATGAAACTTTCATAACTCGAGCACGGATAAATCGTTTACAATGGCTTATTTGAATTCGCTCGTTTGCCCCTATAAAATTCTTCCCAGAGATCCCGATTTTCATAGATTTAGGATAATGTTTTTATATTGAAAATTATTTTGTTCGTGCACATTGGAAACGCCTCAATGAGGCCATTCCAATGAGTGCACACAACATTATTTTATTCCATATCAGATAAAAAAAGGATTCCAACCATGCCCATTGTCCGGGAGCTATGAATAGCCCGCAGTTGTTCGATCTACCTCTATTTGGAAGAAATTTCCAGGGTCCCAAACTTATTGGCGCTACTGAAGTTGTGGACAGTATGAGCGTAATATTTTTATGTTCATTCTTTTCCCCTAGGATGACGAAGAAGAATTTGGAGAGGCGATGTACCACTTGTGCTTCATGGTCAATGCTACATGGGCAGCGTCCAGACAGTACAACTTCGAAGTCTTCAATACAACTACAGGTAAGTTATCAATTGTCTGCTGTGGTTTTGTTTTGTTTTGTTTGTATTGGAGTTTAACGGCCCAGCCAGCACTAATTATTCCATTTTTGAGCCGGTCAGTTAACTTATCCACACTTTTCCTGGGCACGCTTATACATGTACGTAAGCGGTTAACCAGTACAGTGGACATTCTTTCGCCAGAAACTGACAACTGCCCTTCTTGAATTAGCGGAAGGGAGAAAATGACCGTAGAATAGATTTCATGATCAACCTCCACGAAAGAATGTTGCCGACCCCGGCATGTATCAAACCCGTGTCCTTCTGATTACCAGTCAGATGCGCATCCGACTGAGCTACCGAGGCCGGCTTTGAAAACCTTGTCGTGTACAAGTTTTGTCTTGCCTGGGATGCTTGTTTCGGCCAGCTTACGTTACAGGAATTTAACAGTCAGACGACGCAGAACGCAGCGTCTGATCAGGGTCTACACTGTTTGGGTACAGTACAGGAATTTAGGGGTCAAACGAAACAGCCTGAGTACTCGCGAGCTCAGGACGATCGACCCACTTGTACTCTCATTGCTTTGATTGATATTGTTTCTTCTGTTATGTCACAATAAAAGCGGGACCTACTGTTTAAACTCCTGAGTAACATGTATCTCAGGTTAATAATGAATATGTTATATCATATGACATGTTTAATGTTCCAGACGAATCAGTTGAACAAATGGGAAAAGAGGCTGAAGGCATGACTGAGGCTCAGAAGATGCAAGGAACAGTAGATATGCTGATGACAGAAACTAAAATGTTTCAGGAAATTTTCTTCAGGTAAGGACGCCTTGCTAAGCTAGTATGATCTGGCAGTTCATAGCAATGTGGAGCAATACATAGAGGAACTTACATGAGTGCCCATGTATTATTGAATTTATTAAACGAGATGAGGAAAAAGGATAAAATGCGAGGCTTTGCCGAGCATTTTATCCCTTTTCCTCAACGAGTTTAATAATTTCAATAATACATGAGGACGAATGCAAGATTCTATTTATCATATGGCATTCTAAACGCATTTTATTCACGATTGTTTCACAAAAATGTCAGTATTCCGCCATTAGTAAACGCGACGTCATTAAGGACGTCGTACAAGTAACGTTACGGAGCGTATCTAACTAATTTGCATATTTAATCCACTAGTGGATTATCGAATTTATTACATGGCGTTATTACATTCTCAGACGCGGCATCATATGATAAGTCTGTTTAATGAACACCCCGTTTAAGTCCCTTTTATACAGAGAAAAACCTGTTTACTTGGGTATCCATCATTTTAGTTCAAAGCATAGGTTGTGGGTATTTGTTAGAACCGCCTTACTGAGATAGTCTTAACGATTACAACTTATGTTTAAGTACTCGTTAGAACTGTCTCAATGAGGCGGTTCTAACGAGTACCCACAACCTATGCTTTGAGTACAAATAAGAAAAATATGACACATTTTCATCAGAAAATTATTTCAAATACATGCCTATTCAAATATATTGATAATTTTACCATCAAAAGATCAAAATGTTTAGATAAAAATTCTGTTCTGCATAAAACAAAGATGGTGGGTACTCGTTAGAACCGCCTCGACGAGGCGGTTCTAACGAGTACCCACAATCTTTGCTTTTGAGCAGAAATAAGAAAGTAATGAATATCCCTATAAGCCCCAGTTTTTGCTATAAAAAGTGGGGTTTAAGGGTGCCAAAATTATATAGGCGTGTCTTCATGATGTAACCTTTTTTGAGATACGAAAAAATGTTATCATAATGAAATGTCTTATACGGGCTTGAGATACAGGTAAAAATCTCACAAATGGCAGATAATGCGCATATTTAAGATGTATAAAACTTCATTGATTCCTAACCTCGAACATGTTTGTTTGTTTGATTTGAGGTTTAACGTCCCCGTCAACACTGTAAAGGTCATTTTGGAGATGTTGCTTCCAATTTTGTGGGACTTTTACCCGACATTGAGATGAAATGACATCTCAAGCCCTGCCGCCCAATGAAACCAATAGGGTTTATAAGCATGGACGGGCTGACTCGCACCGCTTTGCCTGGGCAGGCTTATCTCCTCTAAGCAGTTTACCAGTACTCGTGTGCGGGTCGGTTTCAGCTCTGCGTGGCAGCATCATGCAGACCATATATTTCTTTAAGCCCCGATGGGCGGGGGCCGACCTTGTACATGTAGCTCACATCACGTAAACAAGTCCAAAATATTTGTCTAAACCACGACAGAACCGAGGGCGAGGATTATGGCCACATAAAATCGATTTCAGACCCCCCCCTCCCCCAAGCCCGACATCCCCTCAGTAAAAAAAACAAACAAACAAAAAAAACAAAAAAAAAAAAAAAAAAAAAAGCTTTTTACCGACCGTTCCAATGCGATTCCTCTGTTGTGTTTTCATTGTTGTAGTTCGTCTTTGCATGTGTGTATTGCTAATATCTTACTCCAATGAAGACCCCCTCCCCCTCCCCCAAACCACGATTTATAAACAGAAAACTGAGGTTTACAGGGGTAAACATTAATTTCCTTATTTCTAAAAAAAAAAAAAAAGAAAAAGGCATCCGTGGCCTAGTGAATAAGGGCGCTGACGCTTAATCATTAGGTCTCTCACCGCTGTGGGTTCGAGCCTCGCTCGGGTCACATGTGAGACGCCAAGTCCTGCAACGGAAGGCCAGGTGGTTTTTCTCCGGGTACTCCGGTTTTCGCCCATCTCTGATTAACGATCGGCTCGACAGGAGTGAGATAATCTTGAAAGGGCCGTAAAACCAAAACCAAAAAAAAAAAATTATGTTCCAAGATATAGGTTGTGGGTACTCGTTGGAACCGCCTCAATTTGGCGGTTCTAACGAGCACCCAAAAGCTATGTTTGGGGTATAAATAAGGAGACGTTGCTTCCCCGTTTGTGGTAAGAAAAATATCACAAATTTTCATCAGAAAATTGCCTTTTTGTGATGTTTGAAAAATGTACTATATCACGCGGATGTGTTATCGTAATAATTTGGACAGCCGTTTGGCCATTTTGTCCGCATGGCTTTCTGCCTGTGACGTTTTCATTATGGTAAAGTTGTATTATGTTTTTGGTTCTTTCCCATTGGTGTTTGGTTTGTTTGTTTGATTTGAGATTTAACGTCCCCGTCAAAACAGTATAGGTCATTTTGGAGACGTTGCTTCCAATTTTGTGGGACTTTTACCCGACATTCAGATGAATTGACATCTCAAGCCCTGTCGCCCAATGAAACCAATAGGGTTTATAAGCATGGAAGGTCCGCCTCGCACCGAGGTTCCTGGACAGGCTTAGATCCTCTAAGCGGTTTACCAGTACTAGTGTGCGGACGGTTTCAGCTCTGTGTGGAAGCATTGGTTTTTTGGATGGGAGGTGAGCGGTAACTGTATTGATTCATGATCATTGCCTTCACAGCTATTGACCCTTTTTGTACCAAATGGAATCTTCCTCCCTTTATATAGCAGGGGTCCATTTCAAAATTTAGGTGTGCAAGGTTGTGTTTTCTTTTCAAAACGATTTGGAAAATGGCTTAACTTTTCGCAAACGGTGTAGGCCCTGATCAGGCGCTGCGTTCTGCGGCGTCTGATCTGGGTCTGTGCTGTTTGCCAACTACCCGTTTTGGGGTTTCTGGTACTAAATGGGTTAAGGATAAAAAAATTTCATTCTTCGTTTGAAAGGTTGTTAAGTGTGTTCATAAGAATCGCCTCACTCGACAAATGTTTTGCGGAAAGTAAGGAGTAGACGATATTAGCTCTCTTTGTCTGTTTGATTTCAGGTTTAACGTCCACGTCAACACTGAAATGGTCATTTTGGAGACGTTGCTTCCAATTTTGTGGGACTTTACCCGACATTGAGATGAAATGACATCTGAAGCCCTGCCGCCAAATGAAACCAATGGGGTTAATAAGCATGGACGGGCCGACTCGCATCGCTTTGCCTGGCCAAGCTTGGATCCTCCAAACAGTTTACCAGTACTCGAAAATATGCCGGTTTCAGCTCTGTGTGGAAGCATCATGCAGCCTTCATATATTTCTTCAAGCACCGATGGGCGGGGACCTTTTTTGCTCCCTAGTGTGTGCTCCTAACGTAGGTTGTGGCTTCTGGATAGTAGAACTGTGTAAGTGAGGCGGTTCTAACGAGAACTAACAATTTGGGTTGTGGGTGCTCTACAGAACTGCATTAGCGAGGCGGTTCTTACTTAGGCGGATCTAACGAGTACCCATAATTCATATTCGGTAGTTACATGCACATAAAAGACAAATTGTCGCACATTCTCAGCTGAGACTGACTTCACAGAAAACAAATTGTATTTGCCTCAGATGGATCTGTTCCACAAGAACAAGTCCGTGAAATGAACACCCCTTTACACCCCACTTTGTACAGAGAATACTGGGGTTTACGAGAGTACACATTATTTTCCTTAATTTTCCCCCAAGACATAGGTTGTGGGTACTCGTTAGAACCGCCACAATGCGGCGGTTCTAACGAGTACCCACAATATATGTTTGCAGTATAAATAAGAAAAAATCATGGATTTTCACCCGAAAAGTAGCCATTTTGTGGATGTGAAAAAAAAATGCAATTTGACGCACGGATGTGTTAGCGTAATGTTTCTTTATATTTCAGAATGGCTACTTGGAGCTGCTGGGCCGGCAAGGAGTATCTCGACTCTGCAAAGAAGCTTGACAAGATGACACGAGGAAACAAATGCGACGATTAAGATGCCCCAAAACAGCTAAAAATTTTCCTTAATTTGCCGCCATACTACACTCTCTTAAGTAGCGACTGAAAGTTCTCATTTATGCTTACAAGAAAAGGCGAACAATTTATTCAGATTTAAGTTTAGTCTTTGTTTAGCCCAGCTTGTACTGGTGAAATCGTTGGGCATTTCGATTTTGTTTAGTTCGTTTGATTTGAGGTTTAACGTCCTCGTCAACACTGTAAAGGTAATTTTGGAGACGTTGCTTCCAATTTTGTGGGACTTTTACCCGACATTGAGATTAAATGACATCTAAAGGTCTGCCGCCCAATGAAACCAATAGGGTTTATAACCATGGGCGGGACGACACGCACCGCTTTGCCTGGGCAGGCTTAGATCCTCTAAGCTGTTTACCAGTACTCGTGTGCGGGTCGGTTTCAGCTCTGCGTGGAAGCATCATGCAGCCCATCTATTTCTTCAAGCCTCGATAGGCGGGGGCGGGCATTTTGAAGACATCGGACCAAAATAATATATGAAAACATCACGAAAACACGCCTATATAATTTTGACCCCTTGAATCCCACTTTCATATAGTTAAACTGTGGTTTACCTTATTTTACCTATTTCTGCTCTAAAATAAAGACTGTAGGTACTCGTTAGAACCGCCTCGTTGATCTATATTTTGAGCATAAATAAGAAAATTATCACAAGTTTTCTTTTTGAAACGTTCGTTTTTTCGGCGGTAAAGTTTACAATGCATTTGTATAGGCGTGTTTGCGTAATGACGAGAACCTACATTCTTTATTTTTGAGCAGAAATAAGAAAATTATCACAATTTTTCTTCTTGAAATGTTCGTTTTTTCGGCGGTAAGGTTTACAATACATTTGTATAGGCTTGTTTCGTAATGACGCTCTTATTCTTTATAAAAATATAATTAGTTTCATATTCTATTCCCATCTTTCATTCTCTTGTTTTGCTAAAGTGTTAGTTTGAATAAAGCGATTGAATTCATATGCCCGTTTTTTGCATTCTTTGCACCTGCTACCCTGTAAACTTTTCTTCTACAGGACCGTTTACAGTTTAAGACATATTTCTATTCTTCCACAGGTCTGTTTTCAGATCTATCTATCTATCTATCTATCTATCTATCTATCTATCTATCTATCTATCTATCTATCTATCTATCTATCTATCTATCTATCTATCTATCTATCTATCTATCTATCTATCTTTTTATCTATCTATCAGGAGGACGCTGGTTCGATACCTGCTGGGGTCGGCAACATTCTTTCGTGTAGACTGATAATGAAATATTTTCTACGGTCATTCTCTCCCTTCCGCTGATTCAAGAAGGACAGTTGACAGTATCTGGCGAAAGAATGTGCACTGTACTGGTTTACCGCTTATAAGCCTGCCCAGAAAAAGTGTGGATAAGTAAACTGACCGGCT
Organism: Lucinisca nassula; assembly: GCA_963580285.1. Taxonomy (NCBI): domain Eukaryota; kingdom Metazoa; phylum Mollusca; class Bivalvia; order Lucinida; family Lucinidae; genus Lucinisca; species Lucinisca nassula. The sequence continues at coordinate 130,555,996 of OY757014.1, read as the reverse complement.
CAATAATGACCTTAAATAGTGTTGAATGGACCTTTAAACTCCAATACAAAAAATCTAGCTATCTATGCCTGCCTGCCTGTCCGCGCGCGCACCCGCCCGTCCGTTCGTCCGTCCATTTGTTCGTCTGTTCGCCTGCCTGCCTGCCTGTATACGTCTACTTGCCCGTCTTTCTGTCGGAAAGTATACCATGATTGAGTCGAACCCGTTCGTCCTCCCATAATTGCAGAAACAGTAAAATTCCTAGACTAAGACCACCTTTGGGACTGTTCAAAAGTGGTCTTTAAGACCATTTTTGAACAGTCCCAAACGTGGTCCCTGACCGCAGAGAAAATTGTATGCATAAATCGCGAAGAAAAATAACTGCACATTTCTAAATAAAATTTGTAAAGCAGAATTAGCCTTAATTTGAGGTGTAATTTTACTGTGCACGTAAAATATAGTTAGGGATAATTTTGGGATATTCAATTACTTTTATCTTGAAAATGTTTCAAGTATGAACTCATCAGGTCAGATCGATGAGCCGGTGCTAACGAGTACCCACAGCATACATGTACACTGATACATGTAGTTATAGAACATCAAAACGATATACTGAAATTACATTAAATTTTATCATATGAAGTCGCAACTGAAAGTATAATAACGCAATGCAATAAATTCGATAATCCACTAGTGGATTAAATATGCAAATTAGTTAGATACGCCCTGTAACGTTACATGTACGACCTCCTTAACGACGTCGCGTTTATTAATGGCGGAATATTAACATTTTTGTAAAAACTTTGAATAAAATGCGTTAAAAACGTCATATGATAAATAGAATTTTGCATTCGTGCTCATATATTTTTGGATTTATTAAATTCGTTGAGGAAAAGGGATCGAACGCTCGGCAGAGCCTCGCATTTTATCCCTTTTCCTCAAGTCGTTTAAGAAATTCAATAATACATGAACACTCGTGTAAGATCCTCTATTTTACTATTCCCATTATGCCCCTCACCTCCCCCCAACCCCTGACCTGGATCTATCATTTAATACCCCCATGGCTCGGGCTGCATCTGCCTCGAAAGAAAACCTTTGTTCTAAAAGTGTTCGAGCCATTGAGACTGCGTTTTAGGTGGTCTGTTTCGCATCAGCCTCACGTCAGTTGTTCGGCGTTTATATAGTAAATACACGGTTCGTGTCTTTGATAATAAAATATAATCAGTGAGCCTTAGACAATTTTATAGGGGCGAGCTTTAGCGAGCCCCTGTAAAATTGTCGCGACGAACCGTTTATATTTTATTATTAAAGACACTAATCATGTATTTAGTTTATACCGCAATTCAAAACAATCAAGGGGTTTTGCACTTATTTAGTAAATTTAAGCAAAAGGACAGCAGACATTGTGGCATGTTAAACGACATTCAGTGCTATGGCGCGCACACGTACATTGTAGTATAACGTGACGTCAACGAGTGCAAAGTGTCTGACGTCACCGCGCCAGAAAGACGTAGGAAACAACATGGGCGCTCGAATAAAAGTTTCTCAGCGCTTTAAATCATGTATGAAAATCTGCAAATAAATAGAGATCGTACTGGTGACGGACACGGTGGTGTGGCGGTATACGTCAAAAATGATATACCATGCATGCGTAGGAATGACCTTGACATTTTAAATATAGAATGTGTCTAGATAGAAGTTCGACTCCAAAATGAACGATTACTTGTAGGAAAATTTACCCCCCCCCCCTTACCTCCCAACTCTAATCAAATTGTCTTATCAAATAAAGAAAACTAGAAAACTCAATCGACATGGCCATAGATACTGGAATTCCAGATTTAATTATCCTGGGAGATTTTAATTTTGATGTCAACAAAGCTAATTCTTATATCAAAATATCTAATCTTTGTCGCCAGTTTAACCTACATCAAATGATTAGTGAACCTATTCATTTTACCGAAGGATCATCTTTTCTGATTGACTTGTTTCTGGGCTCTTCTCCACAAAATATTATTTTAAGTGGCGTTGGCGCTCCTTTTGTAAATCAGGAAATTCGATACCACTGTCCCGTATTTGGCGCTTTCAAATTTATTAAACCTTACTCGAAAGTTCTAAAAAGACATATTTGGAAATATAAAAATGGTGACTACGAGACTCTAAAACAAAAACTTCGCGATTCTGATTGGGACTCTCTTGTAAATGATGATATAGACATATATTCTGAAAATGTAGCCCAACATATCTTACAACTATCAAGCGAATGCATACCAAATAAATTTGTTAATATACGCCAATCTGATGCGCCATGGATGCATAACGAACTAAGAAAAATGATGAGGAAACGAAAACGGACATATGACAAAGCAACACGAACTAAAACAAACGAACACTGGGCGAAGTATAAAAAGATTAGGACCCAGTTGTTCAAAGCATCGTTAGCTTAACGAGCTAGTTAGTGGTCATATTGTTAACTCTCCTAGCAAGTACACTATCGAAAATTTTGGTATTTTTGCTGAAAAAAAATGTAAGCAGCTTTTGCATTTGCAAAAGCTGCTCACATTTTTTCAGCAAAAATACTAGCATATTTACCATAATAAATGATCAAAGTTTTAACGATACGTTAACTAACGACGGCGTTAGTTTTGAACAACTGGCCCCTGATATGAAACTATTAATTTATTGAGAACTTCTAAGAAAACATACTTTGAAAATCTGGCAAATAAACTTAAATTTAACAACCTAAGCAGTAAAGATTGGTGGAAAACGTTGAAAACATTCATTGCCACTCAGGCTAAATCCTCAGTACCCCCTTGAAAGAAAATGATATCATGGTTTCTGAAGATCAGGAGAAGGCTAACTTATTAAATTCATTTTTTTAAAAACACAATCCGACCTTGATGATTCTGGAAAACCACTACCACATATACGTGCAACCAACCGAAATTGTAAGTCGACGTTGGAAACTACTCAGAGCGAAGTCAAGTCAGCGCTCGAAACATTAAAGACAGGAAAAGCAGCTGGACCAGACGATATTAATAATCATATTCTAAAAACATGTGCTGCAGAGCTTTCATATCCGTTATCGCGAATCTATAATGTGTCATTTTCAACAAGCAATGTTCCAAGATCATGGAAAGAGGCTAATGTGACTCCTGTTTTCAAAACAGATGATCCTGTTGATTGTAAAAAATACAGACCCATTCCATTAATCAGTACGGTAGGAAAGGTAATGGAAAGAATAGTTCATAAACATGTCTTTAATTTGTTTAATGAAAATAATGTTATAACTTCCCTACAGTCAGGCTTTGTTCTTGGTGACTGTACTGTAAATCAACTAGTAGATATCTATAATATCTTTCGCAAATCTCTAGATAATGGTTTAGAAGGGCAATTTTCCGTGATATTAGCAAGGCATTTGATCGCGTTTGGCACAAAGGTTTACTCCTAAAACTGATGTATGTAGGTATAACTGATTCTCTTTCAGACTGGTTCAAACACTATTTGAGTGATCGCAAGCAAAGGGTTGTCCTGCCGGGTGACTTATCCAACTGGGTCATCATAACAGCTGATGTGCCCCAAGGCTCGATTTTAGGGCAAATATTACTTCTCGTTTATATAAACGACATTGTTCAGGACATAAATTTTGAAATTCGCCTTTTCGCCGATGACACAAGTGTTTATATTATAGTGGGTACTCCAGATAATGCATTGCGACAACTCAATCAAGATCTAGCTAAAATCTCGTCATTGGCTGAAAAATGGTTGGTATCATTAATGCCAGAAAAACCGAATCTATGATATTATCTCGAAACATTAACCCTCCAATACACCCACCTGTATCTTTGAATAATGAACCCATAACAGAGGTTGATAACCATAAACACTTAGGCGTAATAATAGAAACAAATGGTAGTTGGCATAAACATATTGAACTGATTACTTCGAAAGCGTGGCAACGTATTTATATTATGAGAAAACTTAAGTTCTTATTAGATATGAAAAAGCACTGGAAACTATTTACACAGCATTCATTGGACATATTTTAGAATACGCCGATATTGTAATTAGTAATCTAACAAAATACGACGAAGATGAACTGGAGAAAATACACCTGGAAGCTGCAAGAATCACCACCGGAACAACCAAATTAGTCTCTATCGAAATTCTTTACAAGAAAACGGGATTGGAAACACTTAAGTCAAGACGAAGGCAACATAGATTGATCTTGTTCTATAAAATGGTTAATAACATAAGCCCTCCTTACTTGTCCTCGCTACTCCCCCCTCTTGTTGGTGAAATCTCCAGGTATCCATTAAGAAACAGTGACCAATACCAATTAATTGATGCAAAATCTCAGCTGTACTATAATTCCTTTTTTACCGTCAGTAATACGTGATTGGAATTCTCTTGACGCCTCTGTCCATTCCTCCCAATCAGTGGCAAGTTTTAAAAGATCAATTTCAGAACTGAAAAATCATTCCTAAATACTATTCACACGGAATTCGTAGGGGCCAAATACTACACACAAGAATTAGAACAAACTGTAGCAGTCTCAATTTTGTCTTGTTTTGCAAAAAAACATAATACATAATAAGTTTTGTTCGTGTAGTGAAATCGAAGACCCATGCCAATTCTTTTTTCACTGTCCTAGATACTTAGCATAGAGACAAGTAATGACAGAAAAGATTGCCCTACACTGTCCACCGACTCTTGACACCCTGCTTTACGGTGATCAAAGACTAACAAACCAAACCAATAGTTTAATATTTGAAGCTGTGCAGGTTTACATCTTGCATACTAAAATATTCTAAAAACTTCCATCTGGTATGAGTGTTCTAAACGAAAAGTATCTCCACCTTAGTCAGCAATCATTAATGCTAAATTTGTCAAACACTCTCACTGGGATTCATGCCGTGTGACAAACTGGTCTACCCTGCATCTTGCTTTCGTCTATCTTTTCTTTTTCTCTGTGTTGATCAACAATAGTATTTTACACCTTACAACACATATAATCTAAGAATTCATAGGTTATACTAATTGATAGAGAAACTTCGTTTCTAAAATTATCACTGGTTTTTCGCATATCAATTGTTTGTACGATCTGTAAGGGACACAGATTAAAAAAAGTCTGAGACTTACTTCTGTATCCCTTTCAAATGTATGCATTTTTAAAAGACATTGTATGTAGTATTAAGTGTACCTTATATTTGAATAAAATATTGTTGAAACTAATCTCCACGAAAGAATGTTGCCGACCCCGGCAGATATCGAACTAGACTGGAAACAGTCCATTCATTTAATCATTTCACTTATAAGAATATGCTTATTTATTTTAACCCAGTTCAAAAGCAATGACTTCCATCCCATAGCACCAAATGAATGTCCAAAAGTTTTGGAGATCAGAAAGTATTAAAGAGCAGAAAAATATAAATTCATTGCTAATACAAAGGAGAAGATATTGGTTAAACTTTTGGACTGATTCTAGTCTAGTATCGAACCCGCGTCTTCCTGATCACCTGATCCGACTGAGCACAAAAACAAGAATATTTCCAGGACACACAGGCAATGGTATGCAATGACGATAATAAGCAGAAGCGCCGCCTTGGAAGGGTTAGTTAAAAGTTTTACTCTTTGTGCGCGCGCGCGCGCGTGTGTGTGTGTGTGGGGGGGTCTTCAATCGATTCTGGGTGTCCACAACTCTCGCATTTAGATCTGCCGTGGTTTACGCGTGTAATGTATTGAGTTGCATGGACGGTGGCGGTTTTCAACTCACCAGTGCATCATTTCCGAGAATAAACAAATCAAACAGATTCAGAATGCTAAAGTAAAAGAACACCTATAGTTGGACTCCGTTGGGCCCGACCAGACAGAGCACTATTACAAATATTTGGCAGGAGCGATCGTAGAGTGTGAAGCCGGATCTGCCCGCGTGTATCCTGTCAAACCAATTACAAGTACTTTTCCTTTCAAAAATAAATCCGGTGTTAAAACTATGATATCTGTCATGAGTCTGTCTTGAAAATCAATTAGAGCCATGGCTTGAGAAAATGTTCATTATAACATGGACAACAACACAGTGTACTCGCACAGTCTCATCATAGCATAATCTCCCACAGAAGCTCACACAGTCTGATCGCACAGTCTGATCATAGCATAATCTCGCAGTCTGATATAGCATAAGCTTTCTGAAAGAAGCTTTGTTGTGCCCCAGTCTTTGTCTGATTATGAAAACACGCATATTCAAATAGATGGAAAAAAATACCACAAAAAATGTAAAATATCAAATAAAAAAATCTCACTTATTTCGTATTTTTGTCCAGTGTTGACGGGGACGTTAAACCTCAAACAAACAAAGATACGTTGATAACAGTGTTCAGTCGTAATCTAATAAACAAACGAGAGTTTTATAACAGAAAACAACTACTAAAATACCGAATGAATTAAAAGCAATTAAAAGTCTTCATTTTGTCTCATTGGCTAATTATTTTGCTTTTATTTTTCTTTAACTGTACAGTAAAACGAACATTACAGACATCGCATTTCAGGGAAGGCAAGCGCGAGAGGCACGGGGTATATGGATTGCGCAGGCCAATAAAAAGCGAATAAATTTCTTTGCAGTATAACAAATAGTTTCAGGCATCCCATGTTCTCCGTCAAGAATCAAAATAACTTATAATATACATTTGGCAATGGGCTTGTACACAGGTCCGACATATCCATTTTCAAATGCAGTTGTGTATGTGTATGTGTGTGTGTGTGTGTGTGTGTGTGTTGTTGCGAAACTCAACAGATACCGCGGAATGTATGCATTGTCTGCTCGGATCCTTTTATGGGATATGACATTGCGTAATCGTTTATTGCGGTCAGTATGTCTGCCCATGTTCCCTTAAGAAATGAATAAACAAATGTTACTGTCAATAATGAAAGCAGTATGGATTATTTCATAAGTTGATTTAGCCACGCCTAACAAAAATACGTCTTAGAGCAGCATGCAGATCAAACTGGTTACCCTCACGGTGAAAACCACGAAAACACTCCTGTATAATTTTGACCCCCTCGAACCCCACTTTTATAAAGTAAAACTGGGGTTTGTAGGAGTAAACCTTATTCTCTTATTTCTGCTCTAAAATATAGATTGTGGGTATTCGTTAGAACCGCCTCATCGAGGCGGTTCTAACGAGGACCCACAATTCATATTTTGAGCAGAAATAAGAAAAATATCACAATTTTCCTCTAAAAAGTGTCACTTTTTCGGCGATAAAGGTTACAATGTATTTGTACAGTACCGCTAACGGTGAAGGTCACCAAATCAGCCGTAGTTCATCACTCAGCAATCATTCATTCAATCAAAACAATCATTCCGGAATAGCCAAACCATCGTTCAGCAATCATTCATTCATTTCGTTCACCGTTCACCGTTCAAATCATTCAAATCGATTTTGATGAACTATCGATCCAATCACTCAAATCGGTTAAAACTAAAAAGCGAATCAGATAAGTGAACGAAATGAAATGATTAAAGAGCATTATTATTATTATTATTATTACTGATGCTGTTGTTGATATTGATAAATCGCAAAGAATATTAATGTTCGTGTAAAACTTCATGGAAAATAAATGCTGAATTCACAAGTCATAAAGCAAATAAGACATATATTGCCGGCTCTGGCCACCTGTAAGTGTGTGTGTTGAGTTTATTGCCCCCGCCCAACCAACAATGTTGCCACCGTGCGGCAATTTCTTTCATCTTTTCGTGAATGTTTTTTCAGCCCCATATACAGCTACCTTTTCCAATATGTAACCATGCCTAAGCAAGATGATAGGGTTCTATACTTTAGAACACTTTAATCCCACTTTTATATAGTAAAACGAGGGTTTACAGGGATGTACATTAATTTTCTATTTCTATATAAAACATAGATTGTGGGTATTCGTAAGAATCGGTCCGCCGAAGCGGTTCTAGCCAGGACCAAAAATCTGTTTCGCATATTGCATATCATTCATCATTTTTCAAATGAAAATGTTTGAAAATTTCTGGTTTAAATGTTGATTCGGGCTGCTCGGGGCAAATATAAGGAAGATAATGAATATACTAGTAAACCCAGTTTACTCATTACGAAAACACGCCTATGCAAATACAGTGTAAATTGCGGAAAAAGGAGATTTTTAAGATTAAAAATTGCGATATTTTTCTTATTTCTGCTCAAAACATAGATTGTGGGTACTCGTTAGAACCACCTTATCGAGGCGGTTCTAACGAGCACTCACAATCTATGTTTTAGAGCAGAATTTTTATTTCTGTTCAAACATAGATTGTGGGTAATCGTTAGAACCGCCTAATCGAGGCGGTTCTAACGAATACTCACAATCTATGTTTAGAGCAGAAATGTGAAAAATAAGGTTAATTGACTCGATTCCTGATCATTACCTTCACTTCTATTTTTACCCCTGCAAATCGCAGTTTTACTCTCTAAAAGTGGGGTTCAAGGGGGTCAAACCTAATTAAGACGTGTTTTCGTGATGAACATTTAGAGTGCGGTTTAAATGTATGTTCATTACACGGAGTTGTTAACTTGATGTACGCGTAATCAAATCAATGAGCGTCATTTGCACCCGATAACAATTCGTTAACACCCGTGCGGCATGGTGCATTCTGCAGCCTCTTTAAAATGGTTAGACGGGCCTCCGTGGCCTAGTGGATAAGAGTACTGACCCTTAATCACTAGGTATCTCACCGCTGTGGGTTCGAGCCTGGCAAGGGTCACATGAGAGACGCCAAATTCTGCACCAGAAGGTCAGGCGTTTTTTCTTCGGGAATTTCTGTTTTCCCCCACCGCTGATCATTGATCGGCTCGATATGAGTGAAATAGTATTGAAAGGGCCGCGAAACTAAAAAATATATTTATTTTTCATATAGTAAATTTGAGATATTTTTTATTATTCAAACATAGATTGTGACTATTCGGCCTCGTTGAAGCTGTCCTAACGCGTACCCACAATCTATGTTTTCAAGCAAAATAAGGAAGAAATGTATACCCTGTAAACCTCACTTTTCTCCATGTATACACAATGGGGTTTTAACGGAATTGTTAGCGTGATGTCAACATAATTTACATGTGGAAAAAGTGACATATGTTTTAATTTGGTTACATTTGTCATCCCCAAATTTAATTAAAAACAATACGCATTTTAATTTTAAGAATAAGTTATTCTTAAATCAAAAAGTGTTTAACTATTTATTTATTTTATTTTATTTCATTTGTTTATTTATTGATTGTTATTTACCTGTCCATTTTTCGTAAGTTGACTGATGGTTAAATTTGTGTTTAAAAGGGATAATAACTCGAAACAGGAGCGTCTTTGATGACGGATTATGCCGGCGGCCTTTCATCAGTTGTGCTTGATCTAATTCTAAGCCGTGTTAAAAGGTAACCGCAGGGCTTAAAGCAGCGAATTGACAAATACACAGTTTGATGTGTCAAACAATAAAGTGAGGCGCGTAACGGCAAAATGAACCAGCAAGAAAGATATCGTATTTATTTATTTACTTTTAATTTTTATTTATTTATTTATTTATTTATTTATTTATTTATCATTCGATTTATAAAGTCGCAACCTTTTCATATAATATTAACACATCAGTGCCGTTGTTTTTCTCTTTTTTTTTCTAAGTTATGAACATAGAATACGGATTAAGTGTTTGGCCTTAAACGGCCTGGTCAACGCTGTTCAGGTTATATCGGGCCAGTCAGTTTATCTAACATCACATCCTGTTTAATGAGCATGTTATCGTATTGCTATATGTCACAGATTCAGGACTTACATCATTTAATTGCTATCAGATGTAATATTATGTTTTCTTCTATTAGTTTATTGAAAAGACGATTCTGACGAAAATTATTGCGTAACATGGTGCATTTACATATGAACAAACTAGTTCGAAAGACAGGAAAAAACGCAATTTTAGCACACCAATACGAAAACACGTATCTGCTGAAAACAGTGCATACCCGCTATAAACGCCTCGCACATAGATTGTGGGTATTCGTTTGAACCACCAGGGGGAGGCGGTTCTAACGAATATCAACAATCTAGATTTTCGAGCAGAAATGAGAAAAATAATGCATACGCCTTTAAATCGAGTTTTACTATTTGGAAGTGGTGTTAAGGGGGTAAAAATTACATAGATGTGTTCGGTCCCCGCCCATCGGGGCTTAAAGAAATATAAGGGCTGCATGATGTTTCCAAGCAGAGCTGAATCCGACCCGCACAAGAGTTCAGGTAAACCGCTAAGAGGATCTAAGCCTGCCTAGGCAAAGCGGTGCGAGTCGGAACGTCCATGCTTATAAACCCTATTGGTTTCATTGGGCGACAGGGCTTGAGATGTCATTTCATCTCAATGTCGGGCAAAAGTCCCACAAAATTGGAAGCAACGTCTCCAAAATGACCTTTACAGTGTTGACGGAGACGTTAAACCCCAAATCAAATCAAACAAACAAACAAACATAGCTGTGTTTTCGTGATGGGGCTGTGCTATCGTTACGTCAAGGCTCAAAGAGATCTTGCCTGTTGTCGAGTGTAAGCGTCAACATTTCTAAACATACACAATAAGTAACTCATATAACACATAACATTCATTATTTTTTTCTTATTTTAGTCAAAAACATAGTTTGCTGGTAATTGTTAGAACCGCCTCATTGAGGTTGTTCTGACAAACACAAGTTAATATTTTGGGTAGAAATAAGAGAACTATCAGATGTTTTCATTTGAATAATGCTAGTTCTTCACTGACAGCAAAGACCCTATTACAGCACATGGGCGTGTTTTCCTATGTAAATGCTCGTAGAGATATGAAAGGATAGGCACGACGTTTTCATACTGACCATATTTTAGTCGTACTTCTAAACTTCAATGGAATTTTTTTCCGTGATTTTTTTTCCGCATTACGCCCTTTTCTTAATTCTACTCCGAACGTATGTTGTGGGTGCTCGTTAGAACCGCCTAGTTGAGATGAATCTAAACAGTTCTCACAACCTACGTCTTGTAGTAGAAATAAGAAAACAATTGTAAACACCATGTTGGTCTATATAAAGTTGGGTTTACATGGTAGCTCATTTCACGGACTTGCGATTTTCCTGACCACCGATTGTAGACACTCCACAGAACCGCCTCAACTTAACAAATAATCACAATCTATGGATTAATGCAGAAATAAAAATGATCATGCCATATCCTGTAAACACCAGTGTTCACTTAAAATTCTATATATCTATTTCAGCCACTGCCTAAGGCCTCGCGGGCATTTTTGTTGACAGGAAAAGTGGGGTATTCACGAGGTGTTTGCAATACGGACTTGGTAACGTGGTTATGCATAATTATGCAAGCATTGACAAATGTATGCCAGTTATCGATTCGGGCGTATTGCTTTGACATATACACGTTATGTATGTCATGGCAACGCCAGTGTAACTTGCCATATACACATCTTACGTGAGGGGAAACACCTTTGTCTGCAATTGCCGTAAAAGGCAGTGATTCGCAGTATTTTCAACTGTAGTTGCGCTTCTAAAAAGAGGGCGGCGACAAACACCCCTTATCATTAAAACTAAGTGATAAACATTTCTGACTTAATGTTTTTTCTTAAATCCTCGACACCTTTATATTTATTTCTTTAGCAAAAATAACTATATAAATAAAAGATTACTGAAACCTGCATAAACATAAATAAAATTAAATAAAACAAATACAATTTACATGAAGCCTGCTCAGACTCTTATATTATCCGTATCTTGTTCGTTTGAACTTTTCATTCCGTATTTTAACAATAACCGTTCAATTGAATGATATCGATTAGACAATATAGGTATGATCGATTTGAACGTTGTTTTGGAAAACAGCGTTCAAATTATATATCGTTCAGCATTCAGCAGTCATTCATTCCACATAGGCAGTTTCAGCAACCAACGTTCAGGCTACAATCAACCACCATTCCGTTTGTGACTAAGATTGTTGGCGGTACTGTATAAGCATGTTTTCGTATTCCTTCTATTTAGCATGAAAGAGCTCATTACAATAACACACCCGTGTGACATAATACATTTTTACAACTTCAAAATGGCTACTTTTCTTATGAAAATCCGTGATATTCTGTTTATTTTTATACTGTAAACAAAGGTTGTGAGTGCTCGTTAGAACCAATCAAGACTTTGATCTGATATCGAATGAGGCTTTGCTGTACAAACTTATCCGAGAGTATATTTATACACTGTTTATTTAATAGCAAAAGATTATTTTAATTCCATATTATTCATTTTAACGCCTAGTGGCTAGGGTAACCCCCGTGTAACAAAGTGCATTTTTACAACTCCAAAATGGCTACTTTTCTCATGAAAATCGGTGATATTTTGCTTTTTTACAGTGCAAACTTAGGTTGTGTGTGCTCATTAGATGGAAGGCGGTTCTAACGGGTACTCACAACATATGTCCTGAAGCAGAAATAAGAAAAATAATGTTTACTCCCGCAAATCCCAGTTTTCTCTATATAAAGTGGGGTTTATGGGTGTTCATTTCATGGACGTTTCGTCTGTGGGCAGCCATAATGTGCAAAACAGAGACACTGATCTGATATCGAATGAGGCTTTGCTGTACACACTTATCCGACAATATATTTCGCTTGGTTGGTTGGTTGATTTGAGGTTTAACGTCCCCGTCAACACTGTAAAGGTCATTTTGGAGACGTTGCTTCCAATTTTGTGGGACTTTTACCCGACATTGAGATGAAATGACATCTCAAGACCTGTCGCCCAATGAAACCACTAGGGTTTATAAGCATGGACGGTCCGCCTCGCACCGCGGTTCCTGGGCTTATATATATATATATATATATATATATATATATATATATATATATATATTTCGCTTGCATCACGAAAACACGCCTATATAATTTTGACCCCCTTGAACCCCACTTTTATATATTAAAACTGTGGTTTGCAGGGGTAAACCATATTTTCTTATTTCTGCTCTAAAATATAGAAATAAGAAAATATAGATTGTGGGTACTCGTTAGAACCGCCTCACCAAGGCGGTTCTAACGAGTACCAATAATCTATATTTTGAGCAGAAATAAGAAAACTATCAATTTTTCATCTTAAAATTTTCATTTTTCCTGCAAAAAAAGGTTACAATGTATTTGTATAGGCTTGTTTTCGTGATGTGTACACTCTTATCTGACAATATATTTCGCTTGCCGCGACTGTTTAGTATGTGTTAAAGACATAAACAAACTTAATTAGCGCTTACGGTCGGCTTTTCTTGAATGATGGTGTTGATAATTACGATATACTCCATCATGTTCAGGGCACCGACACTTTGTGAACTCGCCTGAGACAACGGGATCAGATTAAGTTCAAAGTAACAGAATGGAAATTTGCAACACATTACGGAAACACGCCTATACAAATGCATTGTAAACTTTACCACCGAAAAAAAAAAAAAAAAAAAAAACACGAACATTTTAAGATGAAAAATTGTGATATTTTTCTTATTTCTGCTCAAAATACAGACTGTTGGACTCGTTAGAATCGCCTCGATTGCTCTAAAATATAGACTGTGGGTACTCGTTAGAATCGCCTCATCGAGGCGGTTCTAACGAGTACCCAAAATCTTTATTTTAGAGCAGATATAAGAAAAATATGGTTTACCCTGTAAACCCCAGTTTTACTATATAAGAGTGGGGTTCAAGGGGGTCAAAATTATATAGGTGTGTATTCTTGATGAGTCCATTAAATACTTCTAATGTTACGAAAGCGATTACTAAGCACGAATTGCGCGGCTTTGCACTGCTGAGTTAGGAGGCCTTCATGCGGACTGAACAAATTATTTGTCTTAATCGCTACGGAAGTAAGGGCGAGGATTGTGGCCACGAAAAATCGATTTAAGCCCCCCTCCCCCCAACACACACACAGTGAAATTCGTTTCACTGACCTTTTACAAGGCGGTTCTTCTGTCGCGCGGTAAATATTTCTCACGGTTTGTCTTTGAGTGTTTGTATCGCTTATATTTTTTGTTTTGGATAGCCGATTGGCCATTTTTGTGGGAAAGTAACTGTCCATTTTGCTTTCCGCCATCGATGTTTTCATTAGGGACTGTTTTTTCCTGTTTGCGTTTCTTTCCCTTTGGTGTCTCTGATGGGAGCTGTGGGTTAATTGTATCGATTCCTGATCATTGCCTTCACTTCTATTATCTAAGGCACTTCACTCTACCATCAAAATAAGGAACGACCAATATCGAAGACTGGTTTTGCACTCCAAAAACCGTATTCCTAAGCTCGACACACAATAGTAAGCGAACAAACACGATTACACTACCTATGATCGAATAAAAGTATATGGTATAAATCTAATCACCAGCTATTTTTGTATCAAATATAACAGAATGTCTGTAAGTACATAATTTAACTTTTAAATTATATAATGATAGTCCATCGCCATTTTTTCGGTTTGAGTTACTCGAAGTTTTCGTTTTAAAATACCCTTACCAGCAAGCCAATTAAAACACGGTCACGCACGCACGCACTCACGCACGTAATTGCGCTCATAAGAAACGACGAAAGACCGTTTGGTGTATAAAATAGTAAATGATGGTGTAAGTATCTTTGATCATATCAAACTATAATCGGTGAGCCTTTAACTTATTGCGGTAAAATGAACTCTTAACCGATGCGGTTTTCTTACCGTGTTTCTAAAATCTTTTCTACGGTCATTCTATCCCTTCCGCTGATTCAAGAAGGGCAGTTGTCAGTTTCTGGCGAAAGAATGTGTACTGTACTAGTTAACCGCTTACGTATAAGCCTGCCCAGGAAAAGTGCGGACAGGTAAACTGACCGACTCAAAAATGACCTAAATAGTGTTGACTGGGCCGTTAAACCCCAATACAAACAAAACTAATATTGTGATTGAAACATGCTGTTACAATGACGACCGCAAAATGCATGTATTTATTACAATTGTAGAAGTGGATTACTGTTCGCCGCAGTCACTGAATATATACAGGAATGGAATCCCGTTTTGATTCTGACATGACATTTTGTAATATAAGTGATGTAATCTGAACATAACCATAACACACCATGTGATATAGAACAATCTTCCATATCTCCAAAATTTATTTTTGCCGCACATCTAGCAGTTTAGCAATACGACATCTGTTGTCGGTTCATTAAAGTGCAAAGACGTCAAAACACAATGACACGTTGAGCAAGAATTTCGTCACAAATGGCATGTTTGTCAAAGTACAAAAACCGTTATCCATTTTTGCTTCACACAGAAAGTGGGGGCGGAACTAAACGATTACCACTGCAATCTCGCCTTCTTTAGGTTTGCGCTGCATATTCAAAAATGTCATTAACATTTCGTCAGTTGTCTGAAGGTTTCGGCCAATCAGCTGAGAAAGATTATCTACGCAATTGTTCCGCCTACAATGTCAGTGATGTTTAGAAGCACGTGATGGAAACTTCATCCCTGTGCGTCTTTGATTTTCGTTGCAAACAGCATTAAACTTGCGACGGGGAGAAGTCTTATTGCTAAACAGCTGGTTGCGTGGTTGTAAATCTTCTCTATACATACATTGTAAGTGCTTGTTAAAGCCGTCTCATTTAGGGGGTTCTAACGAGCACAAGTTCTGTACATGTTATCAATTTAAAATCTTATTATTAAAATAAATACCCCTGCAAACTACTGTTCCGTATATAAAGTGGGGTTTATAGCCAGTCTGGCCCAGAAAACATGTACACTCCATATTTCCAAGTTCTTTGGTGTAGTCCTTGCTTCCAAAGGATAACCCTTTCTAGAACATTTGACGTCACTACAGCTGGTGTCTAGGAAAGTGTGGCGGCCGTAAAAGTCTTCCTGCCCTACATCATAGTGTTATTTATATTTTCTTGTCCTTTGGGATCATTGATTCCATTGTGGAATTTGTGAAAATATTTTAGGGTCACTGATGAGACCTAAATGGCCGAAACTAGCTAGGCTGGCCCAGAAAACATGTCCCTCCATATTTTCCAGTTCTTTGGTGTATTCATTGATTCTAAAAGATAACTCTTTCTAGAACATATTTGACGTCACTACAGCTGATGTCTGGGAATGTGTGGCGGTCGTAAAATGTCTCCCTGCCCTACATCATAGTGTAGTTTATATTTTATTGTCCTTTGGGATCATTGATTCCATTGTGGAATTTTGAAAATATTTGAGGGTCACTGATGAGGCCTAAATGGCCGAAACTAGCTAGTCTGGCCCAGAAAACATGTGCACACCATATTTTCCAGTTCTTTGGTGTATTCCTTGCTTTCAAACGATAACCCTTTCTAGAAAATATTTGACGCCACTACAGCTGGTGTCTGGGAATGTGTGGCAGCCGTTAAAAGTCTCCCTGCCCTACATCATAGTGTAGTTTATATTTTCTTGTCCTTTGGGATCATTGATTCCATTGTGGAATTTTGAAAATATTTGAGGGTCACTGATGAGGCCTAAATGGCCGAAACTAGCTAGTCTGGCCCAGAAAACATGTACACTCCATATTTTCCAGTTCTTTGGTGTATTCCTTGCTTCCAAAGGATAACCCTTTCTAGAACATATTTGACGTAACAACAGCTGGTGTCTGGGAATGTGTGGCGGTCGTAAAAAGCCCCCCCCTGCCCTACATCATAGTGTAGTTTATATTTTATTGTCCTTTGGGATCATTGATTCCATTGTCGAATTTTGAAATTATTTGAGGGTCACTGATGAGGCCTAAATGGCCGAAACCAGCTAGTCTGGCCCAGAAAACATGTACACTCCATATTTTCCAGTTCTTTGGTGTATTCCTTGCTTCCAAAGGATAACCCTTTCTAGAAAATATTTGACACCACTACAGCTGGTGTCTGGGAATGTGTTGCGGCCGTAAAAAGTCTCCCTGCCCTACTTCATAGTGTAGTTTATATTTTCTTGTCCTTTGGGATCATTGATTCCATTGTGGAATTTTAAAAACATTTGAGGGTCACTGATGAGGCCTAAATGGCCGAGACCAGCTAGTCTGGCCCAGAAAACATGTACACTCCATATTTTCCAGTTCTTTGGTGTATTCCTTGCTTCCAAAGAATAACCCTTTCTAGAACTATATTTGACGTCACTACAGCTTGTGTCTGGAAATGTGTGGCGGCCGTAAAAAGTCTGCCTGCCGTACATCATAGTGTAGTTTATATTCGCTTGTCCTTTGGGATCATTCATTCCATTGTGGCATTGTGAAAATTTTGAGGTTCACTGATGAGGCCTAAATGGCCGAAACTAGCTAGTCTGGCCCAGAAAACATGTACACTCCATATTTTCCAGTTCTTTGGTGTATTCCTTGCTTCCAAAGGATAACCCTTTCTAGAACATATTTGACGTAACAACAGCTGGTGTCTGGGAATGTGTGGCGGCCGTAAAAAGCCCCCCCTGCCCTACATCATAGTGTAGTTTATATTTTATTGTCCTTTGGGATCATTGATTCCATTGTCGAATTTTGAAATTATTTGAGGGTCACTGATGAGGCCTAAATGGCCGAAACCAGCTAGTCTGGCCCAGAAAACATGTACACTCCATATTTTCCAGTTCTTTGGTGTATTCCTTGCTTCCAAAGGATAACCCTTTCTAGAAAATATTTGACACCACTACAGCTTGTGTCTGGGAATGTGTTGCGGCCGTAAAAAGTCTCCATGCCCTACTTCATAGTGTAGTTTATATTTTCTTGTCCTTTGGGATCATTGATTCCATTGTGGAATTTTAAAAACATTTGAGGGTCACTGATGAGGCCTAAATGGCCGAGACCAGCTAGTCTGGCCCAGAAAACATGTACACTCCATATTTTCCAGTTCTTTGGTGTATTCCTTGCTTCCAAAGGATAACCCTTTCTAGAACTATATTTGACGTCACTACAGCTTGTGTCTGGAAATGTGTGGCGGCCGTAAAAAGTCTGCCTGCCCTACATCATAGTGTAGTTTATATTCGCTTGTCCTTTGGGATCATTCATTCCATTGTGGCATTGTGAAAATTTTGAGGTTCACTGATGAGGCCTAAATGGCCTAAACTAGCTAGTCTGGCCCAGAAAACATGTACACTCCATATTTTCCAGTTCTTTGGTGTATTCCTTGCTTCCAAAGGATAACCCTTTCTAGAACATATTTTTCAATGGTGTTCATTACACGAACCCGCTATCGTGATGAGAGCTCCTTTTACGCGGACGTCGACATAAACCTTGAGCCCCGCCAAGCGAATTTGTGTCTTCGAGCATTCCATCATGACAAATTATTACTGCGCATGCCCAGCCATTCAGAGGGGCCAGGGATATGGCTCTCTGTCTGAAGGTTCCTCTTGATTTACTGCTTGTATGAGCAAGCAGCGAAGGTTCTGGCGAGACTCGCATAGGCGATAAGTACCAAAATCGCTTGACGGGGCCCAAATAATGATGCAGCTGACGTCATCAAAAACGCATTTGTGCACTGACTATGAGTTAAAGCCTGCACATAAAGAGAAAATAAAGCTCGGCATTTCATGCGAATTGTCTGCTTAGCAGACAATTCACATGAAATGCCAAGCTTTATTTTCTCTGAAAACCAAAGATAGATTTTTTACCACAAATGTAATTCTTATTTGTAGTTCTTTAAAAGTTAAGCATTGCAAGTGGGCATTTAAGTATTAAGCTCTAGCAGGCGGTATACCACTCATTGTACAAAATTCTTATCAAGAACACTGTATTAGCTACTGCATGAATTCTCTAGGGAACCAAGAGCGAGTTTGAATTCAAAATATCCAGGGTCAACGGGCCATCTGT
This sequence comes from Lucinisca nassula, assembly GCA_963580285.1. Lineage (NCBI taxonomy): Eukaryota > Metazoa > Mollusca > Bivalvia > Lucinida > Lucinidae > Lucinisca > Lucinisca nassula. The sequence goes on along the minus strand of OY757014.1, from coordinate 130,537,171 downwards.
GTTCGAGCAATTGAAGTTTCACTTTGGGATAAAACTGTACTCTTAACCCTCATCTTGCTGAATATTCATTTAAGCCACTCCCATTTATGTCTATCAACCAATCAAATTACTTGATGTAATTTATTGCTAAAATTCATAAACTGAATGCCAAACAGTGTAGATCCTGATGAGATGGCTTCTTCAAGCCATCTGATCTGGATCTAGACTGTTTGCAAAGATAGTGGTTGTCGTGAACAGCACGATAAGGGTTACTTTGTCATTTGGGGAGGAAAATCGACAGTTTTGTGATCGGAAATTTTGTATTACGGCGACGCGTCAGCGGAGCCGTTAAACGGACTTTCGGACCGTCAAACCGACAATTTAACTTTCCAAATGACAAAATAAATTGTCAATCCTGTTATCGCCAATCTAATGTACGTAATCTCTTTTTTTTTTTTTTTTTTTTTGAACAAAAATGCTCTCTGCCTAAAGTCAGCTGCGTAAAAACATATATCAACCAATGAAAAGTCACGTTACATGATGACGTCGAGTATCCATCAGCATATCGAAGAATATTTAACGTTTGTCAAATATACGCAATATACATACGCAAATGCTTTATAATGTGCTTTTAACTGGTCTCATTTGCACATTTTTCTGAGAATGGACCCATGGTTCACCTATCTGGTATTAAGATAAGTGACCCATAACGAAAACATGCCTATATAATTTTAACCCCCTTGAACCCATCTTTTATATTGTAAAACTGGGGTTTACAAGGGTAAACCTTATTTTTCTTATTTCTGCTCTAAAATATAGATTGTGGGTACTCGTAAGAACCGCCTCAATGAGGCGATTCTAACGAGTACCCACAACCCATATTTTGAGATTTCTGCTCTAAAATATAGATTGTGGGTACTCGTTAGAACCGCCTCAATGAGGCGATTCTAACGAGTACCCACAACCTATATTTTGAGAAGAAAAATATCACAAGTTTTCATCTGAAAATTTTCGTTTTTGCGGCGATAAAGTTTACAATGTATTTGTATAGGCGTGTTTATCAGTTATAGTGAGAACTTAATTTATTTTTCCTGACATCGCCCCAAGGTCTACCACCCGTGTGATTATGTTCCCTATAGGTCACCAGTTGTTTTCAGTGATGTACAAAAATGATACCAGTGATAATAAGATGTCCTATAAAGTAAACGGTTCTCACACTTGGTCCGGATCTTTATTCTAATAAGTAGATTTGGGACGAAATACAGTATTTTGAAGGCAATCCGATATGTCACGCGAACTTTGCATTGCGACAACATGAGTACAACCACACGCAAAGCTGTTTTGTTTGTTTTTGTTGGAGTTTAACGACATGTCAGCCCTTGTGCATTACGTAAACATGCCTATACAAAACATTGCCACCTTTATCGCCGAAAAAATGAAAAATTTATGATGAAAAATTGTGATATTTTTCTTATTTCTGCTCAAAATATAGATTGTGGGTACTCGTTAGAACCGCCTCTATGAGGTGGTTCTAACGAGTACCCACAATATATATTTTCGAGCAGATATAAGAAAAAATAAGGTTCACCCTTGCAAACCCCAGTTTTACTATTTAAAAGTGGGGGTTCGAGGGGGGTAAAATTATATAGGCGTGTTTTCGTGATGGCATGTCGTTTCCATGAGAAAACGGAGAAAAGAGATAGAAGAGATAGTAGAATAGATGCAAGGCAGGGACACGGAAGAAAAAGAAAAGGAATGACTGTGGTTGGTTGGTTGATTTGAGGTTTAACGTCCCCGTCAACACTGTAAAGGTCATTTTGGAGACATGGAATGACTGTGGAGAAAAGGATTTGATTTGAATTATTGTTCTTGGTTAAACGACACGTCAGCCCATGTGGGTCATTTTGTATCGCCCTCAGAGAAAGGGAGAAGAGGGATAGTAGAGAAGATAAAAGAGAGGGCCAGGGAAGTGGAGGAAAAGGAATGGAAGTGTAGAAAAAGAAAAAATAAAATCACCCACCCTCTGTCCTTTCTTGCTGCAAGAACAGCAGGCCTTGCCCTTGCCCAACTGTAAGTCATTAACAGTTGGACGCCCTAGTGACGCAAGATAGACGTCACCTTTGCCTCACCCAACCAATCCCTGTTTTGATGGGGAGCCTCTGCAAACAAGTAATCATACAAGATTTGAATATGAAACACTCGGTTTTATAGAGTATGTTCATGAGCAGTAATACATTAGACAATGTGGCATATACTTGCATATTCCAACCAATCCGAGTAGGACCCATTAATCCCAAAGGGCCAAACAAAAAAAAAATAAAATGAAATAAATAAAAAAATAAATAAAGAAAGAAAGAAAATAAACAAGGAAAGAAAGAAAATAAACAAGGAAAGATATGACACAAAGTGCCATATCAAATGACTCGATTGTGATTGCATTGCACTATTTTGGAAAGGAACAGGCAATGAAATCGTATTATTCCACCGTTCAGTTATAAACTTATAAACTAGAAGTATTTGACCGTGTCGACTGGAATCTGTGCTGTATCATATTCACCATGACCGATTGTCTTGTCAGTTTGATCATGTTTGTGGAAACCTGTGTTGAATTTCATAGTGTAACAGAGTCATCTTTCGATAATGACTGATCAATGGGCCCAGCTTAAGGGATATAACTAAAAAGAAGTGGAGACAATGGTCAGGAATCGATACCATTAACCCACAGCTCCCAACAGAGACACCAAAGGGAAAGAAACACAACGATGAAACAACAGACCCCAACGGAAACACCAACAGCGGAAAGCCAAAAGGACAGTTACTTTCCAATGAAAATGACCAAAGGCTATCCAAACTAAAATAATATAAGCTACACAAACACCCAAAGACAAACCATAACAAAAATAAACCGCGACAGAAGAACTGCCTTGGAACGGTCAGCGGAAACGAATTCCACGGGGGGGGGGGGGGGGGGGGGGGGGGCTTAAATCGATTTTACGTGGCCACAATCCTCGCCCTTACTTCCGTCGCGATTAAGACAAATAATTTGTTCAGTCCGCATGAAGGCCTCCTAACTCATCAGTGCAACGTCTCCGTGGACACAAAAATCAAACAACCACAGAGATAAAACAACGGTGAGGACTCGACAGCAAGAAACATCTGAAATGCAGGAGCAAAAGAAAACCAACAGTTAGACTGCGATAAGCCCGACCAGAGACAGAGCATCAGGTACCAACCAACATAAGCCTTTACGTTGGAACCTTCATAGAATCTGAGGTATGGACTCTTTTCAACACCAAGGACAACAGGAGTCCATTTATTCCGTGCGTGTTTATATGTTATTATTATTATTATTTACTCAATCATCGTTTTCAATATTTATTAGTTTTACTGGTGAATTTTCAGCGAGTGTTTATTCATTTTTTCCAACACATATATTACAATAATAATCATAATAACAATAATAATCAAATTCATAATACTTGTTGTAAAAGTAGTAGTAGCGGTTGAAGTAATGGTGGAAAAAGTAGTAAGTATAATTATTATAATCATCGTCTGGATTATTGAAATTATTATTATTATTGTAGTAGCAGTAGTAGTAGAAGTAGTGGGAGTAGCAATAAAAGTAGTTTTGTTTGTTTGATATGAGATTTAACGTCCCCGACAACAATATTTAGCTCATTTTTGAGATGCTGCTTCCAATTTTGTGGAAGATTTACCCTACATTGAGATACAATGACATCTCAAGTCCTGCCACCGAATGAAACAAATACATGAATAGGGTCTATCAGACCGATTGGCGCCGTTTTGCCTGAGCAGGCTAGTAGTTGTAGCTAGAGTATAATAATTATTATAATTGTTTTAGTATTAAAATAATCATTATCATAAGTGGCAGAATTAGTGGTAGTAGTTTGCTTGAATCCCCGTCAACACTATTTAGGTCATTTTGGAGACGTTGCTTTTAGTTTTATGAAGCTTTTTATCCCACATTGAGATGAAATGTCATCTCATGCCCTGACGCCCAAACAATCAAAAATGTTTATATGTAGGGGCTGTCCGATACGCACCATTTTGCCTGGGCAGGCTTAGACCCTTAAAGCGGTTTACCAGTACTCATGTGTGATCGGTTTCAGCTCTGCGTGGTGTTACGAGCCAGGCGTAGCAGAAAGAAAAAGCAAACAAGCCTTTTAGAAAAGTTTAACAAAATTTATTTACAAAGTATCTTTAACCTGTAGAAGTAAGAAAATTAAATGTACTTAGCTCTGTTATGAAATATCCTTGAATGAATCTATTTTCCTTGATCCCACAGAATCCACAGTCCGAAATGAAATATAACCTTTAACAATCCAGAAATAACTTTGTTATAAACCCGAACATCAAACTCCAAAGTAGAAGTAAAACAAAGATCAGAAATCGATACAATTAACTTACTCCACCCATCAAAGACACCAAAGGGAATGAAACACAAACATTAAGGGACCAGACCATAATGGAAACCTAAATAAAGGAAGGCCATAAGGACAGTTACTTTCCCACAAAATGGCCATATGGCCATCCAAAATAAAAAGGCACAAGTGATACACACAGTAACAAACAACAACATAAATAAATCGCCACAGAAGAACCGCCTTGGAACGGTCAGTAGAAAGATTTCCACTGGGGGGCATAAATCGATTTTACGTGGCCACAATCCTCGCCCTTACTTCCGTCGCGATTAAGACAAATAATTTGTTCAGTCAGCACGAAGGCCTCCTAACTCATCAGTTAAAACATCTCAGTGAACACAAATAATCAAACAACCACAGAGGTGAGACAACGGTGAGGACTCGACAGCAAGAAATCACTGGAATGCTGGAGCAAAAGAAAACCAACAGTTAGAATCCGATGGGCCCGACCAGAGACAGAGCATCAGGCACCAACCAACATTACCTTGAATTAGATCTCTCTAATTCTCAATAAGCCTTTACGTTGGAACCGTCATAGGATCTGAGGCCTGACCCACAGGCGTGGCGTGCAATTAAAGAGGGAAGCAAAGTTGCCAACCGTGATTGGGTTAACTACCATGCATGCAGTCTGTCGTATAATATCCATATTGTACCCAATCTTTTTATATCGAAGAATGATTTTACGAAATTGGGTGCTAAAGTCATTGCGGTTATATGTTTTTCTGAATTTATATACTAAGTCACCATAAAATTCGGGTTCCGATAGACCTTGTTGCAGAAGAGATTTAAGTCCAATATTGAATTTTGAAATCAAATCAGAATGGCGTCTATAAAATTTTGAAACGGTTTTGCGTAGTTTATGGTACCGATAACCCTGATTAAGAAGTTTAGCCGTTAATAATTTATTACGAGTGTTGAAGTCAGTTACATGACTACACACTCTAGCAAATCGAATAAATTGTGAAATATAAACGCCATAGGATGGCGCAGGAGGAACATCACCATCCAAAAAAGGAAAATTTACAATCTCAAAATCAAAGTCATCGCGTTTATCATAAATTTTGCACGAAACAAACCCATCTACAATAGATAGATGTAAATCCAAAAACAGGGCCTCGGTATCAGAAGAATTTGCTTTATTTAACTGAAGGTCTGGGGGGTAAATCTGACTGATCATACCATCGAAATAGGTATTATCAATATTTAATAAATCATCTAAATATCTAGAAGTGGAGCTAAAAGCTTCAATAATTTCAGATTGGTTATCAATGGAAAGCGACAACATGAAGTCTCTTTCATAAGAATACAAGAATAGATCAGCCACAAAAGGTGCGCAATTCGTACCCATCGGAATGCCCACAATTTGTCTAAATAACTAAGTACCGAATCTAATATAAATATTGTCAAGTAGAAAGTTGAGGGCATCACACACCTTCTGACATGACCAAAGTGTATAATTCTTATGCTCTTTAGAAGTGATTTTGTTTGTATTGGAGTTTAACGGCCCAGTCAACACTATTTAGGTCATTTTTGAGCCGGTCAGTTTACCTATCCACACTTTCCTGGGCAGGCTTATACGTAAGCGGTTAACCAGTACAGTGCACATTCTTTCGCCAGAAACTGACAACTGCCCTTCTTGAATCAGCGGAAGGGAGAGAATGACCGCCTTTAGAAGTGAAAAATGCATTTCTGACATTACATGCAAGATAGAGAGAATCTTCTCTGTGAAAAGCACATTCAATTAAATCAATAAGCTTTTCTTTTATAAGATTATGAGGAAGTGTAGTGTAAAGAGTGGAAAAATGGTAAGTAGACAGACTTGAAGCACGAAAATGTCTGGATTTCAATTTATTTAAAACCTCATTCGATTTTTTTTATAGACCAAAACAGATTTTTTTCTGATCTTTCAAAGACTTTATCACAACATTTAATCACATGCGTTTTAATAGCAGTCAGACAGGAAGTTAATAATTTAGAAAGTTCAGTGGTAATGCAAGAGCTAGAATTTGCAATAAACTGTGCTTTGTAAGGTCCGACTCAAAGTCTGAGAAAAATCAAGCTCTTTTATAGACCCTAAGATTTCTCTAGAACATTCCAGAGATCTGTGAATAAGATTAGGTAATTTTAAAGAAACAATGCAACCCAGGACATTCTGGAAGATTCCAGAGTACTTTTCCTTGTAAACAAGTTGTTGTCAAATATATGACTCATTTCCGGAATATTCTTTAACAAGATATTAATAGAATTATTGGTCACCCATTCGGGTCAAAGTGGGGATCAGAGAAATAAATTATTATACATAACAGTGGAAACATTATGCAGCACATTTTATTTCTGCAAAACACCGATGGGCAGGAGCCCATGTTGTAGTAGTAGTAGTAGTAGTAGTAGTAGTAGTAGTAGTTTAATTCTTTTCATCATCGTTTCCATTATAAACATTTTGATCAGTAGTTGTTGTTGTGATATTATTATTATTAGTTTTCATTATTTATTTTATTATTTTTATTATTATTATTATTATTATTATTATTATTATTATGTACATTCCTACAAACAATATTTGCTAGTTTTTATCGAATTTCGTTTTCATCACGTAACATGCTCTTGTAGTGCCCTTATAAATCCGATTTTATGTTATTTACATTATTTTGACAATATTTCAACCAACAACCTTCAATTGAATTGTTAGAAATAGAAGTGGGGGCAATGATGCAATAAATGCAATTTTTACAGTCAAGAAACTCAGCATTATCTGATTATTATCGATGAATTGTAAATATGTTTACTGTCCTTTTGAAATTCATTTGAAACAAATGAGAAGCATAATAAAACGATATCTTGTGGACTGCTTGATATTAATTTTTGTGACTAAAGTGCTTATAGCAGTTATACGTCTTCTAAGTGAGCATATCCACAGTCAGGGCACAGTAAAATGTACAAGTTGGTAAGTTTGAAACACAACTTCCCATACAAAGTGTCAAATAAGTTCCTTACGCAACCTTATAATATTCATCAACTGATCTTTTTATATGGTACTCGAGTAGGTAAAATAATCAGAGTCAATCTTTATGCTATCAATCAAAATGTGATATGCAACCTTTTCTTGCTGAACAGCTAGAAGAGCATGTAAAATCTTCATGTAATAATTGCTGCATTACAAGAAGTACTTGTGTAAAGAAAATGTGTTAGAATTGCCGTGTTGAAGTCTTAAACTCTAATATCAGTGACATGAACAGTTAAGGCGTATCAACAGTTTCGAGTCTCAAAAATAAATAAATAATAAAATGGAATAAATATATTCTGCACAATGGTGAAGTACAGGGACGCCTCTTACAGCAACCATACGACACTTTACTCCGATTACAGTATTGTTTTCAATGTGGTTAGTTGATGTACATGAATACATGTATGTAGTTTCGGTGACTGACAGATATAGTCATTGGGGACATGGCCAAATGACTATACATCGACACAGTATTGGTCAACTCTGGCACACTGCACACAATACGGTTTTTGCTATGGCCGAAAAAGACAAAATGGCACCACAGCTTCAATTGTAGTGAAAAGGACAAGATAATACTTGTCCAGCGCATCAATGACGTTATCTCCAGGCTTTTCGATAAGTGAGGTTCCCATCTACGTATAACCTGACTGTTTGGCGGGACGGAAAGTGCACACTCACTCACCGACACACTCACTTACACTCACAAGTTTACAAGGGAGGTGATCTCGTAAATCAACTAAATTATTATTGACTGTTTCAATGCAGTAAGCTTGAACTGCGCATTTGTTTGCAGTTGCGTGCGTTCGAGCCAGGATGGGTATGAACGTTCCATAAATGCAGCTAGTTCTTCTGTTGCGATTCATTTATGTTGTTGTTTGTTACTTACTGTGTGCATCACTTGTGTCTTTTCATTTTGGATGGCCATGTGGCCATTTTGTGGGAAAGTAACTGTCCTTATGGCCTTCCTTTGTTTAGGTTTCCATTATGGTCTGGTCGCTGAATGTTTGTATTTCTTTCCCTTTGGTGTCTTTGATGGGTGGAGTAAGTTAATTGTATCGATTCCTGATCTTTGTTTTACTTCTACTTTACATGTGGAAAACATCAAAAATTTTATTATCCAAACATAAACCTTAAATTGTCAATTGTAACATGACAGATAGATTGAGAAAACTTTTTTACACCATTGCGAGTCAGCTACAGTAGGACGGAAAAGTACCAGATGGATTTACGAAGAAGGCATGTGTTTTCAAGTGAAGTAGGATAAGTAAAATGAGAAGCCATGCATTTCCAAATTATATTTCACAAGTAAAATGTAAAAAAAAAATATGTTTTTCACTGGGGAAATACAACACTTTAAATATGATTTTTGGATATAGTGGTTCTTACATGTGCGGTCATTCCCTGTGACATTTATGAGCTTTTGACGAGCCATAAATTTCTTATGGTGTATCAAATTGCCATTTGGTTTGCCTTTGCGTTGTGAAGCAAAAAAAAAAAAAAAAAAAAAATACGTTTTTGACATGGACATCGTCATGATGTGACTTGTTCCCGCCAAAGTGTTATTACACGTATGGTCATATGATTTTATGACAGGGCGTTTTGCAGTGAATACAACGACCTCGTTTGATAAAAAAATAAATGTACTACATATTAATTTCTAGGAACTCTTCTGTGTGACATTGCACACATAAAAAGGATATATGATTTTTCATCAAATGAACCCCAGATTCCAGTATTTTCCAGAGTGACGTAGCCACGAGTGAAAATACCAGTTTTGGTGTTCAGGAGTGAAATAAATATGATCTTACACTGACAAATAAAGTTAATAATAAGTTTGATCTTACACTGAAAAAAATTTTTTTTACATGCTTCAAAACAGTAATATTTAACTTACGTACCCACAAAGAAAACTAACTTTGTTCCTGATCGTTTAGCGTCAATTTGGGTTGAACATATTTATTATGACAGTAACATCATTCCAATATGAGACAAATATATTCAGTTTGGTATTAGAACAGAAGTACAAGTACTTATATAGTTCTTCTCCCAGAAACAAATGATATTTATCACTTGACGTCGCGTCTGAGTATGTAATAACGCCATGTAATATTTTCGATAATCCACTAGTGGATTAAACATGCAAATTAGCTAGATACGTCCCGTAACGTTACATGTACGACGTCCTTAACGACGTCGCGTTTACTAATGGCGGAATATTTATATTTTGTGTAAACAATCGTGAATAAAATACGTTTTAAATGTCATGTGATAAATAGAATCTTGCATTCGTGCTCATTTATTATTCAATTTATTAAACTCGTTGAGGAAAAGGGATAAACTGCTCGGCAAAGCTCCTGCTCGAATTTTATCCTTTTTTGTTTTTCATAAATTCAGTGATACAAAGACACTCATATAAAGGGTAAACGTACTGGCGAGTTACAAACAATTTAGTGGTATCCAACGTGTTTATTGTATACGTATAATATTGGGTGTAAACGAAAAGTTTGCATCTTAGAAATGGCCTTGGATGACAGTATCATGAATGGTTGCTGAAATAACTGAAAGAGGAATTTCCCAAAGAAGTTGCGGACTTATCTAACGTCGCGTGGCATCAGCGCCAAACAATCACTTCATTAAAGTCTTCGTGACACGTGATCGGGCTAAGCGTCAATTCTAACACAGGTTATTTATTTTCAATCATCTACACGTGACAATGGAAAATCTTATCTAAAATAAGATTTGAAGAAAAATGTTGTGCCAAACATAAAAATAATATTGGTATAACCATACCAGCACCATAAGTTACATATAAAATGGGTGTCATATAAAATAGTGCTACCTAGATGCGTTTAAAAGCAGAATGTGTAAGAAATGGTGAAACGTAGAGCTGAAAATCTGTTGTATTGCGTACCTGTATCGATTTTGCATTAATGCGGTTTGCCAAGATACTAAAGATGAATGTGCTTTCAATAGCGTTTGCGAGTCAGTCAACTGTCGTGTTGGTGACGAAGAGTACAGTCAGGTATTCATTTATTTTTGCTGATGAGAAGCTAATTAAGTTAACATTTATTTAGTTCACCGTTTTGTCCAAAAGATGGACTTCAAAAATACTAGAGGAAATAAATGTTAAAAAATGACGTCGTAAGTCAGAACGCCGAAGCCCGATTTCTTTATGGATGGGACTTCATCTCGACTTAATTATACTGCCAGCCAGGTCAAGTTAGCAGAACAGCAGAACGAGCAGAACGAAATGGTCAAGTTAGCAGAACAGCAGAACGAGCAGAACGAAATGGTAAAGTTAGCAGAACAGCAGAACGAGCAGAACGAAATGGTCAAGTTAGCAGAACAGCAGAACGAGCAGAATGAAATGGTCAAGCTAGCAGAACAGCAGAACGAGCAGAACAGATTGGTCAAGATAGCAGAACAACAGAACAGCAGAACGAGCAGAACGAAATGGTCAAGTTAGCAGAACAGCAGAACGAGCAGAACGAAATGGTCATGTTAGCAGAACAGCAGAACGAGCAGAACGAAATGGTCAAGCTAGCAGAACAGCAGAACGAGCAGAACGGATTGGTCAAGATAGCAGAACAGCAGAACGAGAAGAACGAAATGATCAAGCTAGCAGAACAGCAGAACGAGCAGAACGGATTGGTCAAGATAGCAGAACAACAGAATAGCAGAACGAGCAGAACGAACTGGTCAAATAAACATTAGAGCAGAACGAGTAGAAAATGGTCATATTAGCAAAACAACTAAACCAACAGAAGAAATGGTCAAGTAAGCAGAACAACAGAACAAGAAAAAAAAAAAACAAGACTACATACAAAGTATCTTCAAAAGATGATGTAGTAAGAGCTCCAAGCTATTGAGATTGAGTAATAGGTGGTCTGAAAGTACCAAAAATTTAAGCCATAACCCTTTTAAGATCAACATATTGGAAGGTAGAAAACAGATGTTTCCCAACTTTTACGTCTTGCAAAAGATTCGAAATTATGGGATACATTTAGGTACTGTTGCGCTTATTCGAAATTTGCTGAATGGCCATGTTAAATGACAGGATTCGAAATTTAAGATACACTGACAACTCAAAAAAGCATTTATTAACCATAACTGACCACACAATATAAGGTTATGGCAAATTCACCATGCTTTCAATATCTACTGGCATTTTCTGAGTCGAGACATGGTAAAAAGTACCTTAATTTATTGTATATCACTGTGTGACAGAATGCTGTGGAAAGCTATGTTTTTTCTCCAGTGCAAAATGTCTTTATATTTTATGATTTATGATATATGCACTACAAACAAAGTATTTGCAAAGTCAAAAACAATTTTGGCCATTTCTGATGTGCTGAAGCAGCAGTTCAAAGTCATTAACATGGAGAACTCTCTGACGAATCAAATACACACAGTCCCGAATTTATGGGTGAGTGAGCGGGTGAGTGTTTGAGTTTTACGTCCCATCAACAGTTAAGGTCATATGGAGACGGGACCTCGGTTTAAAGACTCATCCGAAAGTCTGGAGAAGCCCGGGATCGATCCTGCGATCCCTGGTTTACAAGGCGAGTAGCGTAACCACTACACCACGGAGGCTTCTATGGTTTATGGGTGGGGATCTCAATGGTTTCTGAGATAAATGGCATTTAATGAAGTGGAGAGGGTGGGGCATGTCCCCGGCACATCCCGGGGACCCACAGGTTTGTGTCACTTAATGTGTCTTATCATAAGGAACAAGAATATATATGGTTTAGGGGTGGGGATCTGAATGGTTTCTGAGATAAATGGCCTTTTATGAAGTGGAGGGGGTTGGGCATGGCCCTGGCACATCCCGGGGGACCACCAAGTTGGTGTCACTGACTGCAACTTATCATAAGGAATGATAATATATATGGTTTAGGGGTGGGGATGTCAATGGTTTCTGAAATAAATGGCATTTAATGAAGTGGAGGGGGTGGGGAATGTCCCCGGCACATCCCGGGGGACCCACAGGTTGGTGTCACTTTATGCGTCTTATCATAAGGAACAAGAATATATATGGTTTAGGGGTGGGGATCTGAATGGTTTCTGAGATAATGGTCTTTTATGAAGTGGAGTGGATGGGACATGTCCCCGGCACATCCCGGGGGACCCCCAGGTTGGTGTCACTTAATGCATCTTATCATAAGGTACATGAATATATATGGTTAAGGGGTGAGGATCTGTAAGGTTTCTGAGATATAAGGCATTTTATGAAGTGGAGGGGGTGGGGCATAGCCGGGCACAACCTAGGGAACCCCCAGGTTGACATAAAAGCATATGCCTAAGAGAAGTTTACTCAAGGAACATTTCTATGTAAATTTTGTCAAACTATCTGCAATGACTTGGCAGTAAATGCCCTTTTTCAGTTTTCCACATTATAAGTCAATGGAAACTCTAAGTTGCCATAGCAACAAAACTGAAAGGCCAAATTTCATACAAAAACACAAAAACTGTAAAGGCAAAAATGGTGAATATTTTCATAAAGTCTCAGCCTCCTAGAGCATATGGTTGCTGAGGAGATGATTTTTAAGTATTTTTTTTCTATTTTTTGCATTTTGGTTTCCATGGCAACCAACAAAAATAAGCAGTAGGCCTAAAATCATATGGCAGATAGTAGATTGCCTATGGAACACTTCTATGAAAGTTTTGTCAAAATATCTGCAATGACTTGGCAGTAAATGCAATTTTTCATTTTTCCCCATTATAAGTCTATGGAAACTCTAAGTTGCCATAGCAACCAAACTAAAAAGCCAATTTTCATAAAAAAACACAAACTTTCAATCCCCCAGCCCAATGATGCTACAGATAAAATGTGGGCCCAATCGGCCCGGTGGCTTCAGAGGAGATGTCGTTTGAAAGTGTTAACGACGACGCAGACGCAGACGACGACGGACAATGTCCATCCTATAAGCTCCCCAGGAGCCTTCGGCTCTGGTGAGCTAGAAAAGTTCACTGTTTAACATACAATTCACATTCAAATGAAAATTCCTCACTGGTGTATATGGAGCTAAACTTTTTGATGAAATCATCATCATCATCATCATCATCATCATCATTGTCATCAATGGCAATATCATCATTTACAGTATTTATTGTCGGTGCCATAATCCAAATATTTAAAATATGAGCATTTAGTATATAAACACCATATGTTTAAACAATCAATTTCTATCCAGGGCACCAATAACAATATTAATATCATGACCATTTATAGCACCAATATGAGCAATATATTTTAGCAAAAACAACAATTTGGATTTTTGTTTGGATTTTAGTTTTTGGACACTAATTGCACACCTGGGTCAAAGGTCTGATCCTTTGTTTGGAAATTTCATAGAGGGTTTCCATCCCATGAGATTCAACAGGGAAGGACCAGACAAGACTGTGCTAATGCCAAAGATCCTCAGAACCTTCACTGTTTGCAAATGCTATTATATATGTTTTGCGGCTATACTTACACATTCTATGCCAAATAGAGAATAGTGTTCTCAACTCTCAAACAATCTATTATTTTAATCCTAAAAATTCCAGAAAGGGGCGTGTGCATGGCATACCGTATGCTGATTACAAAAACACATTATAATGTATTTACTATTTAGCAATATACAAGTTGACTATGTTAACTTAAAACAAGTTTTTCGTGAAAAGCTTGCCCCAAATATGCTTACCATAGTCCCATTTTGGACCATTTTACTGGTTAAAATCATGGTGTGTATCATATTTATACTTCATTAATGAGTTTCCTGCATGAAACAAGTTAAACAAATGTAAATTGCACCACTGTTAATGATTGCATCTGAAAAGACCTTAATATTGCAACATTGTCCTAATGTTAGTCTTTTTACATAACTGGCACATTCGTGAACTTGCATACCGCATTTTGGCATGATATAAAACATGTTTTGCAAGACTTAAAAAATGGGAAATATTGTGTTTCATACTGCCCAGATATAGTACTAAAATAATATACTAAAGAGAATTTTGGTACAATGGTGGCCACTCAAAATGCATTTTTGTGAGCTTTCGTCACACGGGAGCTTCTACTAATGTATGCGGTTTTTGGTCTCCGAATTTCGGATTTTTTCTCTCTATACTTAGTCGCTATAAAAATGATGAAGAACGCCGTTTACCGCGCCTTCCTATCGCATTTATTAGCTGAGATATTGAGAAAAACATAATTTTTTTCTTCTGCTGGGAAGATAGAGAAAAAATTTTTTCTCCGAATTTCGGATTTTTTCTTTCTATACTTAGTCGCTATAAAAATGATGAAGAACGCCGTTTACCGCGCCTTCCTATCGCATTTATTAGCTGAGATATTGAGAAAAACATCATTTTTTTTCTTCTGCTGGGAAGACCGAGAAAAATTTTTGTATCCGAATTTCGGATTTTTTCTCTCTATACTTAGTCGCTATAAAAATGATGAAGAACGCCGTTTACCGCACCTTCCTATCGCATCTATTAGCTGAGATATTGAGAAAAACATCATTTTTTTCTTCTGCTGGGAAGACCGAGAAAAAATTTTGTCTCGGAATTTCGAATGTTTTTCTCTCTATACTTAGTCGCTATAAAAATAATGAAGAACGCCGTTTACCGCGCCTTCCTATCGCATTTTTTAGCTGAGATATTGAGAAAAACATCATTTTTTTCTTCTGCTGGGCAGACCGAGAAAAATTTTTGTCTCCGAATTTCGGATTTTTTCTCTCTATACTTTGTCGCTATAAAAATGATGAAGAACGCCGTTTACCGCGCCTTCCTATCGCATCTATTAGCTGAGATATTGAGAAAAACATCATTTTTTTCTTCTGCTGGGAAGATAGAAAAAAAATTTTTGTCTCCGAATTTCGGATTTTTTCTCTCTATACTTAGTCGGTTTAAAAATGATGAAGAACGCCGTTTACCGCGCCTTCCTATCGCATTTATTAGCTGAGATATTGAGAAAAACATCATTTTTTTCTTCTGCTTGGAAGATAGAGAAAAATATTTGTTTCCGAATTTCGGATTTTTTCTCTCTATACTTAGTCGCTATAAAAATGATGAAGAACGCCGTTTACCGCGCCTTCCTATCGCATTCATTAGCTGAGATATTGACAAAAACATTATTTTTTTCTTCTGCTGGGAAGATAGAGAAAAATGTTTTCACTCCGAATTTCGGATTTTTTCTCTCTATACTTAATCGCTATAAAAATGATGAAGAACGCCGTTTACCGCGCCTTCCTATCGCATTTATTAGCCGAGATATTGAGAAAAACATCATTTTTTTCTTCTGCTGGGAAGACCGAGAAAAATTTTTGTCTCCGAATTTCGGATTTTTTCTCTCTATACTTAGTCGCTATAAAAATGATGAAGAACGCCGTTTACCGCGCCTTCCTATCGCATTTATTAGCTGAGATATTGAGAAAAACATCATTTTTTTCTTCTGCTGGGAAGATAGAGAAAAATTTTTGTCTCCGAATTTCGGATTTTTTCTCTCTATACTTAGTCGCTATTAAAATGATGAAGAACGCCGTTTACCGCGCCTTCCTATCGCATTTATTAGCTGAGATATTGACAAAAACATTATTTTTTTCTTCTGCTGGAAAGATAGAGAAAAATTTTTGAATCCGAATTTCGGATTTTTTCTCTCTATACTTAGTCGCTATAAAAATGATGAAGAACGCCGTTTACCGCGCCTTTCTATCGCATTTATTAGCTGAGATATTGACAAAAACATTATTTTTTTCTTCTGCTGGGAAGATAGAGAAAAATTTTTGTCTCCGAATTTCGGATTTTTTCTCTCTATACTTAGTCGCTATAAAAATGATGAAGACCGCCGTTTACCGCGCCTTCCTATCGCATTTATTAGCCGAGATATTGAGAAAAACTGGCAGCACTGATAGGTCGAGTATCTCTGAGTTGGCCCTAAAGGGGAACTTGTACCGTTTCGTTTTACCCTTAAATAATTATACCCTATACAAACAATGTAGACCTGATCACACACCACATTCTGATCTGGGTCTACACTGTATGCAAAACTCAACATATGATTCAATTCCAGATTCTACATGATTTTTTTTCACGGTCAGTCTCTCCCTTCCGCTGATTCAAGAAGAGCAGTTGTCAGTCTCTAGCGAAAAACGTGCACTATACCGGTTAACCGCTTATGTATAAGCCTGCCCAGCAAAAGCGTAGGTAGGTAAACTGACCGGCTCAAAATTAAGCTAAAATAGTGTTGACTGGGCCGTTAAATTCCAATAAAAACAAACAAAATCTAAAGATAACGCTACACTGAAGTCACAGCGGTGCAAATAACACGTTTTTTTTTTTTTTGTTTTTTTGGGGGGGTTTTGTTTTGTTTTCTTTTTGTAAATGACGTTTACCTGGATTCCCTAAAAACCCGCCTATATAAATTTGACCCCCTTAAATCACTTTTATATAGTAAAACTGGGATTAACGGCGGTACACATTATTTTTTTTTTTCTTATTTTTTAGATGACCGTCAGAACCGTCTCGCCGAGGCAGTTCTAACGAGTACCCACAATCTATTTTTTGAACAGAAATATGATAAATATCAGATTTTCTTATACCTGAGAATTTTCATTTTTTCATTGGTAAAAGTTTCAATATATTTGAATAGGTGTGCTTTCGTAATAAGTGATAGACGCCAGCGATGAAAGCTGTGTGCTAAGTAACTTTAGTTAGATTGGCAAACAATCGACCCGAAAAAGTGTTTTTGTGTGGGTCTAGGAGAGGTAGGAATTTACAGTGATTTCCCACAAAGCATTGATAGTCTCATATTCTCATTCTTCATTTATGCTCGCTACATTTCGTTGGCTGACTTTTTGGACGACCTAATATCCTAATATCAATTCAGGCTGCTAGTAAATCTTCTACGAGTCCTTGCTGCCACGCATTACACTGTTAATTCGCTTGAACAGGCAACATTAACCCAAGGAAATTGTTCGACTACTTCTGAAGTGGTCGATAGCTGGCCCTTTAGATATTGTGCACAAACCACTGCAGTTCCTCGTATACATAATATACCTGTATCCATTTTCCCACTCTTTAAAAGAGTAGGCAGGTCTTTTGCTCGTTATTATAGCCTTGGGTCCCTGAAGTGAGTGCTTGCTTGGACATATTATCTTCATAGTCTTCTAAACTACAATAGCCTACATGGATGAACATAAACTTTTGACATATAGACAACATGCATTTAGAAAAAAAGGCATAGTTGTGAAACTCAGTTGAGCAGGGTAAAAATCTTGGACAAAGGATGGGGGGGGGTGGGGGGGGGTGGGGTGGGGGGGGGGGGCAGGTTGACACACATTCATTCTGGACTTCGATAAGGCTTTTGACACACACCCTCATGAACTACGGAAATTCAAATGATCTGTATTCTGGGGAATAATCTCAAATGGATTGATTCCTTTCTTTGCTACAGAAAACAGCGAGTTGTTGTTAATGGGTGAATCTACGGAGTGGGCTCCAGTTTTGTCTGGGGTCCTACAAGGGACTGTTCTTGGTCCACTGTTAGTCACCCAGCAGAAGAAAAAAAAGGTTCCGGGTCGTTTCGCCCGTGGGTCGTTTCGCCGGGTCGTTTCGCCCTGAGTCGTTTCGCCCTGATTTTGGTGGTGGGTCGTTTCGCCCTTACCTGGTGGGTCGTTTCGCCCGTGAGTCGTTTCACCCTTGGGTCGTTTCGCCGCAATTATATTTTAAGGGAGTGACAAACGGAATGGATGAGTAAATTGACAGATGGATGAATAAATAAATGAACAAATGGGTGAATGGAGTTGTGCGTTGGTAGATGGACGGACGTACGGATGAACGGACGGCATTTTGAATATACGGAGATAGATAAGTTAATGAATGAATGAATGGAGAGTATTGGTAGATGGACAATCGGAAATGAATGAATGAATGAAGTGATGCTTGCGTAGATGGACGGACGGACGAACGGATCTGAACTGTTCATGGGGACACGTCAAATGACACCTACGGATGGGTGATGTATGGACGGGCTCATTTCAGAGTTCGGATAGAGAGATAAAAAGTGAGAGAAAAAAAAACAAAACATTATAAACTGTGTATGTGATCTTCACAAATCCAAACAACAGTGTCAAAATGTGTTAAGTATGTGATATATGGGTACTCGTTAGAATCGCTTGGCCGAGGCGGTTCTAACGACCACCCACATTCCATGCCTGGATCAGAAATAGCAGACTATGGGTACTACCCACAAAACGCACAACGAACATGGAACACATTGTTTTTCATATTTCCGCCCCCAAAAAACACATACCGTTGGTGATCGTTAGAACCGCTTCGCCGAGGCGTTTCTAACGAGCACCCGAGCAGAAATATGAAAAATATAAGAATCTTTGATCAGAACAATTTTGATTTTTTTTTATTTGGTGGTACAATTTTCCAGTATTTGAATAAGCATGTTTTCGTAATGCAAACTATTAAACAGGCCAGTACGATAACACAGCCATGCGGCATAGAGCATGTTTTCACATCTCTAAAATGACTATTTTTATTTGTGGTATTTTTTCTTATCTATACTGCAAACATAGGTTGAGGCGGTTCTAACGAGTACCCACACCCTTTGTCTTGTAGCAGAAATAACAAAAATAATGTATACCCCAGCAAACCCCAGTTTTCTTCATATAAGGTGGGGTTTAGGGGGGTGTTCATTCCACGGACTTGTCCATGTGATGCTATGATTTCAATGTTATGCTTTGTTATAAATTTATAATGTAAAATATGTGTTTTGTTATGCATAAAATTATGGGAAAAATGAAAAGAAAATTTAAAACGTTATGTTTCTATTCCTACCCAGGTTGAGCAGTAGAGTCTGTATAAAAGTAAAATCAACTTTTTTATTACTCTTTAAGTGACATTTTTGTAAACTTTTATTCAGACACCACTGTTTAAAAAATATTTTGTCTGTTGGGATTGAGGTTAAACGTCCCCGTCAACACAATTAACGTAATAATGTAACCAGTTATATCACGTCACTATTTGTGCAGAAAGAACAACTGGTAAGTAAATAAAACATCATGTTAGCAAGCCTCTGCAATAACGCCCACTCTAAACCCAACTTTATACAGTGAAAAATGGGTTTTCGCATATACTTTATTTCTCTTATTTCTGATTCTAGAACATAGGCAGAAAGACAAATATGTCACAGTTTTAAATATAAACAGTCATTTTCACACAGCCATAAATCCCATTTCATTGCAAAGACTTGTAAACCTTATGTGAGCTCGAATATCTTTCTCAAAAAGGTGGTAGCTCAGTTGCTCAAACCTGACGTAGAAGCCATCAGTAGGTCGTCCAGCTTCACCACACGAGGGCAAAACCATGTTTTCCGGAACTCCCAATACCCCCATCAATCCCTTTACATAACAAAACAAACAAAACCTCAATCAATAGGGCTGGAAAAAAATAAGGGCGAAACGACCCACCTAACCAGGGCGAAACGACCCACGGGCGAAACGACCCAGGGCGAATCGACCCAGGGCGAAACGACCCACGGGCGAAACGACCCATGGGCGAAACGACTCAAGGGCGAAACGACCCGAGACCGAAAAAAAAAAATGATGTTTTTTCTAAATAAACGGCAGACTTCACTATTTTAATAGCGACTTCGTTTACAGGACAAAAATCCGAAATTCGAAGACAAAAAAATTTTCTCGATCTTCCCAGCAGAAGAAAAAAATAATGTTTTTTTTTTTTTTTTTTTTTTCAATATCTCGGCTTATAATTGCGATAGAAAGGCGCGGTAAACGGCAGACTTCATCATTTTTATAGCGACTAAGTAAACAGGAAAAAAATCCGAAATTCGAAGACAAAATTTTTTCTCGATCTTCCCAGCAGAAGAAAAAATGATGTTTTTCTCAATATCTCGGCTAATAATTGCGATAGAAAGGCAAGGTAAACGGCACACTTCATCAATTTTATAGCGACTTAGTATTCAAGAAATAAAACCCCGAATTTCGAAGACAAACTTTTTTCTCGTTTTTCCCAGCAGAAGAAAAAATAATGTTTTTCTCAATATCTCAGCTAATAAATGCGATAGGAAGGCGCGGTAAACGGCGTTCTTCATCATTTTTATAGCGACTAAGTATAGAGAGAAAAAATCCGAAATTCGGAGACAAAAATTTTTCTCGGTCTTCCCAGCAGAAGAAAAAAATGATGTTTTTCTCAATATCTCAGCTAATAAATGCGATAGGAAGGCGCGGTAAACGGCGTTCTTCATCATTTTTATAGCGACTAAGTATAGAGAGAAAAAATCCGAAATTCCGAGACAAAAATTTTTCTCGGTCTTCCCAGCAGAAGAAAAAATGATGTTTTTCCCAATATCTCAGCTAATACATGCGATAAGAAGGTGCGGTAAACGGCGTTCTTCATCATTTTTATAGCGACTAAGTATAGAGAGAAAAAAATCCGAAATTCGGAGACAAAAATTTTTCTCGGTCTTCCCAGCAGAAGAAAAAAATGATGTTTTTCTCAATATCTCAGCTAATAGATGCGATAGGAAGGTGCGGTAAACTGCGTTCTTCATCATTTTTATAGCGACTAAGTATAGAGAGAAAAAATCCGAAATTCGAAGACAAAAATTTTTCTCGGTCTTCCCAGCAGAAGAAAAAAATGATGTTTTTCTCAATATCGCAGCTAATAAATGCGATAGGAAGGCGCGGTAAACGGCGTTCTTCATCATTTTTATAGCGACTAAGTATAGAGAGAAAAAATCCGAAATTCGGAGACAAAATTTTTTCTCGGTCTTCCCAGCAGAAGAAAAAAATGATGTTTTTCTTAATATCTCAGCTAATAAATGCGATAGGAAGGTGCGGTAAACGGCGTTATTCATCATTTTTATAGCGACTAAGTATAGAGAGAAAAAATCCGAAATTCGGAGACAAATATTTTTCTCTATCTTCCCAGCAGAAGAAAAAAATGATGTTTTTCTCAATATCTCAGCTAATAAATGCGATAGGAAGGGGCGGAAAACGGCGCTCTTCATCATTTTTATAGCGACTTAGTATAGAGAGAAAAAAATCCGAAATTCGGAGACAAAAATTTTTCTCGAATTTCCCAGCAGAAGAAAAAAATATGGTATTCTCAATATCTCAGCTAATAAATGCGATAGGAAGGCGCGGTAAACGGCGTTCTTCATCATTTTTATAGCGACTAAGTATAGAGAGAAAAAATCCGAAATTCGGAGACAAAAATTTTTCTCTATCTTCCCAGCAGAAGAAAAAAATGATGTTTTTCTCAATATCTCAGCTAATAAATGCGATAGGAAGGCGCGGTAAACGGCGTTCTTCATCATTTTTATAGCGACTAATTATAGAGAGAAAAAATTCGAAATTCGGAGACAAAACTTTTTCTCGATCTTCCCAGCAGAAGAAAAAAATGATGTTTGTCTCAATATCTCGGCTAATAAATGCGATAGGAAGGCGCGGTAATTTTTCATTATTTTTATAGCGACTTAGTATAGAGAGAAAAAATCCGAAAATTCCGAGACAAAAATTTTTCTCGGTCTTCTCAGCAGAAGAAAAAAATGATGTTTTTCTCAATATCTCAGCTAATCAATGCGATAGAAAGGCGCGGTAAACGGCGTTCTTCATCATTTTTATAGCGACTAAGTATAGAGAGAAAAAATACGAAATTCGGAGATAAAAATTTTTCTCGGTCTTCCCAGCAGAAGAAAAAAATGATGTTTTTTTCTCAATATCTCGGCTAATAAATGCGATAGGAAGGCGCGGTAAACGGGGTTCTTCATCATTTTTATAGCGACTAAGTATAGAGAGAAAAAATCCGAAATTCGGAGACAAAAATTTTTCTCTATCTTCCCAGCAGAAGAAAAAAATAATGTTTTTGTCAATATCTCAGCTAATACATGCGATAGGAAGGCGCGGTAAACGGCGTTCTTCATCATGTTTATAGCGACTAAGTATAGAGAGAAAAAATCCGAAATTCGGAGACAAAAATTTTTCTCTTTCTTCCCAGCAGAAGAAAAAATGATGTTTTTCTCAATATCTCAGCTAATAAATGCGATAGGAAGGCGCGGTAAACGGCGTTCTTCATCATTTTTAAAGCGACTAAGTATAGAGAGAAAAAATCCGAAATTCGGAGACAAAAAATTTCTCTATCTTCCCAGCAGAAGAAAAAAATGATGTTTTTCTCAATATCTCAGCTAATAGATGCGATAGGAAGGCGCGGTAAACGGCGTTCTTCATCATTTTTATAGCGACTAAGTATAGATAGAAAAAATCCGAAATTCGAAGACAAAAATTTTTCTCGGTCGTCCCAGCAGAAGAAAAAAATGATGTTTTTCTCAATATCTCAGCTAATAGATGCGATAGGAAGGCGCGGTAAACGGCCGTTCTTCATCATTTTTATAGCGACTAAGTATACAGAGAAAAAATCCGAAATTCGGAGACAAAAATTTTTCTCGGTCTTCCCAGCAGAAGAAAAAAATGATGTTTTTCTCAATATCTCGGCTAATAAATGCGATAGGAAGGCGCGGTAAAACGGCGTTCTTCATCATTTATATAGCGACTAAGTATAGAAAAAAAAAATCGAAATTCGGAGACAAAAATTTTTCTCGGTCTTCCCAGCAGAAGAAAAAAATGATGTTTTTCTCAATATCTCAGGTAATAAATGCGATAGGAAGGCGCGGTAAACGGCGTTCTTCATCATTTTTATAGCGACTAAGTAAAGAGAGAAAAAATCCGAAATTCGGAGACAAAAAATTTTCTCTATCTTCCCAGCAGAAGAAAAAAATGATGTTTTTTTCTCAATATCTCAGCTAATAGATGCGATAGGAAGGTGCGGTAAACGGCGTTCTTCATCATTTTTATAGCGACTTAGTATAGATAGAAAAAATCCGAAATTCCGAGACAAAAATTTATCTCGGTCTTCCCAGCAGAAGAAAAAAATGATGTTTTTCTCAATATCTCAGCTAATAAATGCGATAGGAAGGCGCGGTAAACAGCGTTCTTCATCATTTTTATAGCGACTAAGTAAAGAGAGAAAAAATCCGAAATTCGGGGACAAAAATTTTTCTCTATCTTCCCAGCAGAAGAAAAAAATGATGTTTTTCTCAATATCTCAGCTAATAAATGCGATAGGAAGGCGCGGTAAACGGCGTTCTTCATCATTTTTATAGCGACTAAGTATAGAGAGAAAAAATCCGAAATTCGGAGATAAAAATTTTCTCGGTCTTCCCAGCAGAAGAAAAAAATGATGTTTTTCTCAATATCTCGGCTAATAAATGCGATAGGAAGGCGCGGTAAACGGCGTTCTTCATCATTTTTATAGCGACTAAGTGAAGAGAGAAAAAATACGAAATTCGGAGACAAAAATTTTTCTCTATCTTCCCAGCAGAAGAAAAAAATGATGTTTTTGTCAATATCTCAGCTAATAAATGCGATAGGAAGGCGCGGTAAAACGGCGTTCTTCATCATTTTTATAGCGACTAAGTATAGAGAGAAAAAATCCGAAATTCGGAGACAAAAATTTTTCTCTATCTTCCAGCAGAAGAAAAAAATGATGTTTTATTCAATATCTCAGCTAATAAATGCGATAGGAAGGCGCGGTAAACGGCGTTCTTCATCATTTTTATAGCGACTAAGTATAGAAGGACAAAATCCGAAATTCGGAGACAAAATTTTTTCTCTATCTTACCAGCAGAAGAAAAAAATAATGGTTTTTGTCAATATCTCAGCTTATAAATGCGATAGGAAGGCGCGGTAAACGGCGTTCTTCATCATGTTTATAGCGACTAAGTATAGAGAGAAAAAATCCGAATTCGGAGACAAAAATTTTTCTCTATCTTCCCAGCAGAAGAAAAAAATGATGTTTTTTCTCAATATCTCAGCTAATAAATGCGATAGGAAGGCGCGGTAAACGGCGTTCTTCATCATTTTTTAAAGCGACTAAGTATAGAGAGAAAAATCCGAAATTCGGAGACAAAAATTTTTCTCTATCTTCCCAGCATAAGAAAAAAATGATGCTTTCTCAATATCTCAGCTAATAGATGCGATAGGAAGGCGCGGTAAACGGCGTTCTTCATCATTTTTATAGCGACTAAGTATAGAGAGAAAAAATCCAAAATTCGGATTAAAAAATTTTTCTCTATCTTCCCAGCAGAAGAAAAAAATATTGTTTTTTCAATATCTCAGGTAATAAATGCGATAGGAAGGCGCGGTAAACGGCGTTCTTCATCATTTTTTATAGCGACTAAGTATACAGAGAAAAAATCCGAAATTCGGAGACAAAAATTTTTCTCGGTCTTCCCAGCAGAAGAAAAAAATGATGTTTTTCTCAATATCTCAGCTAATAAATGCGATAGGAAGGCGCGGTTAAACGGCGTTCTTCATCATTTTTATAGCGACTAAGTATAGAGAGAAAAAATTCGAAATTCGGAGACAAAACTTTTTCTCGATCTTCCCAGCAGAAGAAAAAAATGATGTTTGTCTCAATATCTCAGCTAATAAATGCGATAGGAAGGCGCGGTAATTTTTCATTATTTTTATAGCGACTTAGTATAGAGAGAAAAATCCGAAAATTCCGAGACAAAAATTTTTCTCGGTCTTCTCAGCTGAAGAAAAAAATGATGTTTTTTCTCAATATCTCAGCTAATAAATGCGATAGGAAAGCGCGGTAAACGGCGTTCTTCATCATTTTTATAGCGACTAAGTATAGAGAGAAAAAATCCGAAATTCGGGAACAAAAATTTTTCTCTATCTTCCCAGCAGAAGAAAAAAATGATGTTTTTCTCAATATCTCAGCTAATCAATGCGATAGAAAGGCGCGGTAAACGGCGTTCTTCATCATTTTATAGCGACTAAGTATAGAGAGAAAAAATACGAAATTCGGAGATAAAAATTTTTATCGGTCTTCCCAGCAGAAAAAAATGATGTTTTTTCTCAATATCTCGGCTAATAAATGCGATAGGAAGGCGCGGTAAACGGCGTTCTTCATCATGTTTATAGCGACTAAGTATAGAGAGAAAAAATCCGAAATTCGGAGACAAAAATTTTTCTCTATCTTCCCAGCAGAAGAAAAAAATGATGTTTTTCTCAATATCTCAGCTAATAAATTCGATAGGAAGGCGCGGTAAACGGCGTTCTTCATTATTTTTATAGCGACTTAGTATAGAGAGAAAAAAATTCGAAATTCGGAGACAAAAAATTTTCTCGGTCTTCCCAGCAGAAGAAAAAAATGATGTTTTTCTTAATATCTCAGCTAAAAGATACGATAGGAAGGTGCGGTAAACGGCGTTCTTCATCATTTTTATAGCGACTAAGTATAGAGAGAAAAAATCCGAAATTCGGAGACAAAACTTTTTCTCGGTCTTCCCAGCAGAAGAAATAAATGATGTTTTTCTCAATATCTCAGGTAATAAATGCGATAGGAAGGCGCGGTAAACGGCCGTTCTTCATCATTTTTATAGCGACTAAGTAAAGAGAGAAAAATCCGAAATTCGGAGACAAAAATTTTCTCGGTCTTCCCAGCAGAAGAAAAAAATGATGTTTTTCTCAATATCTCAGCTAATAGATGCGATAGGAAGGTGCGGATAACGGCGTTCTTCATCATTTTTATAGCGACTTAGTATAGATAGAAAAAAATCCGAAATTCCGAGACAAAAATTTTTCTCGGTCTTCCCAGCAGAAGAAAAAAATGATGTTTTTCTCAATATCTCAGCTAATAAATGCGATAGGAAGGCGAGGTAAACGGCGTTCTTCATCATTTTTATAGCGACTAAGTATAGAGAGAAAAAATCCGAAATTCGGAGACAAAAAATTTTCTCGGTCTTCCCAGCAGAAGAAAAAAATGATGTTTTTCTCAATATCTCGGCTAATAAATGCGATAGGAAGGCGCGGTAAACGGCGTTCTTCATCATTTTTATAGCGACTAAGTAAAGAGAGAATAAATCCGAAATTCGGAGACAAAAATTTTTCTCTATCTTCCCAGCAGAAGAAAAAAAATGATGTTTTTCTCAATATCTCAGCTAATAAATGCGATAGGAAGGCGCGGTAAACGGCGTTCTTCATCATTTTTATAGCGACTAAGTATAGAAAGAAAAAATCCGAAATTCGGAGAAAAAATTTTTTCTCTATCTTCCCAGCAGAAGAAAAAAATGATGTTTTTCTCAATATCTCAGGTAATAAATGCGATAGGAAGGCGCGGTAAACGGCGTTCTTCATCATGTTTATAACGACTAAGTATAGAGAGAAAAAATCCGAAATTCGGAGACAAAAATTTTTCTCGGTCTTCCCAGCAGAAGAAAAAAAAGATGTTTTTCTCAATATCTCGGCTAATAAATGCGATAGGAAGGTGCGGTAAACGGCGTTCTTCATCATTTTTATAGCGACTTAGTATAGATAGAAAAAATCCGAAATTCCGAGACAAAAATTTTTCTCGGTCTTCCCAGCAGAAGAAAAAAATGATGTTTTTCTCAATATCTCAGCTAATAAATGCGATAGGAAGGCGCGGTAAACGGCGTTCTTCATCATTTTTATAGCGACTAAGTATAGAGAGAAAAAATCCGAAATTCGGAGACAAAAAATTTTCTCGGTCTTCCCAGCAGAAGAAAAAAATGATGTTTTTCTCAATATCTCGGCTAATAAATGCGATAGGAAGGCGCGGTAAACGGCGTTCTTCATCATTTTTATAGCGACTAAGTAAAGAGAGAATAAATCCGAAATTCGGAGACAAAAATTTTTCTCTATCTTCCCAGCAGAAGAAAAAAAATGATGTTTTTCTCAATATCTCAGCTAATAAATGCGATAGGAAGGCGCGGTAAACGGCGTTCTTCATCATTTTTATAGCGACTAAGTATAGAAAGAAAAAATCCGAAATTCGGAGAAAAAATATTTTCTCTATCTTCCCAGCAGAAGAAAAAAATGATGTTTTTCTCAATATCTCAGGTAATAAATGCGATAGGAAGGCGCGGTAAACGGCGTTCTTCATCATTTTTATAGCGACTAAGTATAGAGAGAGAAAATCCGAAATTCGGAGACAAAAATTTTTCTCGGTCTTCCCAGCAGAAGAAAAAAAAGATGTTTTTCTCAATATCTCGGCTAATAAATGCGATAGGAAGGCGCGGTAAACGGCGTTCTACATCATTTTTATAGCGACTAAGTATAGAGAGAAAAAATCCGAAATTCGAAGACAAAAATTTTTCTCGGCCTTCCCAGCAGAAGAAAAAAAAAGATGTTTTTCTCAATATCTCGGCTAATAAATGCGATAGGAAGGCGCGGTAAACGGCGTTCTACATCATTTTTATAGCGACTAAGTATAGAGAGAAAAAATCCGAAATTCGGAGACAAAATTTTTTCTCTATCTTCCCAGCAGAAGAAAAAAATGATGTTTTTCTCAACATCTCAGCTAATAAATGCGATAGGAAGGCGCGGTAAACGGCGTTCTTCATCATTTTTATAGCGACTAAGTATAGAGAGAAAAAATCCGAAATTCGGAGATAAAAAATTTTCTCGGTCTTCCCAGCAGAAGAAAAAAATGATGTTTTTCTCAATATCTCGGCTAATAAATGCGATAGGAAGGCGCGGTAAATGGCGTTCTTCATCATTTTTATAGCGAGTAAGTGAAGAGAGAAAAAATCCGAAATTCGGAGACAAAAATTTTTCTCTATCTTCCCAGCAGAAGAAAAAAAATGATGTTTTTGTCAAAAAAAATCTCAGCTAATAAATGCGATAGGAAGGCGCGGTAAACGGCGTTCTTCATCATTTTTATAGCGACTAAGTATAGAGAGAAAAAATCCGAAATTCGGAGACAATAATTTTTCTCTATCTTCCCAGCAGAAGAAAAAAATGATGTTTTTCTCAATATCTCAGGTAATAAATGCGATAGGAAGGCGCGGTAAACTGCGTTCTTCATCATTTTTAAAGCGACTAAGTATAGAGAGGAAAAAATCCGAAATTCGGAGACAAACATTTTTCTCTATCTTCCCAGCAGAAGAAAAAAAAATGATGTTTTTCTCAATATCTCAGCTAATAGATGCGATAGGAAGGCGCGGTAAACGGCGTTCTTCATCATTTTTATAGCGACTAAGTATAGAGAGAAAAAATCCGAAATTCGGAGACAAAAATTTTTCTCTATCTTCCCAGCAGAAGAAAAAAATGATGTTTTTCTCAATATCTCAGCTAATAAATTCGATAGGAAGGCGCGGTAAACGGCGTTCTTCATTATTTTTAAAGCGACTTAGTATAGAGAGAAAAAATCCGAAATTCCGAGACAAAAATTTTTCTCGGTCTTCCCAGCAGAAGAAAAAAATGATGTTTTTCTCAATAATTCAGCTAATAAATGCGATAGGAAGGCGCGGTAAACGGCGTTCTTCATCATTTTTATAGCGACTAAGTATAGAAAGAAAAAATCCGAAATTCGGAGAAAAATTTTTTTCTCTATCTTCCCAGCAGTAGAAAAAAATGATGTTTTTCTCAATATCTCAGGTAATAAATGCGATAGGAAGGCGCGGTAAACGGCGTTCTTCATCATTTTTATAGCGACTAAGTATACAGAGAAAAAAATCCGAAATTCGGAGACAAAAATTTTTCTCGGTCTTCCCAGCAGAAGAAAAAAATGATGTTTTTCTCAATATCTCGGCTAATAAATGCGATAGGAAGGCGCGGTAAACGGCGTTCTTCATCATTTTTATAGCGACTAAGTAAAGAGAGAATAAATCCGAAATTCGGAGACAAAAATTTTTCTCTATCTTCCCAGCAGAAGAAAAAAAATGATGTTTTTCTCAATATCTCAGCTAATAAATGCGATAGGAAGGCGCGGTAAACGGCGTTCTTCATCATTTTTATAGCGACTAAGTATAGAAAGAAAAAATCCGAAATTCGGAGAAAAAATTTTTTCTCTATCTTCCCAGCAGAAGAAAAAAATGATGTTTTTCTCAATATCTCAGGTAATAAATGCGATATGAAGGCGCGGTAAACGGCGTTCTTCATCATTTTTATAGCGACTAAGTATAGAGAGAAAAAATCCGAAATTCGGAGACAAAATTTTTTCTCGGTCTTCCCAGCAGAAGAAAAAAAAAGATGTTTTTCTCAATATCTCGGCTAATAAATGCGATAGGAAGGTGCGATAAACGGCGTTCTTCATCATTTTTATAGCGACTTAGTATAGATAGAAAAAATCCGAAATTCCGAGACAAAAAATTTTCTCGGTCTTCCCAGCAGAAGAAAAAAATGATGTTTTTCTCAATATCTCAGCTAATAAATGCGATAGGAAGGCGCGGTAAACGGCGTTCTTCATCATTTTTATAGCGACTAAGTATAGAGAGAAAAAATCCGAAATTCGGAGACAAAAAATTTTCTCGGTCTTCCCAGCAGAAGAAAAAAATGATGTTTTTCTCAATATCTCGGCTAATAAATGCGATAGGAAGGCGCGGTAAACGGCGTTCTTCATCATTTTTATAGCGACTAAGTAAAGAGAGAATAAATCCGAAATTCGGAGACAAAAATTTTTCTCTATCTTCCCAGCAGAAGAAAAAAAATGATGTTTTTCTCAATATCTCAGCTAATAAATGCGATAGGAAGGCGCGGTAAACGGCGTTCTTCATCATTTTTATAGCGACTAAGTATAGAAAGAAAAAATCCGAAATTCGGAGAAAAAATATTTTCTCTATCTTCCCAGCAGAAGAAAAAAATGATGTTTTTCTCAATATCTCAGGTAATAAATGCGATAGGAAGGCGCGGTAAACGGCGTTCTTCATCATTTTTATAGCGACTAAGTATAGAGAGAGAAAATCCGAAATTCGGAGACAAAAATTTTTCTCGGTCTTCCCAGCAGAAGAAAAAAAAGATGTTTTTCTCAATATCTCGGCTAATAAATGCGATAGCATTATGATAACACACCCGTGCTACATAGTGCATTTTTCACAGCTCCAAAATTGCTACTAATCTGATGAAAATCCGTGATATTTTTCTTATAAATGCTCAAAATATAGGTTGTAGGTGCTGGTTAGAACCGCCTCAATGAGGCGGTTCTAACGAGTACCCACAATCTATGTCTTGGAACAAAAATAAGAAAAATGATTTTTACCCCCGTAAACCCCAGTTTTCTCTATATAAAGTGGGGTTTAGGGGGGTCTTCATTTCACGGACTTGTTCACGTTATGAAGGCGCGGTAAACGGCGTTCTACATCATTTTTATAGCGACTAAGTATAGAGAGAAAAAATCCGAAATTCGGAGACAAATTTTTTTCTCTATCTTCCCAGCAGAAGAAAAAAATGATGTTTTTCTCAACATCTCAGCTAATAAATGCGATAGGAAGGCGCGGTAAACGGCGTTCTTCATCATTTTTATAGCGACTAAGTATAGAGAGAAAAAATCCGAAATTCGGAGATAAAAATTTTTCTCGGTCTTCCCAGCAGAAGAAAAAAATGATGTTTTTCTCAATATCTCGGCTAATAAATGCGATAGGAAGGCGCGGTAAACGGCGTTCTTCATCATTTTTATAGCGACTAAGTGAAGAGAGAAAAAATCCGAAATTCGGAGACAAAAATTTTTCTCTATCTTCCCAGCAGAAGAAAAAAAATGATGTTTTTGTCAATATCTCAGCTAATAAATGCGATAGGAAGGCGCGGTAAACGGCGTTCTTCATCATTTTTATAGCGACTAAGTATAGAGAGAAAAAATCCGAAATTCGGAGACAATAATTTTTCTCTATCTTCCCAGCAGAAGAAAAAAATGATGTTTTTCTCAATATCTCAGGTAATAAATGCGATAGGAAGGCGCGGTAAACTGCGTTCTTCATCTTTTTTAAAGCGACTAAGTATAGAGAGAAAAAAATCCGAAATTCGGAGACAAACATTTTTCTCTATCTTCCCAGCAGAAGAAAAAAAAATGATGTTTTTCTCAATATCTCAGCTAATAGATGCGATAGGAAGGCGCGGTAAACGGCGTTCTTCATCATTTTTATAGCGACTAAGTATAGAGAGAAAAAATCCGAAATTCGGAGACAAAAATTTTTCTCTATCTTCCCAGCAGAAGAAAAAAATGATGTTTTTCTCAATATCTCAGCTAATAAATTCGATAGGAAGGCGCGGTAAACGGCGTTCTTCATTATTTTTATAGCGACTTAGTATAGAGAGAAAAAATCCGAAATTCCGAGACAAAAATTTTTCTCGGTCTTCCCAGCAGAAGAAAAAAAAGATGTTTTTCTCAATATCTCGGCTAATAAATGCGATAGGAAGGCGCGATAAACGGCGTTCTACATCATTTTTATAGCAACTAAGTATAGAGAGAAAAAATCCGAAATTCGGAGACAAAAATTTTTCTCGGTCTTCCCAGCAGAAGAAAAAAAAGATGTTTTTCTCAATATCTCGGCTAATAAATGCGATAGCATTATGATAACACACCCGTGCTACATAGTGCATTTTTCACAGCTCCAAAATTGCTACTAATCTGATGAAAATCCGTGATATTTTTCTTATAAATGCTCAAAATATAGGTTGTAGGTGCTGGTTAGAACCGCCTCAATGAGGCGGTTCTAACGAGTACCCACAATCTATGTCTTGGAACAAAAATAAGAAAAATGATTTTTACCCCCGTAAACCCCAGTTTTCTCTATATAAAGTGGGGTTTAGGGGGGTCTTCATTTCACGGACTTGTTCACGTTATGAAGGCGCGGTAAACGGCGTTCTACATCATTTTTATAGCGACTAAGTATAGAGAGAAAAAATCCGAAATTCGGAGACAAAATTTTTTCTCTATCTTCCCAGCAGAAGAAAAAAATGATGTTTTTCTCAACATCTCAGCTAATAAATGCGATAGGAAGGCGCGGTAAACGGCGTTCTTCATCATTTTTATAGCGACTAAGTATAGAGAGAAAAAATCCGAAATTCGGAGATAAAAATTTTTCTCGGTCTTCCCAGCAGAAGAAAAAAATGATGTTTTTCTCAATATCTCGGCTAATAAATGCGATAGGAAGGCGCGGTAAACGGCGTTCTTCATCATTTTTATAGCGACTAAGTGAAGAGAGAAAAAATCCGAAATTCGGAGACAAAAATTTTTCTCTATCTTCCCAGCAGAAGAAAAAAAATGATGTTTTTGTCAATATCTCAGCTAATAAATGCGATAGGAAGGCGCGGTAAACGGCGTTCTTCATCATTTTTATAGCGACTAAGTATAGAGAGAAAAAATCCGAAATTCGGAGACAATAATTTTTCTCTATCTTCCCAGCAGAAGAAAAAAATGATGTTTTTCTCAATATCTCAGGTAATAAATGCGATAGGAAGGCGCGGTAAACTGCGTTCTTCATCTTTTTTAAAGCGACTAAGTATAGAGAGAAAAAAATCCGAAATTCGGAGACAAACATTTTTCTCTATCTTCCCAGCAGAAGAAAAAAAAATGATGTTTTTCTCAATATCTCAGCTAATAGATGCGATAGGAAGGCGCGGTAAACGGCGTTCTTCATCATTTTTATAGCGACTAAGTATAGAGAGAAAAAATCCGATATTCGGAGACAAAAATTTTTCTCTATCTTCCCAGCAGAAGAAAAAAATGATGTTTTTCTCAATATCTCAGCTAATAAATTCGATAGGAAGGCGCGGTAAACGGCGTTCTTCATTATTTTTATAGCGACTTAGTATAGAGAGAAAAAATCCGAAATTCCGAGACAAAAATTTTTCTCGGTCTTCCCAGCAGAAGAAAAAAATGATGTTTTTCTCAATATCTCAGCTAATAAATGCGATAGGAAGGCGCGGTAAACGGCGTTCTTCATCATTTTTATAGCGACTAAGTATAGAAAGAAAAAATCCGAAATTCGGAGAAAAATTTTTTTCTCTATCTTCCCAGCAGAAGAAAAAAATGATGTTTTTCTCAATATCTCAGGTAATAAATGCGATAGGAAGGCGCGGTAAACGTCGTTCTTCATCATTTTTATAGCGACTAAGTATACAGAGAAAAAATCCGAAATTCGGAGACAAAAATTTTTCTCTATCTTCCCAGCAGAAGAAAAAAATGATGTTTTTCTCAATATCTCAGCTAATAGATGCGATAGGAAGGTGCGGTAAACGGCGTTCTTCATCATTTTTATAGCGACTTAGTATAGATAGAAAAAATCCGAAATTCCGAGACAAAAATTTTTCTCGGTCTTCCCAGCAGAAGAAAAAAATGATGTTTTTCTCAATATCTCAGCTAATAAATGCGATAGGAAGGCGCGGTAAACGGCGTTCTTCATCACTTTTATAGCGACTAAGTATAGAGAGAAAAAATCCGAAATTCGGAGACAAAAAATTTTCTCGGTCTTCCCAGCAGAAGAAAAAAATGATGTTTTTCTCAATATCTCGGCTAATAAATGCGATAGGAAGGCGCGGTAAACGGCGTTCTTCATCATTTTTATAGCGACTAAGTAAAGAGAGAATAAATCAGAAATTCGGAGACAAAAATTTTTCTCTATCTTCCCAGCAGAAGAAAAAAAAATGATGTTTTTCTCAATATCTCAGCTAATAAATGCGATAGGAAGGCGCGGTAAACGGCGTTCTTCATCATTTTTATAGCGACTAAGTATAGAAAGAAAAAATCTCTGGTTTCAAATGTACTTTGTGGAAGAAAATAGTCCTAAACAGTACCACTTGGAAAGGACAAATATAGGCCTGGCCTACGTCCAATCCAATGGTACATATATATGTACTTATGTTTGTATGTATGTATGTAACCATGAAATTTCTAATAAATAAAAAAAGAAAAAATCCGAAATTCGGAGAAAAATTTTTTTCTCTATCTTCCCAGCAGAAGAAATTAATGATGTTTTTCTCAATATCTCAGCTAATAAATGCGATAGGAAGGCGCGGTAAACGGCGTTCTTCATCATTTTTATAGCGACTAAGTATAGAGAGAAAAAATCCGAAATTCGGAGACAAAAATTTTTCTCGATCTTCCCAGCAGAAGAAAAAAAAGATGTTTTTCTCAATATCTCGGCTAATAAATGCGATAGGAAGGCGCGGTAAACGGCGTTCTTCATCATTTTTATAGCGACTAAGTAAAGAGAGAAAAAATCCGAAATTCGGAGACAAAAAAGTTTTCTCGGTCTTCCCAGCAGAAGAAAAAAAAAATGTTTTTCTCAATATCTCGGCTAATAAACGCGATAGAAAGGTGCGGTAAACGGCGTTCTTCATCATTTTTATAGCGACTTAGTAAAGATAGAAAAAATCCGAAATTCCGAGACAAAAATTTTTCTCGGTCTTCCCAGCAGAAGAAAAAAATGATGTTTTTCTCAATATCTCAGCTAATAAATGCGATAGGAAGGCGCGGTAAACGGCGTTCTTCTTTATTTAATAGCGACTAAGTAAAGAGAGAAAAAAGCCGAAATTCGGAGACAAAAAATTTTCTCGGTCTTCCCAGCAGAAGAAAAAAATGATGTTTTTCTCAATATCTCGGCTAATAAATGCGATAGGAAGGCGCGGTAAACGGCGTTCTTCATCATTTTTATAGCGACTAAGTAAAGAGAGAATAAATCCGAAATTCGGAGACAAAAATTTTTCTCTATCTTCCCAGCAGCAGAAAAAATTTTGATGTTTTTCTCAATATCTCAGCTAATAAATGCGATAGGAAGGCGCGGTAAACGGTGTTCTTCATCATTTTTATAGCGACTAAGTATAGAAAGAAAAAATCCGAAATTCGGAGAAAAAATATTTTCTCTATCTTCCCAGCAGAAGAAAAAAATGATGTTTTTCTCAATATCTCAGGTAATAAATGCGATAGGAAGGCGCGGTAAACGGCGTTCTTCGTCATTTTTATAGCGACTAAGTATAGAGAGAAAAAATCCGAAATTCGGAGACAAAAATTTTTCTCGGTCTTCCCAGCAGAAGAAAAAAAAGATGTTTTTCTCAATATCTCGGCTAATAAATGCGATAGGAAGGCGCGGTAAACGGCGTTCTACATCATTTTTATAGCGATTAAGTATAGAGAGAAAAAATCCGAAATTCGGAGACAAAAATTTTTCTCGGTCTTCCCTGCAGAAGAAAAAAAAAGATGTTTTTCTCAATATCTCGGCTAATAAATGCGATAGGAAGGCGCGGTAAACGGCATTCTACATCATTTTTTGATAGCGACTAAGTATAGAGAGAAAAAATCCGAAATTCGGAGACAAAAATTTTTCTCTATCTTCCCAGCAGAAGAAAAAAATCATTTTTATAGCGACTAAGTATAGAGAGAAAAAATCCGAAATTCGGAGACAAAAATTTTTCTCGGTCTTCCCAGCAGAAGAAAAAAAAGATGTTTTTCTCAATATCTCGGCTAATAAATGCGATAGGAAGGCGCGGTAAACGGCGTTCTACATCATTTTTATAGCGACTAAGTATAGAGAGAAAAAATCCGAAATTCGGAGACAAAAAATTTTTCTCGGTCTTCCCAGCAGAAGAAAAAAAAAGATGTTTTTCTCAATATCTCGGCTAATAAATGCGATAGGAAGGCGCGGTAAACGGCGTTCTTCATCATTTTTATAGCGACTAAGTATAGAGAGAAAAAATCCGAAATTCGGAGACAAAAATTTTTCTCGGTTTTCCCAGCAGAAGAAAAAAAAGATGTTTTTCTCAATATCTCGGCTAATAAATGCGATAGGAAGGCGCGGTAAACGGCGTTCTAC
This sequence comes from Lucinisca nassula, assembly GCA_963580285.1. NCBI lineage: Eukaryota > Metazoa > Mollusca > Bivalvia > Lucinida > Lucinidae > Lucinisca > Lucinisca nassula. Next base: position 130,501,122 of record OY757014.1, on the reverse strand, counting down.
ATCATTTTCATAGCGACTAAGTATAGAGAGAAAAAATCCGAAATTCGGAGACAAAAATTTTTCTCGGTCTTCCCAGCAGAAGAAAAAAAAAATGTTTTTCTCAATATCTCGGCTAATAAATGCGATAGGAAGGCGCGGTAAACGGCGTTCTACATCATTTTTTGATAGCGACTAAGTATAGAGAGAAAAAATCCGAAATTCGGAGACAAAAATTTTTCTCTATCTTCCCAGCAGAAGAAAAAAATCATTTTTATAGCGACTAAGTATAGAGAGAAAAAATCCGGTATTCGGAGACAAAAATTTTTCTCGGTTTTCCCAGCAGAAGAAAAAAAAAGATGTTTTTCTCAATATCTCGGCTAATAAATGCGATAGGAAGGCGCGGTAAACGGCGTTCTACATCATTTTTATAGCGACTAAGTATAGAGAGAAAAAATCCGAAATTCGGAGACAAAAATTTTTCTCTATCTTCCCAGCCGAAGAAAAAAATGATGTTTTTCTCAATATCTCAGCTAATAAATTCGATAGGAAGGCGCGGTAAACGGCGTTCTTCATTATTTTTATAGCGACTTAGTATAGAGAGAAAAAATCCGAAATTCCGAGACAAAAATTTTTCTCGGTCTTCCCAGCAGAAGAAAAAAATGATGTTTTTCTCAATATCTCAGCTAATAAATGCGATAGGAAGGCGCGGTAAACGGCGTTCTTCATCATTTTTATAGCGACTAAGTATAGAAAGAAAAAATCCGAAATTCGGAGAAAAATGTTTTTCTCTATCTTCCCAGCAGAAGAAAAAAATGATGTTTTTCTCAATATCTCAGGTAACAAATGCGATAGGAAGGCGCGGTAAACGGCGTTCTTCGTCATTTTTATAGCGACTAAGTATACAGAGAAAAAATCCGAAATTCGGAGACAAAAAATTTTCTCGGTCTTCCCAGCAGAAGAAAAAAAAAAGATGTTTTTCTCAATATCTCGGCTAATAAATGCGATAGGAAGGCGAGGTAAACGGCGTTCTTCATCATTTTTATAGCGACTAAGTATAGAGAGAAAAAATCCGAAATTCGGAGACTAAAATTTTTCTCTATCTTCCCAGCAGAAGAAAAAAATAATGTTTTTCTCAATATCTCAGCTAATAAATGCGATAGGAAGGTGCGGTAAACGGGGTTATCATTTTTATAGCGACTAAGTATAGAGAGAAAAAATCCGAAATTCGGAGATAAAAATTTTTCTCGGTCTTCCCAGCAGAAGAAAAAAATGATGTTTTTCTCAATATCTCGGCTAATAAATGCGATAGGAAGGCGCGGTAAACGGCGTTCTTCATCATTTTTATAGCGACTAAGTAAAGAGAGAAAAAATCCGAAATTCGGAGACAAAAATTTTTCTCGGTCTTCCCAGCAGAAGAAAAAAATGATGTTTTTCTCAATATCTCAGGTAATAAATGCGATAGGAAGGCGCGGTAAACGGCGTTCTTCATCATTTTTATAGCGAATAAGTATAGAAGGAAAAAATCCGAAATTCGGAGACAAAAATTTTTCTCGGTCTTCCCAGCAGAAGAAAAAAATGATGTTTTTCTCAATATCTCAGCTAATAGATGCGATAGGAAGGTGCGGTAAACGGCGTTCTTCATCATTTTTATAGCGACTTAGTATAGATAGAAAAAATCCGAAATTCCGAGACAAAAAATTTTCTCGGTCTTCCCAGCAGAAGAAAAAAATGATGTTTTTCTCAATATCTCAGCTAATAAATGCGATAGGAAGGCGCGGTAAACGGCGTTCTTCGTCATTTTTATAGCGACTGAGTATAGAGAGAAAAAATCCGAAATTCGGAGACAAAAAATTTTCTCAGTCTTCCCAGCAGAAGAAAAAAATGATGTTTTTCTCAATATCTCGGCTAATAAATGCGATAGGAAGGCGCGGTAAACGGCGTTCTTCATCATTTTTATAGCGACTAAGTAAAGAGAGAATAAATCCGAAATTCGGAGACAAAAATTTTTCTCGGTCTTCCCAGCAGAAGAAAAAAATGATGTTTTTCTCAATATCTCAGCTAATAGATGCGATAGGAAGGCGCGGTAAACGGCGTTCTTCATTATTTTTATAGCGACTTAGTATAGAGAGAAAAAATCCGAAATTCCGAGACAAAAATTTTTCTCGGTCTTCCCAGCAGAAGAAAAAAATGATGTTTTTCTCAATATCTCAGCTAATAAATGCGATAGGAAGGCGCGGTAAACGGCGTTCTTCATCATTTTTATAGCGACTAAGTATAGAAAGAAAAAATCCGAAATTCGGAGGAAAAATTTTTTCTCTATCTTCCCAGCAGAAGAAAAAAATGATGTTTTTCTCAATATCTCAGGTAATAAATGCGATAGGAAGGCGCGGTAAACGGCGTTCTTCATCATTTTTAAAGCGACTAAGTATAGAGAGAAAAAATCCGAAATTCGGAGACAAACATTTTTCTCTATCTTCCCAGCAGAAGAAAAAAAAGATGTTTTTCTCAATATCTCGGCTAATAAATGCGATAGGAAGGCGCGGTAAACGGCGTTCTACATCATTTTTATAGCGACTAAGTATAGAGAGAAAAAATCCGAAATTCGGAGAAAAAAATTTTCTCGGTCTTCCCAGCAGAAGAAAAAAAAAAAGATGTTTTTCTCAATATCTCGGCTAATAAATGCGATAGGAAGGCGCGGTAAACGGCGTTCTACATCATTTTTATAGCGACTAAGTATAGAGAGAAAAAATCCGAAATTCGGAGACAAATTTTTTTCTCTATCTTCCCAGCAGAAGAAAAAAATGATGTTTTTCTCAACATCTCAGCTAATAAATGCGATAGGAAGGCGCGGTAAACGGCGTTCTTCATCATTTTTATAGCGACTAAGTATAGAGAGAAAAAATCCGAAATTCGGAGATAAAAAATTTTCTCGGTCTTCCCAGCAGAAGAAAAAAATGATGTTTTTCTCAATATCTCGGCTAATAAATGCGATAGGAAGGCGCGGTAAACGGCGTTCTTCATCATTTTTATAGCGACTAAGTATACAGAGAAAAAATCCGAAATTCGGAGACAAAAATTTTTCTCTATCTTCCCAGCAGAAGATAAAAATGATGTTTTTGTCAATATCTCAGCTAATAAATGCGATAGGAAGGCGCGGTAAACGGCGTTCTTCATCATTTTTATAGCGACTAAGTATAGAGAGAAAAAATCCGAAATTCGGAGACAAAAATTTTTCTCGGTCTTCCCAGCAGAAGAAAAAAATGATGTTTTTCTCAATATCTCGGCTAATAAATGCGATAGGAAGGTGCGGTAAACGGCGTTCTTCATCATTTTTATAGCGACTTAGTATAGATAGAAAAAATCCGAAATTCCGAGACAAAAATTTTTCTCGGTCTTCCCAGCAGAAGAAAAAAATGATGTTTTTCTCAATATCTCAGCTAATAAATGCGATAGGAAGGCGCGGTAAACGGCGTTCTTCATATTTTTATAGCGACTAAGTATACAGAGAAAAAATCCGAAATTCGGAGACAAAAAATTTTCTCGGTCTTCCCAGCAGAAGAAAAAAATGATGTTTTTCTCAATATCTCGGCTAATAAATGCGATAGGAAGGCGCGGTAAACGGCGTTCTTCATCATTTTTATAGCGACTAAGTAAAGAGAGAATAAATCCGAAATTCGGAGACAAAAATTTTTCTCTATCTTCCCAGCAGAAGAAAAAAAATGATGTTTTTCTCAATATCTCTGCTAATAAATGCGATAGGAAGGCGCGGTAAACGGCGTTCTTCATCATTTTTATAGCGACTAAGTATAGAAAGAAAAAATCCGAAATTCGGAGAAAAAATATTTTCTCTATCTTCCCAGCAGAAGAAAAAAATGATGTTTTTCTCAATATCTCAGGTAATAAATGCGATAGGAAGGCGCGGTAAACGGCGTTCTTCATCATTTTTATAGCGACTAAGTATACAGAGAAAAAAATCCGAAATTCGGAGACAAAAATTTTTCTCGGTCTTCCCAGCAGAAGAAAAAAATGATGTTTTTCTCAATATCTCGGCTAATAAATGCGATAGGAAGGCGCGGTAAACGGCGTTCTTCATCATTTTTATAGCGACTAAGTAAAGAGAGAATAAATCCGAAATTCGGAGACAAAAATTTTTCTCTATCTTCCCAGCAGAAGAAAAAAAATGATGTTTTTCTCAATATCTCAGCTAATAAATGCGATAGGAAGGCGCGGTAAACGGCGTTCTTCATCATTTTTATAGCGACTAAGTATAGAAAGAAAAAATCCGAAATTCGGAGAAAAAATTTTTTCTCTATCTTCCCAGCAGAAGAAAAAAATGATGTTTTTCTCAATATCTCAGGTAATAAATGCGATAGGAAGGCGCGGTAAACGGCGTTCTTCATCATTTTTATAGCGACTAAGTATAGAGAGAAAAAATCCGAAATTCGGAGACAAAAATTTTTCTCGGTCTTCCCAGCAGAAGAAAAAAAAAGATGTTTTTCTCAATATCTCGGCTAATAAATGCGATAGGAAGGTGCGATAAACGGCGTTCTTCATCATTTTTATAGCGACTTAGTATAGATAGAAAAAATCCGAAATTCCGAGACAAAAAATTTTCTCGGTCTTCCCAGCAGAAGAAAAAAATGATGTTTTTCTCAATATCTCAGCTAATAAATGCGATAGGAAGGCGCGGTAAACGGCGTTCTTCATCATTTTTATAGCGACTAAGTATAGAGAGAATAAATCCGAAATTCGGAGACAAAAAATTTTCTCGGTCTTCCCAGCAGAAGAAAAAAATGATGTTTTTCTCAATATCTCGGCTAATAAATGCGATAGGAAGGCGCGGTAAACGGCGTTCTTCATCATTTTTATAGCGACTAAGTATAGAAAGAAAAAATCCGAAATTCGGAGAAAAAATATTTTCTCTATCTTCCCAGCAGAAGAAAAAAATGATGTTTTTCTCAATATCTCAGGTAATAAATGCGATAGGAAGGCGCGGTATACGGCGTTCTTCATCATTTTTATAGCGACTAAGTATAGAGAGAGAAAATCCGAAATTCGGAGACAAAAATTTTTCTCGGTCTTCCCAGCAGAAGAAAAAAAAGATGTTTTTCTCAATATCTCGGCTAATAAATGCGATAGCATTATGATAACACACCCGTGCTACATAGTGCATTTTTCACAGCTCCAAAATTGCTACTAATCTGATGAAAATCCGTGATATTTTTCTTATAAATGCTCAAAATATAGGTTGTAGGTGCTGGTTAGAACCGCCTCAATGAGGCGGTTCTAACGAGTACCCACAATCTATGTCTTGGAACAAAAATAAGAAAAATGATTTTTACCCCCGTAAACCCCAGTTTTCTCTATATAAAGTGGGGTTTAGGGGGGTCTTCATTTCACGGACTTGTTCACGTTATGAAGGCGCGGTAAACGGCGTTCTACATCATTTTTATAGCGACTAAGTATAGAGAGAAAAAATCCGAAATTCGGAGACAAATTTTTTTCTCTATCTTCCCAGCAGAAGAAAAAAATGATGTTTTTCTCAACATCTCAGCTAATAAATGCGATAGGAAGGCGCGGTAAACGGCGTTCTTCATCATTTTTATAGCGACTAAGTATAGAGAGAAAAAATCCGAAATTCGGAGATAAAAATTTTTCTCGGTCTTCCCAGCAGAAGAAAAAAATGATGTTTTTCTCAATATCTCGGCTAATAAATGCGATAGGAAGGCGCGGTAAACGGCGTTCTTCATCATTTTTATAGCGACTAAGTGAAGAGAGAAAAAATCCGAAATTCGGAGACAAAAATTTTTCTCTATCTTCCCAGCAGAAGAAAAAAAATGATGTTTTTGTCAATATCTCAGCTAATAAATGCGATAGGAAGGCGCGGTAAACGGCGTTCTTCATCATTTTTATAGCGACTAAGTATAGAGAGAAAAAATCCGAAATTCGGAGACAATAATTTTTCTCTATCTTCCCAGCAGAAGAAAAAAAATGATGTTTTTCTCAATATCTCAGGTAATAAATGCGATAGGAAGGCGCGGTAAACTGCGTTCTTCATCTTTTTTAAAGCGACTAAGTATAGAGAGAAAAAAATCCGAAATTCGGAGACAAACATTTTTCTCTATCTTCCCAGCAGAAGAAAAAAAAATGTTTTTCTCAATATCTCAGCTAATAGATGCGATAGGAAGGCGCGGTAAACGGCGTTCTTCATCATTTTTATAGCGACTAAGTATAGAGAGAAAAAATCCGAAATTCGGAGACAAAAATTTTTCTCGGTCTTCCCAGCAGAAGAAAAAAATGATGTTTTTCTCAATATCTCAGCTAATAAATTCGATAGGAAGGCGCGGTAAACGGCGTTCTTCATTATTTTTATAGCGACTTAGTATAGAGAGAAAAAATCCGAAATTCCGAGACAAAAATTTTTCTCGGTCTTCCCAGCAGAAGAAAAAAAAGATGTTTTTCTCAATATCTCGGCTAATAAATGCGATAGGAAGGCGCGATAAACGGCGTTCTACATCATTTTTATAGCAACTAAGTATAGAGAGAAAAAATCCGAAATTCGGAGACAAAAATTTTTCTCGGTCTTCCCAGCAGAAGAAAAAAAAGATGTTTTTCTCAATATCTCGGCTAATAAATGCGATAGCCTGAAGGCGCGGTAAACGGCGTTCTACATCATTTTTATAGCGACTAAGTATAGAGAGAAAAAATCCGAAATTCGGAGACAAAATTTTTTCTCTATCTTCCCAGCAGAAGAAAAAATGATGTTTTTCTCAACATCTCAGCTAATAAATGCGATAGGAAGGCGCGGTAAACGGCGTTCTTCATCATTTTTATAGCGACTAAGTATAGAGAGAAAAAATCCGAAATTCGGAGATAAAAATTTTTCTCGGTCTTCCCAGCAGAAGAAAAAAATGATGTTTTTCTCAATATCTCGGCTAATAAATGCGATAGGAAGGCGCGGTAAACGGCGTTCTTCATCATTTTTATAGCGACTAAGTGAAGAGAGAAAAAATCCGAAATTCGGAGACAAAAATTTTTCTCTATCTTCCCAGCAGAAGAAAAAAAATGATGTTTTTGTCAATATCTCAGCTAATAAATGCGATAGGAAGGCGCGGTAAACGGCGTTCTTCATCATTTTTATAGCGACTAAGTATAGAGAGAAAAAATCCGAAATTCGGAGACAATAATTTTTCTCTATCTTCCCAGCAGAAGAAAAAAATGATGTTTTTCTCAATATCTCAGGTAATAAATGCGATAGGAAGGCGCGGTAAACTGCGTTCTTCATCTTTTTTAAAGCGACTAAGTATAGAGAGAAAAAAATCCGAAATTCGGAGACAAACATTTTTCTCTATCTTCCCAGCAGAAGAAAAAAAAATGATGTTTTTCTCAATATCTCAGCTAATAGATGCGATAGGAAGGCGCGGTAAACGGCGTTCTTCATCATTTTTATAGCGACTAAGTATAGAGAGAAAAAATCCGATATTCGGAGACAAAAATTTTTCTCTATCTTCCCAGCAGAAGAAAAAAATGATGTTTTTCTCAATATCTCAGCTAATAAATTCGATAGGAAGGCGCGGTAAACGGCGTTCTTCATTATTTTTATAGCGACTTAGTATAGAGAGAAAAAATCCGAAATTCCGAGACAAAAATTTTTCTCGGTCTTCCCAGCAGAAGAAAAAAATGATGTTTTTCTCAATATCTCAGCTAATAAATGCGATAGGAAGGCGCGGTAAACGGCGTTCTTCATCATTTTTATAGCGACTAAGTATAGAAAGAAAAAATCCGAAATTCGGAGAAAAATTTTTTTCTCTATCTTCCCAGCAGAAGAAAAAAATGATGTTTTTCTCAATATCTCAGGTAATAAATGCGATAGGAAGGCGCGGTAAACGTCGTTCTTCATCATTTTTATAGCGACTAAGTATACAGAGAAAAAATCCGAAATTCGGAGACAAAAATTTTTCTCTATCTTCCCAGCAGAAGAAAAAAATGATGTTTTTCTCAATATCTCAGCTAATAGATGCGATAGGAAGGTGCGGTAAACGGCGTTCTTCATCATTTTTATAGCGACTTAGTATAGATAGAAAAAATCCGAAATTCCGAGACAAAAATTTTTCTCGGTCTTCCCAGCAGAAGAAAAAAATGATGTTTTTCTCAATATCTCAGCTAATAAATGCGATAGGAAGGCGCGGTAAACGGCGTTCTTCATCACTTTTATAGCGACTAAGTATAGAGAGAAAAAATCCGAAATTCGGAGACAAAAAATTTTCTCGGTCTTCCCAGCAGAAGAAAAAAATGATGTTTTTCTCAATATCTCGGCTAATAAATGCGATAGGAAGGCGCGGTAAACGGCGTTCTTCATCATTTTTATAGCGACTAAGTAAAGAGAGAATAAATCAGAAATTCGGAGACAAAAATTTTTCTCTATCTTCCCAGCAGAAGAAAAAAAAATGATGTTTTTCTCAATATCTCAGCTAATAAATGCGATAGGAAGGCGCGGTAAACGGCGTTCTTCATCATTTTTATAGCGACTAAGTATAGAAAGAAAAAATCTCTGGTTTCAAATGTACTTTGTGGAAGAAAATAGTCCTAAACAGTACCACTTGGAAAGGACAAATATAGGCCTGGCCTACGTCCAATCCAATGGTACATATATATGTACTTATGTTTGTATGTATGTATGTAACCATGAAATTTCTAATAAATAAAAAAAGAAAAAATCCGAAATTCGGAGAAAAATTTTTTTCTCTATCTTCCCAGCAGAAGAAAAAAATGATGTTTTTCTCAATATCTCAGCTAATAAATGCGATAGGAAGGCGCGGTAAACGGCGTTCTTCATCATTTTTATAGCGACTAAGTATAGAGAGAAAAAATCCGAAATTCGGAGACAAAAATTTTTCTCGATCTTCCCAGCAGAAGAAAAAAAAGATGTTTTTCTCAATATCTCGGCTAATAAATGCGATAGGAAGGCGCGGTAAACGGCGTTCTTCATCATTTTTATAGCGACTAAGTAAAGAGAGAAAAAATCCGAAATTCGGAGACAAAAAAGTTTTCTCGGTCTTCCCAGCAGAAGAAAAAAAAAATGTTTTTCTCAATATCTCGGCTAATAAACGCGATAGAAAGGTGCGGTAAACGGCGTTCTTCATCATTTTTATAGCGACTTAGTAAAGATAGAAAAAATCCGAAATTCCGAGACAAAAATTTTTCTCGGTCTTCCCAGCAGAAGAAAAAAATGATGTTTTTCTCAATATCTCGGCTAATAACTGCGATAGGAAGGCGCGGTAAACGGCGTTCTTCTTTATTTAATAGCGACTAAGTAAAGAGAGAAAAAAGCCGAAATTCGGAGACAAAAAATTTTCTCGGTCTTCCCAGCAGAAGAAAAAAATGATGTTTTTCTCAATAATTCAGCTAATAAATGCGATAGGAAGGCGCGGTAAACGGCGTTCTTCATCATTTTTATAGCGACTAAGTATAGAAAGAAAAAATCCGAAATTCGGAGAAAAATTTTTTTCTCTATCTTCCCAGCAGTAGAAAAAAATGATGTTTTTCTCAATATCTCAGGTAATAAATGCGATAGGAAGGCGCGGTAAACGGCGTTCTTCATCATTTTTATAGCGACTAAGTATACAGAGAAAAAAATCCGAAATTCGGAGACAAAAATTTTTCTCGGTCTTCCCAGCAGAAGAAAAAAATGATGTTTTTCTCAATATCTCGGCTAATAAATGCGATAGGAAGGCGCGGTAAACGGCGTTCTTCATCATTTTTATAGCGACTAAGTAAAGAGAGAATAAATCCGAAATTCGGAGACAAAAATTTTTCTCTATCTTCCCAGCAGCAGAAAAAATTTTGATGTTTTTCTCAATATCTCAGCTAATAAATGCGATAGGAAGGCGCGGTAAACGGTGTTCTTCATCATTTTTATAGCGACTAAGTATAGAAAGAAAAAATCCGAAATTCGGAGAAAAAATATTTTCTCTATCTTCCCAGCAGAAGAAAAAAATGATGTTTTTCTCAATATCTCAGGTAATAAATGCGATAGGAAGGCGCGGTAAACGGCGTTCTTCGTCATTTTTATAGCGACTAAGTATAGAGAGAAAAAATCCGAAATTCGGAGACAAAAATTTTTCTCGGTCTTCCCAGCAGAAGAAAAAAAAGATGTTTTTCTCAATATCTCGGCTAATAAATGCGATAGGAAGGCGCGGTAAACGGCGTTCTACATCATTTTTATAGCGATTAAGTATAGAGAGAAAAAATCCGAAATTCGGAGACAAAAATTTTTCTCGGTCTTCCCTGCAGAAGAAAAAAAAAGATGTTTTTCTCAATATCTCGGCTAATAAATGCGATAGGAAGGCGCGGTAAACGGCATTCTACATCATTTTTTGATAGCGACTAAGTATAGAGAGAAAAAATCCGAAATTCGGAGACAAAAATTTTTCTCTATCTTCCCAGCAGAAGAAAAAAATCATTTTTATAGCGACTAAGTATAGAGAGAAAAAATCCGAAATTCGGAGACAAAAATTTTTCTCGGTCTTCCCAGCAGAAGAAAAAAAAGATGTTTTTCTCAATATCTCGGCTAATAAATGCGATAGGAAGGCGCGGTAAACGGCGTTCTACATCATTTTTATAGCGACTAAGTATAGAGAGAAAAAATCCGAAATTCGGAGACAAAAAATTTTTCTCGGTCTTCCCAGCAGAAGAAAAAAAAAGATGTTTTTCTCAATATCTCGGCTAATAAATGCGATAGGAAGGCGCGGTAAACGGCGTTCTTCATCATTTTTATAGCGACTAAGTATAGAGAGAAAAAATCCGAAATTCGGAGACAAAAATTTTTCTCGGTTTTCCCAGCAGAAGAAAAAAAAGATGTTTTTCTCAATATCTCGGCTAATAAATGCGATAGGAAGGCGCGGTAAACGGCGTTCTACATCATTTTCATAGCGACTAAGTATAGAGAGAAAAAATCCGAAATTCGGAGACAAAAATTTTTCTCGGTCTTCCCAGCAGAAGAAAAAAAAAATGTTTTTCTCAATATCTCGGCTAATAACTGCGATAGGAAGGCGCGGTAAACGGCGTTCTACATCATTTTTTGATAGCGACTAAGTATAGAGAGAAAAAATCCGAAATTCGGAGACAAAAATTTTTCTCTATCTTCCCAGCAGAAGAAAAAAATCATTTTTATAGCGACTAAGTATAGAGAGAAAAAATCCGGTATTCGGAGACAAAAATTTTTCTCGGTTTTCCCAGCAGAAGAAAAAAAAAGATGTTTTTCTCAATATCTCGGCTAATAAATGCGATAGGAAGGCGCGGTAAACGGCGTTCTACATCATTTTTATAGCGACTAAGTATAGAGAGAAAAAATCCGAAATTCGGAGACAAAAATTTTTCTCTATCTTCCCAGCCGAAGAAAAAAATGATGTTTTTCTCAATATCTCAGCTAATAAATTCGATAGGAAGGCGCGGTAAACGGCGTTCTTCATTATTTTTATAGCGACTTAGTATAGAGAGAAAAAATCCGAAATTCCGAGACAAAAATTTTTCTCGGTCTTCCCAGCAGAAGAAAAAAATGATGTTTTTCTCAATATCTCAGCTAATAAATGCGATAGGAAGGCGCGGTAAACGGCGTTCTTCATCATTTTTATAGCGACTAAGTATAGAAAGAAAAAATCCGAAATTCGGAGAAAAATGTTTTTCTCTATCTTCCCAGCAGAAGAAAAAAATGATGTTTTTCTCAATATCTCAGGTAATAAATGCGATAGGAAGGCGCGGTAAACGGCGTTCTTCGTCATTTTTATAGCGACTAAGTATACAGAGAAAAAATCCGAAATTCGGAGACAAAAATTTTTCTCGGTCTTCCCAGCAGAAGAAAAAAAAAAGATGTTTTTCTCAATATCTCGGCTAATAAATGCGATAGGAAGGCGAGGTAAACGGCGTTCTTCATCATTTTTATAGCGACTAAGTATAGAGAGAAAAAATCCGAAATTCGGAGACTAAAATTTTTCTCTATCTTCCCAGCAGAAGAAAAAAATAATGTTTTTCTCAATATCTCAGCTAATAAATGCGATAGGAAGGTGCGGTAAACGGCGTTCTTTATCATTTTTATAGCGACTAAGTATAGAGAGAAAAAATCCGAAATTCGGAGATAAAAATTTTTCTCGGTCTTCCCAGCAGAAGAAAAAAATGATGTTTTTCTCAATATCTCGGCTAATAAATGCGATAGGAAGGCGCGGTAAACGGCGTTCTTCATCATTTTTATAGCGACTAAGTAAAGAGAGAAAAAATCCGAAATTCGGAGACAAAAATTTTTCTCGGTCTTCCCAGCAGAAGAAAAAAATGATGTTTTTCTCAATATCTTAGGTAATAAATGCGATAGGAAGGCGCGGTAAACGGCGTTCTTCATCATTTTTATAGCGAATAAGTATAGAAGGAAAAAATCCGAAATTCGGAGACAAAAATTTTTCTCGGTCTTCCCAGCAGAAGAAAAAAATGATGTTTTTCTCAATATCTCAGCTAATAGATGCGATAGGAAGGTGCGGTAAACGGCGTTCTTCATCATTTTTATAGCGACTTAGTATAGATAGAAAAAATCCGAAATTCCGAGACAAAAAATTTTCTCGGTCTTCCCAGCAGAAGAAAAAAATGATGTTTTTCTCAATATCTCAGCTAATAAATGCGATAGGAAGGCGCGGTAAACGGCGTTCTTCGTCATTTTTATAGCGACTGAGTATAGAGAGAAAAAATCCGAAATTCGGAGACAAAAAATTTTCTCAGTCTTCCCAGCAGAAGAAAAAAATGATGTTTTTCTCAATATCTCGGCTAATAAATGCGATAGGAAGGCGCGGTAAACGGCGTTCTTCATCATTTTTATAGCGACTAAGTAAAGAGAGAATAAATCCGAAATTCGGAGACAAAAATTTTTCTCGGTCTTCCCAGCAGAAGAAAAAAATGATGTTTTTCTCAATATCTCAGCTAATAGATGCGATAGGAAGGCGCGGTAAACGGCGTTCTTCATTATTTTTATAGCGACTTAGTATAGAGAGAAAAAATCCGAAATTCCGAGACAAAAATTTTTCTCGGTCTTCCCAGCAGAAGAAAAAAATGATGTTTTTCTCAATATCTCAGCTAATAAATGCGATAGGAAGGCGCGGTAAACGGCGTTCTTCATCATTTTTATAGCGACTAAGTATAGAAAGAAAAAATCCGAAATTCGGAGGAAAAATTTTTTCTCTATCTTCCCAGCAGAAGAAAAAAATGATGTTTTTCTCAATATCTCAGGTAATAAATGCGATAGGAAGGCGCGGTAAACGGCGTTCTTCATCATTTTTAAAGCGACTAAGTATAGAGAGAAAAAATCCGAAATTCGGAGACAAACATTTTTCTCTATCTTCCCAGCAGAAGAAAAAAAAGATGTTTTTCTCAATATCTCGGCTAATAAATGCGATAGGAAGGCGCGGTAAACGGCGTTCTACATCATTTTTATAGCGACTAAGTATAGAGAGAAAAAATCCGAAATTCGGAGAAAAAAATTTTCTCGGTCTTCCCAGCAGAAGAAAAAAAAAAAGATGTTTTTCTCAATATCTCGGCTAATAAATGCGATAGGAAGGCGCGGTAAACGGCGTTCTACATCATTTTTATAGCGACTAAGTATAGAGAGAAAAAATCCGAAATTCGGAGACAAATTTTTTTCTCTATCTTCCCAGCAGAAGAAAAAAATGATGTTTTTCTCAACATCTCAGCTAATAAATGCGATAGGAAGGCGCGGTAAACGGCGTTCTTCATCATTTTTATAGCGACTAAGTATAGAGAGAAAAAATCCGAAATTCGGAGATAAAAAATTTTCTCGGTCTTCCCAGCAGAAGAAAAAAATGATGTTTTTCTCAATATCTCGGCTAATAAATGCGATAGGAAGGCGCGGTAAACGGCGTTCTTCATCATTTTTATAGCGACTAAGTATACAGAGAAAAAATCCGAAATTCGGAGACAAAAATTTTTCTCTATCTTCCCAGCAGAAGATAAAAATGATGTTTTTGTCAATATCTCAGCTAATAAATGCGATAGGAAGGCGCGGTAAACGGCGTTCTTCATCATTTTTATAGCGACTAAGTATAGAGAGAAAAAATCCGAAATTCGGAGACAAAAATTTTTCTCGGTCTTCCCAGCAGAAGAAAAAAATGATGTTTTTCTCAATATCTCGGCTAATAAATGCGATAGGAAGGTGCGGTAAACGGCGTTCTTCATCATTTTTATAGCGACTTAGTATAGATAGAAAAAATCCGAAATTCCGAGACAAAAATTTTTCTCGGTCTTCCCAGCAGAAGAAAAAAATGATGTTTTTCTCAATATCTCAGCTAATAAATGCGATAGGAAGGCGCGGTAAACGGCGTTCTTCATCATTTTTATAGCGACTAAGTAAAGAGAGAATAAATCCGAAATTCGGAGACAAAAATTTTTCTCTATCTTCCCAGCAGAAGAAAAAAAAATGATGTTTTTCTCAATATCTCTGCTAATAAATGCGATAGGAAGGCGCGGTAAACGGCGTTCTTCATCATTTTTATAGCGACTAAGTATAGAAAGAAAAAATCCGAAATTCGGAGAAAAAATATTTTCTCTATCTTCCCAGCAGAAGAAAAAAATGATGTTTTTCTCAATATCTCAGGTAATAAATGCGATAGGAAGGCGCGGTAAACGGCGTTCTTCATCATTTTTATAGCGACTAAGTATAGAGAGAGAAAATCCGAAATTCGGAGACAAAAATTTTTCTCGGTCTTCCCAGCAGAAGAAAAAAAAGATGTTTTTCTCAATATCTCGGCTAATAAATGCGATAGGAAGGCGCGGTAAACGGCGTTCTACATCATTTTTATAGCGACTAAGTATAGAGAGAAAAAATCCGAAATTCGGAGACAAAATTTTTCTCTATCTTCCCAGCAGAAGAAAAAAAATGATGTTTTTCTCAACATCTCAGCTAATAAATGCGATAGGAAGGCGCGGTAAACGGCGTTCTTCATCATTTTTATAGCGACTAAGTATAGAGAGAAAAAATCCGAAATTCGGAGATAAAAATTTTTCTCGGTCTTCCCAGCAGAAGAAAAAAATGATGTTTTTCTCAATATCTCGGCTAATAAATGCGATAGGAAGGCGCGGTAAACGGCGTTCTTCATCATTTTTATAGCGACTAAGTGAAGAGAGAAAAAATCCGAAATTCGGAGACAAAAATTTTTCTCTATCTTCCCAGCAGAAGAAAAAAAATGATGTTTTTGTCAATATCTCAGCTAATAAATGCGATAGGAAGGCGCGGTAAACGGCGTTCTTCATCATTTTTATAGCGACTAAGTATAGAGAGAAAAAATCCGAAATTCGGAGACAAAAATTTTTCTCTATCTTCCCAGCAGAAGAAAAAAATGATGTTTTTCTCAATATCTCAGGTAATAAATGCGATAGGAAGGCGCGGTAAACTGCGTTCTTCATCATTTTTAAAGCGACTAAGTATAGAGAGAAAAAAATCCGAAATTCGGAGACAAACATTTTTCTCTATCTTCCCAGCAGAAGAAAAAAAAATGATGTTTTTCTCAATATCTCAGCTAATAGATGCGATAGGAAGGCGCGGTAAACGGCGTTCTTCATCATTTTTATAGCGACTAAGTATAGAGAGAAAAAATCCGAAATTCGGAGACAAAATTTTTTCTCTATCTTCCCAGCAGAAGAAAAAAATGATGTTTTTCTCAATATCTCAGCTAATAAATTCGATAGGAAGGCGCGGTAAACGGCGTTCTTCATTATTTTTATAGCGACTTAGTATAGAGAGAAAAAATCCGAAATTCCGAGACAAAAATTTTTCTCGGTCTTCCCAGCAGAAGAAAAAAATGATGTTTTTCTCAATATCTCAGCTAATAAATGCGATAGGAAGGCGCGGTAAACGGCGTTCTTCATCATTTTTATAGCGACTAAGTATAGAAAGAAAAAATCCGAAATTCGGAGAAAAATTTTTTCTCTTCTTTCCCAGCAGAAGAAAAAAATGATGTTTTTCTCAATATCTCAGCTAATAGATGCGATAGGAAGGCGCGGTAAACGGCGTTCTTCATCATTTTTATAGCGACTAAGTATAGAGAGAAAAAATCCGAAATTCGGAGACAAAAATTTTTCTCGGTCTTCCCAGCAGAAGAAAAAAATGATGTTTTTCTCAATATCTCGGCTAATAAATGCGATAGGAAGGTGCGGTAAACGGCGTTCTTCATCATTTTTATAGCGACTTAGTATAGATAGAAAAAATCCGAAATTCCGAGACAAAAATTTTTCTCGGTCTTCCCAGCAGAAGAAAAAAATGATGTTTTTCTCAATATCTCAGCTAATAAATGCGATAGGAAGGCGCGGTAAACGGCGTTCTTCATCATTTTTATAGCGACTAAGTATACAGAGAAAAAATCCGAAATTCGGAGACAAAAAATTTTCTCGGTCTTCCCAGCAGAAGAAAAAAATGATGTTTTTCTCAATATCTCGGCTAATAAATGCGATAGGAAGGCGCGGTAAACGGCGTTCTTCATCATTTTTATAGCGACTAAGTAAAGAGAGAATAAATCCGAAATTCGGAGAAAAAAATTTTTCTCTATCTTCCCAGCAGAAGAAAAAAAATGATGTTTTTCTCAATATCTCTGCTAATAAATGCGATAGGAAGGCGCGGTAAACGGCGTTCTTCATCATTTTTATAGCGACTAAGTATAGAAAGAAAAAATCCGAAATTCGGAGAAAAAATATTTTCTCTATCTTCCCAGCAGAAGAAAAAAATGATGTTTTTCTCAATATCTCAGGTAATAAATGCGATAGGAAGGCGCGGTAAACGGCGTTCTTCATCATTTTTATAGCGACTAAGTATAGAGAGAGAAAATCCGAAATTCGGAGACAAAAATTTTTCTCGGTCTTCCCAGCAGAAGAAAAAAAAAGATGTTTTTCTCAATATCTCGGCTAATAAATGCGATAGGAAGGCGCGGTAAACGGCGTTCTACATCATTTTTATAGCGACTAAGTATAGAGAGAAAAAATCCGAAATTCGGAGACAAAAATTTTTCTCGGTCTTCCCAGCAGAAGAAAAAAAAAGATGTTTTTCTCAATATCTCGGCTAATAAATGCGATAGGAAGGCGCGGTAAACGGCGTTCTACATCATTTTTATAGCGACTAAGTATAGAGAGAAAAAATCCGAAATTCGGAGACAAAATTTTTCTCTATCTTCCCAGCAGAAGAAAAAAATGATGTTTTTCTCAACATCTCAGCTAATAAATGCGATAGGAAGGCGCGGTAAACGGCGTTCTTCATCATTTTTATAGCGACTAAGTATAGAGAGAAAAAATCCGAAATTCGGAGATAAAAATTTTTCTCGGTCTTCCCAGCAGAAGAAAAAAATGATGTTTTTCTCAATATCTCGGCTAATAAATGCGATAGGAAGGCGCGGTAAACGGCGTTCTTCATCATTTTTATAGCGACTAAGTGAAGAGAGAAAAAATCCGAAATTCGGAGACAAAAATTTTTCTCTATCTTCCCAGCAGAAGAAAAAAAATGATGTTTTTGTCAATATCTCAGCTAATAAATGCGATAGGAAGGCGCGGTAAACGGCGTTCTTCATCATTTTTATAGCGACTAAGTATAGAGAGAAAAAATCCGAAATTCGGAGACAAAAAATTTTCTCTATCTTCCCAGCAGAAGAAAAAAATGATGTTTTTCTCAATATCTCAGGTAATAAATGCGATAGGAAGGCGCGGTAAACTGCGTTCTTCATCATTTTTAAAGCGACTAAGTATAGAGAGAAAAAAATCCGAAATTCGGAGACAAACATTTTTCTCTATCTTCCCAGCAGAAGAAAAAAAATGATGTTTTTCTCAATATCTCAGCTAATAGATGCGATAGGAAGGCGCGGTAAACGGCGTTCTTCATCATTTTTATAGCGACTAAGTATAGAGAGAAAAAATCCGAAATTCGGAGACAAAATTTTTTCTCTATCTTCCCAGCAGAAGAAAAAAATGATGTTTTTCTCAATATCTCAGCTAATAAATTCGATAGGAAGGCGCGGTAAACGGCGTTCTTCATTATTTTTATAGCGACTTAGTATAGAGAGAAAAAATCCGAAATTCCGAGACAAAAATTTTTCTCGGTCTTCCCAGCAGAAGAAAAAAATGATGTTTTTCTCAATATCTCAGCTAATAAATGCGATAGGAAGGCGCGGTAAACGGCGTTCTTCATCATTTTTATAGCGACTAAGTATAGAAAGAAAAAATCCGAAATTCGGAGAAAAATTTTTTCTCTTCTTTCCCAGCAGAAGAAAAAAATGATGTTTTTCTCAATATCTCAGCTAATAGATGCGATAGGAAGGCGCGGTAAACGGCGTTCTTCATCATTTTTATAGCGACTAAGTATAGAGAGAAAAAATCCGAAATTCGGAGACAAAAATTTTTCTCGGTCTTCCCAGCAGAAGAAAAAAATGATGTTTTTCTCAATATCTCGGCTAATAAATGCGATAGGAAGGTGCGGTAAACGGCGTTCTTCATCATTTTTATAGCGACTTAGTATAGATAGAAAAAATCCGAAATTCCGAGACAAAAATTTTTCTCGGTCTTCCCAGCAGAAGAAAAAAATGATGTTTTTCTCAATATCTCAGCTAATAAATGCGATAGGAAGGCGCGGTAAACGGCGTTCTTCATCATTTTTATAGCGACTAAGTATACAGAGAAAAAATCCGAAATTCGGAGACAAAAAATTTTCTCGGTCTTCCCAGCAGAAGAAAAAAATGATGTTTTTCTCAATATCTCGGCTAATAAATGCGATAGGAAGGCGCGGTAAACGGCGTTCTTCATCATTTTTATAGCGACTAAGTAAAGAGAGAATAAATCCGAAATTCGGAGACAAAAATTTTTCTCTATCTTCCCAGCAGAAGAAAAAAAATGATGTTTTTCTCAATATCTCTGCTAATAAATGCGATAGGAAGGCGCGGTAAACGGCGTTCTTCATCATTTTTATAGCGACTAAGTATAGAAAGAAAAAATCCGAAATTCGGAGAAAAAATATTTTCTCTATCTTCCCAGCAGAAGAAAAAAATGATGTTTTTCTCAATATCTCAGGTAATAAATGCGATAGGAAGGCGCGGTAAACGGCGTTCTTCATCATTTTTATAGCGACTAAGTATAGAGAGAGAAAATCCGAAATTCGGAGACAAAAATTTTTCTCGGTCTTCCCAGCAGAAGAAAAAAAAAGATGTTTTTCTCAATATCTCGGCTAATAAATGCGATAGGAAGGCGCGGTAAACGGCGTTCTACATCATTTTTATAGCGACTAAGTATAGAGAGAAAAAATCCGAAATTCGGAGACAAAAATTTTTCTCGGTCTTCCCAGCAGAAGAAAAAAAAAGATGTTTTTCTCAATATCTCGGCTAATAAATGCGATAGGAAGGCGCGGTAAACGGCGTTCTACATCATTTTTATAGCGACTAAGTATAGAGAGAAAAAATCCGAAATTCGGAGACAAAATTTTTCTCTATCTTCCCAGCAGAAGAAAAAAATGATGTTTTTCTCAACATCTCAGCTAATAAATGCGATAGGAAGGCGCGGTAAACGGCGTTCTTCATCATTTTTATAGCGACTAAGTATAGAGAGAAAAAATCCGAAATTCGGAGATAAAAATTTTTCTCGGTCTTCCCAGCAGAAGAAAAAAATGATGTTTTTCTCAATATCTCGGCTAATAAATGCGATAGGAAGGCGCGGTAAACGGCGTTCTTCATCATTTTTATAGCGACTAAGTGAAGAGAGAAAAAATCCGAAATTCGGAGACAAAAATTTTTCTCTATCTTCCCAGCAGAAGAAAAAAAATGATGTTTTTGTCAATATCTCAGCTAATAAATGCGATAGGAAGGCGCGGTAAACGGCGTTCTTCATCATTTTTATAGCGACTAAGTATAGAGAGAAAAAATCCGAAATTCGGAGACAAAAATTTTTCTCTATCTTCCCAGCAGAAGAAAAAAATGATGTTTTTCTCAATATCTCAGGTAATAAATGCGATAGGAAGGCGCGGTAAACTGCGTTCTTCATCATTTTTAAAGCGACTAAGTATAGAGAGAAAAAAATCCGAAATTCGGAGACAAACATTTTTCTCTATCTTCCCAGCAGAAGAAAAAAAAATGATGTTTTTCTCAATATCTCAGCTAATAGATGCGATAGGAAGGCGCGGTAAACGGCGTTCTTCATCATTTTTATAGCGACTAAGTATAGAGAGAAAAAATCCGAAATTCGGAGACAAAATTTTTTCTCTATCTTCCCAGCAGAAGAAAAAAATGATGTTTTTCTCAATATCTCAGCTAATAAATTCGATAGGAAGGCGCGGTAAACGGCGTTCTTCATTATTTTTATAGCGACTTAGTATAGAAAGAAAAAATCCGAAATTCCGAGACAAAAATTTTTCTCTGTCTTCCCAGCAGAAGAAAAAAATGATGTTTTTCTCAATATCTCAGCTAATAAATGCGATAGGAAGGCGCGGTAAACGGCGTTCTTCATCATTTTTATAGCGACTAAGTATAGAAAGAAAAAATCCGAAATTCGGAGAAAAATTTTTTCTCTACTTTCCCAGCAGAAGAAAAAAATGATGTTTTTCTCAATATCTCAGGTAATAAATGCGATAGGAAGGCGCGGTAAACGGCGTTCTTCATCATTTTTATAGCGACTAAGTATACAGAGAAAAAATCCGAAATTCGGAGACAAAAATTTTTCTCTATTATCCCAGCAGAAGAAAAAAATGATGTTTTTCTCAATATCTCAGCTAATAGATGCGATAGGAAGGTGCGGTAAACGGCGTTCTTCATCATTTTTATAGCGACTTAGTATAGATAGAAAAAATCCGAAATTCCGAGACAAAAATTTTTCTCGGTCTTCCCAGCAGAAGAAAAAAATGATGTTTTTCTCAATATCTCAGCTAATAAATGCGATAGGAAGGCGCGGTAAACGGCGTTCTTCATCATTTTTATAGCGACTAAGTATAGAGAGAAAAAATCCGAAATTCGGAGACAAAAAATTTTCTCGGTCTTCCCAGCAGAAGAAAAAAAATGATGTTTTTCTCAATATCTCGGCTAATAAATGCGATAGGAAGGCGCGGTAAACGGCGTTCTTCATCATTTTTATAGCGACTAAGTATAGAGAGAAAAAATCCGAAATTCGGAGACAAAATTTTTTCTCTATCTTCCCAGCAGAAGAAAAAAATGATGTTTTTCTCAATATCTCAGCTAATAAATTCGATAGGAAGGCGCGGTAAACGGCGTTCTTCATTATTTTTATAGCGACTTAGTATAGAAAGAAAAAATCCGAAATTCCGAGACAAAAATTTTTCTCGGTCTTCCCAGCAGAAGAAAAAAATGATGTTTTTCTCAATATCTCAGCTAATAAATGCGATAGGAAGGCGCGGTAAACGGCGTTCTTCATCATTTTTATAGCGACTAAGTATAGAAAGAAAAAATCCGAAATTCGGAGAAAAATTTTTTCTCTACTTTCCCAGCAGAAGAAAAAAATGATGTTTTTCTCAATATCTCAGGTAATAAATGCGATAGGAAGGCGCGGTAAACGGCGTTCTTCATCATTTTTATAGCGACTAAGTATACAGAGAAAAAATCCGAAATTCGGAGACAAAAATTTTTCTCTATTATCCCAGCAGAAGAAAAAAATGATGTTTTTCTCAATATCTCAGCTAATAGATGCGATAGGAAGGTGCGGTAAACGGCGTTCTTCATCATTTTTATAGCGACTTAGTATAGATAGAAAAAATCCGAAATTCCGAGACAAAAATTTTTCTCGGTCTTCCCAGCAGAAGAAAAAAATGATGTTTTTCTCAATATCTCAGCTAATAAATGCGATAGGAAGGCGCGGTAAACGGCGTTCTTCATCATTTTTATAGCGACTAAGTATAGAGAGAAAAAATCCGAAATTCGGAGACAAAAAATTTTCTCGGTCTTCCCAGCAGAAGAAAAAAAATGATGTTTTTCTCAATATCTCGGCTAATAAATGCGATAGGAAGGCGCGGTAAACGGCGTTCTTCATCATTTTTATAGCGACTAAGTAAAGAGAGAATAAATCAGAAATTCGGAGACAAAAATTTTTCTCGGTCTGCCCAGCAGAAGAAAAAAAAAATGATGTTTTTCTCAATATCTCAGCTAATAAATGCGATAGGAAGGCGCGGTAAACGGCGTTCTTCATCATTTTTATAGCGACTAAGTATAGAAAGAAAAAATCTCTGGTTTCAAATGTACTTTGTGGAAGAAAATAGTCCTAAACAGTACCACTTGGAAAGGACAAATATAGGCCTGGCCTACGTCCAATCCAATGGTACATATATATGTACTTATGTTTGTATGTATGTATGTAACCATGAAATTTCTAATAAATAAAAAAAGAAAAAATCCGAAATTCGGAGAAAATTTTTTTTCTCTATCTTCCCAGCAGAAGAAAAAAATGATGTTTTTCTCAATATCTCAGCTAATAAATGCGATAGGAAGGCGCGGTAAACGGCGTTCTTCATCATTTTTATAGCGACTAAGTATAGAGAGAAAAAATCCGAAATTCGGAGACAAAAATTTTTCTCGATCTTCCCAGCAGAAGAAAAAAAAGATGTTTTTCTCAATATCTCGGCTAATAAATGCGATAGGAAGGCGCGGTAAACGGCGTTCTTCATCATTTTTATAGCGACTAAGTAAAGAGAGAAAAAATCCGAAATTCGGAGACAAAAAAGTTTTCTCGGTCTTCCCAGCAGAAGAAAAAAAAAATGTTTTTCTCAATATCTCGGCTAATAAATGCGATAGGAAGGTGCGGTAAACGGCGTTCTTCATCATTTTTATAGCGACTTAGTATAGATAGAAAAAATCCGAAATTCCGAGACAAAAATTTTTCTCGGTCTTCCCAGCAGAAGAAAAAAATGATGTTTTTCTCAATATCTCAGCTAATAAATGCGATAGGATGGCGCGGTAAACGGCGTTCTTCATCATTTTTATAGCGACTAAGTAAAGAGAGAAAAAATCCGAAATTCGGAGACAAAAAATTTTCTCGGTCTTCCCAGCAGAAGAAAAAAATGATGTTTTTCTCAATATCTCGGCTAATAAATGCGATAGGAAGGCGCGGTAAACGGCGTTCTTCATCATTTTTATAGCGACTAAGTAAAGAGAGAATAAATCCGAAATTCGGAGACAAAAATTTTTCTCTATCTTCCCAGCAGCAGAAAAAAATGATGTTTTTCTCAATATCTCAGCTAATAAATGCGATAGGAAGGCGCGGTAAACGGCGTTCTTCATCATTTTTATAGCGACTAAGTATAGAAAGAAAAAATCCGAAATTCGGAGAAAAAATATTTTCTCTATCTTCCCAGCAGAAGAAAAAAATGATGTTTTTCTCAATATCTCAGGTAATAAATGCGATAGGAAGGCGCGGTAAACGGCGTTCTTCATCATTTTTATAGCGACTAAGTATAGAGAGAAAAAATCCGAAATTCGGAGACAAAAATTTTTCTCGGTCTTCCCAGCAGAAGAAAAAAAAGATGTTTTTCTCAATATCTCGGCTAATAAATGCGATTAGAAGGCGCGGTAAACGGCGTTCTTCATCATTTTTATAGCGACTTAGTATAGATAGAAAAAATCCGAAATTCCGAGACAAAAATTTTTCTCGGTCTTCCCAGCAGAAGAAAAAAATGATGTTTTTCTCAATATCTCAGCTAATAAATGCGATAGGAAGGCGCGGTAAACGGCGTTCTTCATCATTTTTATAGCGACTAAGTAAAGAGAGAATAAATCAGAAATTCGGAGACAAAAATTTTTCTCTATCTTCCCAGCAGAAGAAAAAAAAATGATGTTTTTCTCAATATCTCAGCTAATAAATGCGATAGGAAGGCGCGGTAAACGGCGTTCTTCATCATTTTTATAGCGACTAAGTATAGAAAGAAAAAATCTCTGGTTTCAAATGTACTTTGTGGAAGAAAATAGTCCTAAACAGTACCACTTGGAAAGGACAAATATAGGCCTGGCCTACGTCCAATCCAATGGTACATATATATGTACTTATGTTTGTATGTATGTATGTAACCATGAAATTTCTAATAAATAAAAAAAGAAAAAATCCGAAATTCGGAGAAAAAATTTTTTCTCTATCTTCCCAGCAGAAGAAAAAAATGATGTTTTTCTCAATATCTCAGCTAATAAATGCGATAGGAAGGCGCGGTAAACGGCGTTCTTCATCATTTTTATAGCGACTAAGTATAGAGAGAAAAAATCCGAAATTCGGAGACAAAAATTTTTCTCGATCTTCCCAGCAGAAGAAAAAAAGATGTTTTTCTCAATATCTCGGCTAATAAATGCGATAGGAAGGCGCGGTAAACGGCGTTCTTCATCATTTTTATAGCGACTAAGTAAAGAGAGAAAAAATCCGAAATTCGGAGACAAAAAAGTTTTCTCGGTCTTCCCAGCAGAAGAAAAAAAAAATGTTTTTCTCAATATCTCGGCTAATAAATGCGATAGGAAGGTGCGGTAAACGGCGTTCTTCATCATTTTTATAGCGACTTAGTATAGATAGAAAAAATCCGAAATTCCGAGACAAAAATTTTTCTCGGTCTTCCCAGCAGAAGAAAAAAATGATGTTTTTCTCAATATCTCAGCTAATAAATGCGATAGGAAGGCGCGGTAAACGGCGTTCTTCATCATTTTTATAGCGACTAAGTAAAGAGAGAAAAAATCCGAAATTCGGAGACAAAAAATTTTCTCGGTCTTCCCAGCAGAAGAAAAAAATGATGTTTTTCTCAATATCTCGGCTAATAAATGCGATAGGAAGGCGCGGTAAACGGCGTTCTTCATCATTTTTATAGCGACTAAGTAAAGAGAGAATAAATCCGAAATTCGGAGACAAAAATTTTTCTCTATCTTCCCAGCAGCAGAAAAAAATGATGTTTTTCTCAATATCTCAGCTAATAAATGCGATAGGAAGGCGCGGTAAACGGCGTTCTTCAACATTTTAATAGCGACTAAGTATAGAAAGAAAAAATCCGAAATTCGGAGAAAAAATATTTTCTCTATCTTCCCAGCAGAAGAAAAAAATGATGTTTTTCTCAATATCTCAGGTAATAAATGCGATAGGAAGGCGCGGTAAACGGCGTTCTTCATCATTTTTATAGCGACTAAGTATAGAGAGAAAAAATCCGAAATTCGGAGACAAAAATTTTTCTCGGTCTTCCCAGCAGAAGAAAAAAAAGATGTTTTTCTCAATATCTCGGCTAATAAATGCGATAGGAAGGCGCGGTAAACGGCGTTCTACATCATTTTTATAGCGACTAAGTATAGAGAGAAAAAATCCGAAATTCGGAGACAAAAATTTTTCTCGGTCTTCCCAGCAGAAGAAAAAAAAAGATGTTTTTCTCAATATCTCGGCTAATAAATGCGATAGGAAGGCGCGGTAAACGGCGTTCTACATCATTTTTTGATAGCGACTAAGTATAGAGAGAAAAAATCCGAAATTCGGAGACAAAAATTTTTCTCTATCTTCCCAGCAGAAGAAAAAAATCATTTTTATAGCGACTAAGTATAGAGAGAAAAAATCCGAAATTCGGAGACAAAAATTTTTCTCGGTCTTCCCAGCAGAAGAAAAAAAAGATGTTTTTCTCAATATCTCGGCTAATAAATGCGATAGGAAGGCGCGGTAAACGGCGTTCTACATCATTTTTATAGCGACTAAGTATAGAGAGAAAAAATTCGAAATTCGGAGACAAAAATATTTTTCTCGGTCTTCCCAGCAGAAGAAAAAAAAAGATGTTTTTCTCAATATCTCGGCTAATAAATGCGATAGGAAGGCGCGGTAAACGGCGTTCTTCATCATTTTTATAGCGACTAAGTATAGAGAGAAAAAATCCGAAATTCGGAGATAGAAATTTTTCTCGGTCTTCCCAGCAGAAGAAAAAAATGATGTTTTTCTCAATATCTCGGTTAATAAATGCGATAGGAAGGCGCGGTAAACGGCGTTCTTCATCATTTTTATAGCGACTAAGTGAAGAGAGAAAAAATCCGAAATTCGGAGACAAAAATTTTTCTCTATCTTCTCAGCAGAAGAAAAAAAATGATGTTTTTGTCAATATCTCAGCTAATAAATGCGATAGGAAGGCGCGGTAAACGGCGTTCTTCATCATTTTTATAGCGACTAAGTATAGAGAGAAAAAATCCGAAATTCGGAGACAATAATTTTTCTCTATCTTCCCAGCAGAAGAAAAAAATGATGTTTTTCTCAATATCTCAGGTAATAAATGCGATAGGAAGGCGCGGTAAACTGCGTTCTTCATCATTTTTAAAGCGACTAAGTATAGAGAGAAAAAATCCGAAATTCGGAGACAAACATTTTTCTCTATCTTCCCAGCAGAAGAAAAAAAAAAATGATGTTTTTCTCAATATCTCAGCTAATAGATGCGATAGGAAGGCGCGGTAAACGGCGTTCTTCATCATTTTTATAGCGACTAAGTATAGAGAGAAAAAATCCGAAATTCGGAGACAAAAATTTTTCTCTATCTTCCCAGCAGAAGAAAAAAATGATGTTTTTCTCAATATCTCAGCTAATAAATTCGATAGGAAGGCGCGGTAAACGGCGTTCTTCATTATTTTTATAGCGACTTAGTATAGAGAGAAAAAATCCGAAATTCCGAGACAAAAATTTTTCTCGGTCTTCCCAGCAGAAGAAAAAAATGATGTTTTTCTCAATATCTCAGCTAATAAATGCGATAGGAAGGCGCGGTAAACGGCGTTCTTCATCATTTTTATAGCGACTAAGTATAGAAAGAAAAAATCCGAAATTCGGAGAAAAATGTTTTTCTCTATCTTCCCAGCAGAAGAAAAAAATGATGTTTTTCTCAATATCTCAGGTAATAAATGCGATAGGAAGGCGCGGTAAACTTCGTTCTTCGTCATTTTTATAGCGACTAAGTATACAGAGAAAAAATCCGAAATTCGGAGACAAAAATTTTTCTCGGTCTTCCCAGCAGAAGAAAAAAAAAAGATGTTTTTCTCAATATCTCGGCTAATAAATGCGATAGGAAGGCGAGGTAAACGGCGTTCTTCATCATTTTTATAGCGACTAAGTATAGAGAGAAAAAATCCGAAATTCGGAGACTAAAATTTTTCTCTATCTTCCCAGCAGAAGAAAAAAATAATGTTTTTCTCAATATCTCAGCTAATAAATGCGATAGGAAGGCGCGGTAAACGGCGTTCTTTATCATTTTTATAGCGACTAAGTATAGAGAGAAAAAATCCGAAATTCCGAGACAAAAATTTTTCTCGGTCTTCCCAGCAGAAGAAAAAAATGATGTTTTTCTCAATATCTCAGCTAATAAATGCGATAGGAAGGCGCGGTAAACGGCGTTCTTCATCATTTTTATAGCGACTAAGTAAAGAGAGAAAAAATCCGAAATTCGGAGACAAAAAATTTTCTCGGTCTTCCCAGCAGAAGAAAAAAATGATGTTTTTCTCAATATCTCGGCTAATAAATGCGATAGGAAGGCGCGGTAAACGGCGTTCTTCATCATTTTTATAGCGACTAAGTAAAGAGAGAATAAATCCGAAATTCGGAGACAAAAATTTTTCTCTATCTTCCCAGCAGCAGAAAAAAATGATGTTTTTCTCAATATCTCAGCTAATAAATGCGATAGGAAGGCGCGGTAAACGGCGTTCTTCATCATTTTTATAGCGACTAAGTATAGAAAGAAAAAATCCGAAATTCGGAGAAAAATATTTTCTCTATCTTCCCAGCAGAAGAAAAAAATGATGTTTTTCTCAATATCTCAGGTAATAAATGCGATAGGAAGGCGCGGTAAACGGCGTTCTTCATCATTTTTATAGCGACTAAGTATAGAGAGAAAAAATCCGAAATTCGGAGACAAAAATTTTTCTCGGTCTTCCAAGCAGAAGAAAAAAAAGATTTTTTTCTCAATATCTCGGCTAATAAATGCGATAGGAAGGCGCGGTAAACGGCGTTCTACATCATTTTTATAGCGACTAAGTATAGAGAGAAAAAATCCGAAATTCGGAGACAAAAATTTTTCTCGGTCTTCCCAGCAGAAGAAAAAAAAAAGATGTTTTTCTCAATATCTCGGCTAATAAATGCGATAGGAAGGCGCGGTAAACGGCGTTCTACATCATTTTTTGATAGCGACTAAGTATAGAGAGAAAAAATCCGAAATTCGGAGACAAAAATTTTTCTCTATCTTCCCAGCAGAAGAAAAAAATCATTTTTATAGCGACTAAGTATAGAGAGAAAAAATCCGAAATTCGGAGACAAAAATTTTTCTCGGTCTTCCCAGCAGAAGAAAAAAAAGATGTTTTTCTCAATATCTCGGCTAATAAATGCGATAGGAAGGCGCGGTAAACGGCGTTCTACATCATTTTTATAGCGACTAAGTATAGAGAGAAAAAATTCGAAATTCGGAGACAAAAATATTTTTCTCGGTCTTCCCAGCAGAAGAAAAAAAAGATGTTTTTCTCAATATCTCGGCTAATAAATGCGATAGGAAGGCGCGGTAAACGGCGTTCTTCATCATTTTTATAGCGACTAAGTATAGAGAGAAAAAATCCGAAATTCGGAGATAGAAATTTTTCTCGGTCTTCCCAGCAGAAGAAAAAAATGATGTTTTTCTCAATATCTCGGTTAATAAATGCGATAGGAAGGCGCGGTAAACGGCGTTCTTCATCATTTTTATAGCGACTAAGTGAAGAGAGAAAAAATCCGAAATTCGGAGACAAAAATTTTTCTCTATCTTCTCAGCAGAAGAAAAAAAAAGATGTTTTTGTCAATATCTCAGCTAATAAATGCGATAGGAAGGCGCGGTAAACGGCGTTCTTCATCATTTTTATAGCGACTAAGTATAGAGAGAAAAAATCCGAAATTCGGAGACAATAATTTTTCTCTATCTTCCCAGCAGAAGAAAAAAATGATGTTTTTCTCAATATCTCAGGTAATAAATGCGATAGGAAGGCGCGGTAAACTGCGTTCTTCATCATTTTTATAGCGACTAAGTATAGAGAGAAAAAATCCGAAATTCGGAGACAAACATTTTTCTCTATCTTCCCAGCAGAAGAAAAAAAAAATGATGTTTTTCTCAATATCTCAGCTAATAGATGCGATAGGAAGGCGCGGTAAACGGCGTTCTTCATCATTTTTATAGCGACTAAGTATAGAGAGAAAAAATCCGAAATTCGGAGACAAAAATTTTCTCTATCTTCCCAGCAGAAGAAAAAAATGATGTTTTTCTCAATATCTCAGCTAATAAATTCGATAGGAAGGCGCGGTAAACGGCGTTCTTCATTATTTTTATAGCGACTTAGTATAGAGAGAAAAAATCCGAAATTCCGAGACAAAAATTTTTCTCGGTCTTCCCAGCAGAAGAAAAAAATGATGTTTTTCTCAATATCTCAGCTAATAAATGCGATAGGAAGGCGCGGTAAACGGCGTTCTTCATCATTTTTATAGCGACTAAGTATAGAAAGAAAAAATCCGAAATTCGGAGAAAAATGTTTTTCTCTATCTTCCCAGCAGAAGAAAAAAATGATGTTTTTCTCAATATCTCAGGTAATAAATGCGATAGGAAGGCGCGGTAAACGGCGTTCTTCGTCATTTTATAGCGACTAAGTATACAGAGAAAAAATCCGAAATTCGGAGACAAAAATTTTTCTCGGTCTTCCCAGCAGAAGAAAAAAAAAAAGATGTTTTTCTCAATATCTCGGCTAATAAATGCGATAGGAAGGCGAGGTAAACGGCGTTCTTCATCATTTTTATAGCGACTAAGTATAGAGAGAAAAAATCCGAAATTCGGAGACTAAAATTTTTCTCTATCTTCCCAGCAGAAGAAAAAAATAATGTTTTTCTCAATATCTCAGATAATAAATGCGATAGGAAGGCGCGGTAAACGGCGTTCTTTATCATTTTTATAGCGACTAAGTATAGAGAGAAAAAATCCGAAATTCGGAGATAAAAATTTTTCTCGGTCTTCCCAGCAGAAGAAAAAAAATGATGTTTTTCTCAATATCTCGGCTAATAAATGCGATAGGAAGGCGCGGTAAACGGCGTTCTTCATCATTTTTATAGCGACTAAGTAAAGAGAGAATAAATCCGAAATTCGGAGACAAAAATTTTTCTCTATCTTCCCAGCAGAAGAAAAAAAAAATGATGTTTTTCTCAATATCTCAGCTAATAAATGCGATAGGAAGGCGCGGTAAACGGCGTTCTTCATCATTTTTATAGCGACTAAGTATAGAAAGAAAAAATCCGAAATTCGGAGGAAAAATATTTTCTCTATCTTCCCAGCAGAAGAAAAAAATGATGTTTTTCTCAATATCTCAGGTAATAAATGCGATAGGAAGGCGCGGTAAACGGCGTTCTTCATCATTTTTAAAGCGACTAAGTATAGAGAGAAAAAATCCGAAATTCGGAGACAAACATTTTTCTCTATCTTCCCAGCAGAAGAAAAAAAAGATGTTTTTCTCAATATCTCGGCTAATAAATGCGATAGGAAGGCGCGGTAAACGGCGTTCTACATCATTTTTATAGCGACTAAATATAGAGAGAAAAAATCCGAAATTCGGAGAAAAAAAATTTCTCGGTCTTCCCAGCAGAAGAAAAAAAAAAGATGTTTTTCTCAATATCTCGGCTAATAAATGCGATAGGAAGGCGCGGTAAACGGCGTTCTACATCATTTTTATAGCGACTAAGTATAGAGAGAAAAAATCCGAAATTCGGAGACAAAATTTTTTCTCTATCTTCCCAGCAGAAGAAAAAAATGATGTTTTTCTCAACATCTCAGCTAATAAATGCGATAGGAAGGCGCGGTAAACGGCGTTCTTCATCATTTTTATAGCGACTAAGTATAGAGAGAAAAAATCCGAAATTCGGAGATAAAAAATTTTCTCGGTCTTCCCAGCAGAAGAAAAAAATGATGTTTTTCTCAATATCTCGGCTAATAAATGCGATAGGAAGGCGCGGTAAACGGCGTTCTTCATCATTTTTATAGCGACTAAGTGAAGAGAGAAAAAATCCGAAATTCGGAGACAAAAATTTTTCTCTATCTTCCCAGCAGAAGAAAAAAATGATGTTTTTGTCAATATCTCAGCTAATAAATGCGATAGGAAGGCGCGGTAAACGGCGTTCTTCATCATTTTTATAGCGACTAAGTAAAGAGAGAAAAAATCCGAAATTCGGAGACAATAATTTTTCTCTATCTTCCCAGCAGAAGAAAAAAATGATGTTTTTCTCAATATCTCAGCTATTAAATGCGATAGGAAGGCGCGGTAAACGGCGTTCTTCATCATTTTTATAGCGAATAAGTATAGAAGGAAAAAATCCGAAATTCGGAGACAAAAATTTGTCTCTATCTTCCCAGCAGAAGAAAAAAATGATGTTTTTCTCAATATCTCAGCTATTAAATGCGATAGGAAGGCGCGGTAAACTGCGTTCTTCATCATTTTTAAAGCGACTAAGTATAGAGAGAAAAAATCCGAAATTCGGAGACAAACATTTTTCTCTATCTTCCCAGCAGAAGAAAAAAAATGATGTTTTTCTCAATATCTCAGCTAATAGATGCGATAGGAAGGCGCGGTAAACGGCGTTCTTCATCATTTTTATAGCGACTAAGTATAGAGAGAAAAAATCCGAAATTCGGAGACAAAAATGTTTCTCGGTCTTCCCAGCAGAAGAAAAAAATGATGTTTTTCTCAATATCTCAGCTAATAAATGCGATAGGAAGGCGCGGTAAACGGCGTTCTTCATCATTTTTATAGCGACTAAGTATAGACAGAAAAAATCCGAAATTCGGAGAAATTTTTTTTTTCTCTATCTTCCCAGCAGAAGAAAAAAATGATGTTTTTCTCAATATCTCAGCTAATAAATGCGATAGGAAGGCGCGGTAAACGGCGTTCTTCATCATTTTTATAGCGACTAAGTATACAGAGAAAAAATCCGAAATTCCGAGACAAAAATTTTTCTCGGTCTTCCCAGCAGAAGAAAAAAAAGATGTTTTTCTCAATATCTCGGCTAATAAATGCGATAGGAAGGCGCGGTAAACGGCGTTCTTCATCATTTTTATAGCGACTAAGTATAGAGAGAAAAAATCCGAAATTCGGAGACTAAAATTTTTCTCTTTCTTCCCAGCAGAAGAAAAAAATGGTGTTTTTCTCAATATCTCGGCTAATAAATGCGATAGGAAGGCGCGGTAAACGGCGTTTTTCATCATTTTTATAGCGACTAAGTATAGAGAGAAAAATCCGAAATTCGGAGACAAAAAATTTTCTTTATCTTCCCAGCAGAAGAAAAAAATAATGTTTTTGTCAATATCTCAGCTAATAAATGCGATAGGAAGGTGCGGTAAAACGGCGTTCTTCATCATTTTTATAGCGACTAAGTATAGAGAGAAAAAATCCGAAATTCGGAGACAAAAAACCGCATACATCATCTTTTGAAGAGACTTTGTATGTAGTCTTGTTTTTTGTTTTTTTTTCTTGTTCTGTTGTTCTGCTAACTTGACCATTTCTTCTGTTGGTTTAGTTGTTTTGCTAATATGACCATTTTCTACGTGTTCTGCTCTTATTTGACCAGTTCGTTCTGCTCGTTCTGCTGTTCTGTTGTTCTGCTATCTTGACCAATCCGTTCTGCTCGTTCTGCTAGCTTGACCAATCCGTTCTGCTCGTTCTGCTGTTCTGCTAACTTGACCATTTCGTTCTGCTCGTTCTGCTGTTCTGCTAACTTGACCATTTCGTTCTGCTCGTTCTGCATGTTCTGCTAACTTGACCATTTCTTCTGCTGGCTCTGCTGTTCTGCCAACTTTACCTGGCCTTATACTGCCCTACTTGGGCAAATTAAACCCTTTATACAGAGTGTATTTCAGTGCCGGATAGCCTTTTATGCACTATATGAGCATCCTTTTTGGGGATGCTTCTGTAGCGCAGTAGGTAAGGACGTCGGCCACTGCAGTGCTGCAACTGTGCGTGGGTTCGAATCGCAGTAAAAACAAAACATTACTTATGCCTGCTTATGTCTCCACTATGATTATAAAGACCAAAAATCGCTTCCATTACTGAGAGAATTAATCATAATCCCGGACAAAAGTAGTAACAAATAAACTCTTATATACAGAGTGTACTGCAGTTCGGATAGCACTATGGTGCCTCATGCTCTGTCTCTGGTCGGGCCCATCGGAGTCTAACTGTTGGTTTTCTTTTGCTCCAGCATTTCAGTGGTTTCTTACTGTCGAGTCCTCACCGTTGTCTCACCTCTGTGGTTGTTTGATTATTTGTGTTCACGGAGATGTTGCACTGATGAGTTAGGAGGCCTTCCTGCTGATTGAACAAATTCTAGTGTCTAAATTGCGACGGAAGTAAGGGCGACGATTGTGGCCACGTAAAATCGATTTAAGCCCCCCCCCCCCCCCCCCAGTTGAATTCGTTTCCGCTGACCGTTCCAAGGCGGTTCTTCTGTCGCGGTTTATTTTTGTTATGGTTTGTCTTTGGGTGTTTGTGTCGCTTATGTTATTTTATTTTGGATAGCCTATTGGCCATTTTGTGGAAAAGTAACTGTCCTTTTGGCTTTCCGCCGTTGGTGTTTCCATTAGGGTCTGTTGTTTCATGTTTGTGTGTCTTTCCCTTTGGTGTCTCTGATGGGAGCTGTGGGTTGATTATATCGATTCCTGATCATTGCCTCCACTTCTATTTATGTGCATTCTTTTTTCGGGATGACCCATTAGCGTGGTAGGTAAGGACGTCGGCCACTGCAGTGCTAGACGACGTCGCAGCATCTGTGCGGGGGTTCGAATCTCAGTAACGCAAATATTTATTTATCCTTGATTATGTCTCCACTATGGTTATAAAGACGAAAATCCGATTCCATTACTGAGAGAATTAATCATAATCCCCAAAAACAAACAACAACAAAAAACGTAGGAACAAATAAACCCCTATATACAGAGTGTACTGCAGTGTCGGATAGCCTTATATGCGCTATATTAGCATCCTTTTTTTTTTTGGAATGCCTCTGTAGCGCACTAGATAAGGTCATCGGCCACTGCAGTGCTAGACGACGTCGCCGCATCTTTGCGTGGGTTCGAATCGTCGAATCGCATTAAAAATCAAATATTTATTTATCCCTGATTATGGCTCCACTATGTTTATAAAACAGAAGTGGAGGGAATGATCAGGAATCTATACAATTAACCCACAGCTCCCATCAGAGACACCAAAGGGAACGAAAGACAAACATGAAACAACA
The DNA here is from genome assembly GCA_963580285.1 of Lucinisca nassula. Lineage (NCBI taxonomy): Eukaryota > Metazoa > Mollusca > Bivalvia > Lucinida > Lucinidae > Lucinisca > Lucinisca nassula. The sequence continues at coordinate 130,466,877 of OY757014.1, read as the reverse complement.
GACCCTAATGGAAACAGCAATAGCGGAAAGCCAAAAAGACAGTTACTTTCCCACAAAATGACCAATAGACTATCCAAAATAAAATGATATAAGCGACACAAACACCCAAAGACAAACCATAAAGACGAAAAGTCGCTTCCATTGGATAGAGGATTAATCATAATACCCTCTCTTCACCCCCCCCCCCCAAAAAAAAAAAAAAAAAAAAAAAAACAGTAACAAAAAAAAAAGTAGTAAGAAATGGACCCTATTGGCAGAGTGTACTGCAGTGCCGGATAGCCTTAAATGCACTGTATGAGCATCTTTTTTGGGGATGCCTCTGTAGCGCAGTATCTGTACTGCAGTGACAGACGACGTCGCCGCATCTTTGCGTGGGTTCGAAGCTCAGCAAATGCAAATATTTATTTTTCCCTGATTATGTCTCCACTACGGTTATATAGACGAAAACTCGCTTCCATAACTAAGAGAATTAATCATAATCCCGGAAAAAGAAACAAAAAAGTAGTGACAAATATAGTAAACTGCAGTGCCGGATAGCCTTATATGTACAATATGGGCATCCTTTTCGGGGGATGCCTCTGTAGAGCAGTAGGTAAGAACGTCGGCCACTGCAGTTCTAGACGACGTCGCCGCATCTTTGCATGGGTTCGAAGCTCAGTAAAAGCAAATATTTATTTATCCCTGATTATGTCTCCACTATTGTTAATTAGACGAAAAGTCGCTTCCAAAAACTGAAAGAATTAGTCATAGTCCCGGAAAAAGAAACAAAAAGTAGTGACAAATAGAGTGAACTGCAGTGCCGGATAGCCTTATGTGCACTATATAAGCATCTTTTTCGGGGGATGCCTCTGTAGAGCAGTAGGTAAAGACGTTGGCCGCTGCATTGCTCGACGACGTCGCCGCATCTGTGCGTGGGTTCGAATCGCAGTAAAGCAAATGTATATCCCTTATTATGACTCCACTATGGATATAAAGACGAAAAGTCGCTTCTATTGCTGAGAGAATTAATCAGAATCCCGAAAAAAAAAAAAAACAACAACAAAGTAGTAACAAATAAACCCCTATATGCAGAGTGTACTGCAGTTCCGGATAGTCTTATGTTCACAATATGAGCATCCTTTTTTTCGGGGGGTGGGGGTGGGGGGGTGGGGGGAGGTGGGGATGCCTCTGTAGCGTAGTAGGTAAGGACGTCGGCCACTGTAGTGCTAGACGACGTCGCCGCATCTGCGCGTGGGATGGAATCGCAGTAAAAGCAAATATTTATTTATCCCTGATTATGTCTCCACTATGGTAATAAAGACGAAAAGTCGCTCCCATTGCTGAGAGAATTGATCATAATGTCGGAAAAAAAAATCAATTAGTAACAAATTAACCCCTATATACAGAGTGTACTGCAGTGCAGGATAGCCATATATGCACTATATGAGCATCCTGATTTGGGGATGCCTCTGTAGCGCAGTTGGTAAGGACGTCGGCCACTGCAGTGCTAGACGACGTCGCCGCATCTGTGCGTGGTTTCGAATCGCAGTAAAGCAAATATTTATTTATCCATGATTATGTCTTCACTACGGTTATAAGGACGAAAGGTTGCTTCCATTGCTGAGAGAATTAATCATAATCCCGAAACACACACACACACACACACTCACACACACACAAAGTAGTGACAAATAAACCTCTATATACAGAGTGTTCTGCAATGTCGGATAGCATTGTATGCACTGTATGAGCTTCCGTTTTTGGGGATGCCTATGTAGCGCAGTAGGTAAGGACGTCGGCCATCTGTGTGTGGGTTCGAATCGCAGTAAAAGCAATAGTTATTAGTTCAATACCCTCCGCAAGGTTACATGTACGGAATCCTTAACGACGTGGCGTTTACTAATGGCGAAATATTGACATTTTTGTAAAACAATCGAGAGCGTCATATGATAAATAGAAGCTTGCATTCGTACTCATGTATTTTTTATTTTTTTTAAACTCGTTGAGGAAAAGGGACAAAATGCTAGCCTTGCATTTTATCCTTTGTTTTCCTAAACTCGTTTGATAAATTCGATAATACATGAACACTCATGCAAAATCCTCTATATAAAGCACTTTTCGGTACTTGCGTGCCCTTTTTGTGTGTTAAATTAACAGTATAAACATGTTAATTTCACGCGGTGTGGGCGCCACTCTGTTGTGTGCGCTGCTCTATTTTTGTTGTTTGTAAACTGTTAAAAATTACCTCCCTTGACTACGTGTGTCCATTATCTCCTTAATCTGGATGTCTCTCATTATTTCTCTAGTTACTTTGATATATACGACACTGTCTAATTGGATGCTGAGCGAAGACCAAAATCTGCAGGCATACAGCCTTCTCTGTCTTTACGACAAATGAAAATTTCACATACTGCACAGCGAATTCTCTGATCAGCCTGGGGGATTGCGCAGGTGATCTGAGTCTTCGCTCGACGCACGAGCTCGACAATCCCCCTTTTGCTTGTCGCCACAAAATTTTTACGGAGTGCCATTGAGTTTGCTGAGAAACCTTTTGTTACCCATCAGCTTCCGTTTGACATATGACAAAGGTCCGGAAATCTGTGTCTAGCCAGAAATTGTGTAAAAGTGCAGGCTTCATGAAGCATCTTTGCTATATACTCTGTCAAAAGGTTCCTATAAATTCAATTGCTTCTTTTACCATGATAGTTACTACAGATGAAATCTACAGAAAGCATCTTCCGTTTTGGCTAGAGGACTCGTTGTTCCCGTCAAAAGCCCTATTTATTTTTGTTTCCGTGACCTCTTCATCGGCGACTATTGCTTAAAATACCCAAGGGGTACATTTAACCATGTCAGTTTCGCAGAGAAAATCATTAAAATAATTAGATTTATAGTCACTAAAATTACATTATTACCCTATCTACTATATCTATTGCCCCTCAGTACTGCGGGCGACCTTGTGCTCAATATTTTACTATAGCTATTGGACGGTTGTGTGTGCTCTATTTTTGTTGTTTGTAAACTGTTAAAAATTACCTCCCTTGACTACGTGTGTCCATTATCTCCTTAATCTGGATGTCTCTCATTATTTCTCTAGTTACTTTGATATATACGACACTGTCTAATTGGATGCTGAGCGAAGACCAAAATCTGCAGGCATACAGCCTTCTCTGTCTTTACGACAAATGAAAATTTCACATACTGCACAGCGAATTCTCTGATCAGCCTGCGGGAATGCGCAGGTGATCTGAGTCTTCGCTCGACGCACGAGCTCGACAATCCCCCTTTTGCTTGTCGCCACAAAATTTTTACGGAGTGCCATTGAGTTTGCTGAGAAACCTTTTGTTACCCATCAGCTTCCGTTTGACATATGACAAAGGTCCGGAAATCTGTGTCTAGCCAGAAATTGTGTAAAAGTGCAGGCTTCATGAAGCATCTTTGCTATATACTCTGTGAAAAGGTTCCTATAAATTCAATTGCTTCTTTTACCATGATAGTTACTACAGATGAAATCTACAGAAAGCATCTTCCGTTTTGGCTAGAGGACTCGTTTTTCCCGTCAAAAGCCCTATTCATTTTTGTTTCCGTGACCTCTTCATCGGCGACTATTGCTTAAAATACCCAAGGGGTACATTTAACCATGTCAGTTTCGCAGAGAAAATCATTAAAATAATTAGATTTATAGTCACTAAAATTACATTATTACCCTATCTACTATATCTATTGCCCCTCAGTACTGCGGGCGACCTTGTGCTCAATATTTTACTATAGCTATTGGACGGTTCTATTGGCCGGTCATTGGTCTATATAATATATGCCTTTTTTGGAATCCATCTTTGATCCTTGATATATCAAAATCAATGATATAAAGAACCAAGTGAAAACATGTTCAATGTGTTCTTTATTTGTGCTCTATTTAAACCCATCTACCATCCATCAACTATGAGACTAAGACACGTCTACGACAAATTAAGACTTAGCCCCCGGCTACCACCAACTGAGGCTTAGACTCGTCAGCCATCAACTAAGACGTAGACCCGTTTACAGACAGGGAAAAAAAGATCTTCCTACCACCAACTAAGTCTAAGAGCCGTCTGCCACCTTTCGGGATCATTGATTCCATTGTGGAATTTTGAAAATATTTGAGGGTCACTGGTGAGGCCTTATTGGACGAAACTAGCTAGTCTGGCCTAGAAAACATGTGCACTCCATATTTTCCAGTTCTGTGGTGTATTCCTTGCTTCCAAAGGATAACCCTTTCTAGAACATATTTAACGTCACTACAGCTGGTGTCTGGGAATGTGTGGCGGCCTTAAAAGTCTCCCTGCCCTACATTATAGTGTAGTTTATATTTTCTTTTCTTTCGGATCATTGATCCCACTGTGGAATTTGGAAAATATTTGAGGGTCACTGATAAGGCCTTTTTGGCCGAAACTAGCTGGTCTGGGCCAGAGAATATGTACACCCCATATTTTCCAGTTCTGTGGTGTATTCCTAGCTTCCAAAAGATAACCCTTTCTAGAACATATTTAACGCCACTACAGCTGGTGTCTGGGAATGTGTGGCGGCCGTAAAGAGTCTCCCTGCCCTACATTGTAGTGTAGTTTATTATATTTTCTTGTCTTTCGGATCCATTATGGAATTTTGAAAATATTTGTGTGTCACTGATGAGACCTTATTGGCCGAAACCAGGAGTCTGGTCCAGAAAACATGTATGCTTCATATTTTCCAGTTCTGTTGTGTATTCCTTGCTTCCAAAGGATAACCCTTTCTAGACCACCAACTACGATATTTTTGGTACTTATCGAAAAAATGGCAAGTTTTCCATTTTATCTTAACATAGTCCGGGTCGCTGCTATGAAAATAACATAATCATAATATTTTTCACAATGTGAAATTATTATATCTTTTCGCATTTATATTTGGTTTAAACATATTTATTACAAAATTCATCAAATAACATGGTTACAAATTTGACATACAAGCAATATAGGATTAGAACGAAAGCGTAAATTACTTATAGAGTTCTTCTCCTCGTTAATCATTTATATTTGTTTCAGATATTCGAAATTCGCAAAATTGCAGTATGTTTCCTCTGGCTTTCTTTGCCGGATCATTACAGGGTCACTGATGAGGCTTTATTAGCCGAAACTACGTAGTATGACCCATCTTCTTTCTTATGAATGTTTTCATTGCTCTTAAAGGAACTTATTTTTGATTTTTATATGCATTGAGCTCTGTACTTAATATATGTTTTCTTTTTTAATCAATGCCGTCAAATCCCCCACCCCACACACACACTTTAAACCCGGTTAGCCATGCAGTACATGCACCAAAAGTGTAGATCAACCCGAGAAGGTTCATAACGAGCCGTCCAATCAGAATCTATACGGCTTGCCTACTCTATCTTATTATTGACTACACCCCCTTTTTAACAGAACAGAACGGACAGGTCAAAAACGTTACAAAATGATATAAGTATACCGTGTAGATCATTCAGCACATTATTTCATTGAACCCTTATTCTAACATAACGCAAACGTTTTACACTGAGCACCGTGATCACATTCCCCGTCTGAAAACGATATTTTCCTTCGCCAAACGGCTCGAGCAAATAGCGTTCTCAGGCAGAGAGTTTGATTCCATGTTCTCCGTCAAGAATCAAAATAACTTAAAACATTAATTAACGACGGCAAATACAGCATATCTCCGATAAATCATGTACTGTTTACGACAAAATACAGAAAAGAAATCATTTTTGCAACTTTTCTGGAAAACATTTGAGCCGGTGCACATCATTTCTTACAATTTACAAATGCGCCCAGCGAAGAATCAGATCAGCCTGCGCATCCATATAGTCTAACCAGGTACTTCTCCTGCTGCATGAAGGAGCGTTGGACCTTTAGCTACCCTTAGAGCGCACAGCGAAGACTGATCAGACTGCGCGGATGCGCAGGCTGATCTGAGTCTTCGCTGGGCGCACATGTCTTATTGTAGGTTCTGTCGTGCGCTAGCTCATTTTGGAGAATGCTATATACGATGGCGTCAAAATGTGTGATTGTGCACGAATTATATTATTGGCATTGGTTCTAGGATAAGAAGACTCACCCCGTCGGATAAACGTCAACCCGGAAAAAACTTCCTTCCGTTCGGAAAGCCCTGACACCTACCAAAAAAGCCCCAGAGGCCTTTTGGCCCCTAGGACAAAAACCGTCCCACCTTTGTGTCATAACCCTCATATGATATCTCCTTTGGAACTTTACGAACTTAAAACAAGAAGCATATTCCCTAGATGTTTTATGGGGAAAATGTTATGGTCATGTTATATATAATAAGTATTGTTTCCCTCAGATTTGTGCAATTTAGTATCATACTTCAAGAGCCTTATTGGCTGTAATCATTAGAGTCTCTAGTCTGAAGTCATTATTCGATCGGTATATGGTAATCTTAAGCATATTAACACCAGGATCACAAACCTAAGATGTTCAGATAGAAATCTCGGATATATCAGCTGTAGAAAACACTCTCATATCTTTCGATTTTGGTTTCCACCGGGTCATTTGTGAAAGACAAGTTCTGCTTAGGGATAAGCAGGTTGTATATCTCCTGGTTCTCCGAATTTAGTCAACATTTGATCAGCTTGGCGTAGCGAAACACCACATTTATGCGATTAGCCATTCTAAGTCTATGGAAATGATTACTGTCTAGCAAAGGAGATTTTTTGCCATCCTGGAATATTAAAAATAGAAGTGAAGGCAATGATCAGGAATCGATACAATTAACCCACAGCTCCCATCAGAGACACCACAGGGAAAGAAGCACAAACATGAAACAACTAGACCCTAATGGAAACTTCAATAGCGTAAAGCCAAAAGGACAGTTACCTTCCCACAAAATGGCCAATTGGCTATCTAAAACAAAATAACATTAACGATACACACACAAAGACAAACCATAACAAAAATAAATCGCAACAGAAGAACCGCCTTGGAACGGTCTATGAAACGAATTCCAATGTATGTGTGTGTGTGGGGGGGGGGGGGGGAAGGGGGGGGGGGGGCTTAAATGAAAGAATGTTTTGCTGGACCATGCCTTAGCAATAAATTCCATTTTTTTTTTTTTTTTTTCATTTTTTCCGGTATCAAGTTGTGGTTTTGAGAATCGCATTTTCAAAGGCACATTGTTTTTATGCCCCGCCACCGGCATCCCTAGAAACGATGAGTCGACCAGGTGGTGAGGAGGTGGTGATGAGATAGTGAGGAGGTGGTGAGGGTAACTGGGAGACAGTGACGGTAATCTACGCAAGCGTGTTAAAACAAAAAGCACAAAGATAGCTATAGCATACAACAATGATATGAGTTCATCCAATATTGCTCTCTCAACCCCAGTAAGCGCGCGAAAAATGGCCGCTCCCCTCGCCCCTTCCCCAAACACACAGAGGCACAGCCTCCGTATACCGAGACTGGGGAAAAAGGAGAAGGGGCCATCCACACCCTCAACACACAGCATTGATACTTCCAGACTGGGAGAAGAGGGATGGGTGAGGAGTGACTGTGAAGATGATTAAGGAGGCGATGAGGGCAACACTAAACAGACCCAAAACTCGTTCCCGTTTGGTTCATAGAAGCGATGAGGCAATAAGTAGGTAAAGAGGAGGTTGTGATCAAGCTGTGAGGAGGTGGTGAGGTTAATCGGGGGCAGTGACGGTAACCAGCACAAGCGTGTTAAAACAATAGGCACAAAGCTAGCTTTAACATCCAACGATATTATGATTTACTCTAATATCGCTCGCTTATCCAAGAGTATAGCGCAAAAATGGCGCGTGTTTCGTAAACCCCAAGACTGACCGCTAAAGATGTGGCACGCTACGATGTCTTTCAAGATGGCCGACTGGGTGTGGCGACGTTTCAAGATGGCCGAACGGATGTCGTCCAAGATGGCGGACAGGATGTGATGCCATCCAAGCTGGCCGACCGGAAATGACGTCAGAGGGGCCAAATAGTATTAGGGATTAAATTCCCCCTCCACCGGTTTTATACTACTTACAAGGTAGACTCGTAGTGTTTAAGAGCTCATATTTTCCAACCGCTCGATGGATCCGGTTCATATTTGGTATAATGATAGAAATAGGTCTATAAGCATAACCCCCACCAATGCGCATGGCCTCATATTAAGATCACGGACTTAGATATTTTTTTTTAATATTAAATACTCAGGATAAGGTATTTGCTGGGTAGAAACTGAACTTTTATGACTGAATTTTTACAATGGATTTGGTTTATATTTTGTATGATGATAGATATAGGCATTAAAGTTTATTCAGCTATACCCATGTCCATGTCCATGACCTCAAGGTCAAGGTAACAGAAATTTTATACAAGTATTTCATATTTTTCAAACCAACATGAACATGTTTGCTTTTGCTATGATGATAAAATAAGTCCCAAAGGTTTATTCAGCAATTACCCCACCCATGCCTATGACTTCAAGGTCAAGGTCAAAGACTTTTTTTCTAAACCATATATTCGGTATGATGGTATGTTAAGTTCAACAGTGATGCTCAGCAAAACCCAGGCATGTGATCGCAAGGTCAAGGCCAAGGCCAAGGCCAGACACATTGGAAGTATTTTAAGAGCTCATATTTTCAAAATCATGCAATTTATTGGCTTCATATTTCGTATGATGATAGTTACAGGTCCAAAGGTTTATTCAGCTATACTCTCTCTTCCCCCCCCACCACTCAGCTCAAGGTCAAGGTCGCAGACCTAGAAAGTTTTGATGTTAAAGATTTTACAGCTCATATTTTCCGAAACATACAATGGATTTGCTTCATATTTGGATGATGATAGATACGTGTACAGGTCCAAACTTTCATCAAGTTATACCCCCTCTCCTGACCATGACCTCAAGTTCAAGGCGCAGACTTAGACATTTTAATGTTTAAGTTTTTAAGTTTTCATATTTTCCAAACCATTCGATGGATTGTATTCATATTTAGTATGATGATAGATTTATTCGGGAATAACCACACCTGTTCGTGTGGCCTCAATGACACTTTTTCCAGGTGAGTTGTGCTGTTTGATGACACCTGTTGTTGCAACATGATTTTGCGGGAAAGGTGGGTCCCTGGGCGGGGGCATCTGTGTCGCATTGGCATATTTCTAGTTCATGTTGTTTTGCATTTTGGTTTCCAGCCTAACAAATAAAAATACCAGACGAATAAATAGAGGATCTTACATGAGTGTTCATGTATTATTGAATTTATTAAACGAGTTGAGGAAAAGGGATAAAATGCGAGGCTTTGCCGAGCATTTCATCCCTTTTCCTCAACGAGTTTAATAAATTCAATTATACATGAGCACGAATGCAAGATTCTATTTATCATATGACATTTAAAACGCATTTTATTCACGATTGTTTACAAAAACATCAATATTCCGCCATTAATAAACGCGACGTCGTTAAGGACGTCGTACATGTAACGTTACGGGACGTATCTAGCTAATTTGCATATTTAATCCACTAGTGGATTATCGAAAATAATACATGACGTTATTACACTCTCAGACGCGACGTCATGTGATAAATAAATATGGATGATAAAGACTGCCATTATAATATCTGCAATGCCTTGACTGTGAATGTAATATTTCATTTTGAAGTCTACGGAAACGCTTAGTCACCATAGCACCCAAACTAAATAGTCTATTGTCATAAAATGTCTGAAAAGGCTGATATGGTGAAGGCCCGGCCTCATAGTGCATATGGTTCCTGAGGTTATATTTTTTATTTTTAAGTTTTCTTTCTATTATTATTATTATTAATTTTATAATACTTATTATCATTATTAATTATTATTATTATTATTATTATTATTATTATTATTATTATTATTATTATTATTATTATTATGGAGCAATGGACATAAAATCATATGGCGGATATAATATTGATAACAATCCTCTAAAAAGCTTGTCAAAATATCTGAAATGGCTTTGCAAGAAATGTCATACGCAGTTTTCCCCATAATAACTAGTAAGATTTTTACTCATGAAATGCAACAAACAAAAGAATGCAGCCATCTCAAGCCGCCTAAAGAAAGTAAGTGACTTGGGGAGCAATCAATCGTGGGACAAAGGGCATTTTTCACATCTCCAAAATGGCTACTTTTCTGATGAAAATCCGTGATATTTGTCTTATAGATACTGCCAACATAGGCTGTGGGTGCTCGTTAGAACCGCCTCATTGAGGCGTATCTAACGAGTACCCGCACCTATGTCTTTGAGCTAAAATAAGAATAATAATGTATACCCCATTAAATCGCAGTTTTCTCAATATAAAGTGGGGTTTAGAGGGGTGTTCATTACAAAATGGCTACTTTTCTGATGAAAATTCGTGATATTTGTCTTATATATACTGCCAACATATGTTGTGGGTGCTCGTTAGAACCGCCTGGCGGTTCTAACGAGTACCCACAACCTATGTCTTTGAGCAAAAATAAGAATAATAATGTATACCGCATTAAACCCCAGTTTTCTCAATATAAAGTGGGGTTTAGAGGGGTGTTCATTACAAGGACTTGTTAACATGATGTAAGTTAGATTGTCGCCAGAATTGACCCTCAGTTCCTCGAACCACCCATGTCTCGAACAATGTTTTCATGGTACCAAAGGTATTTAAGCCCTTTGAAGTATGACAGTTTACGCCGACTCAGTCTTTGTGCTTGTTTGATTTGAGGTTTAACGTCCCCGTTAACACTGTAAAGGTCATTTTGGAGACGTTGCTTCCAATTTTGTGGGACTTTTACCCGACATTGAGATGAAATGACATCTCAAGCCCTGTCGCCCAATGAAACCAATAGGGTTTATAAGCATGGACTGGCCGACTCGCACCGCTTCGCCCGGGCAGGCTTAGATCCTTAAGCGGTTTACCAGTACTCGTATGCGAGTCTTTTCAGCTCTGCGTGGAAGCATCATGCAACCCATATATTTCTTCAAGCCCCGATGGGTGGGGGCCGACGCCGCGTCAGTCAAAATGAATTTTCGGTCTTGTACTCACAGTGAATACTCACATTTCGAAAAAACCAAAATATGGATTTATCAAGAAAAAATGTTGTTGTTTTTTCATATCTCTGCGGGGCGGGGCTAGCGACTACCAACAACTAACGAGTATCCACAATCTATGTTTTTGAGCAGAAATAAGAAAAAATAATGTATACCGCTGTACATGTAAACCCGAGTTTTACTATATAAATGTTGCGTTCAAGTGGGGCAACGGCCCCCGCCCATCGGGGCTTGAAGAAATAGATGGACTGCATGATGCTTCCACGCAGAGCTGAAACCGACCCGCACACGAGTACTGGTAAACCGCTGAGAGGATCTAAGCATGCCAAGGCAAAACGGTGCGAGTCGGACCGTCCATGCTTATAAACCCTATTGGTTTCATTTGGCGGCAGGGCTTGAGATGTCATTTCATCTCAATGTCGGGTAAAATTCCCACACAATTGGAAGCAACGTCTCCAAAATGACCTTTACAATGTTGATGGGGACGTTTAACCTCAAATCAAACAAACACACAGGGGGGTCAAAATTGTATAGGGCTATTTTCATGATGAGATTTTCACTCTGGAAAGGCCAAAAACAAAGCACGCAGTCATCTCAAGACGCCTATAGAAAGTAAGTGACATGGAGAGTAATTAAGTGACAGTGTCGCTACAAATGACCCTCAGTTCCTCGAACTACCCCTGTCTCGAACAGATTTTCATGGTACAAAAGGTGTTCAAGCCCATTGATGTATGACTGTTTAAGCCGCGTCACATTACGATAACACATTCGGAAGACATAGTGCATTTTTATATCTCCAAAATGGCTCCTTATCTGATGAAAATCTGTGATATTTTTCTTATTTATACTGCAAACATAGGTTGTGGGTGCTCGTTAGAACCGCCTTATTGAGGCGGTTCTAACGAGTACCCACAACTTATGTCTTGGAGCAGAAATAAGAAAAATAATGTTTGCCCCCGTAAACCCCAGTTTTCTCTATATAAAGTGGGGTTTAGAGGGGTGCTCATTTCACAGACATGTTCACGTGATGAGTCAAAATGTATTTTTGGTCTTGTACTCACAGTGAATACTCACGAAAACACGCCTATTCAAATACATTGAAAATTTTACCACCGAAAATTGAAAATTTTCAGCAGAAAAAATCCAATGTTTTTCAAATTTCTGCTCAAAACATAGATTGTGGGTACTCGGTAATACCGCATCGGAGAAGCGGTTCAAACGGGTACCCACAATCTATGTTTTTGAGCAGAATCAAGTACAATAATGTATACTCCTCTAAACCTCATTTTTACTGTATAAAAGTGGGGATTCAGAAAGGGCACTTTTTGCGTGTGTCAGTTCATCTCAACGTACAAACATAAACAGGATACTGTTTCCTGTTGACGTCTTTGATGCTCTTTTGATCGCTTGACTGAAATCTTAGGAAAAGCAGATCACTGTCTGAAATCTAGTTTCAAATAAACATCCGTGCTATGTTGTGCATTATTAAAACAGTTGATTTCTGAGAAAAATTGAGACATGTTTCATATTTATACGCAAAACATAGGTTGTGGGTGCTCTTAAGAACCGTCTCATTGAGGCGGTTCTTACGAATACCCACAACCTTTGTCTTGGAGCCGAAATAGGAATATGATGTACGTGTTCGTGTTATAAAACACAGTTAATGTATGTAAAGCACACTTACTGGATAACATGATAAGTTGTACTTGAGCCGCGCCAAGTAAAAAGTACATTTGAGCAAGTGCGCCGAGCGAAACAAACATCAGCCCACATACCCATCCAATTACAGCGAAATTGTGCTATTAAGACCACCTATAGTTAAGAACAATGCTGCTTAAAAACATTTTGTAGTAGGTTTCAGTAATTCTTTCCTTGTGTTTTCTGCAGACAGTGTTATCTGGTTACAGACCACCTTTGGGACTGTTCAAAAGACCACTTTTGAACAGTCCCGAAGGTGGTCTTAATGTAGGAATTTTACTGTATTATACAACCTTCTACAAGGTCGGCGCTTGGAGAAATTGATGGGCTGCATGATGCTTCCAGGCAGAGCTGAAACCAACCGCACACGAGTACTGGTAAACCGCTTACAGAATCTAAGCATGTTCAAGCAAAGCGGTGCGAATTGGCCGTCCATGCTTATAAAACATTGATTTCATTGGGCGACAGGGCTTGAGATGTCATTTCATCTCAATGTCGGGTAAACGTCCAACAGAATTGGAAGCAGCGTCTCCAAAATGACCTATACAGTGTTGACAGGGACGTTAAACCTCAAACAAACAAACAAACAAACAAACAAACAAACAAGGTCTGTAAGGAAAAACGATGGGTCAAGATTCATCCATATTACACACAACGAAGACTGATCATACTGCGTGGGCTCATTGCGATAAACATACACACATAGATACATACATTCATGCATGCATACATACATATAACGGCCCCCGCTCATCGGGGCTGCATGATGCTTCCAAGCAGAGCTGGGAACCGACCCGCACACGAATACTGGTAAACCGTTTAGAGGATCTAAGCCTGCCCAGGCAAAGCGGTGGGAGTCGGACCGTCCATGCATATTAACACTATTGGTTTTATTGGACGACAGGGCTTGAGAAGTCATTTCATCTCAATGTCGGGTAAAAGTCCAACAAAATTGGAAGCAATCTCTACAAAATGACATATACAGTGTTGACGGGGACGTTAAACCTCAATTCCAACATACATACATACATACATACATACATACATACAAACATACATGCATACATACAAACATACATACAGACACACACACACACACACACGCACAAACATACATACATACGTACGTACGTATGTACGTACGTCATACGTACGTACGTACGTACATACATACATACATACATACATACATACATACATACATACATACATACATACATACATACTTGCCCCCGCCTATCGGAGCTTGGAGAAATAGTTTGAGTTGCATGATGCTTCCACGATAACACACCAGTGCGGCAAAGTGCATTTTTCTTATTTCAAAAATGGGTACTTTTCTGGTGAAAATCCGTGATATTTTTCTTATTTATACTGCAAACATAGGTTGTAGTGCTCGGTTCTAACGAGTACCCACACTCTATGTCTTGGAGCAGAAAAAGAAAAATAATTTAAACCCCCGTAAACTCCAGTTTTCTCTATATACAGTGAGGTTAAAGAGGGTGTTCATTTCGTGGACTTGTTCACGTGATACATACATACATACATACATACATACATACATACATACATACATACATACATACATACATACATACATACATACATACGGCACGAGAACAACGACGACGACAGCGACAACGCAGACGTCGGAGTGACGACAAAAGCTCGAAATGGTTTCTTTGGAAAACAGACGTGGTACAGAAAATCAGACGAGGTAAAAAAGAGTTTTTAAAACAATAGAGTCCTTGGGCAGGATGTAGCTCTTGTTAAGAGGAATATGTGTGTGACATAGTGCATTTTTCACATCTCCAAAATGGCTACTTTTCTGATGAAAATCCGTGATACTTTGTTTATAAATACTGCAAACATAGATTGTGGGTGCTCGTTAGAACCGCCTCATTGAGGCGGTTCTAACGAGTACCAACAACCCATGTCGTGGAGCAAAAATAAGAAAAAATAATGTATACCCCCGTAAATCTCAATTTTCTCTATATAAAGTGGCGTATAGGGGGTCTTCATTTCACGGACTTGTTCACGTGATGAAGAGGAATATGAGTGTGAAATTTCATGAAGCTAGACTAAATACTATTGGAAATATGGCCAACGTTAAAGGTTTTGGTTAAAGTTTAAAAAAATAGGTCAAAACGTTGGTATCAATAGACAGTTTGGTCTCAAGAAACATCCATGTGAAGCTTTAAGGCTCTGTTATAAATCGTATCGAAATGAAAAGTAAAAATGTGTTTCAGAAAAAAAATGAAAAGGGCGAGATAATGAAGTCAAAATCAGTAATAGAGTTATGACCTCTTGGTCAAAAAATAGCTCTTGTGATGGTTTGTGTGTGAAGAGCAAATACCTTTGAAGATATGGCTTTGGTTAAATTAAAAAAGGTAAACTTTTAAAGGTCAATGTCACAGGTCAAAAACTTTGTTTTCTTGGGGAAAGGTTATGTAACAAGAGGCACATGGGCCACTATGCTCCAGTAGATACTGGCCACTGGCACACTGGCAGCACTGTATTTTAACATGATATGAGTTTAATCTACCGATCATAAAGTCTTATATGAAGCCCCTTGATGAAATGTACGGGAAAGAAACGCCCCACCCCCCCCCCACCCCATAGGACCCACCCCCACCCCCGGCCCAAGTTGGTGAGGCTGAATGCATTGTGTCTAATCATTAGGTAAAGAACAACAGTATATATGATTACGGGTAGGGATCTGAGTGGTTTCAGGGATATATAGGCTTTTATGAAGTATGGGGACAGGGCATGGCCCAGCACATTGCCCCAGCACAAAGAGACCCCAGGTTTGTGTGACTGAATGAAACCATAGGTTGGTGGAGCATTACCTGAGGCATCCCTTTGTGTCAATGAATGAGTCTTCTCAAAAGGAAAAGGAATATACATGATTGAAGGGTTGGTTCTGGACATCTGCTAAGTTATTTGTGCAGGGGTGGGGCATGGCCCCGGCGCATCCGCGGGGACCCCCAGGTTGGTTCACTGAATGCACCTATCTTGAGGAAAACGAATATATATGGTTAAGGAGTGGAAATCTGAATGGTTTCTTAGATATGTGACCTTTTATGAAGTGGGCCATGGCCCCGGCGCATCACGGGGGTAGGTGGGGGGATTATCATCAGGAACAATAATATAAAGGTTTCTGAGAAAAATGGCCTTTTATGAAGTGGCGGAGTGGGACATTGTGTCACTGAATGTGTCTTATCATTATGAACAAGAAAATATATGGTTAAGGGGTGGTGATCTGTAAGGTTTCCGAGATAATGGGCCTGTTAAGAAGTGGAGGGGCTGTGGCATTGCCCCGGCGCATCCCGTGGGACCCCCATGTTGATGGCACTGAATGCGTCTTATCATAAGGAACAAGAATATATATAGTTAAAGGGTAGGCATCTGAATGGTTTCTAAGATATATGGCCTTTTATGATGTGGAGGGGGTGGTACATGGCCCGACACAACCTATTTTCCCCACTATAAGTCTTTGGAAAATCTAAGTTGCCATAGCAACCAAACTAAGGAGCGGATTTTCATAAAAAAAAATACAAACTTTCAATCCCCTATCCCAAGGATGCTACATGAACAGATAAAATTTTGGCCCAATCGGCCCGACGGCTTCAGAGGGGAAGCTGTTTAAAAGTGTTGACGCCAGATGATATACGACAGACGACGACACTCGACGGCGACGACGGACATCTGCCTAGCCTATAAGCTCCGCCGGAGCCATCGGCTCTGGTGAGCTAAAACACAAAAACTGTTGATGAAAATATGGTGAATATAATATTCATAAAGTCTCAGCCTCATAGAGCATATGGTTTCTGAGGAGATGATTTTTAAGTAGTGTTTCTATTTTTTGGATTTGGGTTTCCATGCCAACCAATAGAAATTAGCAGGGGGCGGAAAATCACATGTCATATAGTAGATTTTTTAAGGAACATTTCTATAAAAGTTTTGTCAAAATATATGCAAGGGCTTGGCAGTTAATGCCATATTTCAATTTTCCCCATTATAAGTATATGAAAACTCTACGTTGCCATAGCAACCAAACTAATGGGCCGAAATTCAAAATAAATACAAACTTACAATCCCCTAGCCCAAGGATACTACAGATAAAATTTGGGCCCAATCGGTCCAGTGGCTCCAGAGAAGATGTCGTGTAAAAATGTTGACGTCACACGACGACGACGGCGACGATGAAGACGAGGACGACAACGAAGCCGGACAACTACCTATCGTATAAGGTCCCCGGAGCCTTCGGCTCTGGTGAGCTAAAATGAAACATCCATGTGGAGTTTAAAGGCTCTGTTATAAACCGTATTGAAATGAAAGGAAAACAAGAGGGCCCAGAGGGCCCTGGTTCGCTCACCTGTGTGTCACTGTCTTGAGTACATTCTATTTTTAGCTCTTGTGGCCATCTTGTTCATCAGCAGTGTGATTTTAGCTTATTTGGTAGGGAGTAACCTAGGCAACATTCCTGGGAACTTTGAATCAAATTGGCCTTTGAGGTATAAGGGGAGTTTCCGTTTGAATCAAATTTACAATATTTTTCTATTTTTACCTCCGGTGGCCATTTTGTTCACCCGAGTGGGATTGTTTTAGCCTTTTTGATAGAGGAACATCTAAGCAACATTGTCGCAAGGAACCTACATGCTAAACATGAAGGCTGTATCTCAAATGCTTCAAAAGTTATGACAAAATAGGTCAGAAATCAAGGTCATGGGTCCAAAGTTTTGAATGGTTGAGAAAACCTTGTCACAAGGAACAAGCATGCCAAATATGAAGGCTCTACCTCAGTAGTATAGGGTTTGGGCGTGTCTAGCTCACCCCCCCCCCTAAAAAAAATTTTTTAGCTTCTTCAGACCACCCTTAAAAAGTTTTTTTAGCTTCTCCAGACCACACCTAAAAAAAAAATTTTAGCTTCTTCAGACCACTCCTAAAAAAATTTTTTAGCTTCTCCAGACCACCCCTAAAAATTTTTTTAGCTTCTCCAGACCACCCCCTAAAACAAATTTTAGCTTCTCCCCCACATAAAAAAAACCAATCCACTATAGGGGAATAAAAAAATCAAAAATGAAATCCTTTAAGAGCAATGAAAACATTCACAAGTAAGAAGATGGGCCATACTACGTAGTTTCGGCTAATAAAGCCTCATCAGTGACCCTGTAATAATCCGGAAAAGAAAGCCAGAGGAAACATACTGCAATTTTGCGAATTTCGAATAGGCAGTCGATTCACAGACTGATATAAATCAAAATGGGGTCCAAATAATTAAAAACCTGTGTAGAATATGAGTCTAAACCAATAATTTATTTCTGATTACTCAGAATATTCACGCTGTTCTCAAAGGACCAAAAGTAAAATATAAACTGCACTATGGTTGATGTACGGGGAGACGTTTTACGGCCGCCACACGGCACAACACCAGCTGCAGTGAAGGCAAATAAAAAAATCAAAAATGAAATCCTTTAAGAGCAATGAAAACATTCACAAGAAAGAAGATGGGCCATACTACGCATTTTCGGCTAATAAAGCCTCATCAGTGACCCTGTAATAATCCGGAAAAGAAAGCCAGAGGAAACATACTGCAATTTTGCGAATTTCGAATAGGCAGTCGATTCACAGACTGATATAAATCAAAATGGGGTCCAAATAATTATTAAAAACCTGTGTAGAATATGAGTCTAAACCAATAATTTATTTCTGATTACTCAGAATATTCACGCTGTTCTCAAAGGACCAAAAGTAAACCCTTCGAAAAATACTCAAAACTCAGTAATCTGTAATTCTTGTTCGTAAAAACTACCTTTGATTTCTTCGCCTTTAAATCATTTATTTTATAAGTAACAGGATTTGTATTTAAAACTTCTTCAATTACAAATATTTCTCTAGTCCAACGAATTGTATAACCCTTTTCAAATTTACCTTTCTTTTTTGCTATTTTTACTCTATCCCCAACTTTGAATTTAGCCTTTTTAGTTTTTTTCACTTTTTTCTGGATATAAATTTTTATACACTGTTAATTCATTTTCTACTTTACTTGCTTCAACAGGTGTCATTTTAATAGAAGAATGTACTGTATTATTATAATTTTCAACTAATTTATCTAATATATCATAATATTTAAAAGTTTCATGAGCAGTAAAATATTTATACATATGTTGTTTCATTGTTCCTATCCAGCGTTCCACTACACTAGATTTTTCTTCATTCTCAGTTGAGTACAATTCTATTTCATTTGTTTTTAACAATTCTTTTACTTGTCGATTATAAAATTCAGAACCTTTATCTGACCAAATATACATCGGTTTCCTTTCTTTAAATAATGTTTTAAATGCTTCAGTTACTGTCATTCCTGTTTTATTTTTCAATGGAATTAACCAACCATATTTACTAAAAACATCTATAACTGCTAATAAGTATTTATAGTGTTTATTTTGTTTTGAATATTGTTGCATATGTATCAAATCAACTGGCCATGTTTGATCTATTGAATGAACATAAACACGCCTTTTAGTAAAAGATCTTATAACTCTATGATGCAATTCATCTGCTAATTTATTTGTTATTTTTTCTCTATTGGATATAAATGTATTTTTGTTAGATCCCCACTCAGAACATATACCTTTTAACATTTGTCTATTATTAGTTGTTGTTACTTGTTTCACTGAATCATTTTCAGTATGGTTTTTACAACGTAAACAATAAATTTTTGGATGCTCCATTTTTATTATAATTAAAATTATTTTCAAATAAAATGAGTGATGGAAAAGTTTGTAAATATTGTTCAACATTTAAACCGTTTAATTCATTTGCAAAAGAGAAAACATGTCCAGATGGACATAGAGGAAAATGTAAAGATTGTGACAGAGAACGAAAACAACTACATTATCAAAATAATAAAGAAAAATATAAAATAGCATATCAAGATTTTATTTCTCGCAATCCTGATTATTTTAAATATTACGTTAGAACATAATTAAATTTGTATTCTAATAAAATGGCAAGAAATAAATCCAAAGTATTTAAAAATGTTATTAATGAAACTATTATTGATGACATAGACGAAGATGATATAATGTCTTATATTAATAAATTAAAAGATAAAATTATAATACAATCATATACCATTAAAGTGAAGATAATAATTACTTCTGAATTTAATAAACCATTATCATTTGATATAATAAAAAGTCATTACTCTCATCCTGTTCAAGTTATTCAATCAAATAATAATGTAGATGAATTTTATAATAAACTAAAAGATAAATTTGAAGCATGGCTTGATAAGTATCAAGAAAGAGGTTCTGGTTTTGTTTTTAGAAATATTAAAAGTGTAGAAGTAAAAACATATAAATATAATTATCAAAGAGCTTCATCTTATATACCTTTAAAGTTTAAATCAAGTAATATTACCAATGTTAAAAACACAAAAGATAACAAAAGTTTCTTCTGGTCAATATTATTTAAATTATATCCTGCAGATAATAATAAAGAGAGAGTAACAAAATATCATCCCTATGAGAATGAAATTAATATGATCAACATTGAATATCCGGTTTTAATAAAAGATATCCCAAAAGTAGAAAAAGTAAATAATTTAACTATAAATGTTTTTGCATTAGAAAATCCAACAAATAAACAATCTTTATATCCAGTTTATATTTCAAATATGAAAAGTGAAAATATAATTGATCTTTTATATATAGAAGAAAATGAAAACACACACTATTGTTTAATCAAAGATTTAGATAGTTTTCTATACGATAAAAATAAACATAAACAACACACATGTAGAAACTGTTTACAAGGTTTTCGAAGACTAGAAACATTAGAAAAACATAAAGAGATATGTGTAGATCATGACTATTGTAAAGTTAATATGCCAAAGAAAGATAATATTCTTAAATTTAAAAACTATCATTTCAAAAATAGACTACCTTTTGTTATCTATTCAGATTTTGAATCAATAGTATCCCTTTATCTACTTCCCAACCTGACCCAAATAAATCATATGTTAATCCAATTAGAAAACAAACAGTTAATAGTTATGGTATCTATGTTCTGTCTGACTATCCAGAAATTTATAAACCACAATACTTTTCTTATGTTGGTGATGATGCAGCAAAGAAATATGTTGAAAAAATAATAAAAATTTTCAAGGATATAACTTATAAGATTTACCTAAATGAAAAGAAACAACCAATTTTAAGTAAACAACAAGAAAAAGAATTTCAAGAGTCAACAGAATGTTATATATGTGGAAAGGAATTTGAAGAGGAAAACAAAGTAAGAGAACATAATAATCTATCTGGTAAATATAGAGGAGCAGCTTGTCAATCATGTAATACAAAAGAAGGTAAAACAACAAAGCTAATACCTGTTTTCTTTCATAATGGCTCAAACTATGATTTCCACTTTTTAATAGAGGAGCTAATGAAATATGAAGATGATTATAACAAAGTAAAACTTCTATCCAAAAATTCAGAAAATTATATTTCTATAGAATACGGTTCAAATTATAAAAAAAAACTAAGATTTCTAGATTCATACAGGTTTATGTTAAAAAGTTTATCAGATATTTCAAAATCAACAGATGACTTTCCTATTTTAAAACAAGAATTTAATGATACTAGTTCATTGTTAAAACAAAAAGGATATTATCCATATGAATATATAGATTCAATTGAAAGATTAAAAGAAAAACAATTACCCCTATGGATAAAATTTATTCTACTCTAACAGAAAAAACAATTACGAGACTCAGTGAAGAATATGCTCATGCACAAAAAGTATGGAAAGTTTACGAGTGTGAATCGTTTTTAGATTATCACAATCTTTATTTAAAAACAGATGTTTTAATTTTAGCAGATGTCTTTGAGAAGTATAGAACCTTTTACTTAAAGCATCATGAAATAGATCCATGTTATTGTTACTCTGCACCAGGATTAACTTGGCAATGTGGATTAAAATGTACAGGAGTGGAATTAGAATTATTAACAGACTATGAAATGTTATTAATGGTAGAAAACGGAATTAGAGGAGGGTTTTCTGGCGTTCTTGGACCTAGACATGTAAAAGCATTCAATAAATATACACCTAATTATTATGGTGATGGTAATAGGATATTAGATGAAAATGAAATGAAAGAATGTTTAGAAGCATTAAAAAATGGTAAAAATTTAAATGATTATCTTACAGAAAAATATTTAATATATCAAGATGCAAATAAATTATATGGTTGGGCAATGTCACAGAAATAACCAACTAGTGATTTCAAATGGGAAAATGATCTAGGCTATTATTTACATATTCCAAAAGGAAGGGGTTGTATAATAGAATGTGATTTAGAATATCCCAATCATTGCAAGTTTAAAACAATGAAATATCCATTAGCTCCTGAGAAAATTAAAATAAATGAAAAAGATTTATCAGATTATCAAATAAACTTATTAGGAGATAAGCCATTAAGTAAAGAAGAAAAATTATTATTAACACTTTATGATAAAAAAAAATATGTTATTCATTATAGTATTCTAAAAGAATATATTAAACTTGGAATGAAAGTAAAAAAAGTTTACAGAACTATATCATTTGAAGAAAGTGATTGGTTAAAGAAGTATATTAAGTTTAATACTGAACAAAGAAAAGAATCTAAATCTAATTTTGAAAAAGACCTCTGGAAATTAATGAACAACAGTTTCTATGGAAAAACATTAGAAAAAATAAGAGGAAGAAGCGAAATTAAATTAACAACGAGTAAAGAAGAAGCAAAGAAAGACATAAACAAACCTAATTTTAAAGATTCAATAATTTTTAATAAAAACTTTGTTGCAATTGTAAATAATGTTACTTCTGTTAAATTTAATAAACCTATTTATTTAGGACAATCTGTATTAGATTATAGCAAGTTATTAATGTATCAATTTTATTATAATATAGTTGATGAATTATGGCCAAAAAATGAATTAGTTGCATCAGACTCCGTTTCTGGTGATACCCCAATTATTTTAAGATATAAAAATAAAGTATTTATTGAAAAAATAGAAAACATTACTGATGAATATGAATACCCAAATAATAATTTTTGTCATAAACTAAAAGATAATGATATTGAAGTTTGGACGAGTAAAGGATTTGATAAAATAAAAACTATCATTAAACATGAAACAGAAAAAGAAATGTTTAGAGTTGTTACACCATTAGGATTTGTTGATGTAACAGAAGATCATTCTTTAATTAAAGATAATAATAAAATTATTAAACCTAAAGATTTATCGTTAAATACTAATCTTTTATTCAATGATAATTATAAAATTTATTGTACTCCTCCTTTAAAAGAAGACTTCTTAAAATGAGAACCGTCAACTTTAGAAGAAAAAAGAGCTTTTATTGAAGGTTTCTTTTTAGCTGATGGAACTAGCGGAATTTATGGAGTACAATATTCTTGGAATTTAAATAACCAAGATCTAAATCTTTTAAATAAATGTTTAAATACTGTAAGGAATTATATCCAACTGATTTTAAAATAATAGATTGTATGAATTCATCTAAAGTATATATAATTGTTCCAAAAGGAAGTCATAAGTTAATGGCAATCAAATTTGAAAAAAATATACTGATAAAAAAGAGAAATACATCCCTTATAACATTCTTAATAATGATTACAATTATAAACTATTCTTTTTCAGAGGATTTTATCAAGGAGATGTTATAAAAAAGGAAAAAAAATGTGCATTCTCTTTTTCACAAAAATCTAAAATTACATTCTCGTGTTTACATTATCTTATAACTTCTCTAGGATATAATAGCAATATCAATACGAGAGAAGATAAATCAAATGTGTTTCGTTTAAATATAACAAAAAAAAAGAACACTATGCTAACGTAAAAAAGATAATACCATTAGGTAAACAATAAAGAATAGTTTATGATTTATCTACAGAAACTGAAAATTTTAATTGTGGGTTTCCTTTGATCGTCCATGATACCGATAGTATATTCTTAACCATAAAAACTAAAAATATTTATGAAGATATGAAACAAATAAAACATTAACTAGATACATCAGACTATCAAGAAAATCATAATCTTTATTCAAAAGAAAATAAAAAGAAAATAGGGAAGTTTAAAGATGAATTACAAGGTAAAATTATGAATGGAATAGTTTTTCTGAGGAGTAAAGCATATTCTTTTACATTAACTGATCTTAGTGAAGAAAAAAAATTAAAAGGCATTAGCAAAACAACAATTAAAAAAGGTATAAATTTTAATGATTATAAAAATTGTTTATTTAATAATGAAATAAAAATGAATAAGATGTACACTTTAAATTCTGACAAACATAATATGTTTGTAAATGAAATAAACAAAGCTTCTTTATCTCCTTTTGATGATAAAAGATATGTATGCGAAAATGGAATAGATACACAACCTTATGGAATTGATTCATTATATTTTATTTAATTTCCATGCAACAAATCCAGTTAATACCATAGCACCAACAACAAATGCAATCTCTCTATTTTTCTGGTCTTCTGATGGAGTATAAAAATCACTCAACTTTGGTTCATGTGTAACATAATAATATTCTTTTCCTGCTTGGTCTACTTCTTCAAATGTTTTTTTCTGCATGACGTTCTTTTTGTTTTTGTTCATTAAGAAAATCCAATCTTTGTGTTCTTTCATTATTCCATTTTACTTGTGCTGCTTCTAATTGTTCCAATGCCTTATCATGTCTTTCTCTCTCTTTTTCTTCGTCTCTGCCAATATGTGAAAACAAATAATTACTACCAGAAAAAGCAAAGGCATTCGCTACTGCTCCACCAAGCATCATCACCACTGCACTAGCCATTTTATAAAATAATTATTTCACAATATTTTCTGGAATAATTCCTTGCTTAACTAACATATCTCTCGTCGCCATTGGGAGTAATATATCAATGGATAACATACCAATATCAGTCATATTAAAATCTACTTTTGGTGGTGGTCTTTTCAATAGTTTTCTTCCTAATTCTGCATATCCAACCGTTAATACAGTCTCTACTCCTGCGTGATATAACATGTTTGCAATTTGTTTTCCATCAATTTGTGTTGCCATTTTTTATAAGAATTTTTTTATTAATTAAACTCAAATGGATCGATTTCTTTTTGTTGTTTGGGCTGCACAGGTGTAACTTGTTTCTTATTATAAATATGTAAACCCAATCCAACAATCACACCTACTATACATAAAGGTATTTAATTTTTGTATTGAACTTTTTTAACATCATCCCTAACTTCATCATCATCTTTTGTTATAGATTTTAATTGTATGTTTTCTTTTTTCATTGCTTCCATTTCCTGTGTTTAATTCAGCTTTTAATCTTTTTGCTTCTGCACCTTTTTTACCTGCAGATACTCTTTTTGGGTTTTTCTTTTTTGTGACCTCGTCATCAAGGGCATATTTTGTGACTTTGTCATCATGGGAAGCTTTTATTTCACTCGTCATTTTTTATGTCTTTTTTATCAGTCTGGAAATCAATATGTCTTGCAGTTGTTAACATTGCTGTAAATTGAGCCTGGTACATACCATACTTGTAATACAACTCACAACAAACACTTGTCAAGGCATGATTAATATAGATCTTCTTCTAAATCTTCTATTAGCTTAGGTGGGTTGGTTACATTGAAATATCTTGACACACCCATAACATACAAATTAATTAATGAGTTGCCCAATGTCTTTGTCATACTTGCACCAAGTCTGGCTTCGTATCTGCAGTAAAGTTTGTTTATTTCTTCTGTAGACATTTTATCTATGTCTGAGAGTTGTACCGCACGTCCTAAGTATTGACGACTTCCACCTCCAGCAACAATGGCTGATAGTCTTTCTCTTTTCACATCTTGTGTGTCTGGTAACTCAACATCTTCAATGTCTTGTAATAATTCTTCAGTATCCATTTTATATAGTTTATTTTTTACTTTATATAATTTATTTTTTAATTTTAAATAATTATATACCACATATCCAACTACCGATAAGACTGCAGTGTTTGTTATAATTGTTAGTATTTCAAGAAGCATTGCTTTTTATTATTGCTTATTTTTGTAATATTACTTTAGCATTACTTATTTTTGCTATATTACTTAGCATTACTTAAGCATTACTTAATCAACCACCCAATAATCAGTAGGTTGGTCGGTTTTCAAAACTAATTTACGATGTTTCTTTTTCTTTAATTCTTCCTTTATTCTTTGACGTTCTTCTAATGTGGGAATAACATCATTCTCTCTCAAACAATTTTCAAAACTATCTCTATCTTTTGTGTAGAACATACATAACCACTTTGTTTGTTCTCTCAAATCTTTCAAAACTGAATTGTATCTTTGCGATATAACCCATACCGTTTGTTTTGCGAGTCTGCCTGAAAAAGCGAGTTCAGATAACATGTCTTTTTCTTTGTTAATTCTTTTGTTGTGCGACAATCATCAATGATGTATAATGTAGGGGAATTGGCATATTTTTAAAAAAACAACCGTAATAGCTCTTGAAGCTTTTCTGTTCCATCTGACGTTATAGGATTTACGATTATAATATTTTTGGTTTTTGGTTTTTTAACATCACCAATCCAACTTCTGTTTTTGTATGCCTTGTTCCATTGAATGGTCGGGCAAAGTATAACAATATGACTAAATACACCGGCATACTCTGATTCTAATAAATCTAGCATAAACTCTGTTTTTCCACAGCCAGTTTGACCATAAATAATTGCACAGTGTGGATATTTAGGTAGTTCCATTTCTATTGTTTAATAATGAGCTTCTTTGAATCTACCTTCTTCAAAATTAATTTGGGCATCTTGTATTACAAACAGATAAACATTTATTGGTTCATTTCCCCCTGCTTCTTTTGTAATTTGTATTGTGATGCCTTCTGAAGCATTTTCTATTCTTCTTCCCGAACCATGAAGTGTATTATCATCATTTGAACGTAATCCAACCACAAAGCATAATTAGTCGTTAGATATTTTTCTATTGTTGTATCAGTAAAATATAAATCTTTAATGACCATACTTGTTTCTTTGTTTCTTTTTGAATTTAGGGCAAAGAATTTATTTATTTCGTCCCACTGTTGGTACGATTTCATTCCTTGACTATATAGTTGATTCGTAATCCCTTCTATAGTCATTTCCACTTTTGTAATTTCTGGATTATAATATTCTTCTGTGCTGGCCCTTTCAGTATCTTCGAATAGCATGAGAATACCTTTCATACTTCTTGCCGGGACATTTAAATTAATAATCCAAAGAGTATCAGATTTATTCTTCGTTATTTTTCTATGCCTAAGTATTCTATAGTATAAAATAACCATTTTGTCACTGACTTGCTGTCTTATTTCTCTTGCTAAATAAGTATCAGAAACAATATCGAATTCTAAACAAATATTTTTGATTGTATAAGTTGAAGTTGCATCAGCTGAAGTAATAACTTTCATGTAATCGTTAAATGTAAGTTCATATTCTAATCTATCCCCGAGTCCTGCTTGATAAAAAGGCATATGGGTTTCCAATAATTCAAAATCAAGTGGAATACAAAACCTGTTTCCATATGCTTTTGCGATGGCTTGATCTTCTTTATCTGCTGTTGCATTTTTTGCCCCCACTCTAAGTTTCAACATGTTTGCTTTGCCAACGCCTTGGTATGCCATATTTATTCGTTCTGTAGGAGTCTTCCATAAATCAATATAACAATGATAGATGTCACTATCATCAATGGACATAACTTCATTTCCACTTATCCTAATTGTTGTTTTCTTAATTATTGCTCTTCCAATATTTTGATATATAGTTGCATTTGCATCTTTAGAGATTAGTTCAATTTAAAATGCTAATCTGACTGTTCCGGGAACAATAACATCATTACCACTTAGATTAGGAAACCTCACTAATAATTGTTGATTTTGGTCAATAGTTGATGGATTATTGGTTATCACTACACTTTGACGGATACCTCTCACACCGCGTGGTTCTCTTATTTTTCTGTAAGGGTTTAATTTGTTTCAATAGGTTGACATTTTTTTAAGGAAAAATTTAATAATTAAAAATGGCTGAAGGAATTGATCCTGAGAATCCTACATTTGACATAGATGATGATGATGATGAGGATATAGATTCCAAATTACCTATGGTCCCTGATGATCACGATCAGAGTATTATTCTAAATCGGGGTGATATGATTGATGACTTAAGAGGAGAGGTCAAACAGACTGCTCTTCAAGACTATAAAGAAAAACTTGTAAAGACGTTTTATGATGAAATAAGCAAGCGCTATCAAATTACGCCAGACAAAGTAGATTATGATCAGTTTAGATTATCCGATGATAAAACTTTATATTGGGTTGTCGGCGACAAAGAAATCAGAATTACTGCAAAGCAAGGCCAAGCAGAATTTCTTTATTTGGATACTTTAGCAAAAGAATACAACCATGTAGTAGGTAGTGGCGGAACACGGGCAATCAGACAATATTTAAATTTATCACGTTATCAAAGCAAAACAAAGATATCTCAACAGGCAAGGAGGGCTCTAGGAAGTACGCGAAATGATTTGCTAAATGCTGAAGAACAAATACCACTAAAAGATTTGTCTTCAACCAAAGATGTGCAAAATGTAGTAGACAAAGCAAATAAGGTTGAGACCACTGTTACATCTCTTTTTGATAATTTAGAGTTGCCAGAAGTAAAAACTGCACGCACACAAACAGAAGGTCTAACATTCAGGGAACTGTAAGGCCTAGATAAGACACTACAATCTATTCGTGGTGAACTTACAAATAACTTGGCAAAGCTGACAGACATTGATAAAGATATAGCAAAGGAAAGAAGAAAACTACAAGAAGCTGAAGATGAAATCAGCAAAAACGATATAACTGCACGTTTGAAAAATTTAGAAGATGAAAAAGCTACAAGACTTGAAGCTGCTAGTACAAATAGGGAAACATTACGTACCCAGGTAAACAGAATAAAAGAAACTATAAATAAAGTTTTGAAAGAAGATACTACTCTTGGTGAGAGAATTAAAACATTATTTAGAGAACAAGGAATAACTATAGTTAGTGTTTTAACTGCTTTTGGAATGATTATTGGTGTTATTGTTGAGGCTGTTATTCCTACTGCTGGTGGTGGTTCTATAATTCCTAAACCCCCATCAAAAGATGGTATAGAAAATTGGATAAAAAAACAATTAAGTAATCTTGGTAAACTATTAACCAATCTTGCAGGAAAAGCAGCAGCAGCACTGCCAGGTATTATTGGCGCCATTGTGTCTTGGCTGTTGTCTACTACTAGAAAAGTGATTGGTTGGTTTGGGGAACATCTCTTGGCGTTGCTTGTCCTTGTTGTAGGATTATTGTATGCAGCTGCAAGAGAGTATATTAGTAAATCCTGAGTGCAATAATACCTATTACTATACTTCCTACTATTAATGCTGTTTTGTTGTCTTCGTGTTGTTTTGCTTCTTTCGTGGATATTACAGCGGGTTGATTCTTTGTTTCTGTACCTTGAACAGGTTGATGTTTAACAGGTTCTGGTAGAGACTTCTTTGTTGGTGTACCTTGTATAGTTGTAGGTTGTGTAGTAGGTGCAACAGGTTTAACATTTACATCACTATTGAAACCAAGCGAGCACTCCGATGTTGCAATAACAATTTTATTATTATATCCAGCGAAAGTACCAATTTGTAATATCATATCACTGGGAGACATGTAGAGACCAAGTCCGTATGTATAATCAACTTTACTCGTAGCATATTTCAATATATTTTGATAGTTTGATATTTGGTCGTGCAAATCGATTGGACTGTTAATTGCTTCTTGAACATTTGCTAAGAATTGTTTTTGAGCATCAAATCCTGTGCCTATTTTATATATATATTTCTACACGTGTTTGATATTGTGCTCCTAATAGTGCCCATACAAATATTCTAATACTTTCGTTAATTCGTTCAATACCTGGTTTTGTGAAGCCTTCTGATTTGTCTAATATAAACATTGTCCATGCCTCACTTATATCTACTGCATGTTCTATTTTGTCATTTGCACTAAAGAATGGCCCATCACTTCGATGTTCGTATCTGTATTTTCCACTTGGTTTAAAGTATTGTGTGTATCCTCCGAGGCCATGACTTTTAGAACTACTTTCCATTTTTGGCGCCAATCTGTATTTGGTGAAACATTGAATTCATTGCATAAGTTTTGGTAAGTTGCTTTATCGTATGTGTTTTTGTAATAACAAAATTTCTCATCTGTTGGTAAAGGTGTTTTAAGTTCTTTCAAAATACGAGCAATACAATAATACACATGAAATGTATATACTGTTTCAGTAAGTCCTGAAATGTTTTGCAAATGGTCTTGATAACTTACTCCGCATCCTGCAGTGGCACACCAAACAGCAAAATTCAATTGGCACTGCCACCAGTCAAATGATGAATGAAGCCATGTATTCCACGGTTCATTGTTGTGTAATGTTGCATTTTGATAGTTTTGAAATAAGTCGGGAAACGTTACTGGAAAATGGTCATTTTTGTTAACATAAACTGTTTGTTTTACAAGTTCAATATTCTTTTTAGAATATTTAGCATGAGGGTTATATGATGCATTGGGATTGTACTTGAATTCTTTTGGTATCATTTTTTATTAATTAAAAATGTATCATACAATTTCTGATATTAATAAGACAATACACTTGCAACAATATGTAGATAACAAATGCGGTATTAAGAGAATTGGATTGAAGAGTTTTACTTATACTATAGGTTGGCATAATTTGATTGATGAATCTATCCAAAAAGGAACAGATAGACCAATACGTTTAGCTTCAGGATTTTACAGTTTCAGACAAATAGCAGATATATTTCAAAGTAATAATATGGTATTATCTGTAAATGAAACAAATGGCATAGTGTTTTTGACATCGACCGTTGATTTAAAAATAAGCAAAGGATTAAAAGAGATGTTAGGCCTCGGAAATAGACGATAAAACGCAAATCAAACATATGAGGGAGAAATAGCATTAAATTTTGCACCTTATAAACAACTTTATATTCATCTTGAGCAGATAAACAGTGCAATTTCTTTGATGGTGCTCCTAGTAATATCCTTGGTGTTGTTTCTGTTGAAAATAAATCGTTTGGAGATATTGTTCATACACGTTTTAGTAATCCGGAATATAAACAATTAACACATGGTGATATATCAGAATTAAGTATAAGCGTTTGTGATGAGAATGGTCAGAAAATAAACAACAATGGTTTACCAATTAGTTGTGTGTTAGAAATTCTATGATTAAAAATGAGTATATTTGGTGTTAAGAATAATAATATTTTAGATTGTTATTTACGTGTTGATAGCAGAATATCAAATTTAGATAATGTATTACAAAACGTTCATAAAAATGAATACATTACAATATATGCTGAATCAAAAGGCTCTTTATCTAGAGATAAGATGTTTGCATTTGGAAATGGAGGTAGAGAGCGAACGGCCGGTTATGTTATGATGAAAGATTGTTATATTATAAGATGGGTCTGTCGTGCGAAAAGTCAAAAGATGAAGTGCGGGTTACTGTGATGGTGGATGGGGAAGTTTTGAGTGGGTGTATAGTTTATTTGGAAGACACACAAAGTGTACATCGCGATTTTAATAAACCATTTTTAGTTAAGGCAGGAAGTGTTATTAATTTTTTGAGTGTACTGAATAATTATACTGCGGTTAATACTGTTGCCTCATTATTAATTGAATTTAAAAATTATATATAAAAATGAGTATATTTGGTGTAAAAACAGATAAGAATAATTTGACTTTGCGTATTGATGAATTACATAAAAAATTAGGAAATTTAAATAATAGATTACAAAACGTTTATACAAATGAATACATTACAATATATGCTGAATCAAAAGGCTCTTTATCTAGAGATAAGATGTTTTCATTTGGAAATGGAGGTAGAGAGCGAACGGCCGGTTATGTTATGATGAAAGATTGCTATATTATAAGATGGGTCTGTCGTGCGAAAAGTCAAAAGATGAAGTGCGGGTTACTGTGATGGTGGATGGGGAAGTTTTGAGTGGGTGTATAGTTTATTTGGAAGACACACAAAGTGTACATCGCGATTTTAATAAACCATTTTTAGTTAAGGCAGGAAGTGTTATTAATTTTTTGAGTGTACTGAATAAATATACTGCGGTTAATACTGTTGCCTCATTATTAATTGAATTTAAAAATTATATATAAAAATGAGTATATTTGGTGTAAAAACAGATAAGAATAATTTGACTTTGCGTATTGATGAATTATATAAAAAATTAGGAAATTTAAATAATAGATTACAAAACGTTTATACAAATGAATTCATTACAATAACCGCCGAATCAAATGGCCCACTAACTAGTGGTAAAATATTTTCATTTGGAAATGGAGGTAGAGAGGGAGCGGTTGGTTATGTTATGATGAAGGATGGTTATATTAAAAGTATTAGCCTGTCGAGTGTATCGTCGCTTGGTAAGGTGAAAGTTGGCGTGTTGGTGAATGGGGAACGTTTGGAAGGGTGCCGCGGCCTCGCTTTAGATAGTGAAACGACAAGTACACATTTTAATTTTGTCACCCCTTGTTTAGTTAAAGCTGGAAGTATTATTAATTTTATTAGTCTCGAGACTAATAAACTTGCAGTTAATACTGTTGTCTCATTATTAATTGAATTCAAAAAATAAATATAAAAATGAAGCAACCTACAGCGCCGAATTTATATCCAGACTTGCCTAGTGAAGACGGACAAAATTATAGATTACAGAAGATATCAGAGATAGAAAAACAATTAATAAAAGAGAGGAATGTAAGAAAGGCATTATACAAAAAGTATAAACGTGGAATTAACATTACTGATTGTGTTGATACTGCGTTAATTTCTTCAAGTGTTGTTATGGCTGGTGTTGGTTT
Source organism: Lucinisca nassula (assembly GCA_963580285.1). Taxonomy (NCBI): domain Eukaryota; kingdom Metazoa; phylum Mollusca; class Bivalvia; order Lucinida; family Lucinidae; genus Lucinisca; species Lucinisca nassula. The sequence goes on along the minus strand of OY757014.1, from coordinate 130,434,160 downwards.
AACTGTTCCGATTATGTTGCCGTTGGAAATTGCCGCTGTTTTGTGTGGGGGTTTAGGGGTTTGTGTTAAACTTGTTAGACGTAGATTACATGCAAAAACAAAAAAACATTATGAGATTAAAACTATTGCTGATCGTAAGTTGAATAGTATAAAAGATTTGATTTCTAAGGCTTTGACAGATCGGCAGATATCTGAAAATGAATTTAAGTTGATTTTAGATGAATTAGATAAATATAATAAACTTAAAGGTTTGCATACATTCAAAACAAACAGGATTAAGTGAAACGGAAAGAAAAAAAAAACTTATTGAGGAAGGCAAGGCCCAGGCTTTAGCCGAGGTAAAAAAAAAATAGGAAATACTTGATTTTATTTAATAAGGTTATAATAATTAATGGGCCGCCTCCTGGTTATAAGAAATGCATAAACTAAGAATACTAATATGCAGATTTTACATTTTTACAACTTTCAGATTTTTTACATTGTTCAGATTTTTTCACTTTTTTACAAATTTTCGATATTTCAGATATTCATTTCAATACATAACAATTTATCATCTTTTTCTTCGTTTGATATTAAACAGTGTTTATGGAAAAAATCTTTTTCTCCTAGAATAATATCACTATTGTCTTCTTTAGTATTCTTTTCGCAAATATAACATTTTTTATTAATTAAATAAAGTATTTCTTTGGTCGCATTTTTTGTTTTATAAAAAGAGTTTCCATTTTTTCGTTGCCAAAACTACACCATTGAAATCTAAAGTTTTTAAATTCACTACTAACAAATAATACATCTTCTCCTCCTGGGAAGATATGATATTCCACACAATTTATTTTTAATATTTTTACAAAAGAATCTTCGGGAAATTTTTCAAAATCTACTTGTAAATCATATTGGTCCCAAGTGAACCAACAAAATCCGCTACCGCGATGTTCAATAATAGTCATTCCACTATTTTCTAAAAATACTTTCAGTTTATTTAATTTTTGTCTTAATCTTCTATTTTGGTATTCTACTCTTCCTTTATGTTTCAAATATTTTTCATTTTCATTATCATCCATTTTTTATAGTTTTAAATTTAAAAATAAAAAAAAAAAATTAAAACTATAAAAAATGGATGATGATGAAAAAATATATTGGAAAAAATGGGGGAAAATAAAATACCTAAGTAGGAAATCAATACAAAACATAAAAAGAATGGAAGAATTTTTAGGAAAAAATGGACTAAATATTATTAATCGAGCAAATTGTGTAATTTGGCACAAATATGAATTCCAATTAGATTTTGAAAAAATCCCAGAAGATTCTGTTGTAAAAATACTAAAAATAAATCGTGTGGATTTTACTACACACGTAGTGGATTTTACTATTGATATACCAGAATTTACAGAATATATTGCTGGTCGTAGAAACAATGAATGTGAACGTTATTGGTGTAAATTTAGCGGAGAAAAAAAAACGAAATTGGTTCACAGAAATACTTTATCTAATCAATAAAAAATGTTATATTTGTAAAAAGAACACTAAAGAAGACAATAGTTATGTTATTCTAGGAGAAAAAGATTTTTCTAATAAACATTGTTTAGTATCAAGATAGTATGAGGGTTTAGAAGAAAAATATGATATAATATTATTTATGGACAAGAAACTGAAATGGAAACCATATGAAAAAATGAAAATAGAAAAAATGAAAAACATAGAATTTGAAAATGCCAAACTTCTTTCTTTATATCGCAATTTGGAAGTATATGACGACGTTTTAATAAACATCACGATGGAGGATTTGGTTGCTATAAACAGTGAAGAGGTCTGGAGAAGCTAAACAAAAATTTTTAGGGGGTGGTCTGAAGAAGCTAAATTTTTTTTAGGGGTGGTCTGGAGAAGCTAAAAAAATTTTTAGGGGTGGTCTGAAGAAGCTAATTTTTTTGTTAAGGGGGGGGTGAGCTAGACACGCCCAAACCCTATACTACTTATCTCATATAGTTAAAAAGGTATGATAAAGTAGGTCACAGGTCAAGGTCACAGGTCAAATCTTTATGAGTGGAAAACCCTTGCCAGAAGGATCCTACATGCCAAATATGAAGGCTCTATCTCAAACGGTTCAAAAGTTATGACAAAATAAATTACTGATCTACTTTTTGATTTGACTTGACCCATATTGGAACTTTACTGAGATATTGTCCAGATGATCATTCTGAGCAAGTTTTATGATGATTTGACTAAAACTGTGGCCTCTTAGAGTGTTCAAAACGTTTTTCTATGATTTGACCTGCTGACCTACTGTTTGACCCGACATGACCAATATTCAAACTTGACACAGATATTGTCAAGATGATCATTCTGAGCAAGTTTGATGATGATCGGACCAAAACTTGGGCCTCTAGTGTGTTCACAAGTTTTTTCAACAATCTGACCTACTGACCTACATATTGACCAGACATGACCCATATTCGAAATTAACCGTGATATTGTCAAATGATCATTTTGAGCAGGTGTGATGATGATCGGACCAAAACTGTTGCCGCCAGTGTGTTCAGAGGGTTTTCCTATGATTACTGACCTACTTTTTGACCCAACATGACCCATATTTGAACTTGACTGAGATATTGTCAAGATGATCATTCTGGGCAAGTTTGATGATGATCGGACCAAAACTGTGGCCTCTAGTGTGTTCACAAGCTTTTTCTAAGATTTGACCTACTTTGTGACCCGACATGACCCGTATTCAAACTTAACCAGGATATTGTCAAGATGGTCATTCTGGGCAAGTTTGATGATGATCGGACCTAAACTGTGGCCTCTAGTGTGTTCAGAAGGTTTTTCTATGACTTGACCTAGTGACCTACTTTTTGACCCGACATGACCCATATTCGAACCTGATTGAGATATTGCCAAGACTATCATTCTGAGCAAGTTTGATGATGATCGGACCAAAACTATGGCCTCTAGTGTGTTCACAAGGTTTTTCTCTGATTTGACCTACTGACCTTCTTTTTGACCCTACATGACCCATATTCGAACTTGACCAAGAAATTGTCAAGATAATTATTCTGAGCACGTTTCATGATGATCAGACCAAAACTGTGGCCTCTAGTTTATTCACAAGGAATATAATTAGAAAAGTGCAGATTATTCATCTAGAATCAAGAATATAGTTATGACATTTGCTCAGAATATAGCTCTTGTGATGGTGAGTATGCGTGTGAAGTTTCATGAGGCTAAGTCAAATACTTTTGAAGTTACAACCAAGGTTATGTTTTTGGAACGACGACCACAACGACAACATAGACGCCGGAGTGACAAGTTTTTCTTAAAAACAGACGTGCTGAAATAAAAAAAAAAAAAACATTTTGACAATAAATTATCTTACACCTTTCGTCCGTTTTCATTCAAACTTCACAGGAATGTTGGTTAGGTGACCCACGTCCAAAATCGCTAAAATGGTACTATTCTGGCACGAATGCCACCAGAGCTAAAACCGAAAAAATAAAAATAAAAAATAAATTCGTTTGTTAGTTTGATTTGGAGTTTAACGTCCCCGTCAACACTAAAAAGGTCATTTGGAGACTTTGCTTCCAATTTTGTGGGACTTTTACCCGACATTGAGATGAAATGACATCTCAAGCCCTGTCGCCCAATGAAACCAATAGGGTTTATAAGCATGGACAGGCCGACACGCACCGCATTGCCTGGACAGGCTTAGAAACAACATTCCTGTGAAGCTTGACTGAAATTGGACAAAAGGTGTAAGAGGATTTGTCAAGTTTTCAAGATTTTTCTGATATCGTGTCCATCTTTTACATTGGCCCAGAACCATCTTAGCCATTTTGGTAGAGGGCTACCTTAGCTACATTCTCATGAAGTTTCAATGAAACTGGTCCAGTTGTACAGGAAGAATTTTCATTTATAGCCTTTTTTCTATTCTTAGCTCTGGTGGGCATCTTGTTCATAGGTAGAGGTCTACCTAAACAACCTTCCAATGAAGCTCCAATAAAATCGCATCAAAGGTATAAGAGGAATTGTCATTTAACGCTTTTTCTATGTTAGCTCTTGTGGCAATTTTGGTCATTGGATCGACACCGGTTTAGCCATTTTGGCCGCAAGCCACTTAAGCAACATATTTAAAAAGTATTAATGAAATTGGACGAAAGGTGGAGGCGAGGTTGTCATTTTCGTTTTTTTATTTTGATCTGCTTTTGGAAATGTAGCTAAGGTAGCCCTCTACCAAAATGGCTAAAATGGTTCTGGGGCAATGTACAAGATCGACACGATGCCAAACTTTAAAAACTGACTAATCTTCTGATACCTTTTTGCCCATTTTCATTCAAACGTCACAGGAATGTTGTTTTGGTGACCATCCAGCAAAATGGTTTAGCTCATAGGAATAAGAGGGCTGCAAGACTTAAAATAAACACAATCTTAACCCTTCTCTTGCTGAATATCCAGTTTAGCCACACCCATTTCTGACCCAATCAGACCACTTGATGTAATTTATTCCTACAAATTCATAAATTGAATGTCTAACAGGGTAGATACTGATCAGAAGCCATCTGATCTGTATCTACACTGTTTCCAAAGATAGGTGTTGTCCTGAACAGTAGGATAAGAGTTAAAATGACAAACATTCCTAAACGATTGGCCGATTTCATTCAAACTTCACAAGAATATTGCCTAGGTGATCGTCTACCAAACTAACTAAATTAGTTCCGTTTCATAAAAAAGAATTCTTCCAGTATTAAAGACAATGTCACAAAATTGTCATCAGAAAAAATACCTGTTTGGGAGATATGCAAAATTTTACTTTGTTACACGGCTGTGTTACCCAGTGCGCATTTTGACACGAGAATTCACTATCCACTGGTGTCACTTTGCTGCTTCCCTGTAACTCTGTTTATCCCTTATGCATTCAAGCGAGCAAGGCTGTCCTAATTCGTGTAATGAAATGTCTCTCCGAATGAAATGTCAAGTAATTACCTAATTCTATACATAGCATTTCTGGGCCACATCCACCAGTTAATCAGGCGGCTGCCGGACACATTCACAGTCCATAAACTATATTTTATCCTCAATTATTTACTATCATCAATAACTAATCTAGACCAGACAGTTAAGATAGATATTTCCTGTAATGGAGTCCTCCTATTCTGTAATGCAATAAATCTTTTAGCTGACATACTGATGGAATTTAGCGTAAAGGTGTTTAGACTGCTAGCAAGGAATTGCAATCAAACTCATATAGCTAGGCAGCCGTTTATCGAAATCACCTAGTATGCAATTTATTGAATATACACATCCATACATAGAAACGTATTGCACCAGCCAATTAGGTTCCATTCTGCATGCCACTGTTACCCAGAGGTGACATATATACAAATTAGATATAAGTTAGTTGTCAGTTATAGGGTCAGTTTTGTTTGCTTGAATTGAGGTTTAACGTCCCCGTCAACACTATTTAGGTCATTTTGGAGACGCTGCTTCAAATTTTATGGGACTTTTACCCGACATTGAGATGAAATGACATCTCAAGCCCTGCCGCCCAATGAAACCAAACGACAATGAAACCAAACGATTTATATGCACTGGACTGTCTGAAACACACCGCTGTACCTGGACAGGTTTAGTCCTGCTAAGCGGTTTACGTACATTGGTTTACATTTGGAATAGAATTTCCTGAAAATGTTCTAAATAACTGATCTCATTTCTGAAAATGACAACCCAATTTTAAAACGATGATGTTGCTACGTTGGAATAAACTTCCTGAAATTTGGAAATAACTGACCTCGTTGCTGATACATGTTTTGCCAACGCTGTTTAAAACGATTTTGTTGTTCCGTTCGAACATCAAAACAAGACGTTTTCCGGTGCCAAACAAGTATTCCACTCTGTCAATTTGGAAGAAAAATCAGCACAACTCAAGAAATTTACTGCAAACTAGTTTCGGACTTCAAGGTCAAGAACACGTAAATGGACTCTCCCATGGAAGTTTTTTTTTTAATTTTTGACATGCGAGTACATCTTCACATTTCTCATCGAAATTGGTAATAAAGAAGATAGGTTACCAAGTTCGTTTAGGCACCGGTACAGCACAAAAACCAGAAAGCAAGGGGAATGCGACGAAAATTGCCGAGTTTTCAAGCTTTATTGCCGATAGCATAGAAATATTCTAAAAACTGATATTTTGTGTCGTTTTTATTTTAGATTAGAATGAGGTAAAGACAGCCCTTGGCTACCGAGTTGGTTTATGAGCTGAAAGCTGCATAACAAGTATAGGGTGTCTATAATTTGGGCGCATTTTGACGTAATTTATAAACGACGTTCCTGATGTGTAACAGAATGAGGTCTAATATAAAGATCGACCAGAACATAATGTCGGGTAAAAGTCCTACAAGCAACGTCTCCAAAATGACCTATACAGTGTTGACTGGGGCGTTAGACCTCACATCAAACAAACAAACAAACATATTAATTGCTTCATAAAACTAGAGGCCCATGGGCCAGTATGATCACCAGAGCCCAGGCGGGTACTGCCCACTGGCAGCCATGTATGATTTTAATATATTGTTTATAAAGTCTCCCAAACGAACCCGCATTTCCAAATGAGTAACCATGTGGACTCTGTATCTGAAATAGTAGGCCTTTTATGAAGTGGAGGGGTGCGACATGGACCCAATAGAGCCCAAGTTGGTATCATTGAATGCGTCTTATCATAAGGAACAAGAAAATATATGGTTAAGGAATGTGGATTTGTACAGTTCCTGATATATAAGGCCTTTTAAGCTGTGGAGGGGTTGGAGCATGGCCCTGTCAGACCCCAGGAAATCCAAGATTGTTGTCCTTGAATGTGTCTTATCATTAAGGACCAAGAGAATATATTGTTTAGGAGTTAGGATCTGAACTGTTTCTGAGATACGAGGCACTCTTATGACGTGAAAAGGAGAGGAATGGCCCCTGTGGACCGCCAAGTTGGTGTGACTGAATGTGTCTAATCACAAGTAACAAGAATATATATGATTATGAGGTGGGGATCTTAATGGTGTTTGAGATACATGGCCTTTTATTAAGTGGAAGGGCGGGCCATGGCATCACACATTGCCCTAGCACAAAGAGACCCCAGGTTGATATGGCTGAATGAGTCTTATCATAAGGAACACACATATACATGCATAAGGGGTGGGGATCTGAGCAGTTTCTGAGATATATGACATTTTGTGAAATAGAGGGGTGGGGCATGGCCCTGGCGCACCCCAGGAAACCCCTAGGTTGGAATCACTGAATGCGTCATATCATAAGGAACAATAATATATATGGTTTAGGGGTGGGGATCTAAACGGTTTCTGAGATATTAGGCTTTTTATGAAATAGAGGGCATGAGAAAATGTAATGTGTAAAGAACATTTAGCGACAATTGTGATCAGATTGCACATGTATACTCCCGCTGCCTATTCATAGTCTTTACAATGCAGATTAGCTCCTTATCCCATACTGGGATTTGGATAGACCACTTTTGGTGGCTCACCTTCATTCTCAAGCATGGCAGGCAGCAGGCAGCATCAAGCGACGCCATATTGAATTTCTACTTTCAAACTTTTTTTTTTTTTTTTTTTGTCAAACCAGCAAGTCTAGTGTTCAAACTGAGGTCGGGAATTAAAGACTCGAGGTGGAAACTGATAATTCTCACACATAAACAATACATTCCAGGAATGATGCTCATAAATTGTTGTGACCTCTGACACTAGTAAGCTTTTGGTTTACCTTACATATGTGTACAACTTTCATCATGTCATTTGAAGAACATCTGAGGGATGAAAATGTCGTCGAGATAGTGACACTAACAACACAGCAAATTGTGTTGGAATGGGCGAACAGGAATAAAACAAGCGACGATGCGGTGCAAAAAATGTTTGCGGACGGGTTTACGTCTATAGAGGCTGTAAAGCTAATCGACGCGGAGGATTTAACCAAAATTAAAATCCCTCGTGGTCAGAAAAAAAATAATTTTGGCCTGTATAAATGTCCTAAAGGGAGAGGCCCCAGTGAATGAGGCGACCACACCGTATACCGGAGGCGCCAAAACAAGCGCGGCTGGTGATATGCATGCGCAACAAGCCAACCAATCAGCGACTGTGACGGGAATTCAAAATGGCGGCGCCCATAAATCGGATGACAGCTAGTCTAACAGTGATGTGTATTTGAGCTCTTTGTTATCTCATTTCAGATCTGGACAGTCCCAGGCAGGTAGTGGCTTGGCAGGTGATTTCTCTAACAGACAATCAGCGTTAAATAATTTAGGGATAGGACTTAGTGCTGAAAATGATTTAAGAAACAGTGTTGGACCTTTTCAGACACTGTCATGGAAAGACCCCCAAATTTACTTAGCTTCAGCTGCTAACGGTAAGTCAGTTCCTTCTTATTATGATATCACTGACTTTGTCTCGAGTAATGTGGAAGAGGAGATAGTCGTTGGGGGTACGGGCACTCAGTAGGTAATTCTTAAATCTGGCCCTAAGAAACCAAAGCTTGAAAATGTCTCCCTTGCACAATGGATGGTGGCCAATTTGGCTATTTTGTATAAGCTTAAGGGGACGTCACGGCTAGCCGGAGATGGTTTCCTGCTCTACCTGCCATATACAACAAAGATTTGTCAGCTGATACAGAGGTACAGTTTACAGTCAGTGCTCTTGTACGACAGGGTGTACAGGAAGCTCCAGGCTAGCCATGACTTCAGATGGGGCACAGACATACCTCATTTGCATTCTGTATATCTACAACCAAGAGTCCTACGCCCCACGGTTAATTATTTTCAAAAAGAGCAATCCTAACATACAGTGAAGAATGGACAAACTTCAAATCCAGTCATCCCTGATGGAAAGGTTATCTGCAAACTTTTTAACACAAAAAATGGTTGCATAATCCGAGAATGTAAATATGCCCATCAATGCTCTTACCCAGGATGCCATCAGCTGCACTCAGCGGTGACATACTTTCAATGAAAAAAAAACTAGTCCCCAATGTTAATCCCCAGCATTGCCTACGCCTCTCTGCATGGGAAGAGGAATTGCAAGATGATATAGACAGGGAATTTATTTTAGACGGAATCAGAAATGCTTTCGACATTATTGACAAAGATGCCTCACCAACGGCAGTTGAAAGTGAAAATCATAGGTTGGCACAACCTAATAGCCCCCTTTATGACCAGGCTTCAACACAGATCCTTCTAGAAATTGAGATGGGTAATTATGAAGTAGTCTCAGAACCCCCAACTATTATCAGTCCAATGGGTGTGATACCCAAGCCGGGTGGGGGTGTGAGACTAATTCATGTTTGTTCCTTGCCTAGAGGGCAGGCAGTTAATGATTTACTGCACCAGTGACTGGCAGCAATAATTTTCTCGTGTGGAAGATGCTGTAGCCTTGGTCTCGGAGGTGTGTTATATGGCCAAAATCGACCTAAAATCAGCTTATAGGTCTGTTCCAATTTCAAAGCACAGCCAACAGGTCACAGGGCTAAAATGGCAATTTGGACAAAAAACCGTCTATATCAGAGACACTAGGCTCCCGTTTGGGAGCCGTCTCGCGCCAGGTATCTTTCATAAGCTCACTCAGCAGTGAGGCGTATGCTCCATAGAAGGGGATTAACAGCGGTGGTCGTCTACCTTGATGATTTTTTCATTAAGGCAGATACTATTGAGTATGTTCTATAAAAGGGTTATCCCTTTTAAAGGACTGTTTGGCAGCTATGAATACTCTTAAAACTTTACTTAGGAAGCTTGGCTTTCAGATTAACAGGGATAAAGTTGTTGATCCCACCACAAATATCACATTCCTAGGTATTGAAATAGTTTCCATTGCCATGTGCCTCCGCTTACCTGATGAAAAGATCATCCAGGGGCGTCATGAATTGTCTCTCTTTCTGAATCGCAAGCGTGCAGCTAAAAAGCAGTTGCAATCCCTAGCTGGGAAATTAAACTTTTGCGCAAGTGTAGTGTATGGTGGCAGAGTTTTTTCAAGCCACATTATTGACACAATAAATTTGCTAAAAGAGGACAACCATAAGATCGTGCGGATATTGCCTGGTGGTACAGTTTCATATGTTCCTTTAATGGTCGGCCCATGTTGTTAGATAGGAAACCTGTCACCTCTGTTTTTACAGACAGTTGCTGTTTGGGTGCTGGCCGCATTTACAATGGTGATTGGTTCTATATCAATTGGAAACTTGATTGGCCAGCAGTTAGTTCTTTCCATATAAACTCTAAAGAAGTTTTAGCTGTTTTCTAGCAGTTTGTCGTTGGTCACATGCCTGGGTAAACAAACGTATTTACATCCAGTCAGACAACATGACAACTGTGGCCGCCATAAACCGGGGTACAACCCGCAATCCCTTCTTGATGTCATTTCTCCGTGTACCGTTTTGGCTGTGTGACAGGTACAACTTTCATGTCACTGCTTAATTCATCCGAGGCGTTTCTAACACAGTCGCGGATATTTCTAGGCTGCACGAGACTGGTCGCCTTCTCAAATTCTGGCAGTATACATGCCCTTCCCCCTTGGATCTTCACATGTCTTCACATGCCAGCATCTCTTTTCTCTTTGGTACATCCAATTGCAAGGCAGAGATTGGCAGCGTCCCTGGATCAGAAGTGTCCAACTTGAGAGTGATTACGTTCGCTGAGTCAACTCGACATACCTACAAATCCAGCAAATGCTGTATCTTCAGTTTTGTTCAAGCCTGAGTATTGCTCCAGTTCCCATTTCCGTGCACAACCTTGGGAGATACATTGCCTTTCTAGGCTCAAAACTTAGCTATTTTTCAGTTCGGCAATACCTAAAAATTGTTCGTATTATGCACTTTGAGGAGGGTCATGGGAACTCTTTATCTAATCAGTGGTACCTGTCATCAATCTTGAAGTGTCTGCGGAGGCATAAGTGTGCTGGAATGAGTCAAAAACGTCCCATTATTGCACCTATTCTCAAGGGAATCTTGACAGTCTTAAATCTCAACAATCCAATGGATATCACTTTCTGGGCAGCTTGTCTAGTAGCCTCCTCTTTTTAGGAAATCTAACTTGCTTATCCCATCTACTGAACAATTTGACCCACAACGGCATATTTGTACCACTGACGTTCAATTTAGCTCCACAGGAGCTATTTTGGCCGTACGGTGGTAAAAAACTATTCAGTTCAGACAAAAATCCTTGCATGTCCCATTGCCGCGTATTTGCAATTCACCTTTCTGCCCATCTGCTGCCGTATTGTTATGTATTAGCAGTCTACCCTCCTGCGATCCCATCCCATTGTTTAGCTTCAAAGGGTCTAGTGGCATTCAGTCTCTTACCTACACATCCTTCATAACCCATCTGCGCCTTTGTCTCAGAAGAATTTGACTGAACCCCTGCCTTTATTTTGGTCATTCACTTAGACGGGCAGGGGCTAGTTTTGCCCTTGAGTGTGGGGATCTTGCTGACTGGATTAAACTCCAAGTTGACTGGGTCAGTGATGCATATTAGAGATACTTGGATCCATCATTCGACCTAAGGAAACAGCTTGCTGAAGCATTAGGGAAAGCCTTTTTACATTGCTCGAGCAAGGATTATCCTAGTAGGGACTGGCTTGTTGTTGGCTAGTGTAGCTAACAAATGCAATAGTGTAGACGTTTGTTTTACCATTAATATTTTTATCATTATTTTGTTTATTTATTTTTTTACACATATACATCATAGCAGATGTACATGTATATATCAGTCGCTTGCCTGCTGCATCATCATTTTTCTACTCCCTACCTGGGTTTGGGTTTTTTGAGATTATTTAACCATGTAAACAGTGATTGCATGTTTTAGGCTTTTTATATCTTGCTCATATATTTTCATGCACATGCTTTATCTTGCTGGCCTTTTATTAAATGGTGTACATTGTACCCAAACCCAGTCTTCCTTATTCTTGCTCTGCCCTTCTGTATAAATAAGCAGCTTGTGCCTAATTGGCGGAAGGAAATTAATATTGCCGTGAAAAATAATGACGTTTTCAATGAAGACCTTTGTTCATTGAAAACCTCCTTATTCTCTCGGTTAAATTAGAACGATTCAGTTTCTGTTGTAAAAACATGATGCAGTATTGTTTTTATTTACTTTTTATTTATGTATTCATTTAGTTTTATTTATTTATTTATTTAACCATGTAAACAGTGATTGCATGTTTTAGGCTTTTTATATCTTGCTCATATATTTTCATGCACATGCTTTATCTTGCTGGCCTTTTATTAAATGGTCTACATTGTACTCAAACCCAGTATTCCTTATTCTTGCTCTACCCTTTTGTATAAATTAGCAGCTTGTGCCAAATTGGCGGAAGGAAATTAATGTGAGGATTAACTTTGTTTAATCCATTATTAATTTCCTGCAGACATGGTCTTTCTTGATGGGACTCACCCCTTACCTAGGTGATGCAGCTAATACATGTCTGCCAGACCTTATTATAATTAACACCACCTGGAGATGATGCCTTGTAAGACATTACACATATCAGGTTTCTGCTCCACATGGCTCACACATGATAAGGTTCCTGCCCAATCAGATTAGCTCCTTATCCCATACTGGCATTTGGATAGACCACTTGTGGTGGCTCCCCTTCATTCTCAAGTATGGCAGGCAGCAATTTCTAGTTTCAAACTTTTGTTTCCACCCTCCCACCCTTCAGTGTGAGGTACATATAAATACATATAAATATATATGTATTGATATATAGTTGTGTTTTTTTGTAGTTTTAGTTTACATTAGGTTAGGTAGACCGTTTAATGCCTATGTGCATATCAAAGGCAGAACTCCTGCAAATATCTTGTTTCCCTCATGGTTTAGTTGCAGAAGACATTTTGCAATAACATGTACTTTGGTGTATTCAATGGCTACGAAACTGGACTATTTCTCATATAGTTTTATGTACCAGTACCTGGACAAGTGCATTTTCAGAGTGCCGTGTGATAATCCTAGCTTATTATAAGGTATTTGGATCAATCATGGATCAGTGTTCAGTTAAGTGCCATCTTGGACAATAATCCATTGAATCACTTCTAAGATATTGAGGTTGACAGGAAGAAATACCCAGTGTATCATGAACTAGTGGAGATCATTTAACCATGTAAACAGGGATTGCATGTTTTAGGCTTTTTATATCTTGCTCATATATTTTCATGCACATGCTTTATCTTGCTGGCCTTTCATTAAATGGTGTACATTGTACCCAAACCCAGTCTTCCTTATTCTTGCTCTGCCCTTCTGTATAAATAAGCAGCTTGTGCCTAATTGGCGGAAGGAAATTAATATTGCCGTGAAAAATAATGACGTTTTCAATGAAGACCTTTGTTCATTGAAAACCTCCTTATTCTCTCGGTTAAATTAGAACTCTTCAGTTTCTGTTGTAAAAACATGATGCAGTATTGTTTTTATTTACTTTTTATTTATGTATTCATTTAGTTTTATTTATTTATTTGCCATATAGCATTGAAAAATTCACCACTACAAGCCATTTACTGCAACTTTTCAAATAAATTAGCTTACCTAAAAGATAAACGGTCATGGGAAAATATAAACTGTAAAGAACATTTAGCGACAATTGAGATCAGTTTGCACATGTATACTCCCGCTGCCTATTCATAGTCTTCACAATGCCAAATAATTGTGTTTCCAATACGCGTGTCGTTTTACATAACTTGATCACATTACGAAAATACGCCTATTCAAATACATTGCAAATTTTACCGCCGGAAAATGAAAATAATTCAGATGAAAAGGTGTATTATTTTTCTTATTTCTGCTCAAAATATAGATTTTGGGTACACGTTAGAAGCCCCTCATCCCTCATCAAGGCGGTTCTTACGAGTATCCGCAACCTATATTTTTGAACAGAAATAAGAAAAATAAGGTATACCCTCGTAGACCCCAGCTTTATTATATAAAAATGGGTTCAAGGGGCTAAAAATTATATAGGCGTGTTTTCGTGATGAAATCCACCGAATAAAATGTAGCAGCCAAGAAATTCTACCTATTACAAGGCAAAGTGAGGTATGTAATCGTCTAAAGATTATTTTTATTATTTTTGCTAAAACCAAAGTAGAAAACTTTCTACCAAGCCTCTCTCACAGGCACAGAATCTATGTTTGTGGAAAAAAGAACCAACGATCGTCCACACTAAACTTCAACTGGGCAAAGGTGACTAGTTTTACGGGCTACACAAAAATGTGGAAGCAAAAGGAACATTTTAAGCATGCCTTTCAAGCAACAGAACGTGCAAAAGACACGTGGTCGTTAAGGAAATAGGCAAACAGCACAATAAGATCATGATCTGAACAAGTTGGCTGCTTTCAAAAAGCATCCAATAGGTTTGGTCTTGTCAGTCTACATTCTGATTTGAGCCAGCTGATATCATTATCCCACTTAATGCATTTTTATTTAAAAATAATAAACATTAACCGTTCCAAGGCGGTTCTTCTGTCGCGGTATATTTTTGTTATGGTTTGTCTGAAGTTTGAGGGCCTTCATGCGGACTGAGCAAATACTGTCTAAATCGCGACGGAAGTAAGGGCGAGGATTGTGGCCACGTTAAATCGATTTAAGCCCCCCCCCCCCCACCCAGAGGAATTCGTTTCCGCTGACCGTTCCAAGGCGGTTCTTCTGTCGCGGTTTGTTTTTGTTATGGTTTGTCTTTGGATGTTTATGTCGCTTATGTTATTTTATTTTGAGTAGCCTATTGGCCATTTTATGGGAAAGTAACTGTCCTTTTGGCTTTCCGCTGTTGGTGTTTCCATTAGGGTCTGTTGTTTCATGTTTGTGTGTCTTTCCCTTTGGTATCTCTGATGGGAGCTGTGGGTTGATTGCAACGATTCCTGATCATTGCCTCCACTTCTAGTTTTTAATACAAAACGTGTATATAAAATTTCGAAGTCTGTTACCTTGGTATCAGGAGAGGGTGGTAGTGATGGTGGACAGTAATTCTCGAAACTTAAGGCACATCTTCACATCTTAGCCTTACTACATAAACAATTTTGGCTTGATCAGGTGAAAACTGTATAGTAGGATGGACGGATGGGTGAATATTTTGTTAAAAGACGCTCAACCCTAATAGGGCATATAGCGTCTAAAAATAATTAGGTATTAGCTATAAAATTGTTATTGAAGTTTAAAAGTTAAAATATTAATGATTACAGTTTGTTAAAAAGTCCGATTTCTTTAAGGAAATTGATTAATTGATAAGATGGTATGTCGTTAAAAAGATCTTTCATTGTTGTAACATTAAAATATTTTGAGCGTATATGATAAAAGTCTACACATGAAATGAGAAAGTGTTTAACGGTAAACGGTTGGTTACAAGATATACAGAAAGGTGCTTGTTCGTTTTGCAATATGTAAGAATGAGTGAGTCTTGTGTGTCCAATACGACGTCTTGTAATTTTAGTCTGGTCTTTCCTACTGTAATTTGAGAAAGAGCATTTACTGTGAAAATTAGGTTCTATTTTGAATAATTTATTATCGGTTTCTTTTTCCCAGATAGATTGACATTTGTTTTTGATATACTTATTAATGTTAGATTTAAAATCTGAAAAAGGAATTTTTAAAATTTGTAACAGTCAAAGATAAAGCAGATTTAGCTTCTAAATCAGCCAACTCATTTCCACGAATATTGATGTGACTGGGAAGCCAGCAGAAAATAATCTCCTTGGAGAGAGAAAGATAGTGGAATTTTCTTAAATTTTGTTGAATTAAGGGATTTCTGTGCTGTTGATCTTTAAGAGCCTTTAGAACAGATAGAGAATCTGAAAAAAATGATAAAATGTTTTTCGTACTGATCTCGAATATGAAACAGTGCAATATCAATCGCTTCAGCAGTAAAAATAGAGCAATTATCGGGTAATCTAATGCTGTCAGTGAAATTCCGACTAATGACCGAACAAGCAACTTTCTTATCTTGTTTCGAACCGTCTGTGTAAATGGGAATGTGATTTTTAAAATTCGATTTGATTTCTAAAAATTCGTTCTGAAATATATGCGATTCTACTTCGAATTTTTTATTTTTTTGCAAATCTAAAATTGTCGTAGGAGGTTTCAACACCCATGATTCTTTCGATGGTAAAGAAAATGACTGTATATTTTTAATATTGATATTGGCCTCTTCGAGTAACGGTTTTATTCTCAGGCCAAGAGGTTTAATAGCAGATGGTTTGTTATTGTAGAATCTTTCATAATTAGGGTTGAAAACAGTGTCATATGCTGAATTTCGTGGATTAGCGGCTAATTTTGTAGCATATTGAAGAGGCAATTTCTCTTTTCCTACATAGAGTGATGGTTCATTCGATTCAGCATAAAGACTTTCAATAGGTGAAGTGCGAAATGCACCTACTGCTAGACGTAAACCTTGATGATGTATAGTATCCAAAGATTTAAATAAGATTTCCTATCAGATCCATAGACTATGGAGCCATAGTCCAATTTGGAACGAATTTAAGATCTATAAAGATTTAAAAGAACAGTGCGATCTCCTCCCCAGTCGGAACTGGATAGGACTTTAAGAATATCAAGAGCTTTTAAAATTAGCTTTTAAAGCTTTGATATGGGGAATAAAAGACAATTTGTTATCGAACAAAAGACCCAAAAACTTCGCTTCAGTGACGACTGGAATTGGACTGCCGTATATAGTTAGAACAGGATCTAAATGTAACTTTCGAATTTGACAGAAATGAACACACTGAGTTTTGTTTTTGAAAATTTTAAACCATTTTCTGTTGCCCAAGTTTCTATATTATTTAAACATCTTTGGAGTTCAAATTCAATTGTTTCCATATTTTTGGAACGATAAAAAATTCCAAAATCGTCGACAAAAAGCGAACAATCTGGGTCCTTTACACATTTTACTATATTATTAAATTTAATACTGAACAAGGTCGGTGATAAAATACTACCTTTTGGTACACCTTGTTCTTGATCAAATGTGTCCGATAATGTATTTCCTATGCGAACATTAAATGTTCGATTGGATAGGAAATTTTGAACAAAAAGTGGTAATCGGCCTTTAATGCCCAATGTGTGTAAATCTTTCATGATGCCATATTTCCAAGTGGTATCGTAGGCTTTTTCAAAATAAAAAAATACAGCTACGACATGTTCTTTTTTAATAAAGGCATCACGTATAAATGAATCAAATGATCGTTAGTAGAGCTGTTTTTTCTAAATCCAGCTTGAAATTTAGTGATAAGCTGGTTTGATTCTAAGAACCAAACCAGCCTATCATTAATCATTCTCTCCATTGTTTTACATAAGCAACTTGTCAAAGCAATAGGTCTGTAATAAGTGGCTTCAGTATGATCTTTATTAGGTTTCGGAATAGGAATAATGGTAGCTTTTCTCCAGTTTTCAGGGAACTTTCCAGTGATCCAAATATCATTCAAAATATTTAATAAAGTTTCCAATGCCTTGTTGGGTAAATGTTTTAAAATTTGATAGTGTATGTCATCAGGACCAACAGCAGTATTGTGAGATTTATGGAGAGCATCTAATAATCTTTAGTAGTGAAAGGTAAATTATATTTTTCGTGATTTAATGATGAAAAATTTAAATTCTTTTTCTCTTGTTCTTGTTTAATATTTTGGAAGCTTTCTGAATAGTTTGAGCTAGAGGAGTTTTTCTGAAAATTTTCCCCCAATGCATTGGAAATGTCTTTAGCCGTTGAACATATATTTCCGTTCGATTTGATATGGACATGTTTATTTGATTTGTTTTTGCCACTAATTTTTCTAATCATGTCCTATATTTTCTTCGTTGGTGTTCTGGTATTCAGTTTGGAGACGTATTGCTGCCAAGATGCTTTTTTGGCCGATTTTATTGTTTTGCGAGCTTTAGCTCGCATATGTTTGGCATGGATAAGATTTTCTTTTGTGGGTTGTTTATTAAATTTTCGTAATGCAGATTTTCTTTTATTGATTGAAGTTTTAACTTCGTCATTAAACCAAGGTCTGTTTCGTTTTGAAAATGTCGAGGATTTAGGAATACATTTTTCAGCAATATCAATCAATTGTTTAGTAAAATCTTGTATATCATGTGCAGTTTTAAAAACTTCAGGTTCGAGTTTTTCATTACATAATTAATTAAAAATTTCCCAATTTGCTATATTCAAATTCCATCTGGGGTGACATGGGTCGATGGGTCGATTCAATTTCTTCACTTACTATCGGAAAATGATCGCTCCCATGGAGATCGTCCACAACAGACCAATCAAAATCTAGATAAATATTTGGAGAGAAAATTGATAAATCTAAAGCAAAATAATTTCTTGTGGGAAAATGAAGGTATGTTGGTTGTTTATCGTTAAATAAAGATAAATCATTTTCAGCAATAAAATTTTCTATGATTTCTCCTTTGTCATTTGTATCCGAGCAACCCCATAATTTGCTGTGACTATTAAAATCTCCTGATAATATATACGGACTAGGTAATTGGCTAGTAAGATTTTCTAGTTCTCGTTTAGAAAAATTAAAGTGAGGTGGAAGGTATACAGAACATATTGTTATAGCCTTGGATAAAGTGACATTTATAGCAACAGCTTGTGAATTGGTATTTAAATCTATTTTCCTATGAGGAACGCTGGATTTCACCAGGATAGATGTACCTCGGGATGCTTTCTGATTATCAGTTGAAATATGATTGTACATACTGTAACCTTTGAAAGTAATATTATCTGTGGGTTTCAAAAATGTTTCTTGGAGAGAAATGACATTAGGAGAAAAAAGTGTAGATAAAATTAAAAGTTCGTAAAAATTGGCTTTTTGTCCTCGACAATTCCATTGAAGTATTGATTTCCTATCCATGATAAAATGGAGAGAAGATTAAAATAAGGAATTTAATCCTTATATTTTCTATTACTTTTTTGAGACAACATGGAGGAGTCCACCTCCAACTCCATGTCCTCAAGGGCGCAGTACTGATTTGCCAATTTGACTGGATCAGCCGACGCCCCTTTACTATTTGGGTTTGGTCCTTTATGTTTTTCTTTGCCGTTTTTGTCTTTTTGATCTGCTGTCCCTGACTTGGATCGTGAGTGAGAGCTGCTTGAATTTTTGGTATGTGCTTGTGAACTGGTCTGTGAAGTTAAGGGTTTTATTTCCGATCTTGATTGATGTGTAGAAGTAGGTTGCTACGATGTAGTTTTGGGTTTAAAATTAGAAGTAATGACTTTAGAATGTGGTTTTATTTCGAAATCTTTTTCGTTAAACTGTGTGGAGGTTTCTTTTGTTTCAGGTTTACTGGCAAGAGATTGAACGACTTTTGCGAATGTGATTTCTGGTTTGTTTTGCTGAATTTTCTTGGCTTCCAAATACGTTTCGTCTTGTGTAACTTTGATTTTCATAATTTCTTTTTCTGTTTTCCACACTTCACAGACGTTTGGTTTTGATACATGATCTTTTCCGCAGTTCACGCACTTTGGAGGGTTCTTACAGTTTTGAGTGTGATGATCGGTTCCACCGCATTTCTCAAAAACTGATCCGTCAGGGACAGAACAATCATTTTCAATGTGACCAAACCTCTGACAGTTAAAACACCGCAGAGGATTTGGTACGTACATTTCAACCGGTATTATTCTGTAAAATATTTTTAGTGACTTTGGCAAGGAAGTGGTATTAAATGTTAGAAGTAAAGTATTTGTATCAATAAGGTTTCCATATTTTTTAATTTTAAATCTTTTACAGGCCATAACTCCTTGTTCTTAAAGATATTCCATAATGCTGGCTTCTGATTCCTGTTTTAACATTCTGTCACGGATAATACCTTTGCATGATTTTAGCGTTTTATGCTCCATGACAGATACGTTCAAGTTAAAAAATTTATTGATTTTCAAAAGATTTTCTGTTTGAGTTTTTCTATTGGTATCCACTAAAAGAGTTCCATTTTTTATTTTTTGACGTTTTTAGGTGTTCCGATAATTGATTCTATTTGTTTTTCGATTATAAATGGTAAGAGACTTGTAATGGCCGTTTCTTCCTTGCTAGAAATTACCAAAAATCTGGCGAAATTGTCATTTGCTTTGAAATTGAATTTAACCGGTTCCGGATCATCATCAGATAAGTCCAAAAATACTCTTTTCCTATTGTTGGATCCCATGGTGAAAATTTACGATTCGATAGCTATGCGCCCCACCCTCCTTGGAGCCCTACTAGGGGACGTTTAATGGAAATGGATCTCCTATTCCCAACGCCAAGTCTACATTGCTATTATACTCGATGACAGGACCAGAGTCCTTCCGCCCCACTTCTGCTTTATGTCTTCCAACTATGCACTGAGATTTCAAAGAAAAATTGATGAACAGTTGGAATCCATCCCCACTCGTATTCTCTCCCTCACAGAAGTTTCTGTTGAATTTCCCCAGTACAAGCCCACCGATTAATCCATCAGCCGCCGCCCATCAAACAACACTCAAAGATAGAGGAATAAGAAAAAATTACACCCGGTTTGTACCATAAAGATACGTAAGAAAGAGAGAAGGAAGTAAAGAACAAGCTGTGCAATTCTAGAGCTTGACACGACTGAGCCGATTGATTCAGGCCGGATCTAGCACAAACCCCTCGTCTATCTGAAATATGGGCCAAAATGATGTGTTGAAAAGCTGGAGATCCCTGGGCTTTTCTCAATCATCAGGATCCCTTCTTCCAGCATACGAGACGCCACTCACGGCAAACAAGTGGCTCCTGTTTCAACAAGGAATTTTATCCCCATTCACTACAGAAGGAAAGTGACCTGTAAATGTTATTCCCTGCAGACAAGGGAGGCCGAAAACGTTTGCTTAAATAAAAGCTTGGCTCTGAAAACAGGAGATCCTTTGCTAAATATGAGATCCACAATTATGATAAGAAATTATTGTGGTGATACGATTTCGAGAGAACAAATGATTTTATAAACTACTAAAGAAATAAGCTGTGTTAGATGATAACGTACACTTCAGAACGTAGTGATAAGTATCCGATTCTGTTAACTTTGGAATAACATAAAATAAATTTGGGGTAACATGAAATGACAAGTTACTTATCTAATTACGTATACAAAATGCATCTTTCATTGTTTGATGTGCAGAGTGATGGACCATGAAAAAGTGACACATACACAGTACAAACACATAATTTAGACACAGATGAGGTTTTCTTCTTTGCAGTGTGCGGCCCACCAGCACGGATGATACACGTACAAATGCAGCATGGTAGTAACATGAGATAGGAAAGGTTTAAAAGGATAGATCTCGCGTAGTGAATTGTTAAAAAAAAAATGGTAAGATGCATTTGAATAAATTGATTCACAAAATAATACCGGTTGAACGGACGATTGTTCTGTATGATGGAGGCTTTTACCCAACTGCCACAGAAGCTGAAGGCAGCCACCTATTTCGAAGCACCGGGTGGTCTCGGTAAGGGGACTGTTTTCGGTGGGGTCTTACCACTCTGCCACACTCCCGAAGGCAGCCGCCATAGTTCTGCCCCCCACCCCACCCCCCCCCCCGGGCTGGCGCGGGGCCTGTAAAGTAGGAGTTATACGGAAACGAAAAAAAAGTATGCGAACGGACGGATGGACACCAACCCCATAACTTAATACGACCATTGTTTTTTTTTTTTTTTTTGTTGTTACTATTTTTTCAAACGGGTATATAAAATAGATTTTTCCTAAGTCATCAGCCCTTCTATAGGGCCTTGGTTATCTATTTCATGTGTTGTTAACGTTCCTGTTAACACTGTATGAGTCTTTTTTGAGACATTGTTTCCAATCTGTCGCCCAATGAAACTAAATGGTTGAAATGCATGAACGGTCCGACCCTAGCCACTTTTCCTGGGCAGGCTTAGAACTTCTAGGCGAATTAACACTACTCATGTGCGACTGGTATCAGCTCTGTGTGGAAACATCATGCAACCCAATCTATTTCTTCAATCCCCGATCGATGGGGGCCGATCAGACCTTGGGGCAATATATTGGACTGCATGAGCTGAAACCGACCGAACTTTGAAGTATTGTTGAACCGCCTAGGAAGATCTAAGCCTGCCCAGACAAAATGCTGCGAATCAGACTGTATCTTAAACCTCGGCAGTTTCTTTGAGCCGAGAAAAAAACTTTCACTCCGCAAAAACCTGAAATTTTCAATCCCTTTGTATATCGTTCTGGATCACAATTTAATTGAAAAAGAAACTGATTAATTAGTAAAACGTCAAGTATTGAGTGGAAATAAAGAACACCACTCTCGGTTTATCAGATACAATAGCTCCCATCGAATGCGCCAAAAAGTCTTTTAACAACTCATTTTGTAACTGGTGGCAGGTCACTTAGTAGTCATGAAGTTTTTGAACAGAAACTATTGCTAACTGTGCTGGGCTCAAGAACAATAAACAACGACCCATCAACGTTATGACTGTTTCGCTTCCTAAATATTTTATATATTTGGAAGAGTTAGAACCTTCGACCTTGGCACTGACGTTAATTCTAGTAGCAAAGACATGAAAATGTTTTTACACAACCAGCTATCTTTTTTATGTTTGGTTTTACGATCCTTTCAAGATTACATCACTCACATCAAGCCGATCGTTAATCAGAGGTGAGCGAAAACTGGAGTACCCGATGAAAAACCTCCTGATCTTCCGTTGAAGAACTTCTCATTATGTGACCTGAGCCATGCTCAAACCTACAGCGTTGAGAGACCTAATGATTAAGAGTCAGCACTCTTATCCACTAGGCCACGGAGGCCCGTTACACCCAGCGATCTTTATAAATGAGGAAAAATAACGTTCTCTGTCTTTCCAACATTTACATATACGTATTATTAGAGCTACCAGCGTACCGAAAGATGTTCAGAATATATAAATCTGCTCCTATCTGTGTGAAGTAAACTTTGCAAGTTTTGTTTATTTGTATTTAAAGGCCCAGTCAGCACTGATTTGGGTCATGTTTGGGCCTGTCAGTGTACCTATCCACGCTTTTCCTGAGCAGGCTTATCCGTAAGCGGTTTACCAGTTCAGTGAACATTCTGTTGCCAAAAACTGACCCCTGCCCTTCCTGAATCAGCGGAAGGGAGAGAATGACCATAGAAAAGATTTCATAATCAATCCCCACGAAAGAATGTTGCCCTGCCTGGTAGGTACCGAACCCGAGTCTTCCTTATCACCAGTCAGACTGCATCCGACTGAGCTACCGCAGCCAGCCACACTTGGTGAGTAGTAGTAGTTATGCTCTGTTGTTTTTCGTTTCCATGGCCCCATGGACTTACGCCATAATGGCATTGCAAGACGTAAAATTTGCGAAAATGACTGCGGCTGTAATAAGTTCCCCATAAGGGAAATAGATACGCCTTAAGGGCTTGGGGCTACTCTTGCAAAAGTAGTTTCTTTTTTGATATGTCTATGGGGTATACTCTTAAAGGAAAGAATTTGCTCCTGGGGAGCAAATTCTTCCCTTTAAGAGTAGACCCCTTGAGGAGCAAATTCTTCCCCTTTTAGAGTAGACCCCTTTTTCAGTTAGACAGAGTAGCAACCATAAGGTCCTTAAAGTTGTATTTCCATCACGAAATCATGCCTGTAGAATTATGATCCCCTTTAATATGTTCTATAAAAGGGTTATCCTTTGGAAGCAAGGAGTACACCACAGAACTGAACAATATGGTGTGTACATGTTTTCTGGGCCAGACTAGCTAGTTTCGGCCAATTAGGCCTCATCAGTGACCCTAAGATATTACCAAAATTCCACAGTGGAATAAATGATCCCAAAGGACAAGAAAATATAATCTACACTATGATGTAGGGCAGGGAGACGTTTTACCGCCGTCACACATTCCCATACACCAGTTGAAGTGAAGTTAAATATGTTCTATAAAAGGGCTATCCTTTGGACGCAAGGAATACACCACAGAACTGAAAATATAAAGTGTACAAGTTTTCAGGGCCAGACTAGCTAGTTTCGGCCAATTAGGACTCATCAGTGACCCTCAGATATTTTCAAAATTCCACAATAGAGTCAATGATCCCAAAGGACAAAAAAATATAATCTTCACTTTTCATATAGTAAAGCTCGGGTTTGCAGGGGTATACATTAATTTCCATATTCATGCTCTGAGACACTAGATTGTGGGTACTCGATAGAATCGCCTCGTCGAGGCGTTTCTGTCGACTCCCCGCAATTTATGTTTTGAGCAAAAAAGGCAAATATTCCAATTTTTCTTTTTAAAATTTCTTTTTGTTTGGCCAAAAAAAAAGACAATGTATTTGTATAGGTGTGTTTCGAAATACGGTAAAAATGGTAGACTAACTGCCACACCTGCCAGGTGTATCCATTTCCCTTAAGATATTTATTGTTGGAGTTGAAACGCTTGCTTTTCGGTCCGTTTCGCTATTCAGACAGGCTGTTTCCTGTCATTGCAGTCTAGTATTGCATCATCGTTAAAGCTGATTGGTTGATCGCGTCACGTGCCCCTCCATGGAACAGATACAATCTGGCCATTAGACCCGGTTTGCCCGCCTCATGGCGACCAAACCAACAAGATGTGTAAATAAATTGCTGATGCTTGGTTTAACGACTTCTCTATCTCTCTCTCTCTCTCTCTCTCTCTCTCTCTCTCTCTCTCTCTCTCTCTCTCTCTCTGCCACTCTCCCCATAAAATGTGCCAGCTTCTTTCTCTTCACCCCCTCTCGCACGTGCCAAATGATGTGGCGGCCACTCGTTATGATTGTCTCGCAAAGGATTATTTTATGTTCTCACATTTTATTTCATTTTTATTTGGAGCTCCAGCGATAAATGCTGTTATTCCTTAGGAAGATAGAAAAAGAAAAATAATGAATGAAACAAAAAAAAAAAAAAAAAAAAAAATGAAATATCTCGTAACCGTTTCACGAAGGATTCAAAAATGAATACACGCAACATGAAAAATTTTGTTGTTGTTACCCGTTATAACCATCGTACAAAGGATTCCAACAAGTACCCACAACCAACGTATGTTTTTTATTGTTTTTTTTTTTTTTTTTTTTTTTTTTTTTACATGAACCACAACCACATGAAGCAAAGCACTTATTCTTATTGGTTGCTCTGAAAAGAAAAAAAATAAAGAAATTGGTGAGGAGAAATAGACTGGGCTGCATGATGCTTCCACGCAGAGCTGAATCTGCCCACACGCGAGCACTGGTAAACCGCTTAGGGCTAAGCCTGACCAGGCAAGGTGGTGTGAGTCAGACTGCCCAATGCATATAAGCCTTCTGGTTTCATTGGGCGGCAGGGCTTGAGATGTCATTTCATCTCAGTTTTGGGTAAAAGTTCCACAAAATTGGAAGCAACGTCTCCAAAATGACCTAAATAGTATTGACGCGGGGACGTAAAACTCCAATTCAAACAAACAAACAAAATCCGCCTAAACACAGTGAAATTCCGCTGTTACGATCATCTAAAATTAAAACTAATATGTTCTATAAAAAGGGTTATCATTTGGAAGCAAGAAATACACCACAGAACTGAAAAATATGGAGTGTATATGTTTTCTGGGCCAGACTAGCTAGTTTCGGCCAATTTGGCCTCATCAGTGACCCTCAGATATTTTCAAAATTCTGCTTTAAAAGTTTATTTTGAAGGCTGCACTAAATCCTACCCGCAGTGTACCTCTGGTGTGGGACCACCTTTGGGACTGTTCAAAAGTGGTCTTTAATCCTTTAAGACCACTTTTGAACAGTCCCAAAGGTCGTCTTAATATAGGAATTTCACTGTAACTCAAACTGAGTGAAAGTTATGAATAATTTTGGCTGTGATATATTTTCTTGTCGCATTTTCCGTCATGGTCAGCAGAATCACAGAGTGTAGAAGAAAACAGTTTTATGCACCCGAATTCAAAGAATGGTGAATGGGCATAAAGTGTTGCCCCTGTCCGTTCGTCCGTTCGTGCTCGCGTCCAAAACTTAAACACGGTCAATAACTTTCTCATTTCTTGATTGATTCTGAAATTACTTGGCAGAAATGTTAACCATCATGAGACGATGTGTCGCGCGCAAGAACCAGGTCCGTACCTCCACGGCCAAGGTCGTACTTAGAGATCAAAAATCAAATTAGGGCCGGAAACTTAAATACGGCAAATAATTTCCTTATTTTTGAATGGATTTTGAAATTACCTGGCAGAAATATTAACCATTATATGACGATGTGTCGTGCGCAAGACCCAGGTTGGTACCCCGAAGGTCAAGGTCATAATCAGAGGTCAAACCTAAAGAAAATTGTCTTTTGCTTGTGTCCTGTTAATCTGAATGGATTTGGAAATTACTTGGTAGAAATGTTACCCATCATGTTTGGATGTGCCATGCGCAAGACCCAGGTTAGTATCTCCAAGGTCGAGGTCATACTAGGGTAAAAACAAGTGTCTTTTTCTTGTGTCCGCTAAATACTTTTGCTGTTCCTGGACTGGATGGATTTGGAAATAACTTGACAGAAATGTTAACCATCATGAGACAATTTGTTGCACACAAGACCCAGGTCCGTACCTGCAGGGTCAGGGCCAAGCTTAGCGGTCATAGGTCAAATACTAACATCATTATATTTTGAGGTGGGGGCATTCGTGTTCTGTGGACGCATTTCTAGTTTTGACTATGGTTAACCAAAGTTTGATCGAACGACCTCTGGTTCAATGGCGGGAAAGTCATAACGTCAATCTAAGTCGAACCAGACCGAAGCGTTGGTTTCTCTGGTACAACAGTGTACACCAGTACATTATGATAACTCACCTGTGCGGCATAGTGCATTTTTTTATATCTCCAAAATGGCTACTTTTTCTGATGAAAATCGGTAATATTTTTCTTATTTATACTGCAAACATAGGTTGTGTGTGCTCGTTAAAACCGCCTCGGTGAGGCGGTTCTAACGAGTACCCATAATTTATTTTTTAGAGCAGAAATAAGAAAAACAATGTCTACCCCCGTAAACCCCAGTTTTACTATATAAAAATGGGGTTCAAGGGGGTCAAAATTATATAGGCGTGTTTTCGTGAAGCGTTGGTTTCTCTGGTACAACAGTACTAGTGCACACCAGTGTGAAAGATAGCGGCGAAAAGTATGAAAACCTGTGTGCCCAAGGAAAAATACACATTGTAACTGTTGTTAAAGAATGTTTATTTGTAAAAAAGATGTTAAATGTGTACAATTTGAAAGATTGCATCGACGCTGCTATTTCTGCAGTGTTCAAAATGGTGTGATCTTCTTCGTCGTTCAAAAAGTACTGATACCCACTTGTGAAGAAACATGCGAAGTTTGCAACTGACTTCCGGTCCGGGTCTCTATAGACGTAATGCTTTATCACAAGCATCGTTTGCAGATTTATTTCTCTACATATTTTAGTTAGGCCATAATTAGGTGAAAGACTATTAAATTAACAGGTTCATGAAATGAAATGAACATCACCTAAATTCCACTTTATGTACAGGAAACTTGGGTTAATGGGGTATACAATATTTTTGTTTATTTCTGCTCCAAAACATAGGTTGGGGGTACTCGTTAGAACCGCCTCAACAAGGCGGCTTTAACGAGCACCCACAATCTATGTTTGCAGTATAAATACGAATTTATCAGAATTCATCAGAAAAGCAGCCATTTGGAGATGTGAAAAAAATGCACTATGTCGTACAGGTGCTGGCGTAATGAAAGCCACTCGAGACTAAAGTAATAAGTTCTGAATAGTAAGATATTTTGGAAGCAAAGAATACACCAAATAAACGAAAATAACCTAGTCGGTTTTATTGAGTCTGGTCATGACCTACCGGCCCCGATAGCTCAGTTGGTAGAGTGTCCGCTTGGGGAACGGGAGGTCACGGGTTCGATCCCGGGCCGCGACATACCAAAGTCGTTAAAAATGGTACTAGCTGCTCCTCGCTTGGCACTCAGATTTACGGGGTAGAGCTAGGACTGGTCGACCCAGTGTCAGGATAATGTGACTGGGTGTGGTATCGTGTAATGTGTCTGGGACATGATACTTCAGTTAGGCAGCACTATAAAAGTGAGCATTGAGCTCCCTGTCGCAACGAGACACCGTCGTGATATGACTGAACAATTGTTGAAAGCGACGTTAAACCCGAATTCACACACACACTGGTCATGACCAGTACTGAACTGTGCAACACCGGCAACGCCCATTTAGCACCGGCTTATACAGAACTCTATTTTCAAAATGATTCTAAATGAAGTCAATGATCCCAAAGGACCTGAAAATATATTCTTGCACACCAGATAAGGAAATCCATAGTTTAAGCTTGGGATAGAAATTTTGTTCTAACCATGGTGTTCCTACCCAAAATCGAATATTCTCGCGTGTTTGATAAATGCACTGGTTGAATACGACCTCATCACTAAATCATCACAATATGGCGGACGTCGGCAACCGAAATGACTGCAGTATTAAAAATCCACGCTCAGAAATGGAAGGTATGCAAGAAAAAGAACCCTACATGGGTGTGGGTGGTGGATAGAAAAATCCGACCCTCGGGATCACTGTCCGGCAGGAAGCCCCGTGATGCCGTACAGTGACCCTCGGGGCGGATTTTTCCATCCACTCCTCACACCCATGTAAGATTCTTATAATCTGCACTATGGTGATTTACGGGAAGTAAGTCTACGTATTAAATGTCATCATGCCAAATATAGCTCTGAACTTCTGATATGCAGGCACAAAATGCAAGCTGATCAATGCCATCATTTTGAAACGTGTTATTCAAATCTATTTTGGCTATGCAGCCAACTTGTTTGCTTTCTTCCATTAAACACAATCTGTCTGAATGATGTACGGACGCCAGTATGAAAAGCCATTAGTTTGCACTCGGTTTAACATTATACACATTAATTCTTAATACAATCCGTATAATGAAAATTAGCACACCATGTGGCCTAGAATACATACTTTTATATGATTCATAGCAATTTAACATGCAAAATTCGATTTGTATCGTTGTATCAAAGTTGCCGTTCAGAAAGACGTTCTGAAAGTTTTTTTTTTTACACAGTTTCAAACCTGCGGAGCTGAGTATGCATAATTTATCGTAGATTTTCCATCGAAGAAGATCTGTGGCTAAGCTATAGATAGTTTGCCTTGCACATTACGAAAACACGCCTAAATTGCAAATTTTACGGCGAAAAACGGAAAATTTTCAGATGAAAAAATTTGATATTTTTTTTTCTTCTATTTTCTGCTCAGAATATAGATTTAGGGAACGAGTACCCACAATCTATATTTTAGAGCAGAAATAAGAAAAAATAAAATTTACCCCTGTAAACCCCAGTGTTACTATATAAAAGTTGTGTTCAAGGGGGTCAATTCCATATCGGCGTATTTTAGTGATAAACACAAGCGGGTAGAAAATGTGTCCTCTGTAAAGGTTGATTACCAATCTATTTTGTTTTCTTCTTTCTTTTTTTCCTTTTTCTGTCTTTTCTTCTGTTCAAGTTTATTTCAGTTGTATCGAGCCTATCGGTAAACTAAGGAAGGCGAAAATCGAAGAACACGGGAGAAACCCATCCGACCGTGGCTTCCCATCTGACATGTGACCGGAACGAGGCTCGAGACCACAGCAGTGAACAACTTAATGTTTTAAAGTCAGAGCTTGGCTTCGGGGTCAAATATCTATGATATGGCCAACTCTAACGGACATTTTTGTCCTTGGCCCAGATATGCGGAATGTGTGTGTGTTAGCTGTTGACAATTGTCCTTTCATTACGAAAACAAGCCTATACAAATACATTGTTAACTTTACCTCCGAAAAATCTGACTTTTTTAGATGAAAAAAATTGTGATATTTTTCTTATTTCTGCTCAAAATATAGATTGTGTGTACTTGTGAGAACCGCCTCATCGAGGCGGTTCTAACGAGTACCTACAATCTATATATGAGAGCAGAAATAAGAAAAATAAGGTTTACCCCAAGGCTTGTAAACCCATTTTCCTATATAAAAGTGGGGTTGAAGAGGGTCAGAATTATATAGGCATGCTTTCGTGATGTCTGAGACGTTAAGTGTACATGGGTGAAACGATCCCCTTAAGAGTGATTTCCAATTTTGGCATTTGCTAAAGGCGTAAGCAGCTCATTGCAGGAGTGAATCTTTTATGGCATAGAAAATCGAATACATGTAACTACATGTACACAGTGTTGAGACATTTTTCAAAAGCACTATATATGGGTGCAGTTACTCAAAGTTCATAATCTCGTAAGTGGTGGAAGGAAGAAATTTTCTAAAAACTGCAAAATAATAATAATAATAATAATAAACATATTTTTGCTGAAATGCAAGTGCTATTCATATAAAGTCAAACCTGTTATAGTGTCCACCTCTATTAAGCAAGCAACCTGTCTTAAGCAAGCATGCATTTAGTTCCCGAAAAAGGCAAATGCACTAATATTCACCTGTATTAAGCAAGCACCTG
Organism: Lucinisca nassula; assembly: GCA_963580285.1. Lineage (NCBI taxonomy): Eukaryota > Metazoa > Mollusca > Bivalvia > Lucinida > Lucinidae > Lucinisca > Lucinisca nassula. The sequence continues at coordinate 130,403,734 of OY757014.1, read as the reverse complement.
TCTTAAGCAAGCATATTTTGATAATCACCGAGGAGCTTGCTTAACACAGGTTGGACTGTATTTTGGTAATAAAATTATGACAGTTTAACGCAACATTGACTAACCTCGTCGTTTGGCCCTGGTAGTATCACACCGCTTTGCCTGGCCAGCCTTAGATCCTCTAAGTGCTTTACCAGTACTCGTGTGTTGGTCGGATTTAGCTCTGCGTGGAAGTATCATGCAACCCATATATTTCTTCCAGCCCCGATGGGCGGGGCCTGTGGGGAGTGTAATATGGTAGGTACCCCTGGTGTCTTTGAAAGACATTGCCAATGTTTATGACGTCGTGCCAAAGGTTGCATGGCGTTTTGACGCCGTGATGTCATGACGTCATGGAATCGATGTCTCAAACATTGGAAGGCCATATTGGAAAGCCATATAAAATGTAGAGTGCAGTGTCCATATAACCCTGATGAAGAGGGGAGACCCTCGAAAATTTGGTTAAGAGTTGAAGTAAAACAAGTGGTTGGAAAAAAAAAACTGTTTCTCATTTTGTGAACAACAGAGATGCAGATCAGTCTGCTTTTCCATTCAGTCTGATAACGAAAACACGCCAATACAAATACATTGCACACTTAACCGCCGAAAAAAATGAAAATTTTAAGAGGAAAAATTTTGATATTTTTCTTATTTCTGCTCAAAATAGAGATCGTGGGCACTCGTTAGAACCGCCTCGACGAGGCGGTTCTAACGAGTACCCACAATCTATATTTTAGAGCAGAAATAGGAAAAATAAGGCTTATCCCTCTAAACCCCAGTTTTTCTTTATAAAAGTGGGGTTCAAAGAGGTAAAATTATATAGGCGTGTTTTCGTGATGTGATCAACACCTGAGTGTTCGCTGCTGCAAAAGGACAAGATATGTCATTTTGATCCTTGACGTGGAACATGGGATCATGGATATTTGCCCGAGCCGGGGCCGAGGGCTTTTTTTGTTGTATGCTGTCGAGTCCTCAATCTTGTTTCATCTCTGTAGTTTTTTTTGATTTGTATGTTCTCGGAGATGTTACACTGATGAGTTAGGAAGACTTCATGCTGACTAAACAAAATTAGTGTATACCGCGACAGAGGTAAGGGCGAGGATTATGGCCATGTAAAATCGATTTAAGCCCCCCAGTGGAATTCTTTCCACTGACCGTTCCAAGGCGGTTCTTCTGTGGCGGTTTATTAATGTTGTTGTTTGTAACTTACTGTGTGTATCACTTGTGTCTTTTTATTTTGGATCGCCATTTGGCCATTTGTGGGAAAGTAACTGTCCTTATGGCTTTCCTTTTTTTAGGTTTCCAATATGGTCTGGTCGCTTCACGTTTGTGTTTCTTTCCCTTTGATGTCTATGATGGGTGGAGTAAGTTAATTGTATCGATTCCTGATCTTTCTTTTAATTCTAGGTTGGTTCTTTTAAAATCAGACATGCTCTAATAAATAAGCTGTGTTTTGAATGAATGTGCTCTCTCTCTCTCTCTCTCTCTCTCTCTCTCTCTCTCTCTCTCTCTCTCTCTCTCTCTGAATTCATTCCATAATCCCTCAAGGAGACGATTCTAATGAGTACACACACTATACATTGTCAAGGGAAACTACGAAAATTATTCCATCACGAAAACTCGCCTATATAACTTTGAGCCCCATGAACCCCACTTTAATATAGTAAAACTGGGGTTTAGAGGGGTAAACCATATTTTTTCTTATTTCTGCTCTAAAATATAGATTGCGGGTACTCGTTAGAACCGCCTCGATGAGGCGGTTCTAACGAGCAGCCACAATCTATATTTTGAGCAGAAATAAGAAAAATATCACATTTTTTCATTTTAGAATTTTCATTTTTTCGGTGATAAAGTTGACAATGTATTGGTACAGGCAGGTATAGCTGCAATTATGGGAAATATTCAAAGGGCTCTTAACTGAATTCGAAACAGCTGTGGTTAATGAGCCATCGGTTTTCGAGTCATCGAAGTTACACTGTATCAGCTGATAAAGGGGAAATCATCTGACAAGAGGAAAAGCATCATCCACGATCCCTGTTTTCTAAATTTTGTTTTATTTATTTATTTTCCAAGTGCGTTTTTAAACAGGCTTGTATTTTAAACAGGAAAATATATGAGAGTGACTGATGAGGCCTAATTGGCCGAAACTAGCTAGCCTGGCCCAGAAAACATGCGCACACCATATTTGTCAGTTCTGAGGTGTATTCCTTGCTTCCAAAGGATAACCCTTTTATAGTACATATTGTTAGCGTGACTCGAGATCCTTAAGAACCATATTTCCTGGGGGAATAAAGTAGGTCTTAATGACATTTCCTCACGTTACGTAACTTACATGTAACTGTATTTTAAGGCAAATTTCAGTCGATGGCTTTTTAACCATCATCATTCTGGCTGATTTATACTCGTTCTTGCGTCGCTTGGGAATTCCTCCCATGAATCCAGAAAAACAAATACAGCAAAACTTCGATAACTCGAACACGGATATTTCGTTGACCATGGCTAATTCGAACTAGTTCTGGAATCCCTTGACAATATTTCCCAAAGCTATATTTAGTTTAATATATGGATTTTTTCTGAATTTATCTGGAAAAGGTATGTTGTGTGTACTCATTAGAATCGCCTAAACGAGGCGATTCTAATGAGTACACACAATATACTTTTTTATGTAAGATTTTAAAGCGTTCCTTAACTGATCCTATTATTCCTCGTGGCCCGGCACTATGAGTAAACCTCGGTAATTCGAACAACCCCTATCTCGAACATTTTTATGTTCCAAGATGTTTTCGAGTTTTTGAAGTTTGACTGTATTTATTCCCTTCAGGTTTACAGGTACATTTTATATAAACAGCCCTCTTAAACCTTTTTATATGGAGAAAAGTAGGGTTTACGGACGTATTCATGATTTTTCCATACTTTTGAAGAAGAAAAAAAAAACAACACACACACAAATACAAAAGCATAGATTGTGGGTACTCGCTAGAACCACTTCATTTAGGTGGTTCTAACGAGCAACTACAATCCATATTTGAACTGTAATTAAGACAAAAGTCAAATATTTTAATCTGATATACTAGTTATAGAGATAGGAGATACGCCATGTTAGCACGCGGATGTGTTATATGTAACGTAATGAGGATTCTAAGAAGACCTGAAAGGACATGTTGTGTATGGAGACCACGCATAACTTTATTTTATTCACAATCGAAAATATTTGCCCAAATTATCTCCAGAGTGCATTCTTACATCGAGCTGATGCTTTTTCGTTTGTTTGATTGATTTGCATTATGATAACGTTCATATATCCAAAATGGCTACTTTTCTTATGAAAATCCGTGATATTTTTCTAATAAATGCTCAAAACATAGGTTGTGGGTGCTCGGTAGAATCGCCTCATTGAAGCGGTTCTAGCGAGTACCCACAACCTATGTTTTGGAGCGGAAATACCCCCGTAAACCCCAGTTTTCTCTATATGAAGTGGGGTTTAGGGGGTCTCCATTTCACGGAAGTGTTCCAGTGATGGAAGTTTAACGTTCCCATCAACACTGTAAAGGTCATTCTGGAGACGTTGCTTCTTATTTTGTGGGACTTTTACCCGAGATTGAAAAGAAATGACACCTAAAGCCCTGCTGTCCAATGAAACCAATAGGATTTATAAGCATGGACTCGCACCGCCTTGCCTGGGCAGGCTTAGATTCTCTAAGCGGTTTACCAGTACTCGTGTGCGGGTCGGTTTCAGCTCTGCGTGGAAGCATCATGCAGCCCATCTATTTCTTCAAGCCCGGATGGGCTGGGGCTACGAGCTGATGCATGAATCAATATATTTTCTTTCTCTATAAAGACATTGTTTTCACCACATGGATAGGGGTCGGGCCTTAGACTCTATGGCGACTCCGGACTAAAGTCGGTTGGTGAATGATGCTCGGCCTCTGTCGTGCCCACCGGAGTCCAACTGTTGGTTTTGTTTTGCTTTAAAATAACACCACTGTTTTTTTTTTTTATTCAATCGAGTTTTTATTACATTCATTCGAGCTGTAAGTGCAAACACTGTACGTGGGCTGAACAAATTATTTGTGTAATCCACATCAGAATATTGCACGAAAAAGCGCAAGAATGAAATTTCTGGGGCTGATAAGCTAGTTTACACCAATTAGGCCTCATCAGTGACTGGTGTACATGTTTAAGAGCTGGAGTGACTTCAATGATCCCGAACGGAAAACGAAAATACTACTACTACTACTACTACTAATAATAATAATAATAATAAAACATTGATTCTAAAAATTAGAACCAACCGGGCACCCCATAATTGTAGCTGGACCCACACCAAGATATTGAGTAGACTATAAAAAGTGTCATTTATGAGCTAATGCAACTGTAAATTCAGACCTTCTTGTCGCGATGTTACATGTATAAATATTTTACATGTTTTTACAGTGTATCACATGAGCAAGAAACTGATGTCTTTCATAGTTGTTCTGGGGATGGACTTATCAGCTCATCATTTGTGTTTATTGTTTATGAGTATATTCTTATTATTACTTAGCTGAGCATGGGAAAATTATAACCTTCATGTAGGTCCATGGTTTTGCATTACGATAACACACCCGTGCGACATAGTGCATTTTTCACATCTCCAAAATAACTATTTTTCTGCTGAAAATTTTTCTTATAAATACTGCAAACATTGGTTGTGGGTGCTCGTTAGAACCGCCTCATTGAGGCGGTTCTAACGAGTACCCACAGCCTATGTCTTGAAGTAAAAATAAGAAAAATAAGGTATACCCCCGTAAACCCCAGTTTTCTCTATGCAAAGTGGGGTGTAAGGGGGTGTTCATTTCACGGACTTGTTCACGTGATGGACACGAAAACGCGCCTATATAATTCTAATTCCCGTGAGCCTCACATTTGTATAGTGAAAGTGGGCTTTACAGGGGTAAATAATATTTTTCTTATTTCTGCTCTAAAATGTAGATGAGGCGGTTCTAACATGTACCAACAATTTATAAAATAAGGACAAATTAGAAAAATATAACAATTTTTCATCCTAAAATTTTCGTGTTTTTTTTTTTCGGCGGTAAAATTTACAATGTTTTTGTATAGGCGTGTTTTCGTAATAATTTGTGTTTGTTTCATTACGAAAACACGCCTATACAAATACATTGTAATCTTTAACGCCGAAAAAATGAAAATTTTAAGAAGAAAAATTGTAAATTTTTTCTTATTCCTGCTCAAAATATAGATTATGGGTACTCGTTAGAACCGCCTCATCGAGGCGGTTCTAACGAGTACCCACAATCTATATTTTAAAGCAGAAATAAGAAAAATATGGTTTACCCCTGCAAACCCCAGTTTTACTATTTGAAAGTGGGGTTCAAGGGGGTCAAAATTACATAGGCGTCATTTCGTGATGCCACCTGTGAGGTCTCTGAATTTAGTTTACTCGCTGGTGATATATGTCTGACCATTTGTCGATAGCACTTGGCATGAATGTTTACATTTTCGTTGTTTTCGTAATACATTATTAGATAAGGAGCGCTCAACGTCTCTCGTGAGATTAGAGAGAGTCTTAAATTCTAGTAATGGCGAGAAGGCTAAAGTATTACTTGACGCCCATCTTCATAAGCTGTTTCCCATAAAAATACTATTCAACTGTCACTTGACTCATTTCGCATTTGGAAAACACACATATCTGAGAAACATGTATGCGGTCATGTCTGATAAAGGAGCAGTCTGTATAAGGCCATTTTTATCGCTACAACCGATTTTCTTTAAACTTTGTATACTTTAACTGATATGTATTGACTGGCTTATGCTGCAATACCAGAGTGTTGGGTTATCTTGTTTTCGCTGCATACAAGATTTAATTGGGTGGGGTAATTCCACCCCATTAAACGTATAGATACAAAATGCTATTTTGTCTATTCCAAGTTCATGCTTCAAAATGATGATTGCAATAGGAAAAGTACACTTCTGGACTTAAAAGATCATGATAATATTGTAAATTCATACCAGAATAGAGTTTATATTCGCTTGTAAGATGTACCCCAACTTCAGTACTTTTTGTTCTCAGATTTTACGAAAAACCATAACACGTTCACAGTTTGCAAGTTTTTTTACAATATTTTGCTATTATTATGTTGATATCATAGTCCTTGCAGGCATATGTCAGATTTTATTTTATGGTCTTAAACACGAGAGTTGTCTCCCCACAAAATCTGAATTTTGCCAGTTTTCAATATCAGCATATATTTGTCTTTCAATAGTATTCCTCAGAAGCCTCCGTGGTGTAGTGGTTACGCTACTCGCATTGTAAACCAGGGATCGCAGGATTTCGGATGAGTCTTTAAAACGAGGTCCCTTCTCCGTATGACCTTAGCTTTTGGTGGGACGTAAAAGTCTAACACTCACTCATTCCATAGTTCTCCAAACTCCATTTGGAAGTTAATGACATCTTTTGATGAAAATATTTGTTGATTTGTATAGGCATTGGAGTTACTTTGGCATGCGACGATGTCATAATTTTCAATATCAGCATGCATTTGACCTTTCTGACCTGTTTTGTTTATTTTTTTATGGATATCAATTCATACCATAACAGCACACGCTTGTCGCGAATTGCTAGAATTTGTTAGGAAGTTGAAAGAAGTGCCAATGAACTATGCTTAACAATTACGAAAACTCGCATATACAGATGCATTGTAAATTTTACCAACAAAAAACGAAAATTTCAAGATGAAAAATTGTGATATTTTTCTTATTTCTGCTCAAAATATAGATTCTGAGTACTCGTTTGAACCGACTCATTGAGGTGGTTACTCGTTAGAACCGCCTCATTGAGGCGGTTCTAACAAGTACACACAATCTATATTTTAGAGCAGAAATACAAAACATAAGGGTTATCCCTCTAAACCCCAGTTTTACTAAATACAAGTGGGGTTCAAGGGGGTCAAAATTATATAGGTAAGTTTTCTTGATGAAAATATTGTAGATCCTTACATTCTGACAAAAATGAGAAGCCTCCGTGGTGTAGTGGTTACGCTACTCGCCTAATAAACCAGGGATCGCAGGATCGATCCCGGGCTTCTCCAGACTTTCCGATGAGTCTTTAAACCGAGGTCCCGTGTCCGTATGACCTTAGCTGTTGGTGGGACGTAAAGCTCAAATACTCTCTCACTCTGACAAAAATGGTGTTTTAGTCTGTTCCAGATAAACGTAGTTGAAGTCATGAACAATCTACCATAGGCAAGTATCACAGTTAGTATAATGCGTAAAATTATTTCTAGCTCAGCCGGGATAAATAGATGAGATGATTCAACGATGATTTCACCGGCCCGGATAGCTCAGTTGGTAGAGTGTCCGCTCCGGGGAACGGGAGGTCTCGGGTTCGATCCCGGGCCGCGACATACCAAAGTCGTTAAAAATGGTACTAGCTGCTCCTCGCTTGGCACTCAGATTTACGGGGTAGAGCTAGGACTGGTCGATCCAGTGTCAGGATAATGTGACTGGGTGTGGCATAATGTAATGTGTCTGGGACATGATACTTCAGTGAGGCAGCACTATAAACGTGAGCATTGAGCTCCCTGTCGCAACCAGACACCGTCGTGATATGACTGAAAAATTGTTGAAAGCGACGTTAAACCCGAATTCACACACACACTCAACGATGATTTCATGTTTATTTAGATGACTGGCAAGGTGAAGCCAAAAGGGTGTATCCTACAAGGAAACAACAACAATAATAACTACATGTATATGATAACAATGCCTTAACAGGCTTTGTTGTGTAAAAATAGCATTTTGTAGCAATACTTTTAATGGGATGGAATTACCCCCACCCACTTAATCGTGTATACAGCTGTTGTCTGGGAATGCGTGGCGGCCGTAGAAAGTCTCCCTGTCCTACATCATATTGTAGTTTACATTTTCTTGTCCTTTGGAATCATTGATTTCATTGTGGAATTTTGAAAATATTTGAGGGTCACTGATGAGGCCTAAATGTCCGAAACTAGCTAGTCTGGCCCAGAATGCATGTACACTCCACATTTTCCAGTTATGTGGTGTATTCCTTGCTTCCAAAGGATAACTCTTTCTAGAGTATATTGTCAATATTTTGTCAACGGACAAGTCCGACGAATGCAAATAATCACATGACGATGATCAATTTTATGCATTCATCTTTAATCCGAAATATTCAGCCATGTTTCCATTTAAACATTCAGTATAAATACCAATATGTATCGATGGAAACATGAGCACAAATTAACATGTCGTATACGGCATAGTTAAGCTTATGCGTCAAAATGACAGGACTCGAATAGAATCCAATTATCAGGCTCTCTATACGTAACCGGATAATTAGTATATGAACATAACCAATGCATGAAATATTGCTGCAACCTTTGTGTTACTAGTCTGATTTAAACCCTGAATATCTGTGCAATCTGCAGTATACAAAAAGAAATACTAATTCAAGAATGTATACGGGGAAGAATCAGGATCAGTATATATACCAAAAGATGTGAAACATTCTTAATACTGCCACGCAGGGGAGATAGTTCCCCAGATTCTTAAAGGGTTTATTTTTGGGACTATTCCGGTCGGAAAAGGGGTTCGGAAGGTTTTTCCTGGGGTTATACGGTGTTATAGAAACAGAATATGCGCTCTATTTGCACGGGGAAGAATGTATACGGGGAAGAATGTATACGGGGAAGAATCAGGATCTTAAAGGTGTGAAACATTCTTAAGAATGCCAAGCAGGGGAGATTGTTCCCTAGATTCTTAAAGAGTTTATTTTGGGGGTCTTTTCCGGTAGGAAAAGGGGATCGGAAGGGTTTTCCTGGGGTTATACGGTGTTACAGATAATATCTGCACTATTTGCACGGGGAAGAATGCATACGGGGAAGAATGTATACGGGGGAGTATAACATAGTCATGTTATGATATTTTGCATAGGCATGTTATCATGTGTATGACTGGAATATTGTTGAAGGTGTGTAAGAATGATGATATGACTGAATGAGTGTTGAAAAGGCAGTAAGCTTCTGTCTCAGTACTATTATGAAAATATTAAGCTTCAATTCTTATTATGAAACAGCTTCATTTCAAAACCCTGAAACATCAATTATATAACTTTGTATAAAATGGAGAGATGCACTTGAATTGCACATACATGTACCTGGCAGCCATTCAAATCATAACTTGATCATGAGCCAGCTTAATTTCGTAATATCATATGACAATGACATTTCCATTTATAGGTTATTTAAGCAGGTGTTTATGTGAAGTACTTTAGAAACCTGATGAAACTGCATTTTAAAGATCATATTATTGGTGCAGTCATCAAAATCATGACAGATAGCTTATAGTTAGAAGAGATTTTGGCAAGAGTTGTGATAACAAGCATGATGCAATGAGAGAGGGATATTGCGTGAGATTTTTGTAGTGATTATAAATACTGGGGTTTCTGACCAAGACTTCAGATGACTTCGGATGTCTACTTGATCAGCTTGCAGACCGTTAGTCTGGTTTAGGAGTTGTGCACTCGTATGAGGTGCCTGCCTAATAAAGCTGCTGAAACTCTCAATATGACTTTAGTTGTATTTTATTAAAATTATTGAAACACTATACGATCACAGTCAAAGGTGTATAGCTACGCTATATATCTTGCTTTGTTGCCGTGCTGCGGATAAATTAAAAAAGGAACCTTACGACAGAAACAGAAAAAATGGACACCAAGGTAGGTGACGTTTACATTTACTTTTTCTGGTTATGTTTGTTGTTTGTTCTGTCACCAATTATCATTCAAAATTATGGAAGAAAATTGATCTAAAACGAAAGCTAAAATGTAGGCCAAAATTAATTTTAGATTAATTTATTTATTTATTTATTTATTTCATTTTTTTTCTTTTCAATATGGCTCAACAAGGACAAGCCCAAGCACAGGCTCAGCATCAGCAACAGCTTGATCCTGCTGCACAGGCTTTCGTAAATATTCAATTAAAACTTGCCAATGTGTCACAAGCATTAACGACACAGGGGGCCTCAACAAGTGTGATCAAATTTGATGGCAACTCCAAAAACTTTAGGGAATGGATAAAATCCATTGAAAAATATTCAATTCTTGCTGATATACCTGAGGCAAGAAAGAAGTTGATTACATATCAATCTTCTGGGGGAGCAGTTAGTGGTTTTATACAGAGTTATATGGCGGCTTACCCTTAGCCCCCGCCCATAGGGGCTTGAAGAAATATATGGGCTGCATGATGCTTCCACACAGAGCTGAATCCGGCCCACACACTAGAACTGGTAAACAGCTTAGAGGATCTAAGCCTGTCCAGGAACCGCAGTGCCAGGCGGACCGTCCATGCTAATAAACCCTATTGGTTTCATTGGGCGACAGGGCTTGAGATGTCATTTCATCTCAATGTCGGGTAAAAGTCCCACAAAATTGGAAGCAACGTCTCCAAAATGACCTTTACAGTGTTGGCGGGGACGTTAAACCTCAAATCAAACAAACAAATGGCGGCTAACCCAGACGGTAATTGGCAACAGCTTTAAGAACAATTAGCTGTCCGTTTCAGTGATGTTACGGATAGGCAAATGGCGCTGTCATTGTTGCGCAGCGTGAAACAAAAAGTAGGGGAAAGCATACAGCTTTTCGCTGAAAGAATTCTTTCTTTAGCGGAAGAGGCCTACCAAAACCAAGGGGGCGATGCTGTTGAACGTCAACTTATTGACATTTTTGTTGATGGATTGACACAAGACAACTTGAAATTAAAAATATTGAGAGATCAGCCAGATACATTACAGGGGGCTATTGCAATCGCCACTAATTAGCAGAATCTTAGGGCTAGGGTTCAAATGTCGCATACATTTCACCCACAAAGAAAAGAAGCACCTATGGATGTTGACCAATCTAGAGGTCAACGGTTTAAATTTAGAAAAGTTAATAGGGTTAATAGTACACAGCAAAATAGAAACCCTAGGGTAAAGTGCTGGAATTGTGGTCAAGAAGGTCACATTTCCAGAGATTGTAAAAACAAAGAACAACAAAGTAGACCACCCATGGGTCATGGAAGACCTAGACATCAGAATAATGTACAAAATGTAGTACCTGGTCAGGAAAACTGGGACACTCATTGCATGCAGGGGTCGATGTAATGAGTAAAGAAAACAATAGACATTTACCTCATCAAAAGTTTAAGATCAATGTTTCAGGCAGTCCAAATTCTTGTTTAGTTAAAATAGGTAAACAAAGGTTTAGAACTCTTGTAGACACTGGAGCTGAATGTTCATTAATGCACCGTAGAATTTATGAGCAGCTTAAGAATAAACCAAGACTCACCAAAAAGAAAGTTTGCTTACAATCTGCAAATGGGAGTGAACTTAAGTGTGACGGTTGCATTACTGTGCAGATTTGTATCGGTGGTACCGAAATGTCTCAAGACTTCTATGTGATCCGAGATTTAAATAGAAATTTGATACTTGGTTTGGACTGGCTTAAACAGAACAACGTTAGGATATATTTTAATTTAAAATGCTTAAGAATCAATGGTAAACACTATGTTAATTAAGAGGAGGATATACATATAGCTTCAACAGTTAGGATGAAAAGAACATGTTTAATAAAACCTAATACAGCCATGATATGCTACAGAAAAGTAAGAGAAAATCCAGACTTACCAGTAGGTTCGTCATATGAGGTTTCGCAAATAGATAAAGGATTTTTAACTAATCAACCAGGCTTACAAATTATTAATACTGCTTCTACATTAGCAAAAGATAGATCTTTGCCAGTTTTAATTGTTAACAACACCAACAAATATATTAAAATTTATAGACATGGTTTGTTAGCTAAAATATCAGAGCTTCAAAATAATATTATACATGTAGATTCAGTCATTCAAAATAACAGCTGTGAAAATAAATTAAACTTAAAAGACCTTGATGTACCTGAAAAAATATAGGTCAAAAATTGAAAATCTTATCTTGAGAAATAGAGACTTGTTTGCAAATAAAGATTCTGAATTAGGAAAAACAGACACAGTTAAAATGCAAATTGATAAAGGTAATCATGAACCAATTAAAATGAAACCTTATATAACTCCAATTAAGAACAGGGAGGTAATTGACAAAGCAATTAACGAAATGTTAGATGCAAACGTAATTAAAAGGTCAAGATCACCTTGGTCATTTCCTGTTGTGATCGTTGACAAGAAAGACGGCAGTAAAAGGTTCTGTGTTGATTTTCGAAAATTAAATCAAATCACAAAGAAAAATTCCTTTCCTTTACCCTTAATAGATGATATCTTAGCCTTACTTGGTAGAGCAAAATACTTTACATCTTTGGACTTAAAAAGTGGATATTGGCAGGTTGCCATGGACGAGAAGGACAAAGAAAAAACAGCTTTCGCATGTCAGAAAGGGTTATTCGAGTTCAATGTGATGCCCTTTGGCCTTTCTAATGCTCCTGCGGTATTTCAAGAACTTATGTCTGTTGTGTTACAAGGTTGCAATGATTTTGCTACAGCATACCTTGATGATATATTGATTTTCAGCTCAACATTGGAAGAACATTTGAGACATCTTAGTTTGATCTTTGATAAATTAAGACAGCATAATTTGAAACTTAAGCTTAAGAAATGTGGTTTTCTTAAATTAGAAACTAATTATCTTGGCTTTGTTATTAGTGAACAAGGAATCAAACCTGATGAAAAGAAGGTTGATGCGATAAGATCTTTACCTGTTCCAACGTGTGTAAAAGAAGTAAGACCATTCATTGGTATGTGTTCTTACAACAGAAGATTCATTCCAAACTTCTCGCAGATAGCTGAACCAATCATTGCTTTGACAAGAAAATATGCACATTACAAGTGGTCAGAAGTACATCAAACTGCATTTGAATACTTGTAAGAAAGTTTAATAGCTGTCCCACTGTTGGTTTATCCAGATCCAAATAAACCATATGTTCTTTATACAGATGCTAGCAACTCGTGTGTTGGTGCATGCCTTACACAAGAGTGTGAAGGTGATGAAAAACCAATTTATTATTTGTCCCACAAACTTAGTAAGTCCCAATGTAAGTGGTCTGTAGTAGAAAAAGAAGCATTTGCGATACATTTTGCTCTTCAGAAGTTAGATTATTATCTACACAATGCTCAGTTTGTCATAAGAACTGATCATAAACCTCTGAAATACTTGCTTGAATCTCCTATGCAAAACAAAAAGATTCAACTCTGGGCTTTGAGTATGTCAGGCTATAATTGTACTATAGAGTACATAGCTGGTACAACAAAAACATGCGCTGACCTACTTTCCAGGCATCCAGATAATGTAAACAAAACTGAGGAAAGTACAGTTAGTGAAGACGTAGAAGTAGAAAAGGCACTTGATGTCAATGACAACTTATATCAGGTGAATGTGTTAGACTCTAATCAGTTTGATCCAAAAGCTTTTGCTGGTTGTAGTCTTCCAAATGAAGATACATTTGAAAAGTGTGACTGTTCTGATTTTACAAAAGAAGGCTTTGACATGAAAATTGAACAAACTAGGGATGATGAAATCTCAAACATTCGGTCAATGATTTTGAATGGGGAAGAGAGTAAAGATGTTCAAAAACATTATCTCTCGGTAGATGGATTGGTATACTATTTATCAAATGCCAATGACGACCCAAACTTAAGATTGTATATTCCAAAACATCTTAGATCTTTGGTTGTATCTCAGTATCATGACAGTAATGGTCATATGGGGGTACAGAAAACTTTTAATTCTATTCATCAGAAATACTTTTGGCCAAGTTTGTTTAAAGAAATTCACAAGTATGTTTCTGATTGTATGACTTGCAGAACTAGGTCAATGCAGAAAACGAAACATCCATTGCAAGAGACAGATATTCCACCATACCCTATGGCAAAACTCAGTCTTGATCTTTCTGGTCCTTATCCAACAACTTTGTCAGGCAATAAATATATCATTGCATTTGTTGATTGGTATAGTGGTTGGCCTGAAGCTTTTGCAGTTCCAGATAAGACTGCTGAAACAGTAGCTGAATTGATCATTGGACACATTTTCCCACGTTTTGGCTGTCCTTTACAGATCGTGAAGGACAATGGAACTGAGGATGTAAACAAGATGGTTAGAGAAACATTGGAAAAACTTAATGTTGACCATATTTTGACAAGCGTGTATCATCCTCAGAGCAATGCAAAAGTTGAAAGATTCCATAGAACTTTGCATGACATTTTAGCTAAAATGGTAGCTGATAATCAACAGAGCTGGGATTTGTATCTTTGTCAAAGTTTAGCAGCAATTAGATTAAATGATAGTGAATCTTCTAAATTTTCACCTTATTATTTGCTTTATAACAGAGATATAGTATTGCCAGTTGACAATATATTACAGCCTAGGAGAAAATATTTAGGTGAAGATTTTCACCAAATTGCTTTACAAGAACAGCACAGAGCTTTTGTACATGTAAGAAATTACTTACAAAAAGCAAAGAAGCGCCAGTCTAAATATGCAGACAAAATGTTAAGGAGGTAGATTTAAAAGTAGGAGATCCAGTTTATTACCAAAATAAACAAAGAAAGGGTAAATTAGGACAGAAATGGAAAGTAGAAGTAAAACAAAGATCAGGAATTGATACAATTAACTTACTGCATCCATAAAAGACACCAAAGGGAAAGAAATACAAACATAAAGCGACCAGACCATAATGGAAACCTAAACAAAGGAAGGCCATATGGACAGTTACTTTCCCACAAAATGGCCATATGGCCATCCAAAATTAAAAGACACAAGTGATACACACAGTAAGTAACAAACAACAACATAAATAAATCGCCACAGAAGAGCCGCCTTGGAACGGTCAGTGGAAGATTTCCACTGGGGGGCTTAAATCGACTTCACGTGGCCACAATCCTCGCCCTTACTTCCGTCGCGATTTAGACAAATAATTTGTTCAGTCCGCATGAAGGCCTCCTAACTCAACAGTGCAACATCTCCGTGAACACAGAAATCAAAGAACCACAGAGGTGATACAACGGTGAGGACTCGACAGCAAGAAACCACTGAAATGCTGGAGCAAAAGAAAACCAACAGTTAGACTCCGATGAGCCCGACCAGAGACACAGCATCAGGCACCAACCAACATTATCTCTTTAATTTTCAATAAGCCTTTACGTTGGAGCCGTCATAGAATCTGAGGCCTGACCCACCGGCGTGCAATTAAAGAGGGAAGCAAAGTTGCCAACCGTGATTGGGTTAACTACCATGCATGCAGTCTGTCGTATAATATCCATGTTGTACCCAATCTTTTTATATCGAAGAATGATTTTACGAAATTGGGTGCTGAAGTCATTGCGGTTATATATTTTTCTGAATTTATATACTAAGTCACCATAAAATTCGGGTTCCGATAGACCTTGTTGCAGAAGAGATTTAGGTCCAATATTGAATTTTGAAATTAAATCATGAATGGCGTCTATAAAATTTTGAAAAGGCTTTGCGTAGTTTATGGTACCGATAACCCTGATTAAGAAGTTTAGCCGTTAATAATTTATTACGAGTGTTGAAGTCAGTTACATGACTACACACTCTAGCAAATCGAATTAATTGCGAAATATAAACGCCATAGGATGGCGCACGAGGAACATCACCATCCAAAAAAGGAAAATTTACAATCTCAAAATCAAAGTCATCGCGTTTATCATAAATTTTGCACGAAACAAATCCATCTACAATAGATAGATGTAAATCCAAAATCGGGGCCTCGGTATCAGAAGAATTTGCTTTATTTAACTGAAGTTCTAGGGGGTAAATCTGACTGATCAAACCATCAAAATAGGTATTATCAATATTTAATAAATCATCTAAATATCTAGAAGTAGAGCTAAAAGCTTCAATAATTTCAGATTGGTTATCAATGGAAAGCGACAAAATGAAGTCTCTTTCATAACAATACAAGAACAGATCAGCCACAAGAGGTGCGCAATTAGTACCCATCGGAATACCCACAATTTGTCTAAATAACTTAGTACCGAATCTAATATAAATATTGTCAAGTAGAAAGGTGAGGGCATCACACACTTTCTGACATGACCAAAGTGTATAATTCTTATGCTCTTTAGAAGTGAAAAATGCATTTCTGACATTACATGCAAGATAGAGAGAATCTTCTCTGTGAAAAGCCCATTCAATAAAATCATTAAGCTTTTCTTTTATAAGATTATGAGGAAGTGTAGTGTAAAGAGTGGAAAAATCGTAGGTAGACAGACTAGAAGCACGAAACTGTCTAGATTTCAATTTATTTAAAACCTCATTCGAATTTTTTATAGACCAAAACAGATTTCTTCCTGATCTTTCGAAGACTTTATCACAATATTTAATTACATGCGTTTTAATAGCAGTAAGACAGGAAGTTAATAATTTAGAAAGTTCAGTGGTAGTGCAAGAACTAGAATTTGCAATAAACCGTGCTTTGTAAGGTTTTTTATGAAGTTTTGGTAACCAGTAAAGCGTAGGAAGCTTGTCTTGGCCTTCGTTAACACACACAGCAAACTTGGTGGCTGAAAGACAAACATGTTTATCTACTATAGCTCTCTCTTCTATCTGGAAACCTTAGTATAGAATAATTGAGAAAACTGGACCTGTATCATTCGTAATTAAAAACCAATTAGATGGTACAACAAGTAGAGTATATGCAGGTGATTTAATGTTGGCAAATGTAGAAGATTGGCCAGTCTCTAAAAATGAAAATAGTAGAAAACTTAGGGAGGCGGCATATGTAATTACACCTCACGTCTCTGAGTCGGAAACAGAATGTGATTCTGATTCGGAAGAACAAATTCCATTGGCTAAGCTAGTCAAGAAATACAGACAAGAAAGAGAAACGTCTTCTGATGAAGAAGATATACCTTTAATGGAGTTACAGAAAATGTTAAAACACAAAGAAGCTAGACAAAATCAAAGTGAAGAAACTGAGGTCAAGGACATGGAATGTAATGACGATTTATCCTCTGATAATTCCTGTTCTATGCCTTTGGTTGAAAACAATGATTTAGCTAGTGATATGGATGTGAATGTAGTTTATTCACAGCAGCCACTGTCTAATAGTGTAGCCAGCGAGACAGTTAGGCCATTGAAAAAGAGACGAAGGAAGTCTCGAGATAGAGCAGAGAGTTTAAAGCAACTCTTGAGGTTAATGTCTAATATGTTATAAAATGACCTCGTAATGTTATGTCTTTAATGAGGTAAAGGCCTCATGTATGTTAATGGAGGTGAATTGTAAATAAGTACCTCGTTTAACAGTGTAGTAGTGCCCATTTTTATTTAATTTCAGATTAACAATATGATGATCACATTAATCTTGGGATCATTGTTTGTTAGCCAGGCATTCGGACTCTTTACATCCGAAAATGTTGTGTTTCAAAAGACTAATGAAGTCTTTATTAACGATGCACACTGGTCTGTAACATTTATTCATGATTTGAGACCGTTTGAAAATCTGATTTTAAAGATTCAAAACGATCTTGTTCGCACTGATGAAATTGTGAAATATATGACAAACTTTTATCAGAAGTCAAATTTAACGGGATATGTAGAAACATTCCAAAGTTTACATGTTGAAGTTAACCTTTTAACAGATACATACAAGTCTGTCTATGAAAACTTTGATGAGTACCAGACACTTTCAGTAAACAGTCATGAACACAAAAGGTCATTAATTCCTATAATAGGACAATTAATGAGCACTCTTTTTGGCACTGTATCAGAAAGTGACCTTAAAAACATAGATAGAAATATAAAAACCTTGGCACTTAACCAAAATTAGATAATACATGATCTTGATGTAAGTTTATCTGTACTTAACTTAACAAGAATGCAAGTAGCAGAAAATAGGAGATCAATTATGGATCTCATCATCGTTATTCAGAAGCTTGACCATAAAATAAGATTGCTTGAAAGAACAATCGAACAGCAGTTTGTTAGACTTGAACAATTTATTCATACATACTTACAATTCAAAATGATACTTGATGAAATTAGGCTTACCACACAAGATGCTATATTTTATCTTGAGAGCTTAAAATCTGAACTAAACATGTTGTCAATGCATCATTTATCAACTAATACAATCTCACCTAAAGATCTGAAGCAATTATTAATTGAAGTAGAAACAAAACTTCCTCATAACTTTGAGCTTCCTAAAAATCCTCGTAAGGATATTTGGTATTTTTATAAGACATTGACATGTATAACATACCTTGAAAATAATGAAATTAGAATTATCCTTAAGATTCCACTAATTAACACGAAAGAAGAATATGAAGTGTATAAAATACATAACTTACCATTACCGCTACTCTCAAATAATCAGGCTGATGTATTATTAAAATACAGTTTAGAAAATGAAATGTTACTGGTGTCAAAGGATAAAACAAAGTTTTCCCTTCTATCTGAAAGTACATTTCAGATGTGTAATAACTATCATTTTCAGTTCTGCAATCCTGAGACAGCATTTTATCAGACCAACGTAAATAAGTTTTGTGTTGTTGCTCTCTACATGCAAAACATGCATGACATTAAAAAGTATTGTAAACAAATAGTTGTGTTGGATGAAAGATTGCCAACTACGAAGTTCTTGTCATTTGGTATTTGGATTGTTGTTACAAATAGACCTCTGACATTTACATTAAATTGTCAGTCATGTGAACCGAAGAATGCTACCATTAAAATCACACCACCACTTGGCATTATCCGGTTAAATAACACATGTAAAGCCTCAAACAAATATTTACAGTTACCTGAATATTTTGGCAGACATAGTAACTTTGAAAGGTCAGATCCTTTGCAAGCACTTTTGAAATTACATAATGTTTCAACCTTTTACTTTTGGCCTGATGTCAAAACTAAATTAGGATCTAAACCAATGAAATTGCCACCACATTTATCAGGTTTGAAAGAGATTCCTTTACAAAATCTACTCCGTGAAACAAGAAACTATAAACCTGTAATATTAGATGAGAATAAATCCAGTACTAGTTGGATACATGTTATGTTAATCAGTATTGCATCGACGGTATTAGTAATTGCAATTATCTTAATGATCTTACGTAGAAGAAACTTTGTATATAAGATAATTGGTGTAAGACAGGCTAACACACATGATCTTGAGAAGGTGAATGTGAAACGGTCACCGATCAAAGGTGATGTTATCGAGATGTCCACTCTGATCGAAGAACAAAACGTCGATAACGTTGAGGAAGGACAAAAGCCCTTCAAGTGGACTGACGCAACGGCGGCATGGGCAAAGAAATAAGGAAAATCTGTGCACAGTGTTTTAAAGCAGATTTATTTATGAATACTAGTTAAATGAACAGTGTTTGTTAACAGGGATACGTTAACAGTATTTAGCTATCGGACGGTATATAGCTATTGTTACATGTTATGAACAATTTGCATAACATTTGAACTTTATCGTACGATGTGTTTTCATCTTGTATATAGCTCATGTGATCGTAGTAATACTAATGGTTATAGTACATTGACATTTCAGTGACATTTATTTGTGCCTTGTATAGTCCTGAAGACTATGCATGGACGAAGATTTAGTGACTAGAACTTTACTGACTTTAAATTAATAAAGTCCTGAGTATGCCCCTTAAGGTCATGCTTAGGTGAAGATGTACATGTGACAGTTAACTTTATTTTATTACAGCCAGACGACATTAGTGTTGTACAGGAACACTATGGATATTGTAAAGAACATCCACCACATCCAACTTACCTTATTACCAACCTACACCACCAGCAAATACACAGCTCAGATAACAACGATGGGATACTAACAGCAAATAAAATCTACAGAGTTCCAGTTATGCCTATTCCACAACCTCCGACAGTTATAAACCTGAGGGAAGAACAATGTGACTGTGTGAATTCTCGATCCAAAAAGGAATAAAAACTTAATTAAAAACAGTGTGTTTTAATTAGCCTTTTATTGGTCTTATAGTTTGTAGAGATCCTGGTTACAAGTATATTATTTATCCTGGTAATTAGGAAGTCTACTAGATTAGAAGGGTTTATTAAAAGAAACAATTAAGAAAACATCTTAGACATTAAATTAACAATTAAATTTGAGACTTCGTTATAATCCGGTTTAAATCCTGGTCAAATGTTTTATTGGATCCGGGTTACGTATTAGATTAATTACAATCCTAGTCACATGAAACATACATGACATTAATTAATTAACTAATTTTGATTGATGATATGTTATTCATCCTGGTTTTTATCCTGATGAGTAATATATGTATCATATAATCCTGGTCGCTTATATATGTGAATGGATCCTTGACACTCACATGTGTTTATGATGTCTTGTTTATGCATGATCCTGGTCACTGACATGTGTTTATGATATATGTTGATAATATCATGTTATTATTTAGATATCATCCTGGTTACTGATATATGTTAGTGATCATCCTGGTCACTGAGAATGTCGATGATATCTTGTTTTGTTGCATACATCCTGGTCACTGATGTATGTTTATGATATCTTGTTTTATTATATATGAATTGTATACACAGTATATGTACAAGAGGTTTTGGTCAGAATTATTAGATAAATTAATTAAGGGGTTAATTAATTTACTCAACAATGGGAGGTATATAACATAGTCAGGTTATGATATTTTGCACAGGCATGTTATCATGTGTATGACTGGAATATTGTTGAAGGTGTGTAAGAATGATGATATGACTGAATGAGTGTTGAAAAGGCAGAAAGCTTCTGTCTCAGTACTATTATGAAAATATTAAGCTTCAATTCTTATTATGAAACAGCTTCATTTCAAAACCCTGAAACATCAATTATATAACTTTGTATAAAATGGAGAGATGCACTTGAATTGCACATACATGTACCTGGCAGCCATTCAAATCATAACTTGATCATGAGCCAGCTTAATTTCGTAATATCATATGACAATGACATTTCCATTTAAAGGTTATTTAAGCAGGTGTTTATGTGAAGTACTTTAGAAACCTGATGAAACTGCATTTTAAAGATCCTATTATTGGTGCAGTCATCAAAATCATGACAGATAGCTTATAGTTAGAAAAGATTTTGGCAAAGAGTTGTGATAACAAGCATGATGCAATGAGAGAGGGATATTACGTGAGATTTTTGTAGTGATTATAAATACTGGGGCTTCTGACCAAGACTTCAGATGACTTCGGATGTCTACTTGATCAGCTTGCAGACCGTTAGTCTGGTTTAGGAGTTGTGCACTCGTATGAGGTGCCTGCCTAATAAAGCTGCTGAAACTCTCAATATGACTTTAGTTGTATTTTATTAAAATTATTGAAACACTATACGATCACAGTCAAAGGTGTATAGCTACGCTATAGGAGAATCAGGATCAGTATATTTACCAAAAGATGTGAAACATTCTTCATAATGCCTCGCAGGGGCGCTAGTTCCTCAGATTCTTAAAGGCTTTATTTCTGGTACTTTTCCGGTAGGAAAAGGGGCTCGGAAGGCTTTTCCTTGGGTTATACGGTGTTAAAGATTATATGTGCACTATTTGCACGGGGAAGAATGTATACGGGGTAGAATGTATACGGGGAAGAATCAGGATCAGTTTAATTTCCAAAAGATGTGAAACATACTAAATAATGCCACGCAGGGGAGCTTGTTCTTCAGATTCTTAAAGGGTTTATTTCTGGGACTTTTTTTGGTAGGACAAGGGCTCGGAAGGTTTTTCCTGGAGTTATACCGTGTTAAAGAAAGTGAATATACGCACTATTTGCACGGGAAAGAATGTATACTGGGAAGAATGTATACGGGGAAGAATGTATACTCGATCTGGAGTCATATTTGAAATAGTTCTTCTGTCACAGAAATATTGGAAGAACAATTCAATAAGGGCCCTAACGGGTGGATACGATTCCATACAGCATCCAGCTGTACACATACATGTAAACATTTCTAACCCTAACACTAAACCTTACGTCTAAACCTAACCCCTAACCCTACAACCTAACCCTAACACTAAACCTAACACTAACCCCGAACCCTAAAACCTAACCCCTAACCCTAAAACCTAATCCTAAAACTAAGTTTAAACCCTAATCCTAACCATAACACCTAAGCCTAACCCTTATCCTAACCACTAACCCCTAAACCTAACCCCTAACCCTTATGCCTCTCGATCTGGGGCCCTAGCCCTAATGCCTCTCGATCTGGAACCCGTTTTGCTAACAGCTCTCCATTCACACAAATATTAAAATATAGTCAAAATGGGCCCTAACCCTAATGACTCTTGATCTGGAGCCCTAACCCTAATGATTCTCGATCTCGAGCCCTATCGCTAATAGCTGTCCATTCAAACAAATATTAAAATATAAAGTCGGTTCGATCGAAAGGCATTAGGGTAAGGGGTTAGGTTTAGGGGCTAGTGGTTAGGGTTAGGTTTAGTTGTTAAGGTTAGGGTAAGGGTTAGTTTTAGGGTTAGGGTTACGGCTAGGTTTTAGGGTTAGGCTTAGGGGTTAGGGCTCCAGATTGAGAGTCATTTGGGTTGGGGATCCAGATCGACAGTCATTAGGCCTGTATTGACTTCATATCTTAATAATTCTGTCAATACAGCCATTACGATTAGGGTTACAGATCGAGATGTATTAGGTTTGGGGCTCCAGAATGAGCCTCATTGTTGTTAGGGCCGTAATTGGTTTTATATTTTAATGCTTATGCGTATAAAATGTGGGTGGGTCAGGAAAGAATGTATACAGGGAGCACTGAAAACTAATTTCTAGAATATATAGGTATATGTAGTAGTGATAGGTGTAAAATACACTTGTACTGCCTTGCGGTACAAGCCGGCTTTAAAAGCGACGCGGTAGAGTGTTGGCCTGTCATTCCCGCGGACCAGGTTCGATCCCCGGCCGGGTAAAGGTGAGCAGAAATTTTTTTCATGTTACATTTTTGGACACTTATTGCCAGTGGAATGATTTCTATGTTGTTGAGTGAATTATTTGAGTTCATAACTGAGTGAAATTTAGATTGTCGACGTGCAAGTATGTGAACACCGGTTTCTTTGTAATTTTTCATTTTTTATTTGTGTGTTTCATTCTTTACACTGGATACAATGGCTAAAGAGAGAAAAAGCATGGTGAAGGAAGTTATGATTTGAGGATAAATCAAATCAATGAAATTGAAATTCAAGATTTCGTAAATCCTTGGAGTTTTTTTCATTCTGTTCAATTCATCAGATGAAGAAGTATATAGCTGGCTGCGTATTAACGGTCCTTTGCCATCCAATATAATATGCAGCAAGCGCAATAAAACTGCTAAACTCAATAAAAGGAGTAAAATTCCTGATGGCTTTTCCTTCCGTTGTGGGTCAAATCACGAGATTAGTATGCGTAAATCCTCTTTCTCTTCGCGATCCCCTTACAACATTCGTGATTAAATGATATTCATTAAATCTTAAATTGAAGGTCACACGCTTCATCAGTGTGCTTTGGCAACAGAGATTGGACTACAAGCACACAGCTGTTAATTGGGCAAATTATATTCGTAAAAAAACGTTTGCCAGTTTTTATTGGATCAGTACAATATGCTAAACTTTGATGGTGAGGTTGAGATTGATGAAAGTCTTTTTGGCCGAAAAATTAAATATCACAATGGTAAACCAACAGGACGCCGGATATGGATTTTTGGAATAATCCATAGACATAGCAATAAAATCATACTTTATCCTGTGGATAAAAGAGACTCAGATACTCTCATTATAGTCATACAGAGGCATGTTATTCCAGGAACACACATATTTTTGATACCTGGGCTGCTTATATGAATCTGAATGAAGTTGGTTATCGACATTTTTCAGTGACACACAAAACTAACTTTAAGCAGCGGTATCAGAGTGTTGACACCGGTGAGATAATAGAATGCCACACCAATCGAATAGAAGTTGCCTGTAAGATCTGCAAAGATCACTTCCGTAGAATAAACGGCACCAACACAAAACTATTCGAACAGCACCTAGCTGAAATTGTCTGGAGGAATACTGTTCATCGTGAACCATTCAAATACGTAGCTTCCTTCGACCTGTTGAAGTCAAACTACCCCCTGACTGGTTCTTATCATCTGACGTATCCTCAGCCTATGTTTGATACGTGGACGCCCCCAAGCACGAAGGCTGAATCACAGCACCATCAGACTATAGTACAGGGATCTGATTACACGGACTCTGCTTCATAGTGAACAGTCTGTTCCTATGGCACCCTCCAGTCCAGCTTCTTCATTGTCTACAGCCTCCTCCACTCCCGCTCCTCCAACAGCCACTCAGACAGATACATGTAGTGCTACTGTTCCTTTTCTAGATCAGTAAGTTACAGAAGTTGAGCAGAATTTGCCACAGCCATCAAACTCAGGTATTGATGAATGGAACATCACAACCAGAAGAAGGTCCAAAGCAGCCTCTTCTGCTCCTGCAAAACATGATCAGAAAGGCTGGGAAAGTGACTCGGGGAAGAAATTGTTCCATCTTTCTAACTACAAATCTGTCAAAAAGGGCAAAACTGCTCCTCAAAAATAAAAAATAAATAAACCATCAAATCCCTACAGTAAAAGCCAGTTTCTATTTGATTTTTTTCAAGCTAAGACAGTGAATTTCAATAACTTTAAGGACCATCTTTGTGTATATATTTTTAATGAAAAGTAGAAGTAAAACAAAGATCAGGAATTGATACAATTAACTTACTCCACCCATAAAAGACACCAAAGGGAAAGAAATACAAACATTAAGCGACCAGACCATAATGGAAACCTAAACAAAGGAAGGCCATAAGGACAGTTACTTTCACACAAAATGGCCATATGGCCATCCAAAATTAAAAGACACAAGTGATACACACAGCAAGCAACAAACAACAACATAAATAAATCGCCACAGAAGAGCCGCCTTGGAACGGTCAGTGGAAGACTTCCACTGGGGGGCTTAAATCGATTTTACGTGGCCACAATCCTCGCCCTTACTTCCGTCGCGATTTAGACAAATAATTTGTTCAGTCCGCATGAAGGCCTCCTAACTTATCAGTGCAACATCTCCGTGAACACAAACATCAAAGAACCACAGAGGTGAGACAACGGTGAGGACTCGACAGCAGGAAACCACTGAAATGCTGGAGCAAAAGAAAACCAACAGTTAGACTCCGATGGGCCCGACCAGAGACACAGCATCAGGCACCAACCAACATTACCTTGAATTAGATCTCTCTAATTCTCAATAAGCCTTTACGTTGGAGCCGTCATAGAATCTGAGGCCTGACCCACCGGCGTGCAATTAAAGAGGGAAGTAAAGTTGCCAACCGTGATTGGGTTAACTACCATGCATGCAGTCTGTCGTATAATATCCATGTTGTACCCAATCTTTTTATATCGAAGAATGATTTTACGAAATTGGGTGCTGAAGTGCTGAAACACTGATGAAAAATACAAACTAAAAAATTAAAAAATATAAATAAAAAAAAAAAAATGCTAAAATATTTAGAAAAAAAAATTGATAATTAAAATGACTGTAAATACTAAAATATATAGTGCCATCGACATAGATTAATGATCCCAGTGTGGATGACATTGAAGAGTGTGAGACGCCAAGTTCTGCAACGGAAGGTCAGGTGGTTTTTCTCCGGGTACTCCGGTTTTCGCCCACCTCTGATTAACGATCGGCTCGATATGAGTGAAATAATCTTGAAAGGGCCGTAAAACCCAAACCAAAAAAAAAAAAAAATTACATGGAAGAAGGTAAGAAGCCTACTATATTTTCTAGCTAAATTAATAATATGTATGCCGCGTCTTACCGATGCAAGTTTGCAATTTTGGATAATATATCTAGAAGATAGCCTATACGATTTATTCCGTGAATGATCTGCTATATTATTTTTGAAAGTTGATTTATAAAATCAAGTAGCTATGCCATTACATTTCTACTTCCGGTACTGGACCGCGTTATTCCACTTCCGCTGTTCGTTAGCTGCATAAAATAGTCCAAAGGAACTCTAAAAACAAATTTTGCAGGCACGGAACGTGTTTCAAAATATTTCATTTTTCGAGACTTTACACGGATTGAATATAAATTGGCTCAAAAAGACATATTCTGAACAGAAAACAATACTCTAGGACTATTTTCCTACGCACTTTCCGAAGATATTTATGTTTACTCTTTCATCCCTGAGTTTCTGAACAGAACTCTTCTCGCTTTAAATATAATCTTATAGAAAGGGATTTCTGATTAGTTCATTCACATGGTGGCAATTAAACAGTGAACATGTAGATTCTGGCGAGACGTGCTAGTTACGTGCCATATGATCTACAGGGTTTGCATAGATATATTGTATTTCTACCTCGGCGTCTGCACCGGTCTACAGGGTTAAAAGGGTTAGCTCGCTCCTCTGTGATTATCAGTAACCGACTAAACAGCCCATAACTGACCGACATCAAACGCAGTTATTCACCTGCTTTCGAGAGTTCTAATTACAAAATAATTTTGAAAGCTGTGAGTTTTACATCAAGTTCCGTACTTTTAGCAAATAGTGAAGACACCGATCAGACGCTACATTCTGTGGCCTCTAATCTGTCTTAACTGTTTCCGAATGTCCCAGTATTGAAACAATTGGCATTTATGGGTTAATGTTTTTATTTGGAATAAACGTATTTTAATTCGCCTTGGGTAGCCGAAGTTCGCTAAACGCGGCGTCTGATCAGGTTATAATGTCGAAATCAAATGGTTTAAATATTATCTTTTTTATTTTCGTCCAAGTTATTCTCCTTTTTATGTCCCGACCCCCAAAGGAACATAGCTTCAAGCGGCTGCACAACGTATGTGCATCGTCGTATCAACCCAACGTTGATGCGACGTTGCTAAGACGTGATGTGCCCGATAGGAGAACTTCTCTGTAAGGTTATTAGCAGATGGGACCGGCACAAAATGTACTGAGCTAATTTAGAAACCATGAAGAAATTAGCAGACAAGTTTTCTTTCTCACTTTCTTCCTTTTTTTCTTCGTGGGGGTAGTTGGGTGAGGCACAGGTGATGTGTATCTTGTGTCACTGGGGAGTCCAGCTGATACTGACATACATTTGGGTCGGCCCCCGCCCATAGGGGCTTGAAGAAATATATTGGCTGCATGATGCTTCCTCGCAGAGCTGTATCCGGCCCGCACACTAGTACTGGTAAACCGCTTAGAGGATCTAAGCCTGTCCAGGAACCGCGGTTCGAGGCGGACTTTCCATGCTAATAAACCCTATTGGTTTCATTGGGCAACAGGGCTTGAGATGCCATTTCATCTCAGTGTCGGGTAAAAGTCCCACAAAATTGGAAGCAACGTCTCCAAAACGACCTTTACAGTGTTGACGGGGACGTTAAACCTCAAATCAAACAAACAAACAAACTTACATTTAGGCAAAGCCTGCTCTCCTTGCAACAGGTAACGGTAGATTGTGAGTGTTGATATGTCTTCTGTTTCTACACTTCCATTCACTCTGTCCCTCACTTTCATCTCCTCTGCTCTCTCTTCTATATCTTTCCCCCCCTTTCTCTTGGAGAAGACAAAATGACCCACAATGGTTGACCTGTCGTTAAACTCAAAACAATCGATGAATAATTTTTATTTTCTTCGTCAAATTTTTTAACCCTCACAAAATGTCTAGATAACTGCTTGATCTACGACTGACATTGTTACCATAATAATTATTCCTCATAAATCAACTTTCCTCAGTACTCTCAGTACTTTGATTTAATTTGCGGAATAAGATCGTATCAGGCAGGTGTTACTCACATTATGGGGGAGAATGACGATATCGCCTTCACAAATGTCAAAGGAAACCTTTGAAAGGTTATGACATTGTTGAATAAATAGATTTTTCTTTCTCAACTTTCTTCTCTCTTTTCTATTTTTCAGTTGGCGGCTCATCTATATAACAAATCCGTAAGTGTGCCTGTTATTGGTTAGTTTTGTGGAGGAACCCCGCTATCAACCAATCAAATTCACTCTTTCATTCATCTTACAAACTGTTTTTAAAATCAAGGGAGGCAACTTCCTCGAAGAACCATAACGTACGAATGCAACCGCAACACAGTTGAATAAAACAGAACAGGAATTGGAGATAGTGCAGAGATGGCCATGGGCCACCAGCTATATCACAGAATAAGAACTATTGCAGAAAGTGTCTAAAAGGCTGGAAAATAAAATCTACACAACAAAATGCACTGTGCGACACAAGTCATGAGTCCAGCGCGGTAGACGCAAGTGTCCTTCATCTGATAAGATCACCTACCGATCGCGGATAACAGAAGTGAAGGCAATGATCAGGATAATCCGTAAACATGATCTGTCCGCTGACAATAACTAGTCACGTGTGTAATGTGTAATAGAATTATAGAATTTGGAGATGTATTGGTTGAATTGTTGGTTGTTGATTATATCAATTGTGTTGAATTGTTGGTTGTTGATTATATCAATTGTTTCGGCGAGTGTAATATAAGAAGACGCTCTAAATAGCCGACCGTTTACATATCGATAACACACCCGTGCAACATAGTGCATTTTTTCACATCTCCATAATGGCTTCTTTTCTGATGAAAATCGGTGATATTTTTCTTACAAATACAGCAAACATAGGTTGTTGGTGCTCGTTAGGACCGCATCGACGAGGCCGTTCTAACGAGTACCCACAACCTATGTCTTGGAGTATAGATATTGAAAATAATGTATACCCCCGTAAACTCCAGTTTTCCCTATATAAAGTGGGGTTTAGAGGAGTGTTCATTTCACAGACTTGCCCACGTGATGAATTCTAGACATTATAGATTTCCCAAACACAGTAGGAACGTCACCGTGATCAAATTGCGACAATTCACGTAACTAACGTAGTGGGTGCTGTAGAGTGCGTTTGCTGACGTAGTATGTACACATTAACGTTTGTCTTCGTCCACTGCAGAGTAGTTCTTTTGAAAACATCGTAATTATGTCAAATTCACTTTTCGTATCATGTCAGAATCGGCATAATTTGCCTTTACTTGTGCCTTACCGCTGATTAACACGTTGTTTCGGGCAAATGCGAAAATTAATTCACTCCGGCCTCGCCATCGTGAATAAATACTTTGCAATTTACCCTTAAAACATGTGTTAATCCGCGATAATACAGAGTAAAGTAAAAGTTTTTCTTAATTCAATTAACATCGGTTATTGATTTTAGTCAAGTTGAAACAAACTAGTTCGGCTAGTGTACCGTTCAAGATTCTAAACACTGACAAATTATACATTCTTGCACACCAGACAAGGAAATCCGTGATTTTACCCTGGGATTGAAATTTATGTTCTCAGCCTGGTGTTCCGACCCCAAATTGAATATAATCGCGTGTTTGATAAATGCACTGGTTGATTACAACCTCATGTGCGGCGGCGTCATGCGTGACGTCACTTAACATTCCTGTTGTGTTATCACAAAATGGCGGACGTCGGTAACCGAAGTGACAGCAGCATTAAAAATTCGCAATAGAAATTGAAGATATGCGAGAAAAAGAATCCAATATGGGTGAGAGGGTCGTTTTCCGACATGGGACGCAATTTTGTTCTGGTTCGTCCATTTAATTACTTTCAAAATACTGCTGATTTTCTAAACGAAATTATTGAAAACCAATACATACTGCAAGTAGGTCATTATTGACAGCAGAAGATGCGCTTTATGCACTTTTCACAGACTATATTCGATTTGTTTTACGTTCTTTCAGTCGATACGTATAATAAAATGGCTGCCAATTTTTCATCTCTAAATGGACACATTTGAAAGTAGTTCTTTTGTGAACGAGACTGCTTTTCTACCGTAAGTATGAACTTGACAATGGGCAATGTAGCAAAAAAATGATCAGTAAGTTTTATAGAAAATAAACGGAAAATCCGATATAATATTAGGTAAGTAAGTATAAGAGCCACAACAAGTGGCATTTTCATCTGATGCGTCTCAGCCACCTGTTGTAATCAGGATCACGAAAACACCCCTATATAATTCTGACCCCCTTGAATCCCACTTTTATCATCACGTGAACAAGTCCGTGAAATGAACACCCCCTTACACCCCACTTTGTATAGAGAAAACTGGGGTTTACGGGGGTCAACATTATTTTTCTTATTGTTACTCCAAGACATAGGTTGTGGGTACTCGTCAGAACCGCCTCAATGAGGCGGTTCTAACGAGCACCCACAACCTATGTTTGCAGTATAAATAAGAAAGATATCATGGATTTTCATCAGAAAAGTAGCCATTTTGGAGATGTGAAAAAATGCACTATGTCAAACGGGTGTGTTATCGTAATGTATAGTAAAACTGGGGTTTACAGGGGTAAACGTTATTTTTCTTATTTCTTATCTCGTCGAGGCGGTTCTAACGAGTACCCACAATCTATACTTTAGAGCAGAAATAAGAAAAATATCACAATTATTCAGCTCAAAATTTTCCTTTTTTTCGGCGGAAAAGTTTGCAATGTATTTGTATAGGCGTGTTTTCGTAATGAGGGACTATTATTTACAGCATTCTCAGAAACGTGAATAACACTACAACGTATGAAAAACAGAAGTGTAGCACTGATCAGGAATCAATACAATTAACCCACAGCTCCCATCAGAGCCACCAAAGGGAAAGAAACATAAACAGGAAACAACAGACCCTAATGGAAACGTCAATAGCTGAAAGTCAAAAGGACAGTTACTTTCCCACAAAATGGCCATTTGGCCATCCAAAACAAAATAATATAAGCGATGCAATTACTCAAAGACAAACCATATAAAAAACAAACCGCGACAGAAGAACCACCTTGAAACGGTCAGTGAAACGAATTCCACGGGGTGGGGGGAGGGGGGGGGGGGGCTTTAATCGATTTTACGTGGCCACAATCCTCGCCCTTACTTCCGTCGCGATTTAGACAAATAATTTGTTCAGTTCGCATGAAGGTCTCCTAACTCACCATTGCAATATCTCCGTGAACACAAAAAACAACCACAGAGATAAAACAGCGGTGAGGACTCGACAGCAAGAAACTACTGAAATGCTGGAGCAAAAGAAAACCAACAGTTAGACTCCGATGGGTCCGACCATTTATACAGACATTTTCATAGATAGCTGTCCACTCTTTATAGACTTTGCAGTATTTTCTGTCCCGCGCTTGCATGGGTTTTGAATGATAATATAGAATTTATCTGTTTTTTTTTTTTTTTTTTTTATTCATTACGTTAAAATAATTCACATGTGTTCTAAGGCTTCCGAGTAAAATTCGAGTGAGCGATAGGGAACGGGTCTTTTACACGAAAGCAATATAACGCGAGTGAATTATATCATCTACGTAATCAATAAAAACAACAGAATAAGCATTTTGTTACATTTCCATGCATGTTTTAGCTTTGAATTTTCAAATTCAACCATTCTGAATGCCAACCAAAACAGCCCCATTCAGGGCATGGACTTCAGGAGGCGTGATTTAGTTTGAAAATCAGTCGCCATCTTGTTTTCATTTTAATGCAAAAATCAGCATGTGCTTGAAATACAGATTTAACAATGTCATGCAAATAAAGTTATTACCAAGAAAAGCATACTTTATCTTCGTGTTGCATGTCTTTCCTCAACGCAAAAACCGATGTCTGATTTCTATGATTTTATCAGATTTTCCGCCAAGCGTCAACTATTGCTTTTGTTGTTACAAACGACGTCAGCACAGTCGTCTAGCAATTATGACGTCAAAACGAAATGAAATGAAATAATTATAGATTTATAATTCATTGAGAAATCTCAGTAGATCACTACTGAACATGTAATAATAGCATATAACTACGTCGTATTGCTTTTTTTAATGATACATATTTATTATATATAGGCGGATTGTATCATTAGCACTGTAAAAAGTCACATGTACCTGAGCACGTTTTCGCCTTTTTGCTTCTTCAGAACACAAACTTTGGTCATAATCAGGATCAGAATTGTTACTGGTGACACGTCAAAAGACATTCATACACCAGGACCTGTGATGTGGGAAGTTAGTCCCTAGCTCTAACCAAAGAGGTAAATTTAGCTACACAATCATCAGCACCTTCAGCTGTAAAAATAATCGAATCGGGAAGGGCATTCCAATCTCTAATGGTTCTGGGGAAGAACGACTCTTTATAAATGTCAGTTCTTGCAGTAAGGGTCTGAAACGCCAACGAATGGTGATTTCTACAG
The DNA here is from genome assembly GCA_963580285.1 of Lucinisca nassula. NCBI lineage: Eukaryota > Metazoa > Mollusca > Bivalvia > Lucinida > Lucinidae > Lucinisca > Lucinisca nassula. The sequence continues at coordinate 130,371,435 of OY757014.1, read as the reverse complement.
TGTCTAGCTGGGGGAACAAGGTCATCTGTTGGAATGCCGGCAGCACCCTTTAGACCTTTGTATAATAGGATTAGCCTACTATCTTTTCTCCTTTTCTTGAGAGACTCCCATTTTAATTTTCCAAGTATTCCAGTCATGCTCCCAGTTTCAAAGCAGTAATTGCCTGTTACAAAATGGTTCATGGAAGAAAAGCATTTGCTATGGTCACCCCATGACGGTGCCCATAAGTGTGGATTGTGTGGAAAAAGACTCCTAACAAATTATTTCTTGCCTATTTCTTTTCACTGCGAGCATTTACAAGTTTAAATTATTTGTTTATTTTATTTTCTTTGAAAACAAACAAAATCCGCTTCGCCTGTTTAGTCATTTGTAGCGGTGTGTTTATAAGGAACTAAACAGCAAAACCTATGATCCCGGTAATGTGGTGATCATAGAAAATGCATGTCTTCCATGAACCAAATTGTGTGTTTGTAAATAATTGGTTTTGTATTCCTGTTTCTCGTGTGTATTCAAATGCAGTAAATACTCAACTCCTGTGCAGTGTCAAAGTAATAACATCACGTGAACAAGTCCGTGACATTGACACCCCATAAACCCTACATTATATAAAGAAAACTGGGTTTACGGGGGTATATTTTTTACTTATTTCTGCTCAAAGACATACATGTAGGTTGAGAGTACTAATTAGAGCCGCCTCAATGAGGCGGTTCTAAACAGCACACACAACCTATATTTGCAGTATAAATAAAATATCACGGATTTTCACAAGGAAGTAGCCATTTGGGAAATGTGAAAAAAGATATGTTTAATCATCATTGCGGTAACAAGTGGATTTTTCCCCTCTCCAGAATGGCTACTTTTCTGATGAATGTTTCTTATTTATGCTGCATAGGTTGTGGGTGCCCCGTTAGAGCCGCCTCATTGAGGCGGTTCTAACGAGATTCCCACAGCCCGTCTTGGAGCAGAAATAAGAAAAAAAATAATGTATACCCCATTAACCCCTGTTTTCTATATACAAAGTGGGGTTTAAGAGGATGTTCATACCACGAACTTGTTTACGTGATGATGGAGGAATCCTACCTCAACAATGAGTTGTGAGGGCCACATACAGAGTCAAGCACTAGGTTAAAACATTATGAAAACACGCCTATTCAAATATATTTCCGGAAAATATTTCTGCTAAAACAATAGATGGCGGGTACTCATTAGAACCGGTTCTAACGCCTACCTACACTCTCTGTTTTGGAGCAGAAATATGAAAAATAATGTCTATCCATGTCTTTTGTGATATTTTCTTATTTCTGCTCATAATATAGACTGTGTGCCGAGTGAGAACCGCCTCATCTATATTTGAGAGCAGAAATAAGAAAAACAAGGTTTACCCCTGTAAACCCCAGTTTTACTATGTATAAGTGGGGTTCAAGATTATATAGGCGTGTTTTTGTCATGGAAAGAACGAGTACGTACAGTTCTTCCCTCAGGAGAATCAGGGTTCAGGACTTAACGACAATCTGCCGTTGGAGAAAACCATCAGGTACAAATGTTAATGATGGAGACCCGAAACCAGAAATTGAAGCAATGGATTCCAAATTTTCTCTTTATAATTTGGTCTTTCTTGCTTGACCTTGATATGACCTTATAAATGTAGTAAAATTAAATTCCACTTTCATAATATTAGTTACTTCTATCTATTCTTTCTATAACAAGAGTTGTTATCATTACGAAAACACGCCTATACAAATACATTGTAACCTTTATCTCCGAAAAAATGAAATTTTTAGGATGAAAAATTGTGCTATTTTTCTTATTTCTGCTCTACAATATAGATTGTGGGTACTCGTTAGAACCGCCTCGATGAGGCGGTTCTAACGAGTACCCACAGTCTATATTGTACAGCAGAAATAAGAAAACTCCTTAGAACCGCCTCATCGAGGCGGTTCTAACGAGTACCCACAATCTATATTTTAGAGCAGAAATAAGAAACATGAGGCGGTTCTAACGAGTACCCACAGTCTATATTTTAGAACAGAAATAAGAAAAATAAGGTTTACCCCTGCAAACCCCAGGTTTGCTAAATAAAAGTGGGGTTCAAGGGGGTCGAAATTATATAGGCGTGTTTTCGTGATGTGGCGTGAATGTGTGGAAAGACATTTTTCAGAATTTGGATTGGACAAAAACGGAAATAGCTTCGTCTAAAAACACTTCACTGTGAGTTATTGACAGACAAAAAGCTTTAATTTTCCTTTAAGTATTCTATCAAGGACTTTATGACTACAGCCCAGCGTGGTACCCCACTGTGTGTCCGAGGTCACTGCGCCATTTAAAATATCACCTCTATGTTTGATTTTGCTGAAAATCTGTGGTCATTTCCTTATTTTGCCCGAAATAAAGATCGCAGCTATTTGTTAAAACACAGATGCTTAGTTCCAGTAAGTTATGCTTGTTAACAAAAACACGAAAATAAGATAAACACGTTTAAGGGGAATGGATACACCTTCAGGGGAGGCAACTCCTTCAAAAGTATTTTTGTCTCCCATGTCAATAGAGGTCAACACTTGAAAGAAAGAATTTGCTCCTGAATTCTTTCCTTTAAGAGTAAACCCGCTTTTCAGTGGAACGGGGCTTATAGAAAGACGAACAGGAAATCCCGAAAGTGGTCTCCCGTTGACAAATGCTAGAACAATCAGCCAGGTGTTCCAAATCCCCTTAAACTCTGCTTTTCTTTCCGATGGAACTTTAATGTTCCCACACCGATGGTTCGTCTACGCTATACCATAGTTAATTTGAACTCACTCATTAGTCCCTATGGAATTCTGCCCCATATATTAAGAATAACTAAGAAAGAGCCTTTATTCATGACTTACTAATATGTAAGCTTCAAGAAGTTCCTACAAAAACTGAGGGGTCTATGGTGATGACAAGGTCGAAAATAGTCATTATTGCAATCATGTGATAGACTCATGGGACATTTTATCCCCAGCATACTTACGGGTAGGTTTCGTGGAGATCCGATTAAAACTGAAGCGACTACCGTGATGACAAGGTCGAAAATGGGCATTTTCAGCAAAGCAGGGGCCGTAACTCTATGGCAATAAGCCGACATCACCAGGTTCCGATCTCGTTTGACATTTATCCTAAACCTACGTATGTGTAACTTTCAGGTAGATCCGATCAAAACAATATGGGCTACAGTGATGACAAGGTCGAGAATGGGCATTTCTGCAAAGGCGGGGACATAACGCTATGGCAATTTAGCCGACATCGCCAGTTTTCATCCTCATTCGAGCTTTATCCCTGACTTACTTATATGTACGTTTCAAGGAGTTTCGTTCAAAACTAAAGGAGCTACGGTGATGTCAAAGTGGAAAGATAGGCATTTTAATAATCAAGGGGATGTAACTCTATGATTAATGGACTGACTTAGCCAGTATTCGAACTCGTCCAAGTTTGTATCCCGAGCCACCTTAAATAAAATTTTAAAACAGATCTGATCAAGTCTGAATGAGCTGCGATGGTGACAAGCATTTTCCGATTGTACATGTACATTTGTAAGTCTAAGGGATCGCAACCAAAGTTAACATTCGATTTCCATAGAAAAGCTTATGTCATCAATCCCTTAACAGATGCATGCTACAGATGAGAAATTATTGTGATCAGCCTTCCGGCTGCAGAGATATAACTGGTCAAAAGTGTAGGCGACGGATGGACTACCATCTTAAAAGCTCCCATGTAACCTTCGGCCCAGGTGAGCTTTAAGATTTCGTCACAAATTATATTGACAAAAAGATATGTTTATTAAGCCCCCAAGTAGAATTCGTTTCCGCTGACCGTTCCAAGGCGGTTCTTCTGTCGCGGTTTATTTTTGTTATGGTTTGTCATTGGGTGTTTGTGTCGCTTATATTATTTTATTTTTTTATAGCCTATTGGCTATTTTGTGGGACAGTAACTGTCCTTTTGGCTTTCCGCTGTTGGTGTTTCCGTTGGAGTATGTTGCTTCATGTTTGTGTTTCTTGCCCTTTGGTGTTTCTGATGGGAGCTGTGGGTTAATTGTATCGATTCCTGATCAGGGCCTCTACTTCTATTTTATTATTTTGTGACTGCAGCTGTTCGAAACTGATTGGCCCACGATGACCGCAAAAAGGTGTTCGAGGATTGGCGCACAGTTCTCAACTAAGACACTGAGCAGACTACGATGAGCGTTCGCGGGTTGCAAATTGTCGTCGCCATCACGTTGGCATGTCCGTGAAATAAACACAGTTACACCCAAGTGAATAGAAGTGGTCGATACAATTAACCCACAGGTCCAATCAGAGACACCAGCCAACTTTATATAGAGAAAAATGGATTTAAAGGGGTATATGTTATTTTTTTTTCTTATTTCTGCTCCAAGACATATGTTGTGGGCACTCGTTAAAACCGCCTCGAGGCGGTTCTAACGAGGACCAACAATTTATTTTTGGAGTCTACATGTGGAAAATATCACAACATTTCATCAGAAAAAAATAATCTTTTTGGCGATTTGAAAGAATTTGCTATGAGATACGTTTGTGTTATTGTAATGGCCCAATGAGATGAATTACCTTCCTTACGCCTTGTTTCCTTCTTTCACAGAACAACGTAAAACATGATACAACATACGTTATACGTTACATTTAGAAATGGGAATAAATTGCACTGAGACTGACAGCTATATTAGGTATGTTATTCCACATTTCCAAAAGCAGAACAAAACGTGATCATTAAAAGTAAAAAGGAACTTGCTTATTGCAATAATATGTACTTTAAGATAAAAGCTAGATATTGAAAATCAATATAAATATGTTCTATAAAAGGGATTTCCTATGGAAGCAAGGAATACACCACAGAAGTGAAAAGTATGGAGTGTACATGTTTTCTGGGCCAGACTAGCTAGTTTCGGCCAATTAGGCCTCATCAGTGACCCTCAGATATTTTCAAAACTCCACAATGAAATCAATGATCCCAAAGGACAAGAAAATATAATCTACATTATGATGTAGGGCAGGGAGACGTTTTACCGCCGCCACACATTCCCACACACCAGCTGTAGTGAAGTTAAATATGTTCTATAAAAGGGTTATCCTTTGGAAGCAAGGAATACACCACAGAAGTGAAAAATATGGAGTGTACATGGTTTTCTGGGCCAGACTAGCTAGTTTCGGCCAATAAGGCCTCATCAGTGACTCTCAGATATTACAAACCTCGTAATATTCAGTTACGCTTGTGTATTGCAAAAACAAAAAAGGAAAAGAAAGAAAACATGGTCTATAAAAGCAAGTCAAACATCGTAGCCAACCAGTGGCACCAAGACAAGCAATGCGAAATTTCAGGATATCAAAATATAATAACTACATTTATCATATGACGTCGCGTCTGAGAATGTAATAACGCCATGTAATAAATTCGATAATCCACTAGCGGATTAAATATGCAAATTAGCTACCTACGTCCCGTAACGTTACATGTACGACGTCCTTAACGACGTCGCGTTTACTAATGGCGGGATATTGACAATTTTCTACAAAAATCGTGAATAAAATACGTTTAAAATGTCATATAATAAATATAATCTTGCATTCGTGCTCATGAATTATTGAATTTATTAAACTCGTTGAGGAAAAGGGATAAAATGCTTGGCAAAGCCTCGCATTTTATACCTTTTCTTCAACTTGTTTAATAAATTCATGTATTATTGAATTTATTTAACTCGTTGAGGAAAAAGGGATAAAATGCTCGGCACAGCCTCGCATTTTATACCTTTTCCTCAACGTGTTTAATAAATTCAATAATACATGCCCACTCATGTATGATCCTCTATGTATCACAGTGTATTAACTAGCTCTCCATGATACGAGTAATGTAGAAGTCATTTGAGCCCCGCCAAGCGAATTTGTGTCTTCGAGTATTCCGTCATGACAAATTTTAACTGCGCATGCACAGCCATTCAGAGGGGACAGGGATATGGCTTTCTGTCTGAAGGTTCCTCTTGATTCACTGCTTGTATGAGCGAGCAGCGAAGGTTCTGGCGAGACTGTGCGGATGCGCAGGCTCGCCTGAACCTTCGCTGCTCGCATATGCGATAAGTACCAAAATCGCTTGACAGGGCCCATTTATAGATGCGCAAGGGATCTGTTTAGGAAAAAAATACTACACATACTATTACTTAAAACTTTCCGCCATTTTCGTGTTTTATTTTCTTCATTTTACATCGCGTGTTATTAATATGTATTTGGGTTGGTCTAATCATAATTGGATCTTCTATATAAGAAGTCTGAAAAAAAAAACTGTTTTCCTACTGTTCCCTTATGGGAACCAAGTTAGGTTCTTCACTCTCCACTTATACAAATATTACAAATTGCCTCGTGATTTCATGTCCTCTTGAAGTTAATTTAAATTGTCACTGTAAGGCGAGACATTATAACATTGTCGTATGACCTGCTTCCCGTAACCAAGTTCTTGAAAGTTTAACCTTTGTAAACCTTTGTTTATTTCAAGTTTGTAAACTGCACTTTATTTTGAGAAAATTATGGTTTAAATTAGTATATTTCTTTTCTCATAGCTTGTTGGTACAAGTTAGAATCGCCACAATTGAGAGAATTCAAACCATGTTAAGGAGAAACGCAGGGTCTAATATAACAATTGTTTTGATCAGAAATATCAAACAAAATCCATTAAAGAAAGGTTGTTCTGCATTGAAGTGTTACTCTATACAAAACCGAAAATCACATGCGCAATGTGTAAATTCTCATCTTATGTACCTTGAAATATAAACAACTTTTTATACCGGTTTTGCGCCCGCTCCCTTTCGTCTGGTCTATTAACTCAAGTATGAATGGCACACGGAATCATTACCGCACGCCCAGCTCCCTCCCACAAAAAAGAGTAAGCATGCCAATAATTGAAGCATGTTTGGTTGCAACTATTAATTGTATAAAAAGGTAAGCATGCCAATAACCATTTAAAGCATGTCTAGTTGTATAGATCTTCTATTGGAATGAGAAAAATAATCTTAGTACTTCAAGTAAACAGTATAGGTCAGAACCTAGCTGTTCAAAGCGTCCTTAGGTTAAAGGTATTTATTCTTATAAGAGTAGCACACACTGTGTGTTCATAATTGTTTTATTGTCTCTTGATACATATTGTCTATAGCAGATCAAAGGCGACCCTTCATTGGGAGATTAGCAGCTCTTGTTGGATCCGCTGAATGAGGCCCTTAAGTGGAAAATAAATAATGTACACTCAAGTCGATAGTTAGTAAACTATTGATTTTCCACAAGGAGGCCCCTTACCTGTTGAAGACAGAGGACTTCTCTTCAGTCAGCAATCAGTGCAACATAATATTATGTAATGAAATGATAGTCCTCAATAATCAAGAATAAATGCCTTTAATGAGCTGGTAAGTGGTCATTCTATCAAGTACAATATTTAATACTGTCGAAACTTAGCTCGATAAAATATGAGTAACTACTTTCATGTTTAGCAAAATAAGTGTGTATGCCATAGTAAATGGCCGTGGTTTAAGCGATACGTTCATTGACGACGTGTTAGTTTTGCACAACTGACTCCGCCTGATACATTGTTGGCCAAAGTTGCCCCTTTAAGGAACACTTGGATTATACAGGTTAACCATTCACCTGCAATAAGGATTCGTTTTCTTTTCATTACGAAAACACGCCTATACAAATACACTGCCATTTTTGCCCCCCCCCCCCCCCCCCCCGAAAAAAAAAAGAAATTTTAAGATGAAAAATTGTGATATTTTTCTTAATTCTACTCAAAACATAGATTGCGGGACTCGATAGAACCGCCTCGACGAGGCGGTTCTATCGAGTACCCACACTCTATGTTTTTGAGCAGAAATAAGAAGAATAACGTGTACCCCCTTAAACCCCAGTTTTACTATATAAAAGTGGGGTATGAGGGGGTCAAAATTATATAGGCGTGTTTTCGTGATGTGCTCTGAAGTCAAATTGTTGTTGAGCCATCAGCCCTGATTCGTGCTGCCTTGTTTCATATTTATGATTTTTTATTTTTCTCTTTTTTTATTTTTCTCTGCAATGTCCCCTTTTCGGAACTTTTGTCGTTTTATTTCACCACGAAAACACGCCTTTATAATTTTGACCCCCTTGAACCCCACTGGAGCCAAAATGAAAGATTCAGAACAAAATATTGGCAACAAAGTATTGCAAAATACCATGCATTGCAAAGCGGACCAAGAAGTAAAACTGGGGTTTGCAGGGGTGAACCTTGTTTTTCTTATTTCTGCTCTAAAGTATAGATTGTGGGTACTCGTTAGAACCGCCTCGATGAGGCGGTTCTATCGATAACCTCAATCCATTTTTCAGCAGAAATAAGAAAAATATCACAATTTTTTCTCTTAAAAGTTTCTTTTTGTCAGCGAAAAAGGTTTTAATGTAATAGTATAGGCGTGTTTTCGTAATGTGTCATTCCTTAATGCTGGACTATGATTCCTTCTCAGTCGTGGATCAATTATCATTACGAAAAAACTCCTATTTAAATATATCTAAAAGTTTGCCACCCAAACATGAAAATATTCTGTTTAAAAAAATCCGACATTTTTCATATTATGCTCTAAACATAAATTGTCAGTACTCGTCACTACTGCCTCGGTGAAATAATGTATACCCCTGTAAACCCTAGTTTTACTATATGAAAGGGGTTTTGAGGGAGGCCAAAATTACAAGTCGTGTTTTTATGATGTTGTACGAATTTACATCAAACTGACGACAAGGGTTGAATACTCGTGGACTTCTGGCTTTGGCCCCCGTTGATATTTCTACTGACCGGGTCAAAGACCGCTATTAAGACCACCTAGACCCATGCTTTCAAAAGCGCACCTTGAAGGTTCCAGGTACATGTATTTTCTTTGCACCCCCTATACATCCTGTATGCTCTAGTGGAAGACCACCTAAGGGACCATTCGCAAGTAGTCTTAAGACCACTTCTGGGCAGTCCATAAGGTGGTCCCAATATAGGAACTTCACTGTACAAGCACACATCCCACAACACACACACACACACACACACACACACACACACACACACACACACACACATACATACATGTACCTGTGCACATTAAACACTTGTTTACTTAATTATAAGCAATGCGGTGCGAGTCGGCCCGTCCATGCTTATAAACCTTATCGGTTTCATTGGGCGGCGGGGCTTGAGATGTCATTTCATCTCAGTGTTGGGTAAAAGTCCACAAAATGTGAAGCAACGTCTCCAAAATGACCTTTACAGTGTCAAACAAACAAACAAACAAACAAACAATCAAAACTTAATTATAAAGCATATGCTCCTCATTTCATTATACAATAATTCCACACCGAGGGTACAATATAATGCAACCGAGAGTGGTGTCAATCATATACACTAACCCTTTCATGCAATCCGCATTAACTCTATATTTACTGATCCCTAATCAGACAGCCAAATGTAGACCAGCAGCCCACTCATCAACATCTAGACCAGAGATCATGCTATGAGCATATACTACATGAGTCTTTACACCCACCGCATCAGTCTGCTTACTAAGACACGAGATTTCGCGCATCTCTCTTTGAAAAGCCAGCAGATTATAGAAGGGCAGTTGCAATCTGCGAGGGCCCCAGTCAGACTGCGCAGGTTGATCCCAGTCCTTGTTGCCCGCATAAGCCCCAACGCTGGCCCCGCAGGACACCAACCATGCAATATTTGTGACTGCACTGCAGTCTGAGGAGAAAAATCTGTAAATAAAAATAAAAATCCAGTCGAGTGCTCCGCCTGGGGATTGAACCCACGAAACTCGGGTTACAAAGCGAGCGATACAAGCACCAGGCCAGGACCAACCAGACCAGTTAGTTATGCACTCTATATGGATATTTATTATGGTCGTACTACTACATTCCTCCATACTACAGAGAGACATTTGTTTCAAATCTTTAGGAGATACCAATGTAATAATATCACATTTCCAGCTTCTTTTGACTCCGCTGAATCTGCCCCGCCCTGGGCTCAAACGGTTATCATCGTGGCACCAGGCACCATCGTAGTAGTAGGAGAAAAAAATCTGTTAAGAAAAATTCAGTCGAGGGCCCCGACCGGGGACTGAACCCACGACCTGTGGTTACAAAGCGAGTGACACAACGACCAGGCCAAAATGCCCGGAGCAGTTAGACCGGCCACTTATGCACTCTATATGTACATGTATATACACATATACATGTTTGTTTGTTTGATTTGAGATTTAACGTCCCCGTCAACACTGTAAAGGTAATTTTGCAGACGATGTTTCCAATTTTGTGGGAATTTTATCCGACCTTGAGATGAAATGAAATCTCAAGCCCTGCCACCCAATGAAACCAACAGGGTTAATTAGCATTGACGGGCCGACTCGCAATGCTTTTCCTGGGAAGGCTTAGATCTTCTAAGCGGTTTACCAGTAGTCGTGTGCGGGTCGGTTTCAGCTCTGCGTGGAAGCATCATGCAGTCCACCTATTTCTTCAAGCCCCGATTGGCGGGGGCCATCATATATACATGTACATATTTAACTAAATACTACAACATAACAATTGTTTGACAGTCCTAATAATAAACTTCCCACACAACCCGATAACCCTGAAATGTCATTCCCCACTACCGCGTTTCTTTGTTTGTGGGAGAAAATGGCCGTTCGTGACCAACACAGCGGCACTAAATAAAATCGATTTTTTCGATTGGATGAAACAGCGCTCTTGATTGACAGCTCGGAAACGTCTATTGACTCTTGCTTTGTTATCAGCAACCTTTTAGTATCATTTGTTTGGTTAGCATTTTCAGAACCATGGCAAAACCGATGTAAAATTATTGATCGATAATCAATTTTGTTAACAGAATATGGGCCACATCATCAAAATAAAAGGATTTTACCTCTTTGTACCGATTTTCTGATTATTCATGTTGAGAATCAGAACAAAAATCTTGTATTTGGTTTGAGGCATTTCCACAAAACAAAATCTATTAGTAGAATGTTGAAATGTTTCTGAAAGGTTAATGTCTGTTTCTATCTTCAATGTTAATATATAGATAAAAGCAGAAAGAGCCACAAGTGAAGATAGCATTCTAAATTTTATAATAGTCAATATTTTCAATACAATTAAACAAACTAATAAATGTCAGTCATGCAAAGGGAGCAATACAAAGGCTTGATCTGGGCCCGAAGAATTGTTTGTTTGTTTGATTTGGAGCTTATCGTCCTCGTCAACACTGTATAGGTCATTTTGGAGACGTTCCTTGCAATTTTGTAGGACTTTTACCAGACTTTGAGATGAAATGACTTCTCAAGCCCTTTTGCGCAATGAATAAAATAGGTTTTACAAGCATGGACGGTCCGACTCGCACCGCTTTGCCTGGGCAGGCTTAGATCTTTTAAGCGGTTTACCAGTACTTCCAGCTCTGCGTGGAAGCATCATGCAGGCAATCTATTTCTTCAAGCCCCGATTGGCAGGGGCCGTTGGACCCAAAGAAATGTAGCCCCATTAGAGAATGATATGCTCCGGACACAGTAGAAAATAAGATTCTCATATGGGTGTGAGAAGTGGTTAGAAAAATCCGTTCAGAGGGTTACAGTACGTCCTTCTATCACACCCATGTTAGATTCTTTGTCTTGCAAACCTTTCGTTTCTGGGTGTGGATTTTTAATAGTACAGTCACTTCAGTTGCCGTCGTGCGCCACACTGTATGACAATGGTTTAATGTTTAGTGACGCCATATAACGTGCTGTAACGTCAACATTAACGCCGGTGCATATGAGGTCGTATTCAACACATGTGCAAATCAAGCATGTGAGAATATTCGATTTTTACCCTGTCCCTTGGTAAGAACATCAGGGGTAGAACAGACTTTCTATCCAAGGCTTAAACAACGGGCTCTGTCTCTGGTTGGGCCCATCGGAGTCTAACTGTTGGTTTTCTTTTGCTCCAGCATTTCAGTGGTTTTTTGCTGTCGAGTCCTCACCGTTGGCTCACCTCTGTGGTTCTTTGATTTTTTGTGTTCACTGAGATGTTGCACTGATGAGTTAGGAGGCCTTCATGCGGACTGAACAAATTATGTGTCTAAATCGCGACGGAAGTAAGGGCGAGGATTGTGGCCACGTATAATCGATTTAAGCCCCCCAGTGGAAATCTTTCCACTGATCGTTCCAAGGCGATTCTTCTTTGGCGGTTTATTTATGGTGCTGTTTGTTACTTACTGTGTGTATCACTTGTGTCTTTTTATTTTGGATGGCCATATGGCCATTTTGTGGGAAAGTAACTGTCCTTATGGCCTTCCTTTGTTTAAGTTTCCATTATGGTCTGGTCGCTTAATGTTTGTGTTTCTTTCCCTTTGGTGTCTTTGATGGGTGGAATAAGTTAATTGTATCGATCTTTGTTTTACTTCTACTTATCCTTATCTGGTGTGCAAAAACAGCTTACTTTTCGTGTATCGGGATTTTGGATTGAAAAGCAATCTGACGTCAGAGGAAAAGGAAACAACCAGTTATTTAACGGAGTATAAAAAGATATAAAAAGATTGAGTACAACATGGATATTATACGACAGACTGCATGCATGGTAGTTAACCCAATCACGGTTGGCAACTTTGCTTCCCTCTTTAATTGCACGCCGGTGGGTCAGGCCTCAGATTCTATGACGGCTCCAACGTAAAGGCTTATTGATAATTAGAGATAATGTTGGTTGGTGCCTGATGCTCTGTCTCTGGTCGGGCTCATCGGAGTCTAACTGTTGGTTTTCTTTTGCTCCATTATTTCAGTGGTTTCTTGCTGTCGAGTCCTCACCGTTGTCTCACCTCTGTGGTTCTTTGATTTTTGTGTTCACGGAGATGTTGCACTGATGAGTTAGGAGGCCTTCATGCGGACTGAACAAATTATTTGTCTAAATTGCGACGGAAATAAGGGCGAGGATTGTGGCCACGTAAAATCGATTTAAGCCCCCCAGTGGAAATCTTCCACTGACCGTTCCAAAGTAGAAGTAAAACAAAGATCAGGAATTGATACAATTAACTTACTCCACCCATAAAAGACACCAAAGGGAAAGAAATACAAACAATAAACGACCAGACCATAATGGAAACCTAAACAAAGGAAGGCCATAAGGACAGTTACTTTCCCACAAAATGGCCATATGGCCATCCAAAATTAAAAGACACAAGTGATACACACAGTAAGTAACAAACAACAACATAAATAAATCGCCACAGAAGAGCCGCCTTGGAACGGTCAGTGGAAGATTTCCACTGGGGGGCTTAAATCGATTTTACGTGGCCACAATCCTCGCCCTTACTTCTGTCGCGATTTAGACAAATAATTTGTTCAGTCCGCATGAAGGCCTCCTAACTCATCAGTGCAACATCTCCGTGAACACAAAAATCAAAGAACCACAGAGGTGAGACAACGGTGAGGACACGACAGCAAGAAACCACTGAAATGCTGGAGCAAAAGAAAACCAACAGTTAGACTCCGATGAGCCCGACCAGAGACAGAGCATCAGGCACCAACCAGCATTATCTCTCTAATTCTCAATAAGCCTTTACGTTGGAGCCGTCATAGAATCTGAGGCCTGACCCACCGGCGTGCAATTAAAGAGGGAAGCAAAGTTGCCAACCGTGATTGGGTTAACTACCATGCATGCAGTCTGTCGTATAATATCCATGTTGTACCCAATCTTTCTATATCGAAGAATGATTTTACGAAATTGGGTGCTGAAGTCATTGCGGTTATATATTTTTCTGAATTTATATACTAAGTCACCATAAAGTTCGGGTTCCGATAGACCTTTTTGCAGAAGAGATTTAAGTCCAATATTGAATTTTGTAATTAAATCAGAATGGCGTCTATAAAATTTTGAAAAAAGCTTTGCGTAGTTTATGGTACCGATAACCCTGATAAAGGAGTTGAGCCGTTAATAATTTATTACGAGTGTTGAAGTCAGTTACAAGACTACACACTCTAGCAAATCGAATTAACTGCGAAATATAAACGCCATAGGATGGCGCACGAGGAACATCACCATCCAAAAAAGGAAAATTTACAATCTCAAAATCAAAGTCATCGCGTTTATCATAAATTTTGCACGAAACAAATCCATTTACAATAGATAGATGTAAATCCAAAAACGGGGCCTCGGTATCAGAAGAATTTGCTTTATTTAACTGAAGTTCTAGGGGGTAAATCTGACTGATCAAACCATCAAAATAGGTATTATCAATATTTAATAAATCATCTAAATATCTAGAAGTAGAGCTAAAAGCTTCAATAATTTCAGATTGGTTATCAATGGAAAGCGACAAAATGAAGTCTCTTTCATAACAATACAAGAACAGATCAGCCACAAGAGGTGCGCAATTAGTACCCATCGGAATACCCACAATTTGTCTAAATAACTTAGTACCGAATCTAATATAAATATTGTCAAGTAGAAAGGTGAGGGCATCACACACTTTCTGACATGACCAAAGTGTATAATTCTTATGCTCTTTAGAAGTGAAAAATGCATTTCTGACATTACATGCAAGATAGAGAGAATCTTCTCTGTGCAAAAGCCCATTCAATTAAATCATTAAGCTTTTCTTTTATAAGATTATGAGGAAGTGTAGTGTAAAGAGTGGAAAAATCGTAGGTAGACAGACTAGAAGCACGAAAATGTCTAGATTTCAATTTATTTAAAACCTCATTCGAATTTTTATATAGACCAAAACAGATTTCTTCCTGATCTTTCAAAGACTTTATCACAATATTTAATTACATGCGTTTTAATAGCAGTAAGACAGGAAGTTAATAATTTAGAAAGTTCAGTGGTAGTGCAAGAGCTAGAATTTGCAATAAACCGTGCTTTGTAAGGTTTTTTTATGAAGTTTTGGTAACCAGTATAGCGTAGGCAGCTTGTCTTGGCCTTCGTTAACACACACAGCAAACTTGGTGGCTGAAAGACAAACATGTTTATCTACTATAGCTCTCTCTTCAGCTAAAGGCTGAAGTTCATAGGCCTTAGTACCACCAAGCTCCTGCTTAAGCGTGTTAACATAGTGGAGCCGTCACACAACGACGACGTTGTTAGCGGCCTTGTCTGCAGGGGCCAAAACAAACTTCTTATGAAATTCTTGAATACCTAGTTTAAGATGACGTAAAGACGTCTTGGGCTTAGGAGGTAATAAGTTAGTATTTTGAGAATAAAAAGAAATGCGTTTATTCACTAGTTTTAAAATACTAAGTTTCCAGTCCTTAAGGGCTTTATGCTCAACATACTCTCGCTTACACCATCGATTACCGAATTCAATCAATGAAGCAGCGATTTCATCTCTACATTTACTGAAATCAATTTTAGAAGGAAACCTATATTTCGGTCCTTTAGAAATTATATTCCTTATCCTAGAATAAGGAATAATTTTCAAATTGCCAGTAATTACATGACCAGCAGCAGGATAGCAATACTTTGAGTTTTTACAATCACATGAATCAGGAGTATTAGTATCAATATCAAGATCTGAAACAAGTTTATTGAAATTAAAAATGATAGATCTAACAGGTTTGTTATATTTATAGCAAATTACAGGTGTTTCAGTATTTTGAAAATAAGCAGAAATGGAAGAAAGTACCGATCTCTCACGGAAGATACTGGGCAAATCTATAAAATCCATACCCTTATTAATGAAGGATATTTTGAAGAAATGGCGTTTATGATTAATTTCAGAATCAATGTAAGGACGGAGAGTATGCTGGGTATAGCCTCTAGTTAAGAGAGCCGCATCATATAACTGATGAGAACTAGGCGGCTCTTCTGTGGCGATTTATTTATGTTGTTGTTTGTTACTTACTGTGTGTATCACTTGTGTCTTTTAATTTTGGATGGCCATATGGCCATTTTGTGGGAAAGTAACTGTCCTTATGGCCTTCCTTTGTTTAGGTTTCCATTATGGTCTGGTCGCTTAATGTTTGTATTTCTTTCCCTTTGGTGTCTTTTACGGGTGGAGTAAGATAATTGTATCAATTCCTGATCTTTGTTTTACTTCTACTTAGGAACTCAGGATAACATCGAGCTCCGTTCTTCCTGAAGTATTTAACACTGGGTCCTCACATAGTCTAACGTCCACCATCCCGCCTGACGGCAACAGGCGTAGCCATCATGATAACACCTCCGTGTGGCATAGTGCAATCTACCATTTCTCAAAAATGGCCTTTTTTTCCCTTATTATGTGAAACTTTGTGATAATTGTCTTATTTATGCTCCGAACACAGTTTGCGGGTGCTCTTTATCAATCGGGCGGGTCTAAAGTGTACCCAAAACCTACATGTATGTCTTGGAAAAGAAATAAGAAAACAATTTCCACACCTGTAAACTCTATTTATATATTTACCTCCTATCAATAAGGCGGTTCTAAATAGTTACTACAACCTATGTCTTGGGGAAGAAATAAGAAAAATAATGTCTATCCATGTGAACCCTATTTTTTATCTTTGAAATCGGGTTTTTGAAATTTGGCCATTTTGTGGGCAAGTAAGTGTCCTTATGACCTTCCTTTGTTTAGGTTTCCATTTTGGTCTGGTCGCTTCGTGTTTGTGTTTCTTTCCCTTTGGTGTCTTTGATGGCTGGAGTAAGTTAATTGTATCGATTCCTGATCTTTGTTTTACTTCTAGTTTACAGGGCGTACATTACACGGACATATTTTTGTGATACAACGTTGCTCTATATTATGTCAATCTTTCGTAACTGCCAATATTTAAGAGACTGGCAATATTTAACAGTTGAATTTTGAAAATATTTTAGGGTCACTGATGAGACCTAATTGGCCGAAACTAGCTAGTCTTGCCCGGAAAACCTGTGCACTCCATATGTTCCAGTTCTGTGGTGTATTCCTTGCTTCCAAAGGATAACCCTTTCTAGAACATATTTGCAACGGGGACTGCTTTACTCAGTTATTCGTTTCATTTAGTAAACTATATAAGTCACTGTAAAATTCATGCACAACAAAATACAAATATGTTCTATAAAAGGGTTATCCTTTGGAAGCAAGGAATATACCACGGAACTGAACAATATGGAATGTACATGTTTCTGGGCCAGACTAGCTAGTTTCGGCCAATTAGGCCTCATCAGTGACCCTCAGATATTTTCAAAATTCCACAATGGAATCAAGGATCCCAAAGGACAAGAAAATATAATCTACACAACGATGAAGGGCAGGGAGACGTTTTACCGCCGCCACACATTCCCACACACCAGCTGTAGTGAAGTTAAATATGTTCTATAAAAGGGTTATCCTTTGGAAGCAAGGAATACACCACGGAACTGAACAATATGGAGTGTACATGTTTCTGGGCCATACTAGCTAGTTTCGGCCAATTAGGCCTCAACAGTGACCCTCAGATATTTTCAAAATTCCACAATGGAATCAACGATCCCAAAGGACAAGAAAATATAATTTACACTATGATGTAGGGCAGGGAGACGTTTTACCGCCGCCACACATTCCCACATACCAGCTGTAGTGAAGTTAAATATGTTCTATAAAAGGGTTATCCTT
This sequence comes from Lucinisca nassula, assembly GCA_963580285.1. NCBI lineage: Eukaryota > Metazoa > Mollusca > Bivalvia > Lucinida > Lucinidae > Lucinisca > Lucinisca nassula. The sequence goes on along the minus strand of OY757014.1, from coordinate 130,353,855 downwards.
TGGAAGAAAGGAATACACCACGGCTTGACTTGAACTCTTTTTACAAAAGGCATTGTTAAATACGCCCTGAAAATCTTTGCATAGACCTATTTTTTAGAACGGAAAGCAAACATGTTCTTGATTTGCTTCAGGAATTGTTGACAAACGACGCGGATATGAAAAAATGGCAAACGAACCAATAAAACGTAAGACGCCTCTTAACATCACGTGAACAAGTCCGTGAAATTAACAAACCCCTAAACCCCACCTTATATAGAGAAAACTGGGGTTTACGGGGTTTTACATTATTTTTCTTATTTCTGCCCTAAGACATAGGTTGTGGGTACTCGTTAGGCGGTTCTAACGAGCACCCACAAACTAATTTTGAAGTAAAAATTACAAAAAATATGACAGATTTTCATCAGAAAAGTAGCCAATTTTGAGATGTGAAAAATGCACTATGTATGTGTTATCGTAATGACAACAACAAGCCATTATAACTAAATGGAAGTGAAGGCACTGACCAGGACCTCACATCTCCCATCCAAGACACCAAGCGGCAAGAAACACCAACAGAACACAACTTCATCATAATGAAAATTACCGTCGCAACCGGAAAGCCAAAAGAACAGTTACCTTCCTACAAAATGTCCAAACGGCTATCCAAATTACAAAAATAAAGATGTTAGCAATACATACACGCAAAAAGACGACTGATAGCAAAAACCAGTGCTTCAGCTGAAGTGCACGACCCGCCGGATGCTTTTAGCTTTATGAGTGTTACCATATATGGGTATGGCGGCCATTTTGGTCATGTGACCTGGACCTAAAACGGTTCCCCCAATAAACGCGCCTTATCGTAAGGAGCAAAAATATATCTTATACTTTAGTACTGTATTCTGAATCGTTTGATGGGTAAAATGCATTCTCACTTTTCCAATACAAAAGCATATGTGTCAAAGTTTGACCTAGGCACAAAGAAGGTCAAGGTCAACCCAGGGTCACCATTTCAGCAATTTATGATGGGCCTACGTCCCAGATGCTATTTATCAAGTTTCGTGGAAATTTGCCCAGTGGTTCTGGAGAAGACTAGTTTTGAAGGGTTTTTACCATATATGGCTTGGCGGCCATTTTGGTCATGTGACCTGGACCCCATGAGCAAATTTTGGTTTCACCCATCCCATAGAGGCTCCATATGAAATTTGACTTCAATCGGCCCAACGGTTTCCGAGACAAAGCAGTTCGAAAATTTTCACATTTTCGCCTCGGCGAGGCTGTACTAAATGGAATGTAATATTTCGCAAGTTCATTGGTTAGATCTCGTTGATATCTATTAGCATGCCAAAAATTGTTTAAATATTCCAAGCGGTTAAGTCACTATCACCAATTTTCACAAACGGGTTACGGACGGACAGACAGGCAGACCATATATGGCTTGGCGGCCATTTTGGTCATGTGACCTGGACCCCATGAGCAAATTTTGGTTTCCCCCATCCCATAAAGGCTCCATATGAAATTTGACTTCAATCGGCCCAACCGTTTCCGAGGAGAAGCAGTTCGAAAATTTTCACATTTTTCGGCTCGGCGAGGCTATACTAAATGGAATGTAATATTTCGCAAGTTCATTGGTTAGATCTCATTGATATCTATCAGTATGCCAAAAATTGTTTAAATATTCCAAGCGGTTAAGTCACTATCTCCAATTTTCACATACGGGTTACGGACGGACAGACAGACTGACAGAATGACAGAATGACACGGTGATTTTAGGGCACTCTTAGAAAATCAACCGACTTCAGTCGGTCGCTTTTTCTGCTGGTCGTGCAATTAACAACATCGGCAGAATCGGCTTGGAACGTTCAGTAAAACATAATTTGCGGGGTTGGATGGGTTGGTGGGGGAGACTTAAATCGATTTCACGTTGAATAATCCGCACCCTTGGTTATGTCGTGTGTGTGTGAAATCGGGTTTAACGTCGCTTTCAACAATTTTTCAGTCATATCACGACGGTGTCTGGTTGCAACAGGGAGCTAAATGCTCCCTTTTATAGTGCTGCCTCACTGAAGTATCATGTCCCAGACACATTACATGATACCACACCCAGTCACATTATCCTGACACTGGGTCGACCAGTCCTAGCTCTACCCCGTAAATCTGAGTGCCAAGCGAGGAGTAGCTAGTACCATTCTAAACGACTTTGGTATGTCGCGGCCTGGAATCGAACCCGTGGCCTCCCGTTCCCCGGAGCGGACACTCTACCAACTGAGCTATCGGGACCGGTTGGTTCTGTTGTTGTTTAGACAAATAATATATGAGCCCCGCCAAGCGAATTTGTGTCTTCGAGCAATCAGTCATGACAAATTTTAATTGCGCATGCCCAGCCATTCAGAGGGGCCAGGGATATGACTTTCTGTCTGAAGGTTCCTCTTGATTCACTGGTTTTATGAGCGAGCAGCGAAGGTTCTGGTGAGACTGCGCGGATGCGCAGGCTCGTCTGAACCTTCGCTGCTCGCATAGGCGATAAGTACCAAAATCGCTTGACGGGGCCCATATTATACCTTGTGTGTGTCTTCTAACTGGCCAAATTCAAAAGTAAGCGTTAGCCAAGAATTTAACAGAGACACAAATGCTGATGATTAAAAGTTTGTTTTGTTTGATTTGAGGTTTAACGTCCCCGTCAACACTGTAAAGGTCATTTTGGAGACTTTGCTTCCAATTTTGTGGGACTTTTACCGTACATTGAGATGAAATGACATCTCAAGCCCTGTCGCCCAATGAAACCAATAGGGTTTATTAGCATGGACGGTCCGCCTCGGACCGCGGTTCCTGGACAGGCTTAGATCCTCTAAGCGGTTTACTGAAATTAAAAGAAAAGCATGAATGCAAATACCCACAGCAACTTTACTGGCTTTCCATGATAGCGTCCGTTTCGGTACGCGCTTTACAAACTTAAAGGCAAATAGTTTGCGCACTTGCTGAAAATATTTTGATGAAACTTTTGGCATAGGTATTTTTCCAACAAATGGAATCAGATATTAATAAATGAACTCACAAGGTCAGAAAGCCCCAAATCGTTTATCTGATACACGTTGACCAGCATTGTATAATTTTACAAGATTCTGGTTCCCATGTTAATGTTCTGTCACACACAATATATCTGGTGTCTGCTTTGAGACGGAGAAAAATATAAAATAAAGAAATGACATGAACATCCTCGAAATTCGCCAGCTGATATTGACAGAAGTAGGATTTACAAGAATATAAATCATTTTCTGTCTTTTAGGCTAAAAACACTGATTGTGACTAATAGTATGAGGCGCCTCAATAAGACGGTTAATAAGAGAATTGCCATCTTATGTTTTGGTGGGAAAAGCAAATCATCAGAAAATGGGACGTGAAATGTCAAAACTAGACCTGGCATTGACATATTTTCAAGTAAAAGTGCCAGCTCTTTGTTTTTTTTTTTTTGTTTTTTTTTGCCTTTGGTTTTACGGCCCTTTCAAGCTTATTTCACTCATATCGAGCCGCTCGTTAATCAGAGGTGGGCGAAAACCGAAGTACCCGGAGAAAAACCACCTAACCTTCCGTTGCAGAGTCAGGCTCGAGCCCACTTTGTTTTTGTTTGATTTGAAGTTTACCGTCCCCGTCAACACTGTAAAGGTCATTTTAGAGACGTTGCTTCCAATGTTTGGGATTTTTACCCAACATTGAGATGAAATAACATCTCAAGCCCTGCTGCCCAATGAAACCAATAGGGTTTATAAGCAAGGACGGGCCGACTCGCACCGCATTGCCTGGGCAGGCTTAGATCCTCTCAGCGGTTTACCATTACTCGTGTGCGGGTCGGCTTCAGCTATGCGTGGAAGCATCCTGCAGCCCATCTATTTCTTCAAGCCCCGATGGGCGGGGGCTAGCCGGGGTATGATTTTTTGACATTTTATGTTGGCTTCACCAGAGCAATTTTGTTTCACTCTTGAAATTATCGTAGTAGTTTTTAGAGATACTTGAGACATAAGTTTGGACGTTTGCATCACGAAAACAGGCCTATATAAATTTGACCCCTTGAACCCCACTTTTATATAGTAAAACTGGGGTTTACAGAAGTAAATATTATTTTTCTCTAAAATATAGATTGTGGGTACTCGTTAGAACCGCCTCAATGAGGCGGTTCTAACGAGTACCCACAATCTATATTTTGACCAGAAATAAGAAAAATATCACTATTTTTCATCTTAAATTTTTTGTTTTTTTTCGGCGGTAAAGTTTACAATGTATTTGTATAGGCGTCTTTTCGTAATGGAGAGTCTATGTAATAAACACCTATATAAACCTCATTTTATTATGAAAAAAGTTGGATGTTTGGTAAACAACAGTGCCCTTTGTTTTGCTTAAAACATAGATAGTATGTATCCATTACATAACGAAAACACGCCTATATAACTTTGACCCCTTGAACCCCACTTTTATATAGTAAAACTGGAGTTTACAGGGATAAACCTTATTTTTCTTATTTCTGCTCTAAAATATAAATTATGGGTACTTGTTAGAACCGACTCGGTGAGGCTGTTCTAGCGAGTGCCCACAAGAGCAGAAATAAGAATAAATATCACAATTTTTTATCTTAAAATTTTCTTTTTTTCGGCGGTAAAGTTTACAGTGTATTTGTAAAGGCGTGTATTTTTTATGATAATGCTAAAGCGAGCCTATATGTGTAGTATAAGTATACAAAAGTAAAATATCATAATTTTGATTAAATCGTGCAAAGGACGCACTTTGACGCATGGGTGTATTGTCATTTTGTTGCGTACACTAGTAGTCAGATATGGGCTACATGATTCTTCAACGCAGAGTTGAATCTGACCCGCACACGAGTACTGGTAAACCGCTTAGAGGATCTAAGCCTGACCAGGCAAAACGGTGCGCTGGAGTCGGACCGTCCATGCTTATAAACCCTATTGGTTTCATAGGCGACAGGGCTTGAAATGTCATCTCATCTCAATGTCGGGTAAAAGTCCCACAAAATTGGAAGCAACGTCTCCAAAATGACCTTTACAGTGTTGACGGGGACGTTAAACCTCAACTCAAACAAACAAACACTAGTAGTCAGAATAGTCTTCCGTGACTTCATAATGACGTTTTCGATTAAATATTTACGTATAAAGCGCACAGCGCACGCGACAATCAGCGCATACAATAGCTGATTTTGGTCTTTGCTGCGCGCAAATACATTACGAAAAAAAACGCCTATATAAATACAGTGAAAAATTTTACCGCCGAAAAAAAAGATGAAAATTTTCGATAATTTACTTTATTTCTGCTCAATACATAGATTGTGGACACTCAGTAGATAACAAGTACCCACAATCTATGTTTTAGAGAAGAAATAAGAAAAATAAAGTTTACCCCTGTAAACCCCGGTGTTCCTATATAAAGGTAGGGTTCAAGGGGTTCAAAATTATATAGGCGTGTTTTTCTGATATTAACCGAAAACATAATTTACCTCGACTCATATCTGTTTTAAACCTACGAAACCAAGAACATCCCATTACGAAAACACGCCTATACAGATACATTGTAGACCTTATCGCCGAAAAAAAAAATTTAAGATGAAAATTTGTGATATATTTCTTATTTCTGCTTAAAATATAGATTGTTGGTACTCGTTAGAACCGCCTCAGAAATAAGAAAAAACAATAAGGTTTACCCCTGTATACCCCAGTCGTACGATATAAAAGTAGGGTTCAAGGGGGGGGGGGGGCATAATTATATTAGCGTGTTTTGGTGAAGTTAACCGAAAACATAATTTCCCTCGACTCGCAGATGTTCTAACCCTTACGGCGCCAAGAACATATGCATCTGAAAATGTCACCTGTTTGTGTCGTCTGCTGCACCTTTTGCAAACTTTTCAAACTCATTTTTGCTTACAGGCAAACAGAGTCGACCATAATCAGACTGCTCCTAGAGTAGCGGTTTGATCTAGACCCACACACATTACGATAACACATCCGTTTGATATAGTGCATTTTTTCATACCTCCAAAAATGTAATTTTATGATGAAAATTTGTGATATTTTTCTTATTGATACTCCAAACATAGGTTCTGGGTGCTCGTTAGAACCGCCTCAATGAGGCGGTTCTAACGAGTACCCACAACCTATGTCTTGGAGCAGAAATAAGGAAACTGATGATTACACCCGTAAACCCCAGTTTTTCTCCATATAAAGTGGGGTTTATGTGGGTCTATATTTCACGGACTTGTTCACATGATGATTTTTCAACAATGACTACCAGGCCGACAAAATGCAGACAACAGTTATTGCGACTGGCATCTGAAGAATTAAGTGCCAAGTTTCTTTCATGCAAACAAGATGTCTATTCAGATCATCGGGTTTACGAGGAACGGGAATTGAATTATTCAGTCCGACAGACGTAACGCTTGCCAATTATATTATAGTAGTCGCAGATAAGATTGACTAGGCGAAGCTACCGTTTGAACTTGCCTTTGGAATGTTCTACTAAGAAAAAGGTAAACCAAGTCACCCGATTGTGTGAATTCAACTATAACACAAAGAAAGCTGTGGCGTATATATGGCCATTTCGGCCGCTTGCAGAAAGCATGCGAAATGCACTCTACCGAATCTTCTAGTGGACTCAGCGAATTTGACATACATTGACAACACATGAATAGCTCCGCCTAGTCAATCTTACCTGCGACTACTAGGCGGAGCTACCGTTTGAACCTGCCTTTGGAATGTTCTACTAAGAAAAAGGTAAACCAAGTCACCCGATTGTGTGAATTCAACTATAACACAAAGCTGTGGCGTATATATGGCCATTTGGTCCGCTTGCAGAAAGCATGCGAAAGGCACTCTACCGAATCTGCTAGTGGACTCAGCGAATTTGACATATATTAAAAACACCTGAATAGCTCCGCCTAGTCAATCTTACCTGCGACTACTATAACAGCTCCATTAAGTGTTGGCAAATTAATTGATAACCCCCTGGAACAGCAAAAATGAGGATCATGCGGATGTACATCACAAATACACGCCTTTATAATTCTGACCCCCTTGATCCCACTTTTATACAATAAAACTGGGGTTTATATGGGTACGCCTTATTTTTCTTATTTCTGTTCTAAAATACAGATTGTGGGTACTTGTTAGAACCGCCTTGGTGAGGCGGTTCTAACGAGTACCCACAATCTATATCTTGAGCAGAAATAAGAAAAAAAATCACACTTTTTCATCCTAAAAGTTTCATTTTTTTCGGCGGTAAAGTATACAAGGTATTTATATAGGCGTGTTTGCGTAATGCAAGGTTGTGCCTACTCCGAACCTTAAAAACGTGTATACTTTTTGAGGCAGTTCAAATGCGTTAAAAGCAGAAATAAGATTTGGTGCTATATAAATATTACATTCCAGAGAGGGTGATAGTATACAACTATTTCATACCTTTTTGGGCGACAGTCAAAACTATCAGCCCCGAGGTGCTGTGGAGCACCTGATGAACTATCGCCCGAGGCCGAAGGGGCTGATAGTTTTGACTGTCGCCGTAAGGTAGGTGGAAGTCTGACTGTCGCCCAAAAAGGTATGAAATAGTTGTTTTATTACCCAACTCGTATAAAGAGTTATTTTGATCACAATAAGCAATTACTACTTGTCAAGTTGAAACAAAATATATGCATTGGTCAAAGCTATATTTAATTTGAACCAACTGTAGATCAAAAATTGATTTTTAAACACATTTCAACAAGTTGCTAGGTGATCACGTGACCATGAGATAGTTAAAACTATCTGCACCGGGCAATAGTTCAGTGCTCCGTGTGATAGTTCTCTGAAAACCGGTTCAATCCGATTTCATGCGAAAAGGTGTTAGATAGTCGAAAATGCTTAATAACTTCTTATATAGTAGGTTGGGTAATAATGAAAAATGTCACCCTGGAGAATATGGATATCAACCGAGGCGCAGCCGAGGTTGATATTCATATTCCGCAGGGTGACATTTTCAGGGTGACATCTTTCATTATTACCCAACCTACTATATAAGAAGTTATTAAGCATTTTCGACTATCTAACACCTTTTCGCATGAAATCGGATTGAACCGGTTTTCAGAGAACTATCACACGGAGCACTGAACTAATGCCCGGTGCAGATAGTTTTAACTATCTCATGGTCACGTGATCACCTAGCAACTTGACAAGTAGTAATTGCTTATTGTGATCAAAATAACTCTTTATACGAGTTGGGTAATAAAACAACTATTTCATACCTTTTTGGGCGACAGTCAAAACTATCAGCCCCTCGGTGCTGTGGAGCACCTGATGAACTATCGCCCTCGGCCTTCGGCCTCAGGCGATAGTTCATCAGGTGCTCCACAGCACCTCGGGGCTGATAGTTTTGACTGTCGCCCAAAAAGGTATGAAATAGTTGTATACTATCGCCCTCTCAGGAATGTAATATTTATTTTATTTCATGGAATTCTTGCTGATTTTAAACAATCATTGAGGTAAGGGATTTTTCAATGAAAAAATACAGCTCACACGAGACTTTTCATGTCAGGACGTTCGAATTTTCGGATAAGGTCGGTCTTCTACATAAGCGATGTTAGCTGGTGAAACATAAATTAAGACGTTCAAGCGTCTATAAAACCATAAAGTGAGGATATGCGCTTTCTTAATTAAACTAAAAGAAACATTTTGGTAACATTTTCGACTTTACTACAATCCGTTATTTAGACTCTTTTTCTCAAGCTTTCCTGAAGAACCGAACCGTACGCGCATCCGATTCCACACATGTGATTGTCGAAATTATCGCAGGGTGATAATAAAATTATCACTCTCAGGCCTGTGTGGGTTTTGTATGGAAAATTACATGAGGTAAACTGCCACAAAATTCTGTCTTGGAATCATGGAAATTGTTGTTTTTATTGTTGTCTGTTGTTTATACGCCAGTTTCTTGTGGCATTGCTCTATACCCTTTAATGTGTGCTTTGGGACTTCCAACTACCTTACGGCATTAATCTACAATACGAAATTGAGCAACAGAATAAATGAGCCAGCTCAAGGGACATTTATCGTAAAAGCGACCATTAAAGACTGGTCGCTTACACGTAGACGAAACTTACGAAAACACACCTATTCAAATATACTCATCACGTGAACAAGTCCGTGAATGAAGACCCCCGTATACCCCACTTTATTTAGAGAATACTGGGGTTTACAGGGGTATACATTATTTTTCTTATTTTTGCTCCCAAACATAGGTTGTGGGTACTCGTTAGAACCGCCTCGATGAGGCGGTTCTAACAAGCACCCACAACCTATGTTTGCAGTATTCTAAGAAAAATATCACGTGTTTTCATCAGAAAAGTAGCCATTTTGGAGATGTGAAAAAATGCACTTTATTGCACGGGCGTGTTATCGTAATGGAAAATTTTACAACCACAAATGAAAATTTTCATATTAAAAATTCTGACATTTTTTTTTTTCGGTTTTCTTCTCAAACCATAGATTGCGGGTAGTCGTAAATAGCGCCTCGACGAGGCGGTTCTAACGAGTACAAACACTGTGTTCTTGTGCAGCAATAAGCGATTGAACATATATCCCTGTAAACCGCAGTTTTACTATATAAAAGTGGGGATTACGGGGGGTAAAAATTATAAAGGCGTGTTTCGTGATTGCTTCAGAAAATGAGACTTGCATCGAACCCATTCTGTTGACTGCACATACACATTTGAAGAACATCATTTGGAGAATGCTACGGGCTCGTTTCAAATGTGTCGGCCCAATCATACAAATCCGCTGTTGGCGAATTATTGCCTTTGATGTAGGGTAGTTTGATATGAAGGGAATAAACTTCTCGTTCAATCATTATTTATATATACATAAAACATGAAATCAGTTTGCCCACACACATCATACATTTCATAAGCTCAGGTGAGCGATTATAAGTACAGGTACTGTGGTCCTGGTTTGGTTTTTTTTTTTTAACCCATTACGAAAACACGCCTATACAAATACACTGACATATTTATCGCCGAAAAAATGAAAAATTATCAGATGAAAAATTGTGATATTTCACGACCCGCAGAAAAAGCGACCGACTGAAGTCGGTTGATTTTCTAAGAGTGCCCTAAAATCACCGTGTCATTCTGTCAGTCTGTCAGTCTGTCTGTCCGTCCGTAACCCGTTTGTGAAAATTGGTAATAGTGACCTAACCGCTTGGAATATTTATACAATTTTTGGCATACTGATAGATATCAATGAGATCTAACCAATGAACTTGCGAAATATTACATTCCATTTAGTATAGCCTCGCCGAGGCGAAAATGTGAAAAATTTCGAACTGCTTCTCCTCGGAAACCGTTGGGCCGATTGAAGTCAAATTTCATATGGAGCCTCTATGGGATGGGGGGAACCAAAATTTGCTCATGGGGTCCAGGTCACATGACCAAAATGGCCGCCAAGCTATATATGGTCTGCCTGTCTGTCCGTCCGTAACCCGTTTGTGAAAATTGGTGATAGTGACTTAACCGCTTCGAACATTCAAACAATTTTTGGCATACTCATAGTTATCAATGAGATCTAACCAATGAACTTGCGAAATATTACATTCCATTTAGTATAACCTCGCCGAGGTGAAAAATGTGGAAATTTTCGAACTGCTTCTCCTCGGAAACCGTTGGGCCGATTGAAGTCAAATTTTATATGGAGCCTCTTTGGGATGGGTGAAACCAAAATTTGCTCATGGGGTCCAGGTCACATGACCAAAAGGCCGCCAAGCCATATATGGTAAAAACCCTTCAAAAATAGTCTTCTCCAGAACCAATGGGCATATTTCCATGAAACTTGATAAATAGCATCTGGGACGTAGGCCCATCATAAATTGCTAAAATGGTGATCCTGGGTTGACCTTGACCTTCTTTGTGCCTAGGTCAAACTTTGACACATATGCTTTTGTATTGGAAAAGTGAGAATGCATTTTATCCTGCAAACGATTCCGAATACAGTACTAAAGTATAAGATATATTTTTGCTCCTTACGATAAGGCCCATTTATTGGGGGAACCGTTTTAGGTCCAGGTCACATGACCAAAATGGCCGCCATACCCATATATGGTAACACTCATAAAGCTAAAAGCATCCGGCGGGTCGTGCACTTCAGTTGAAGCACTGGTTTTTCTTATTTCTGCTCAAAATATAGATTGTTGGTACTCGTTAGAACCGCCTCATCTAGGCGGTTCTAACGAGTACCCACAATCTACATCTTAGAGCAGAAATAAGAAAAATAAGGTTTACCCCTGCAAACCCCAGTTTAATATATAAAAGTGGGGTTCGCGGGGGTCAAAATTATATAGGCGTGTTTTTGTGATGCCTTCTCTTGCTGAATATTCATTTAAGCCACACCCATTTCTGTCTATCAACCAATCAAATTACTTGATGTAATTTATTGCTACAAATTCATAAACTTAATGCCAAATAGTGTAGATCCTGATCAGATGGCCATCTGATCTGGATCTACACTGTTTGCAAAGATAGGGGTTGTCGTGAACAGCAAGATAAGGGTTAAGATACTTGATGATTTCACATATTTCAAGTCGATCGTCATTCAGAGGTGGGCGACAACCAGAGTACCCAGACAAAAACAACCTAACCTTCCGTTGCAGAACTTTGCATTTCACATGTAACCTTTGTTTTATTGGAGTTGAACGACACGTCTGCCCTTGTGGGTCATCCCAAAGAGAAAGGGAAAGAATGTTAGACTAATACGTAAACATTACGAAAACGTGCCTATATAATTTTCACCCCCTTGAACACCAAGTTTATAAACTTGGGGTTCCGGGGGTATACCTTATTTTTCTTATTTCTGCTCTGAAATATAGATTGTAGGTACTCGTTAGAACCGCCGCGATGGGGCGGTTCTATCGAATGCCCACAATCTATATTTTGAGCAGAAATCAGAAAAATATCATTTTTTTTCATCATATTTTTTTTTTTTTTTTTTGCGAAAAAGGTGGCAATGTATTTATATAGGCGTGTTTGCGTAATGAGGGGTTGAAACAGATGTACAGGGGAGAACAAGGGAAACGAGGAAAGTGAATAAACAGACCCCCTCTCCCCTTATCTCCTGCAAGGAAAGCCGGTCTAGCAACTCAGCTCGACTTCTATATATTTGAGTGATTTATAAATATTGACATAACCTACTTCGGTTGTTTGTCAGTCATATTCACCCTTCAGAGCTTCAATTAAATGAAGCATGTTCTTCTGTTACAGACGGCCCGTTTTCACATCTAACCATTTTAGATGCATGCAAAATTTATGATAAACGCGATGACAATGATTCTGAGATATTAAATTTTCCTTTCTTGAGTGGGAATGTTCCTCGTGCGGTCTCAATTAATTCGGTTCGCCAGAATGACTAGTTATGTTACTGACGTCAACTCCCGTAATAAATCGTTAATTGCTAAACGTCTTAATCTGGGTTATTACGAAAAGCTTTTTCTGAGTTTTATGAATGTCATTTCGATTTAGTTTCTAAATTCAATGTTGGATTAAACTCTTCTGCAACAGGGCTATCGGAACTTTTATGGCAACTTAGTATATAAAATCAGTTAAATGTATGCTTTAAATGATTTTTATAATGGAAGACCGCGTGCGTTGTAGTGACCCAATCACGGACCAGAGACAGAGCATCATGCACCAACCGACTACTTAAATAGAGAATCTGGTATTCTATTTATCAGTTTATCCCTTTTTACACTCTTAAATTTACAATTTACGATCAGTTATTGATGACCCTCAGTGCATCCGAGCATTCTAGCGGTCGATATATTTGGTATCAGCTGGCCATATTTTCCTGTGATTTATATTTTTTTCAGGCAATTTTTCTTTTTTTCCCAGTAACAATAACATTTTTTGTCATTTTTTCAGTAGTCCGGTTCATTCGTAAAAGTGCAATGTCACGTTGACGTGATAATGCTCACTGGTCCTGAGATAGCATATCTTTATCAGGTCAGTGCGTTACAATGCAATATATATAGGGGGTAATTGATAAAAAGTAAGCAAGTCTTTAGACCGGAGGCGTCATAGAGTCTGAGGCGGAACCCACCGGCGTGCAATTAAAGAGGGAAGCAAAGTCAAGTTTATGATATCGATAACACTTATTAAGAAGTTTAGCAGATAAGTCTAATTTTATGATGCCATGGTTTGAAAAGGCATGGACAAATATGATACCTTCAGAACAGTAACTAAGATATCTTTTAAATGGGATGAAAACTTCACACATCAAAGGTTGGAGTAAAGTGACTTGTTTAAGGAGGAAATAAAGTTAGCCTAATATTTTCTCTTCTTGCTGTTCGTAACATGCGTATAATACGAGGACTGTTCAAATATGAATGCAACTAAGCACATAAAAATGATTCCGTGATAAATTTCGATGAAAAAATTATTTTGTCCCCTCAAAGTATTCCCCTTTAACAGATATGCAAACTTTCAGTCTTATGATCCAATCATTGAATGCATTTTGGTAGTCTTTTCGAGGTATACTATGAAGGCACTGGAATATTGCAGAACCGAGGTGTTTGCGCTGTACAAATTTTCGACCAGAAATGTATTTTTCAGCCGCGGGAACATAAAAAGTAATACGGGGCAAGGTCAGGGGAATAGGGGGTTAGGGAGTTCAACAACCTTTTCCTGCTTCAGATAGTCTTGCACAATGAACGCCTTGTGCGATGACGCGTTGTCATGTAGCTATCTGACATTGGCCAAACCAGTTGCGGGTCTTCGTTCTTTGAAATATTTCTTCAATTTTCCGAAGAATTCTTGTAAAACTTCGCATTTAGAGATTTGCCTTTAGGCACAGCAACCTGAATAGCAGGGCCCTGATTTGAAAAGAATATGGCATACATTACCTTCTTGACGCTCATGGTCCGCTTTGCAATGCATGGTCTTTTGCAATACTTTGTTGTCCATATTTTGTTCTGAATCTTTCGTTTTGGCTCAAAAAGTGAACCCATGTCTCGTCACCTGTGACGACATTAGCGAAAGACCGTGCATTGTAATTTGGAACCTTTTTAAGCAACTTCTTGGCGCACTGAACGCGTGTCTTTTTCTGCTCATCTGTCAACAGATGGGGAATCCATCTAGCACTGATCTTTCTCATTTTCAAATCCTGTTTCAGAATTGTATGAGCTGCTCCTAATGAGATGCCAACCTTACTAGCTATTTGCCTAGTGGTGTATCGTGCATCGGTAGCAACTATTTCTTTCACTCTAGCAACCATCTTGGCAGATGTTGCTCTTTTCGGCCGACGATCATGTGGTGCATCTTCTGTTGAGCCCAGCCCACAACTGAATTTCTTACACAAACGAAAAACTGTCGGAAAAGACATTTCATTATGCCCATAAACCGAACATATTTCATCAAAAATGCCTTTGCACCGTATACCAAGAATACAACGATTCTTAATATAGAACCGTATTTCAACGGCGTACTCTAACCTTCATCCAACCATGTTTTGCATTAGTATACAAGAGTAGACAGTGTTTATCGAACGATATACAGTCATGGCTAAAGTGCACTGATTTTGGTTTAAACTTTATTTCTTTGTATAATACATACATTTTTTACACATATAATGTTGACAAAGAATACAAGTATCATACAAAGGGATTCAGAAAAAAGTCAAATGTCTTATTCAAATCTGTATCCCTCGATTACAATATCAATGTACTAAGTATAGTTGTGATTGTAAAGTTTGTTCGAATTTGCAAGTTATTGTGAAGATATTCTAGGTGAATTTCATTTTGGATACAAAATGAATAGTATAGTAGTGAAATAAAGCATAGATATATGGCTCCACGGGGAATTGATTTTAAGGTAATTATTTTGTTTCATTAGCACTGATGAATCAAGTCTTGGGCGTGTGATTTGGGGCTGTCTCAAGAGAAACAATACAATGCGCTCTTCGAATAGTGATGTGAGACAAAGGCTGAAGATCGGTTCGGTTGGACGCTGTAGCTGTTTAACTCGAGTTAGTAGATGTGTTTTTCAAACTTTTTCGGGTAAGAACGCGCATGTATATATTTACGTGTGTAGATATATGTATGTGTGCCCATGTAGAAAAACTACACATATTTATATATCTGTGATAAGTACTAGTAAGGCATTTGAAATCTGTGATTATAAATTTGAGGTACAAAATCTTTTAGACTTAAGAATAAAATCTTGTACTGCTAAGAATATTTGTATGTTATCATTCACAGAGAGATCAGTACTGCCGTATAGAAGGATGTTTAAAGCAGGTTGGCAAATAGCTGAGACAATGTTTAACATGTCCTGTCTAACGTCAGTGTACTGTTCACAGGCCTTGAGGTGGTGATGCGTGTCCTCAATAGCTCCACAAGCACATACCGAGTTATTTAGAATATTCTTTTGAAAGAGATGATCGTGTAGCGAGCTGCAATTAAGTCTTAGTCTGGCATGATGTACTTGCCCAAATCTTTTACCTGCACAAAAGTATGACGGTGGTTTTCTTTCGTTAGACTGTAGATTGTGCTTAAAAGCTGCTAATGAGGGTGCATTTTTCTTGTCATCTGGCAAATCGTTCCAGTTGCGAGTCGCCGACGGGAGAAATGATGTATAATAAAGCTGCGAGTTGGCTCGGACAGTCTGTAAAGTGGCATTATTTCGCAAATCGTAAGCTGTGCTACTGCCTACCGTGAGGGGTACTAATTAAGATAGGTATCCAGGTGTGAGAAAATTCTGCATTTTGTAATAGAGTACGAGTTTGTGTCTCCGAGCTTCCAGAGATTCCCATCCAAGATCATAGAGAAGAGAGTTAATTGATACTAGTTTTGTTGCCCCAGTAACGATTCGTGCGGCTTCATTTTGGATTTTTTTCTAATTCGTTCGCCTCGTATCGGGTGCAATTATCCCAGACAACATCGGCATATTCAAGAAGTGGCCTTATAAAAGAAGTATATATTGTTTGTAGGGATTTTCTATCGAGTGTGAATTTAAGTTTGCGCATTATATTAATCCGAAACCATGCTTTCGTTTTGATGTTGTCTATGTGGTCATGCCAGGTGCAATCGGTCGAGAAAATAAGACCTAAATGCTTATGAGAATGTACTTCGTTTATATGTTGCTGGTTCATTGATATAGGAGGATGATAGGGTTTATTTATTTTGGAAGAGTCTATTTGCAGTCAACTGCAAATAGCCAAAAAACGTTAAAATGGCTATTTGCAGTCAACTGCAAATAGCCAGAAAACGTTAAAATGGCTATTTGCAGTCAACTGCAAATAGCCGAAAAACGTTGAAATGGCTATTTGCAGTCAACTGCAGGTAGCCAAAAAACGTTAAAATGGCTATTTGCAGTCAACTGCAAATAGCCGAAAAACGTTGAAATGGCTATTTGCAGTCATTTTATATTCCTGCCATTTACACGAGCGTCCATCGACATTCAGATCAGTCTGCGCATCCGCGCTGTCTATTCATAGTCTTCGTTGTGTGCTCTTCGCATCAGGTTAACAAGTCCATGAAATTATGGATCCTCTAAACCCCACTTTATATAGAGAAAAGCGGGGTTTAAGGGGTAATTATTACCATTCCTTATTTTGGTGCAAACACATAAGATTGTGGGTACACGTTAGAACCGCCTCATTAAGTCTGTTCTAACGAGCACATTCAATCTATGTTTAGGCTAGAAATAAGGAAAATATACATCATCTTCATTCAAATGATGGCCCTGGATCGCTCAGCTGATCCTTATGGCAGGCAATATAAGGTTGAGTGGACGGTTTGAACAATATTTGGCTGACAGTGGCCCAAGGAATATTTCTGTGAAATTATTTCAAAATCAATCTAGCTATTTAGGAACGTAAGTCATTTTAAGGGTTATATATTTTTTCTGGATTGGAAAATTGTCCTAGTGGCACCCATGGAACATTCCTTCAAAAATGTTTTTTTTTTTTTAATGAAGAAGTAGTCAGCGCTGACTTGTATGTCACTGTCTGGGCACCTGTCAGTACCTAGTGCACCAGATGGAAATGAACAGGCTCATTCTAACTAACTAACAATAACTCATGGTGACAAGGGTGTGGGCGGTATCCATCCATTTGACAAGACAGAGCTGACTTGTATGTCACTATACGGACACCTTGTGGGCATTAAGGGTCAGGTCCTAGTGCACCAGACGGAGATGAACAGGCTCAGTCTAACTAACAATGCCTCATGGTGAAGGTTAAATGGGGTGGGGTGGATTCCTTTGACGATACAGAGCTGACTTTGTATGTCACTATCTGGGTATCTTGTTGACACATTGAGGGTCAGGTCCTAGTAACAGGCTCAGTCTAATACACAATGCCTCTTGGTGTGTGTGTGTGTGTAGGGGGGGGGGGGGTTGGAGGTGGGGTGGTGTGTGGTGGATCACTTTGACAATACAGAGCTGACTTGTATGTCACTATCGGGGCACCTTGTAGACATTGAGGGTCAGGTCTTAGTGCACCAGACGGAGATGAACGGGCTCAGTCTAACTAACAATGACCCATGGTGTCTGTGTAGGCGGGGGGGGGGGCGATCTCTTTGACAATACAGAGCTGACTTGTGTGTCACTATCTGGGCACCTTGTGACATTGAGGGTCATGTCCTACTGCACCAGACAGAGATGAACGGGCTCAGACTTACTAACAATGACGCATGGTGTGTGTGTAGGGGGGTGGGGGTGGAACCCTTTGACGATAAAGAGCTGGCCTGTATGTCACTATCTGGGCACCTTGTGGACATTGAGGGTCAGGTCCTAGTGCACCAGACGGAGATGAGTAGACTCAGTCTAACTCACGGTGTTGTAAAAGGTACCACTCTATTCATAAAATACCCCTCCTGACCAAGAGTGCTAACAAGGTTTTTCTATGATTTTACCTACTGACCTACTTTTTGACCCCACATGACCCATATTCGAAATTGACCAAGATATTGTCAAGATGATCATTCTGAGCAAGGTTGATGATGATTAGAATAAAATTGCGGCCTCTAGAGTGTTAACAAAGTTTTCTATGATTTGACCGACTGACCTACTTTTCACCCACATGACCCATATTCGAACATAACCTAGATAGTGTCGAGACGATCATTCTGAGAAAGGTTGATGATGAGTGGACCAAAAGTGTGGCCTCTAGAGTGTTATCAAGGTTTTTCTATGATTTGATCTACTGACCTACTTTTTGACCCGACATGACCCATATTCGAACTTGACCTAGATATTATTATGATGATCATTCTGGGTAAGTCGAATGATAATTGGACCAAAACTGTGGCCTCTAGAGTGTTAACAAGATTTTTCTATGATTTGATCTACTGACCTACGTTTTTCATTCTGAGCAAGTTGATGATGATTGGACCAAAACTGTGGCCTCTAGAGTGTTAACAAGATTTTTTCTACGATTTTACCTACTGGCCTACTTTTTGACCCGACATGACCCATATTCGAACTTGACCTAGATATTATTATGATGATCATTTATGAAGGCGACCATTTTATGTTGCTATATACTAAATATCTAAGGTCTGTACTTCATGATTTCAGAGAAGAAGATTTTGAAGCTTTTTTCCATTATAAGTTTATTTGAGTTAAGGGGCCACAGGATTTGGCCAATTTGGATCCCAGGGGCATGATTGGCAGGATTCATATAGGCGACTACTCGACGTTGCTACATGCTATATACCTAACCTGGGCCTTATGGTTTCAGGGAAGAAGATTTTTGATTTTTTTTTTCAATTTTAAGTTTTTGTTTTCATTTTAAGTCTATGGTAGCTACTAGGTCCATGGGCGTAGCCAATTTTGGCCCAAGAGGCACTGGCAACACTGTATCATTTCGCTATCGTACAAGCCCCTACAGTAGCAGAATACGTATATTTTCTTTCAGTGTAATTTGTATCTTTTTTCTTCCAGTTTGTATTGATACATTATTTTTCTTACTTCTAGTCAAAACATATATCGTGGGTCCTTATTAGAGTCGCCTCGATCGCCGAGGCGGTTTTGGTGGTAAAAGTTTCACTACATGTGTGATATAAACGTGCATGTCAAAATTCAAATTCTGTAAATATGAGCCAGTCCATGTTGTAATGATAAATCTTTTCTTTCGGTGGTTTCTTTAATTTTATGGGTCACATGGGAAAATAGGAAACTCTTTATGCATAATCAGTACATGGTATTTGAGCTGATATTCGCAAAGACAGTTTTTCTCATGGTATGGTTCATTATACAACTGTGTTTGTATAAAGACGTGTGGAGACCCCCGGGGGCTGTAATGTTGACCGCATATATATTGTAATCCTATTGAAAGATATTATAATCCTATTGATGACATTTATTAATTCAACCCTTGAGGTGCTAAGAAAAACTGCATCTGAAAATGTCGTCTGCGTATCTCATCTATTTCACATTTTTGCAGTCTAAAAGAATTCACCATATTTGCATTATTTGCTGGCTCCCAGCTTGCACATTGTCAATATTGGAAAAACAGGTAACCAGACACCCCTGACCTTTCAAGGTCAGGGGGGTCTGGTTACCTGTTTTTCCAACTCTGATAACCTTCAGACTAGGAACCAGCAGATAATGCAAATAAGGTGAATATTTAGGCATACAAGCAAACAGTGTGGACCCCGATCAGATTGTTCCCAGCAGTTTGATCTGGATCCACACTGTTTACAACAATGACTTTTTAATGTAATCCGCACACAGCAACTCAGATGACAATTGTTGTGATTGGCATTTTAAGGGGTTAAAACAGTCGAGAAAAATATAATGACACAACGAGTGAATATTGCCCCTACAAATTAAAACAAAGGTTAAAAAATGGTTTTCTCCATTCTATTCACAAATTCATAACAAACACTGCAGATCCTGATCAGATGATTTCCTGATCTGAATCGACATTGTTTGCAAAGGAAGCGTTTGTCTTAAAAAGCATTATAAGTGTTAAATACCACAACAATTACAATTGTTTTAGCCACGCCCATTGCAGAATATCAAAGAATGACATTCCTCCATTTACTGTATTTATTCAGTTCACTTCTTCATGACAAACACTGTAGATCCTGATCAGATGGCTTCCTAATCTGAATATGTATTGTTTGCAAAGGTAGTGTTGACTTGTCCAGCATGATAATGGTTAAATACCACATCACGCCCGTTCATTTTATAGTGAGTGTTTGCCACTACGTTGCATCGACGTTACTTAGACGTTACCGGCACATTGAGGGCCTGGTGTACACCATGCAGCGCATTCTATTTCTCCAAGCGCCGAAGGGCGGGGGCGGATCATTTGTTTGAATGGAGGTTTAACGTCCCCGTCAACACCATTTATATCATTTTGGAGGCGTTGCTTCCAATTTTGTGGGACTTTTACCCGGCGACATTGAGATGAAATGACAACTCAAGTCCTGCCGACCAATGAAACCAAAAGACTTATATGCATTGGACGGTCTCATTCAGTGAGTAATTTTGTGTCCTGTCCCTTAAGAAAGGGAGGAAAGATATAGAAGAGATAGCAGAGATGAAAATGAGAGACGGAGGAGTAAGAGGAAAACGAATGGAAGTGTAGAAACAGAAGAAATAACATCATCAGAAGAACTAACGTCATCCCCTCTCTACCATTATCTTAACCAACTGTAAGCCAATATCAGATGGACGCCCAAGTGACGCAAGACACACGCCACCTTTGCCTCACCCCCCAACCCCGCCCCCACTCCCCACCAAGCTCTCATGGGCTTTACAAATTAGATATTTCATTTAAATAAGCAGAGAACATTGCTAAACAGTGAAACAAAAAATGTGATTTAAAACTATAGGTGTCATATGTTCACACAAAATATAGACTCTGTATAGCCATTATATAGTCCCCGGCCATCGCGGCTGGGAGAAATAGATTGGCTGCATGATGTCTCCATCCAGAGCAGAAACTGCCTGCACATGAGTACTGGTAAACCGTTTAGAAGAACTAGCCTGCTAAGGCCAAGTGGTGCGAGTCGGTGCGTCCTAGGCCCTATAGGTGTCATAGGCTTGAGATGTCTTTACGTCTCAATCTGTGGAAAAAGTCGCACAAAAATGGAAGTAACGTCTCTAAAATGTCCTAAATAGTGTTGCAGAGAACGTAAAACATCAAATTAAACAAACATAGCCATAACGGTGAGAGTCTTAATGATTAAGAGTCAGAGCTCAAATTAACTACTAGGCCGCAGAGGCCCGTTCCATTTTAAAATATTTTGAACATCTCCAGGTGGCCTTTCTAACGCTAATAGAATGACTGCAAATAGCCATTTTAACGTTTTCTGGCTATTTGCAGTTGACTGCAAATAGCCATTTTAACGTTTTTTGGCTATCTGCAGTTGACTGCAAATAGCCATTTTAACGTTTTCTGGCTATTTGCAGTTGACTGCAAATAGCCATTTTAACGTTTTTTGGCTATTTGCGATTTATTTTTTGCGACAGGTTTGGTATCAATGTATAGGTAAAATGTTTTTCTACGCTGTGATATTTATTTCCAGGTGATTTTCGCATTAGTGCATGAGAAAACGTTCTACTTGCATTCATATTTGAACAGTCCTCGTAGCTATCATAAAGCAGAGCACATGAGGTCTGAAAGTTTTGTTTGTTTGATTTGAGGTTTAACGTCCCCGTCAAAACTGTAAAGGTCATTTTGGAGACGTTGCTTCCAATTTTGTGGGACTTTTACCCGACATTGAGATGAAATGACATCTCAAGCCCTGTCGCCCAATGAAACCAATAGGGTTTATTAGCATGGACGGTCCGCCTCGCACCGCGGTTCCTGGACAGGCTTAGATCCTCTAAGCGGTTTACCAGTACTAGTGTGCGGGCAGGATTCAGCTCTGCGTGGAAGCATCGTGCAGCCTATATATTTCTTCAAGCCCCTATGGGCGGGGGCGGAAGGTCTGAAAGTAAAATGATGACAAAATTGGTTGTGAAGAATCCAGGAATAAGATGTAATTTGATCGCTCGGTTTTTTTTTTTTTGTTTGATCTGAGGTTCAACGTCCCCGTCAACACTGTAAAGGTCATTTTTGAGACGTTGCTTCCAATTTTGTGGGATTTTTACCCGACCTGAAGATGAAATGACATCTCAAGCCCTGCCATCAAATGAAACCAATAGGGTTTATAAGCATGATGGGCCGAATCGCACCGCTTTGCCTGGGCAGGCTTAGATCCTCTAAGCGGTGTACCAGTACTCGTGTGCGGGTCGGTTTCACCTCTGCCTGGAAACATCATGCAGCCCATCTATTTCTTCAAGCCCCGATGGGCGGGCGCCGTAAGATCGCTCGGTACGCGGAACTCGCTCGAGCGAGTTCCGTTTACCGAGCGATCTTACGGCGCCCTTCTGAGACCACATGTCCCTAGGAAGTCTTTCGCCCTAAAGAACTGACTAACTATCTCTGTCAGTAGTTTCATTGAGGTTCTTTGCCATCTGTAGAATTTACCCTACCCAGGGTAAGCCACCCCGTCATCTCAATGTATATTCAGGAATCGCGTGCTGTTGAGTCCTCATCGTTGTTTCATCCTTGAATTCGTTTGATTTTATGGTCTTAGGGAGTAGCTGACTAAGAAACCCTTTACGCGGACTGAAAACGGCCCCGTCCATCGGGGCTTGACGAAATAGATGGGCTGCATGATGCTTCCACGCAGAGCTGAACCGACCCGCACACGAGTACTGGTAAACCGCTCAGCATATCTAAGCCTGCTCAGGCAAAGCGGTGCGAGTCGGCCTTTCCATGCTTATAAACCCTTTTGGTTTCATTGGGCGGCAGGGCTTGAGATGCCATTTCATCTCAATGTCGGGTAAAAGTCCCACAAAATTGGAAGCAACGTCTCCAAAATTACGTTTACAGTGTTGACGGGGACATTAAACCTCAAACAAACAAACAAACAAACGCGGACTGAAAATAAAAATATTTGTGTAAACCACGGCATATCCAATGGCGAGGATTGTGGTCAAGTAAACTCAATTTAAGCACCATCTCCGCCCCGAATATGGGTTACTGACCATGCCATTGTGGTTTATTGTTTTATTGTTTGCCTCTACATGTATGTAATCGTTTATATTTTTGTTAGGATAGCCGTCTGGCCATTTGATGGGAAAGAAACTTTTTTGGCGGGGGAGGGGTTGGAGGGAGGGAGCTGTAAATGTTTAATTACGGTGCAGTGTGGCTTCCTCTTCATTGTCCTGGATGGACAGCGTAAGGTGATTTATCGTTTCCTGGTCATTGCCTTACTACCCTTCACTTACATGTGTGTAGGCATCATATCATCACGAAAACACGCCTATATGAATTTGACCCCCTTGAACCTCACCTTTTTTAGTAAAACTGGGGTTAACAAGGGTAAACCTTATTTTTCTTATTCGTGCTCTAAAATATAGATTGTGGGTACTCGTTAGATCCACCTCGATGAGGCGGTTCTAACGAGTGCCCATAATCTATATTTTGAACAGAAATAAGGAAAATATCACAATTTTTCAACTGATATGATTTTCATTTTTCGGCGATCAAGTGTACAATGTATTTGTATGGGTTTGTTTTCGTAAAGTAGCACTTGGACTCATGAGGCTCATCACGAAAGCAAACTTAAAAAATTTTGACCCCTTTAACCCAACGTTTATACAGTAAAACTGGGGTTTACATGGGTAAACGGTTTTGTTGTGTTTGTGTCGTTTATATTTTTTTTATTTTGGATAGCATATTGGCCATTTTGAGGGAAAGTAAATTTCCTTTTTGGCTTTCGACTGTTGATGTTTATGTTTCTTTCCCTTTGCTGTCTCTGATGGGAGCTGTGGGTTTATTGTATCGATTCCTGATCATTGCCTCCACTTCTATTTTGCCTAATTCTGCTCTAAAGTACAGAATCCATATTTGAGAAAAAATCACAATTTTCCATCTTAAAATTTTCATTTTTTTCTGTTTTCGGCGATAAAGTTTACAATGTATTTGTATAGGTGGGATTGAAAGCATACTGATTGGCTGAAGAGAGAGTGGGACCACCTTTTACGAATAAATACTTGCTATTGATGATAAAATAGAAGTGGAGGCAATGATCAGGAATTGATACAATTAACCTTTAGCTCCCATCAGAGACACCAAAGGGAAAGAAACACAAACATGAAATAACAGACCCCAATGGAAACATCAACAGCGGAAAGCCAAAAGGACAATTACTTTCCCACAAAATGGCCAATAGGCTATCCAAAATAAAATAATATAAACGACACAAACACCCAAAGACAAACCATAACAAAAATAAACAGCGACAGGAGAACCGCCTTGGGACGGTCAGCGGAAACGAATTCCACTGGGGGCTTAAATCGATTTTTCGTGGCCACAATCCTCGCCCTTACTTCCGTCGCGATTTAGACAATACTTTTTTGAGTCCGCATGAAGGCCTCCTAACTCATCACTGCAACATCTCCGTGAGCACAAAAGAAATCAAACAACCACAGAGATGAAACAACGGTGAGGACTCGACAGCAAGAAACCACTGCAATGCATGCAGTCTGTCGTATAACATTTAAACATTTATGTTGTACCCAATCTTTTTATATCGAAGAATGCTTGTAAGAAATTGGGTGCTGAAGTCATTGCGGTTATATATTTTTCTGAATTTATACACTAAGTCATCATAAAATTCGAGTTCCGATAGACCTTGTTGCAGAAGAGATTTAAGTCCAATATTGAATTTTGAAATTAAATCAGAATGACGTCAATAAAATATTAAAAAGGCTTTGCGTAGATTATGGTAACGAACCCTGATTAAGAAGTTTAGCCGTTTACAATTTATTACGAGTGTTGAAGTCAGTTACATGACTACACGCTCTGGCAAATCGAATTAATTGCGAAATATAAACGCCATAGGATGGCGCACGAGGAACATCACCCTGCATTTATTTAACAGTGATACAATAAGGGCCTGCTGAGTTGTTTGACCTTTCTCATTGCGCATTTTGTTAATTACGCTATGCACTTTAAGATTGATACGCGGTCAATGCGAGGAACAGTGTTCCTAATTAGCTCGAAAAAAAGCTAAACTGCTTATTTTGGAAAGCTTATGAATTAATTGACAGAAAATTATTTTAGATCATTACATAGTAGATGAATAGAATGAAAATATTATTTTTCCCAAACGAATGTTTTATTGGGAAACTAGATCAATTGGTAGCCCCCCACCCTCCCTGGTTAATTTATTATCAAGACGTAATATATAAGCAAACGCAATTTGCAAAAACGTTTTATTTAGCCTTACGCTTAAGTTTCGACTTTTCAACTAACCAAGCGGAGCTGGGACGCGTTTCTCAAAATTCGAAACCACGAGATGTGCAAGATCGTAAGACGTGTAAGAAAAAGACCAGAAAGGCATCTTACCTCTAAGAAAAAGGCTAAATCGGTATTTTGCGTTTGGTAGGTTATTTGCTGTAATTGACAACTTATGCTTTATTGAATAAAACACTGTTTTTTGTGTGGGAGGGGCGATATACCGTTCGTATTGATGGTGTTACTTCAAAAGACAACTGAGAGACCGATGGGTTATTTGCTATAATAATCTTGCCAGTCTGGGAGGGTTACAGGCACTCGTGGTTTGATTGATTGTATTGTTGTAGTTGAGGGACTCGTCAACCATTATGGGTCGTTTTGTTTCATCTCCCACAGAAAGGGATAAAAGATGAGAGAGAGAGAGAGAGAGAGAGAGAGAGAGAGATAGAGAGAGAGAATGGAAAGAGGAAAACTAAGTAAAGTTAAAGAAACAAAATAAAATTATTCACCCTCTTCTCCTGCCCTGCTTCAAGGATTGCAGTTGCAGGCCACACCCGACTGTTAGCCAATATCAGCTTGACGCCCCAGTGGCGAAAGATATATGACACATTTGCTACACCCAACCTAACTACAAGTATCGGTCTTTGTTTTACGGCCCTATCAAGATTAATTCACTTATATCGAGTCAATTAGAGCTGTGCGAAAACTGGAATACACGGAGACAAACCACCTGACCTTCCGTTGCACATGTGTCGCACATGTGACCCCAGCCAATCTCGAACCAGAGCGGTGAGAGGCCTATTGATTATAAGGTGGCGCTCTTATCAACTAGGCCACGGAGGCTCGCCATCCAACTACAAGTAAGTCGTGCTAAAAGTGTTTATAGCAAGCAATCAAAATGATCAACTAATATCTCGTTGCTTCCTCTTGTTTATGTTGATCATCCAGCTTCAAATGGCACCTGGGAGAGTGTATTATCAGTTACCCCCTTTATTTATTGCATTGTAAGGCATTGACCTGATAAAGATATGTTATCTCAGGACAAGTGAGCTTTATCACGTAAACGTGACATTGCACTTTTTGAATGAGCCGGACAACCGGAAAAAATGGCTAAAATGTTATTATTTTTTTCGGAAAAAAAGACATTGAAAATTATCAAAAGAAAAATAATGGTCAGATGATAGTAAATATACTGGTCGATTATATTCCGCACCGGAATGCTGGGACGCACTGAGGACAATCGGTAAGTGATCGAAATTGCCAATTTAGAGGGTTAACAAGGGGAATAACAGATTCGTGTCATTTGATATCAAGTTTATCAGGCTCGGCTTCGAGAACGCATGTAGAATCGCTCGGCAAGCCTCGCGATTCTACAAGCGTTCCTGAAGCATTGCCTGATAAACTTGATATCAAAAGACACGAACTGGCTGCGATCCACCTAAACATTAAAGGTCGAATTACACCATTTAACAGTGATTCCAAACGAAACGCTCCTGACGAGTTCCTACGAATTAAGTTTAAAACAAAAAGTAAGTAGCATACTGAAATACTTTGCTGTCTTAATTTCAAGTTTGCATCACGTTATCAAGTCCTTGTGATGAAAACCCCTCTACAACCCCACTTTATATTGAGAAAAATGGGGTTTCAGGATTTATTTCTGATCCAGGTCATAGGTTGTTGGTACTCGTTAGAGCCGCCTCCACGAGGCGGTTCTAACGAGCACCTTCAATCTATGTTTGGAGTATACATGAGAAAAATAACCGTATTTGAGATATTAAAGATTGCACTTAGTCACACGGGTGTGTTATCATAGCGAGACTTCTTTTAAGTGCATGTGTTATGACGCGCCCGTGCATAAACCACTCTTTTAAAGGGGGTCTTTCAGGCTAATGGAAATTTACATTGGTTTCTGCCCACGCTTGGAATTTGATGAAATTATGCACAATAATTGCCTTGGGCATGACCTTTGTAATTATGGTGCATTTGCTTTTAAATGCAATTCCGTTGTAAATTTATTACGTTTTGTACGGTGTCACTAACAAAACAGGTGGTACTCTGTTTTAAACCTTTCTACTGTAATTAGAATTTCATATATCTAATGCTGAAATATTTTATGAATTAAAGACATCATTGGTGAATTAGTTGATACTATGAATGGCTTTATGTGCCTTTTAATAGTGGCTGGGCATTCAATTTTCTTCAAGGCTATCCCCATACTCAAGCTGCAAGCTTTGAATTCATTCAAGTTTTCTATGTAATTTTACCATGTTCCAATCTTTGTCGAGACACAATTTCAGCATAAAATATATCCGTATATCTTAGGAATCTGTAGATGAAATTTCATGAAAATTGAGGACCTGTAACATTTTGGTTAAACAGACTGAATACTGATGGTCCTGATTCAGCAAAATGTGAAATTATACGATAATTATGTTTTTGTCATGCTGTGTAATAATAATTTAATATTGCTTTTAATGCGGCTGACTGTGGTATAGTATGGTTTGCGTAAGTAGTTCATAACATAATTGCACGACCCGCAGAAAAAGCGACCGACTGAAGTCGGTTGATTTTCTAAGAGTGCCCTAAAATCACCGTGTCATTCTGTCATTCTGTCAATGTTAGATATCAATGAGATCTAACCAATGAACTTGCGAAATATTACATTCCATTTAGTATAGCCTCGCCGAGGCGAAAAATGTGGAAATTTTCGAACTGCTTCTCCTCGGAAACCGTTGGCCGATTGAAGTCAAATTTCATATGGAGCCTCTATGGGATGGGGGATACCAAAATTTGCTCATGGGGTCCAGGTCACATAATCAAAATGGCCGCCAAGCCATATATGGTAAAAACCCTTCAAAAATAGTCTTCTCCAGAACCACTGGGCAGATTTCCACGAAACTTGATAAATAGCAGCTGGGACGTAGGCCCATCATAAATTGCTAAATGGTGACCCTGGGTTGACTTGACCTTCTTTGTGCCTAGGTCAAACTTTGACACATATGCTTTTGTATTGGAAAAATGAGAATGCATTTTATCCTGCAAACGATTCAGAATACAGTACTAAAATATAACATATATTTTTGCTCCTTACGATAAGGTGCATTTATTGGGGGAAACGTTTTAGGTCCAGGTCACATGACCAAAATGGCCGCCATACCCATATATGGTAACACTCATCCGGCGGGTCGTGCACTTCAGCTGAAGCACTGGTTATAAGTATTATTTCAAAACATCCAGTTCACTAAAATTGCCCCTTGTTGAATGCCATGGCCAAAAACAAACTATTTTTCTTAGAAGTATACCGCAAAGGCTTTGATGACAAACTCATCAAATGTACCCATGGAATCATGTGCATAGTTTTCTTTCTGTCTGTCTTGTCTAAGTTTGTATTGGTGCTAAGATAGTGTTGTGATTTAACATCCAAATCCATAGTATAACAGTTATTTTAGACATTGCTTCAGATTTTGTGGGATTTGTTATCCGACTAAGATAAATAACTCTCAAGTCTAACCTTTGTTTGTTTGTTTTTCCCGGAATGTCCATTTAAACTGCAAAGGTTTTCTCTAGGGGCAGTCAATAACATTGAAAATACACGGGGGGGGGGGCAGTGATTATGAGGGCATGTCTCAGACCTCAGACCTTTTTGGTCGATTCTTTTCAATCGACCCAAAGTTAAAAACCTCAGTAGCTTTCAAATGCTTAAGTCCACATGATCGAATTAATTGCGAAATATAAACGCCCTGACTTGTCGGAAATTCAGGTAACGTTTATTTGTAGACAATAGCCTCATTATTTTATCGTTGTGGGGTCAGTGTTGCGTAAGAGGGTTATCTGTAGAACCTGGACTGGAATTATATGTTGGGCTTGGCAAACAGTGTAGCCACAGATCAGACGCGCATATCAGACGCCACAGGACTCGGCGTCTGATCCAGGTCCACACTGTTTTAGTGTTTGCTTACATTATAGGAAATTAAATGTTAAACAAAACAGCCTAAGTCCTCGTTTAGGACAATTATTGCAGCCTACACTCAGAGACAATAGACCCGCCAGTGCTACCGGCGCTGTGATTTATCTATAGAGGCCCCCGCCCATCGGGGCTTGAAGAAGCAGGTGGGCTGCATGATGCTTCCACGCAAAGCTGAAACCGACCGCACACGAGTACTGGTAAACCGCTTAGAGAATCTAATCCTGCCCAGGCAAAGCGGTGCGAATCGGACCGTCCATGATAATAAACCCATTCGATTTCATTGGGCGACAGAGTTTGAGATGTCAATTCATCTCAATTCATCTCAATGTCGGGTAAAAGTCCCAAAAAATTTGAGCAACGTCTCCAAAATGACCTAAACATTGTTGACGGGGACTTTCAACCTCAAATCAAACAAACAATACGATAATCCCATAGCGATTTAGAAAAAAACGCCATAATCAACCGTACGACCGTCAACCAATGTCACTTAGAGAATGATCATCCAGGTCAAAGTACGCTAGAGGTAGTCCGGCAGAATTCAGGGATATTTTTGGTGAACCTGGATTTGCGGCGTATACAAAATGTTTTGACATTTTTCGGAAACTAAGACTTTCTGCTTTCAGAATCTGATTGATGCCATCTTGTCACTTTTGGGTATTTCCATCAAGATGGCGTCCAAGATGGCTGTCAAATTAAAAAAAAATGACAAGTTCTAATTAAAACAAATGTTTTGACAATTTTGAAAGCTGAGATCGTCAACGTTTGAAAATTTTATTAATTCAGCATTTTAAATATCGTAAAAGTAACAACAATGCAAATAATAATAATAATAATAATAATTATAATGTCTCCACATATATGAGGCTAATATCCACCAATAACACCACCACAAAAGAGATATTTTATGCACTATGACTTTCGGAAAGTAAATGTTCATGGGTATAATGTGTGATTTTCTTTCATCTGGCCATTGGGGCGTTAGGCAGTTATGGCCATTTTAGTAAAGTAACGATTAATATTAGTAAGAAATATGGTCAACAACAGATTTATGTCCACATAGATATAAAATTTAACTCTTGCTACATTCATAAAATAACATGTACATTGTCTTGAACTGCTATGTACTCTCTTTAGTTGCAGAAAAATCACTTGTGGTAAGTACAAACTTGTTATTTATGTTACAAATTGTGTTTCTAGTAGAAAATTATAAAATATTGGTTTGCAAGAAATAAACAACATTTCTTCCAAGATGAAGCTGTTGATAAAAGAATAATATTTTAAATTCTTCTTGTAAATCAATCTAGCTGTCACAAGTGCATTAAGTATAATATCTTTTCTTACTTATATATATGGCATGCCCAATGTGTTATTTACCTGACTGAGTATTGATTGTATATATAAATGAAACATATCAGATGCCACATGACGAAAACACACCTATATAAATACAGTGTAAGCATGATCGCCGTAAAAACTGAAATTTTAAGATGAAAAATTGTGATAATTTTCTTATTTCTGCTCAAAATATAGATTGTAGTACTCATTAGAACCGCCTCATCGAGGCGGTTCTAACGAGTACCCATAATCTATATTTAAGAGCAGAAATAAAAACAAAACTAAGTTTTACCCCTGTAAACCCCAGTTTTACTATATAAAAGTTTGGTTCGAGGGGGTTAGAATTATATAGGCGTGTTTTCGTGATGAGGCAAATGGTCTACTTTTTGTGTGACATGAAATCTTCTATGGGTGTGACATGAAAAAAAAGAGAATAAAATGTAATGCGGCATAGTAACTGAAACAACAGACGGTTGCACATATTCCAACCTTTAGATTTATCCACGTTACAAATCGAAGCAACTTATTATACCAAACAAAACTTTTATATGAAAATAATGTTAATAAAATCTCAGTCCTGGTGGCTGAGAGGTCAAAACACAGAGATGTAAGATCATTACATGTTTAGGGATAAAGATTTAAATATATTTTACGTATAATTATTCATAGAACATAGAAACAACGTTTTTGTGCAATAAGGATACTAGAAAAGTTCTGCCACCATTGGGATTGGGTTGTTTTACCACGGACACATTTTAAAGTGCTCCATTGCAATTCAGTTCTGTTTTCCATAACCAGTAAGCCACCTGTTTCTGCTTACACCTTTTCAAATGACTATGGTATTTATGTTTAAAATAATTTATGCAATAACATTTTTTTATCCTATGACGTCGCGTCTGTGAATGTAATAACGCCATGTAATAAATTCGATAAACCACTAGTGGATTAAATATGCAAATTAGTTAGATACGTCCTGTAACGTTATACGTACGACGTCCTTAGCGACGTTGCGTTTACTAATGGTGGGATATTGACGCTTTTGTAACAAAATCGTGAATAAAATGTGTTTTAAATATCATATGATAAATACAATCTTGCATTCGTGCTCATGTTTTATTGAACTTATTAAACTCGTTGAGGAAAAGGGATAAAATGCTCGGCAAGCCTCGCATTTTATCCCTTTTCCTCAACTCGTTAAACAAATTCAATAAAACATGACCACTCATGTGAGATCCTCTATAAAAGTCACTTTATAACATGGAGGGCGAGGTTGATGTTCATGACGATATAAATTGTGCAGAAATAAAGCAGGCATTTGATGAGCTTGTGGAGTATGGTATGGGCACATTGAGGGATATGTCTGAAGACCATTCAGTTTTATACACACATTATCAACGGCTTTTCATTACGCAAACACGCCTATACAAATACATTGCCACCTTTATCGCCGAAAAAAAAATGAAATTTTAAGATGAAAAATTGTGATATTTTTCTTATTTCTGTTCAAAATATAGATTGTGGGTACTCATTAGAACCGCCTCATCGAGGCGGTTCTAGTGAGTATCCACAACCTATATTTTACAGCAGAAATAAGAAAAATAAGGTTTACCCCTGTAAACCCAAGTTTTACTATATAAAAGTGGGGTTTAAGGGGTGGGGGGTCAAAATTATATAGGCGTGTTTTCGTGATGTTGAGGGATATGTATGAAGACCATTCAGTTTTATACACACAATACTTAAGTGGATCAACGGCTTTTGCATCTGGAAAATTGGTTGGTACAAATTAAGTAAGCCTTGGAAGCCCAAACATGCAATTCACAAAGCAAAACACACTCTTCAAAATGTGCTTCTGAAAAGGTACAAAGTCTGTTAATGTCAGGTTATTTTATCTTTGCAACAGATGAAATTCTCGGTGAACTTATCTGAGTCAATTGGGAGACATTTTACGATCATTAATTTTAGAATGAAAAAAAAAAAATCAAAACAAGTCCATCCCTTGCTACAAAAACCAATAATGCAGAGAATAAATCACATTTCATTTTCAACAATAATTGTCTATAATGACAAAGAGAATGAAATACTAAAGCAAATTATGTGCCATTGTGTTGTTTGCTTGAAGGAGATAACAGGTTTTGACAGGGTACCTAAAGTACTGACACTGTTATTTATGTTACTTTATAGACATTTTTTGATTATGGCGAGTTTTTTTTTAGCTTTCACGGTAGTTATTAACAATGAAAAATATCAAAGCAGAAGAAAGTTAGGGGTTCACCTTATACATGAAACTAACCTGTCTAACCTGTGCAGATGTCAGTTGTTTCATAGTGCCCCAAAACATCCCTGTTATCAACATCCAACACACCGCATCCGAGTCCTCCTATTATTATTTTCAAAGTTTAAGGAAGGCCGTTTGGGGAGAATAGGGCATTTAATAGAGGATCTTACATGAGTGCTCATGTATTATTGAATTTTTTAAACGAGTTGAGGAAAATGGATAAAAGGCCTCGCATTTTATCCATTTTCCTCAACTCGTTTAATAAATTCAATTATACATGAGCACTCATGTAAGATTCTATTTATCATATGACATTAAAAAACGCTTTTTATTCACGATTGTTGTATAAAAATGTCAATTTTCCGCCATTAATAAACGCGACGTCGTTAAGGACGTCGTACATGTAACGTTACGGGGCGTATCTAATTTGCATATTTAATCCACTAGTTGATTATCGAATTTATTACATGGTGTTATTGCATTCTCAGAAGCGACGTCATATGATATAGTACTTTTGACAATATTACGATACTACGAGAAGACTACCCTAGTGTATTTCAGAATGAGGGAACACTGAAACGATTTCAATATGTTCTATAAAAGGGGTATCCTTTGGAAGCAAGGAATACACCACAGAACTGGAAAATATGAAGTGTACATGTTTCCTGGGCCAGACTAGCTAGTTTCGGCCAATTAGGCCTCATCAGTGACCCTCAAATATTTTCAAAATTCCACAATGAAATCAATGATCCCAAAGGACAAGAAAATATAAACTACACTATGATGTAGGGCAGGGAGACTTTTTACGTCCGCAAAACATTCCCAGACACCAGCTGTCGTGACGTTAAATATGTTCTATAAAAAGGGTATCCTTCGTAAGCAAGGAATACACCACGGAACTAGAAAATATGAAGTGTACATGTTTCCTATAGTTTCAAAACTATGTATGCGTGGTAATTGAAATTACATTAATCATTACGAAAACACCCCTATACAAATACATTGTTAACTTTACCGCCGAAAACACTAATTTTTTTTAGATGAAAACTTGTGATATTTTTCTTATTTCTGCTCAAAATATAGATCCTGGGTACTCGTTAGAACTTTGCTGCAATACTGCACTTTAGAGACCCAGGTACAATGGCAGAGACAAACATTTCCGCAGTGCCCTTGTGTATGTATTCAGTCAGAACAACAGGTGGAAGCATCTGAAGAGACAGCAATCGAGTTTACAAAATTATATGCACTGGTATGAAAAAGGTCCCTTAGGTATGGCCGCAATTCAAGAACTCAGCCATCTCAAGTCACCTAAAGAAAGTGACATAGAGGCACGCGAAACATGAACAAATGCCACGAAGCCAATTCACAAATAAGACAATACAATAGAACGACTGCCTAGGGACGGCCAGTAGTTTATGAATTTGACACCCTTACCCTTAGTTCCAGCGCAGTATCAACATAATACCAAACCTTGTTAAATGCCAATGAAAAAGATAGAGACATGGATTCAAGATGGTAAGAACATAATGTTTCATTTTATCTAAACAAACAATTAAGTAAAGCAAGAATCTTGAATAATGTACAATACGTATATGTATATATAAAACTGATAAAATATGGATGAGCATATCATATGTGTGTTTCGTAACGCTTTATATTTAAATCAATAACATAATAACATTTCTGTAAAGCATGCTTAAGCATTCTGTAAATATTTAAACTACATGTAGCAATTGGGAATAAAAAATAAAAATTATGTGCTTTTTATTGCGGGCTACAAACTTTTATCCTATCATGTGAGTAAATTTTCTACTGGCAAATAATTGCGTCATATTATTACGCAACCTTTTTATACATGTGTTTACATTACACTTGTGTATATAAATGTGGATGTAGTTTGTATGAGATTTGAATACAGATGAGTATGATTGTATGTCAATTCCGAACTCAGTATTGGAATTTCTCTGAACATGTATAGTAAGCAATCTAAATATAGGTGAAGACAATGACCAAGAATTGATACAATTAACCCACAGCTCCCACCAGAGACACCAAAGGGAAAGAAACAATAACTTGAAATAACTAGACCGTAACGGAAAGCCAAAAGGACTGCTGCTTCCCCACAAAATGGCCAATTCGCTAACCAAAATAAAAATATAAGCGATGCACACACTCAAAGACAAACCATAACAAAATAAACCGTGACAGAGGTACCGCCTTGGAACGGTCAGTGAAAAGAATTTCACTGGAGTTTCATATAGACTTATACTTTAGATTTGCGCAGAATTAGGTCTGAAATTAAAAGATGCCATTTCAGAAGTAGTATTTTAAATTTGAGATGCATCATCATACTTTTTTCAACACAATGTTAGAATTCTCTGAGAATGAAAATTTGTAGTTCATGTAACGAAGAAGCGTAACACAATTGTAGTCAATACTGTGGTACAATTGTAGTCAATACTAATAAATACTATGGTAACATGAGATTTTAATACTTAAACAAGAGCATCGGTGAAACCGAGGGATGCTCCCCGAAGATGCGCAGTAGCAGGAGGGTTATTTTAGTGAAATGATCCTATACACTTTGAAGTTTGATAAGATTTGTTTGAAGACAAAGGTTATGGGTACTCGTTAGAACCGTCTGAATGAGGAGGTTCTAATGAGTATCCTCAGCCGATGTTTCAAGTACAAATAAAGAAACTAGGTAGTGATTTTCAACAAAGAATGAAAAAAGGAGAAATGTAAGGCCCCTTCCCTGCAAGGGCCCGTAAATCTTAAACGCTAAGGCTAAGAAACTCAGTTTTGTGTTCCCTAGTAAGTGATTTTTCAATGGAAAATGTCACAAGGAATACACATGTGAAACATGAGAGCCCTATTACCCATGGTTATAAAATAACAGGAGATATTTTTTTTTTTTCAAAATATGGGAGATAATTCAGTGAAAATAAGCAATATAGTTATGGCCGTTTGTCAGAATGTAGGATTTTGTGATTTAAGTATGTGTGTGAAGTTTCATGAGAGTAGGACAAACGCTTTTAAAATTTTGACCGGAGTTTAAGTTGTTTGGGTATGGCACAAACACACACCCAAAAGCAATTAGTCAGGATGTAGGTCTTGTGATGGTAATTATGTGTGTGATGTGTCATGAGAGTAGACAAAATACTTTTGAAGTTATCACCGAGGTTAAGGTTTTTGGTTTAGGTGTGACAAACACAAGAGTTATTCTCCTTTGTCAGAATGTAGGTCTTGTGATGGTATGTATGTGTGTGAAGTTTCATAAGAGTAGGGCCAATACTTTTGAAGTTATGACCAAGGTTAAGTTTTTTGGTTAAGGCATGACAAACACGCGTTCCGTGGCGTCTGATCTGGGTCTGCACTGTTTGCCACTTACCCCTTTTGGGGTTTCCGTTACCAAATGGGTTTAACCAAGTCTAAGAATTCCCTAGTTAGTGATTTTCAACAAAGACTGCAAAAATAAGGAGAAATGTAAGGCCCCTTCCGTGCAAGGGCATGTAATTTTTAAACCATAAGACAAAGAAACTCAGTTTTGTGTTCCCTAGTAAGTGATTTTCAATAAAGAATGTCACAAGGAATACATATGTGAAATATGAAAGCCCTATTACCCATGGTTATGAAACAACAGGAAATATTTTTTGAAAAAGGGGAGATAATTCAGTGAAAATAAGCAACATAATTATGGCCCTTTGTCAGAATGTAGGTTTTGTGATGGTAGTTTCATGAGAGTAGGACAAATACTTTTAAAATTTTGACCGAGTTTAAGTTGTTTGGTTGTGGCCTGGCAAACACACACGGAAAAGCAATATAGTTATGGCCCTTTGTCAGAATGTAGGTCTTGTGATAGTAAGTAAGTGTGTGCAGTTTCGTGAGAGCAGGGCAAATACTTTTGAAGTTATGACCGAGGTTAAGTTTTTTGGTAAAGGCGTGACAAACACACGGACAAAAGCAATATGGTTTGTCAGAATGTAGGTATTGTGATTGTGAGTACGAGTGTGAAGTTTATGGAAGTAAGGATAATACTTTTGAAGTTATAACCGGTTAAATGTTTTGGTTTAGATTTGAAACTGACTGACAAATTACTATAGGGCACCCAAAATACTGTGTGGGGCCCTAATTAAGAAGGGATGTAACTCCGTAAATATTGTTGGCAGGGTTATGCTTCTTGCATCCTGCGATTTCTCTCATAGCCCCCTATCAGTGTATAAAGTTTCACTAAATTACCTTTAAAACTTTTAGAGATATGCTCCGAACAAGCTTAATATAGCAAAAACTAAAAAGGGAAATAGCTCTGTAATCACTTGTGATAGAGTTACAGTTCTTGCACTCTGTGCTTCCTGTGATGGCCATCTATCAATGTATCAAGTTTCACTTCAATCCCTTCTATACTTTCAGAGATATGCTCCGGACAATCTTTTCATTGAAATAGTTAAGAAGAGAAGTAACTCCATAAATACTGGTGACAGGGTTATGGTTCTTGTATTCTCCGATTCCCCCTTATCGTCCTCTATCAGTATATAAAGTTTCATTTAAATACCTTTAATACTTTTAGAGATATAGAGTGTGACGGACGGACGGAGAGACGGACGGACGGAGAGACGGACGGACGGACGGACGGACAAAGCGGCGACTATATGGCTCCCCCTTCGGGAAGCATAAAAACAAAAAGAGTTTAGCTGTTTAGATCGAAATACCAATT
This sequence comes from Lucinisca nassula, assembly GCA_963580285.1. Lineage (NCBI taxonomy): Eukaryota > Metazoa > Mollusca > Bivalvia > Lucinida > Lucinidae > Lucinisca > Lucinisca nassula. The sequence continues at coordinate 130,316,269 of OY757014.1, read as the reverse complement.
TCTATTCAAATGCGTCTAATTTTGGAAAATTAACATTAGCGAAATGTATTATGTAAACACCGAAAACGAAAACATAGACTCGTCTGATTCGCTTGTTACATGCGTTATTTTCGGGAAATTGAAAATCGTTTTGCCCAAAATCAGCATTCAGTAAGTATTATAACACAAGAAACAGAAACGTTAATGGGAAAATGAATATTTAACACATAGAAAAGTTTGAGCACAATATCTGCCTTTCAATTAACATTAGATTTGCCTTTTTGTATATTTTCCTGTATAGGGGTATCTAGGTTATTCATAGCATAACTTTAGAACTTTCAAAATGAACTTTAATAAATTGCAGTTTTGAATAGCTTAAATGTGTGTCTTTTAATATATATATAATAGTTAGACAAAACTGTTCATTGGGAAACATATCAAACAAACAACTGATGATGACAATGAAGATTGTGTTAGGTACATAATATTTTGTAACGTAACCAACAGCACAGAACGTTAAAATATAAAACACTCAGGAAGAATTGTCTAAAATAATGCCTGAAATAAAACAAGACCATCACGAAAACACGCCTATATAATTTTGACCCCCTTGAACCCCACTTTTATATTGTGAAACTGGGGTTTACAGGAATATAGCAGAAAGAAGAAAAATATCACAATTTTTCATCATAAATTTTACATTTTTACGGCGGTACATTTAAAATCTACAGTGTATGTGTATAAGCTTGTTTTCGCAATGCATTCTGTGTCCGTCCTGTACAGGTTGGCAGTTCAAACATATGGACGGCCAGTGTATTAAAGACACATTTTTCGATTACATAACATCCTAATGACCGTTTATTAAAGAATCAAGCATTGTGATAAAATACACTTGGGGTATTCAGGCTGTCATACAGGTAGGGGACCAAGAGGGTAATAAATTACCTAGGGATATGGCTTTGACACTTGACATCTATTCATTTACACCTAAGTCCTTATTTTGATTTGTATGGAAGAAACAACAGCACTTTTTTTTCGATTTTATATTGAGTGGCCTTTAATTATAATTTGTACAGAAAATGCCAATTCAAATATATTGGTATTTCTTTTCCATCATTTTTTTTTCAGAGAAAATCCTGATAACTTTATTGTTTCTGCTCTAAACATATATTGTGGGTACTCATTAGACCCACCTCAGCGAAGCGGTTCAGACGAGTATCATCAATTTGTTTTTACAGTGTGACTGCTCGTTAGAACTGCTTCCATGAGGCGGTTCTAACGAGGACACACAATATCTGTTTTTTTTTTTTTAGGAAAAAGGAACATCCCCTACATCCCACTTGCTATAGAGAAACTGGGGGTTAAGGGGGTATACATGATTTTCCTTATTTCTACTCCAAGTCATAGGTTGCGGGTGCCCGTTAGAATCGTCTCATTGAGTCATAGGTTGTGGGTACTCGTTTGAATGAGGCGGTTCTAACGAGCACCCACAACCTATGTTTGCATTATAAATAGGAAAAATAAATTTAATTGTGTTTGTTATTTTAGTTTTAAACTTGAAAAGGTGAAAAAATAAAATCTTAAAATATTTCCTTTTTTCCTCTCTTTTCTGAAATGACTGTGTCTAAAACAAAGAACAATTTATAGAGTTCCATCTTGTCTGAAACTACAAAATGCTAATGTTATAGACATTTTATGATTTGTGTGTCACATACTTTCAACCAAAATAAAATAAATAAATTAATAAAGGTAAATTGATTGGTTAAATTTTGAGGTTAATCAATTCATTTACCTTGTTTGTTTACTTGTAAAGGAAACAATGGATATCTGTGTTTTTCTTTACTTTATTTTAAAATAAAAAAGAAGTAATTTAAAAAATATTTTGTCAGTAAATTATACTATCAATCAAGTACCCTTATTGAGCCCAACTATTAAAACAAGAAATCTGCTCATAATCACCTCATAATCGCTTAGATAAGATAAGCCTTTGATGTGCACTATGGTCCAAAAGAAATGTTTATTGGAGATCATTAGACAGGCCACCCCTTTTATATAAGGAAAAAAATGTGCCTTTAAGTACACAATTTGAATTTTTCTATTCTGTCGGCCAACTTGGACGCCATCTTGATTTCTTGGAAATGCTTATGGGTGACAAGATGGCGTCAAGCAGATTCTTAATCTAGAAGGTGTCTGCTTCAAAATATATCAAAACATTTTTTATACACCGCAAATCCAGGTTCGTTGAAACTTCTGCCGGACTAAAGTCACAGAAAGGCCCCAAATTTCTTTTGTTTTTTTTGTGGAGCGCTGTGGTGCAGTGGTAAAGCATCGGGTTTGAGATTGAGAGGTAGCCGGTTCGATCCCCGCAAGCGCCAAGTGTTGTTTTCTTGAGCAAGAGACTTTATCCACGTTGCTTAGTATTGGTTTCTACCCAGGAAAAGAGAGCCACATGGAAGATTAGTACTGGTACTAAATGTGTTACCCTCTATAAATAAGGTCGATTATTATTATTATTATTATTATTATTATTATTATTATTATTATTATTATTATTATAATTATTATTATTATCAATGCAGAAAAAGTATGCGAAAAGTGACCATTTCGTGTGACACAAGCGCCAAATTGTCTTCCCTTAGTATTTGCTTTATTTGAAAGAACTGATTCACTTGGTTCGTGCTTTAGGGACACGTAGATGATAAAGTAGCCAAAAAGATAATTTGCGTTCGTATTTCAAATTAAACATGTCTCGTGAGACATCAAGTTCTTGTCATGAACACTTAATGTGTTTGAAATTGAATATTATTTATCAAGGGACCGCATGTAAAAAGACATATAGGCTTGACATCTGAAGAGTCATCTTTTTTATGTTTCTTCAATATGATTCCGATATCATCTAAATATCTCTGCCCTCTGATGACGTTTTAATTGCGTCCATTTCTACTTAAGTGTCGCACCTTTCTTTCCAAGACAGACAAAGTAGCAAAACGAGCGTTCGTGCTTGTATTTTCACATTATATTATATCAAATTATAAACACAAGTCATGCAATTATAGCATTTTGATACATAGCTTTTTTGTACTTAAGATCTGCTCTGTGAAGTATATTTGATATATGTTTGTATAAATGATTATACTTTGGATAACATACGGATGCTAAACAACGTTATCCTTCATGTCTATTAGGATTTTTAGATGAAACCTGGTGATATTTGTTCTTTTAATTTTGTTGCAGACATACATTTAACCCATTTGTATAATACTGGATTTTTCCGTTGCTATATGTTGGACAAATCCATTTGTCACATTAGGGGTGGTAGGCCGATTTTTTTCGCCCTTATTCTATTTCTGACGGAAAATTCTGAAAGCAAATAGTGCAGGCCCTGATCAGACGACGCCTTCTCGACGCGTTCTGCGGCGTCTGATCTGGGCCTGCACTATTTGCCAAGGTACCTCTTTAGAGGTTTCCTGCCTGCAGTGGGTTAAAGGGTCGATTAAAATTTTCCTCACTAAGATGGTTTAGTACGGAACCCGGGAAGGGACATGATTTTTTATTTATATTATGTTGTGCAAACAAGATAATATCTTGAGCGGACAACATACTAGCTTGTTCGCACAAAATATTATCTGGTGCGCAAGATATTATCTTGTTCGGACAACATATTATCTTGTGCGGACAAGATATTATCTTGTGCGGACAAGATATTATCTTGTTCGCATTGTGCGGACAACATAATATCTTGTTCGCACAACATATTATCTGGTGCGCACAAGATATTAAGTTGTGCGAACATTGTGCGAACAAGATATCTTGTGCGCACAAGATAATATCTTGTCCGCACAACATAGATCTTGTGCGGACAAGATAATATCTTGTGCGCATAAGATAATATCTTGTGCGGACAAGATAATATCTTGTTCGCACAACTTCCCAAGCTCTATGTTGTGCAAACAAGATAATATGTTGTGCGAACAAGAGAAAATCTTGTCCGCACAAGATATTAAGTTTTGCAAACAAGATATTATCTTGTCCGCACAAGATAATATGTTGTTCGCACAACTTAAATTATGTTGTCCGCACAAGATAATATCTTCTCTGCACAACATATTATCTTGTTTGCACAACTTAATATCTTGTTCGCACAATATATTAAAACAGATTATGTCCCTTCCCGGGTTCCGTAGTTTAGCGTTTATTCATTTATTTATTTATTTGGCGGAAAAATGTTATACATCACGTTAACGGCTCCGTAAAATGAATAGCTAAACACCATTTACCGGGAAATATACAACGTTGTTATGGTAAAAGTGGGGTTATATGTTATTTAACTTTTTCTCTTTTAACCATATATTGTGTGTATTCATTAGAGCCGCCTCAATGAGGCGTTTCTAACAAGCAACTTCAATCTATGCTTGCATCCGAAATAATAATAATAATAATAATAATAATAATAATAATATAATTAATAGAAATAATAATAATCATAAAAATTAAAAAAAAAAAAAAAACAATCAAAATGTTATTACGATAACGCTTCCGTGCGGCATGACACAGTCTTTTTTTCCACTCACCAAAAAAACACGCCTATTCAAATGATAAAAAAATACGATATTTGTCCTATTTCTGTTCAAAACGTAAAAAGTGGGTACTCGTTAGAACCGCCTCGTCGAGGCGGTTCTAACGAATACCTACATTCTATGTTTATGAGCAGAGATAAGAAAAATTATGAATGTAAACTCCTTTAAACCCGAGTTTTACTGCATGTATATAAAAGCGGGATTTGAGGGGGTCAAGATTATATAGGCGTGTTTCGTGATGATATTTGAGGATTATTCCTTGTTTTTACCGCAGACATAGATTTTGGGTGCATATTAAAGCTGTAGCGCGGAAGCGGTTTTATTAAAGTAACGAATACCCACAACATAATTACGAATACCCACAACATATGTCTTTGAGCAGAAATAAGAAAAGTAAATTCCTGTAAACCCCAACTTTCGCTATAAAATGTGGGATTGGCAGTGATTTCATTTCACGGACTTGTTGGGATAATGTGTTCAATTAAAAACAACTTCAGAAAGATGTATTGTTGCAAAGCATGGATCGACGACAAATAAAAAGCGTTTGCAGATATTTTTTTTCTTATTTCAGCTGTAAATAGGGATGTTTTGTGCTCGACCGAGCCACCTCGTTGAGGCATTTCTAACCAGTACCTACACTATATGTTTAACCTCTGTAAACACAAAGTTTATGCGATCATATAATTATGAATTTCAGTGGCACATGCAATGTACATGTACATGCACAGCCATCACAAAAACAGGTCCGTGCGAGGATCGCCGAAAAGTATTTTTGTTTCTAAGGCACTCAGAACAGTACAATTCCTCTATAAAGGCCACCCACCTTTGGGTTTGTTCAAAAGTGGTCTTAAAGACCACTTTTGAACAGCCCAAAAGGTGGTCTCTGACAACAAGACGCTGTATGCTGCAAAAAAAGAAAGAAAGAAAAAAAAACACTAAGAAAGAATAACTGCAACCTACTTCATGTAAATAATCTTTTTAAAGCAGAATTAGTATTAATTTTAAGTGGTCTTTATGTCGAAACTTCACTGTATGTTCAATCGGGGCTTGAAGAAATAGGTGGGCTGCATGATGCTGAAACCGTCCGCACACTAGTACTGGTAAACTGCTTAGAGGATCTAAGCCTGTCCAGGAACCGCGGTGCGAGGCGGACAGTCGATGATTATTACCCCTATTGGTTTCATTTGGCGACAGGGCTTGAGATGTCATTTCATCTCAATGTCGGGTAAAAGTTCTACAAAATTGGAAGCAACGTCTCCAAAATGACATATACTGTGTTGACGGGGAAGTTAAACCTTAAATCAAACAAAATAATTATTATTGCTCCAAAAATGAGATCATGGGCTTCTGTTAGACGGTGCTGTGCTTCTATTAATGAACACCCGTAATCTATGTTTGAGGCAGAAATAAGAAGCATCTTGTAAACAAGTCGGTGTAATGAACACCCCTGTCAATCACACAATTTGTAGAAAAAGTGGCGTTTACAGGTGTATACATTTTTCTTATTTCTGCCCAAGAACTCGCCCCCCGCCCATCGGGGCTTGAATAAATAGATTAGGCTGCATGATGCTTCCACGCAGAGCTGACACCGACCGCAATCGAGTACTGGTAAATCGCTTTGAGGTTCTAAGCCTGCGCAGGAAAAGTGTTGCGAGTCGAACCGTGCGAGTCGTACCGCCCATGCATATAAACTCTTTTGGTTTTCATTGGGCGACAGGGCTTGAGATGTCATGTCATCTCAATGTCGGGTAAAAGTCCCACAAAATTGGAAGCAACGTCTCCGACATGACCTATTCAGTGTTGACATGAAACCAAACAAAAATTCTGCCCAAAGACATAGGTTGTGAGTACTAGTTAGAACCGCCTCTCTAACGAGCACCCATAATCTATCTTTTGTGGGCATCAATTAGTAAAAAAAATAACCGTTTTTAGAAAACACATATTGCACTATGTCCCGTAATGATTACGAAAACATGCCCATACAAATACAATGTAAATTAAACCGCGGAATAAACGAAAATTTTTGAATGAAGAAATGCGATAGTTTTCTTATTTCTGCTCAAAACATAGATTATGGGTATTCGTTAGAACCGCCTCATCGAGGCAGTTCTAACGTGTACCCAGAATCTATGTTTCAGAGCAGAAATAAGAAAAATAAGGTTTACCCGTGTAAACCCCAGTTTTACTATATAAAATTGGGAGTCAAGGAGGTCCAAATTATATTAGGCGTGTTTTCGTGATGGTGAATCAAAATATCCTCGCATAGGTTTTGTTTGTTTGATAAGAGGTTTAACATCCCCGTCAACACTGTATAGGTCATTTTGGAGACGTTGCTTCCAATTTTGTGGGACTTGTACCCGACATTGAGATGAAATGACACCTCAAGCCCTGACGCCAAATTAAACTAATATATGAACGGTCCGTCTCGCACCGCTCTGCCTGGACAAGCTTAGATCCTATAAGCGGTTTACCAGTACTCGTGTTCGGGTGGGTTTCAGCTCTGCGTGGAAGCATCATGCAGCCCATATATTACTTCAATCCCCGATGGGCGTGGGGCGCAAAATCCGAACAATTACGTGTAATGAACACCACTGTCAATCACACTATTTGTAGAAAAAGTGGCGTTTACAGGTGTTCCAAAGTCATAGGTTGTGAGTACTCATTAGCACCGCCTCTAACGAGCACCTATTTTTTGGAGGGGGGGGGGGGGAGGGAATCAATAAGAGAACTGACACAAGTCTTCATTAAAAATAACCGTTCTTTTTAGAAAACACATATTGCACTATGCCCCGTAACCATTGCGAAAACAAGCCCATGCAAATACAGGGTAAATAAACGAAAATGTTTAGATGAAAAATTTCGGTATTTTTCTTATTTCTGCTCAAAACATAGATTGTGGGTATTCGTTAGAACCGCCTCACCAAGGCGGTTCTAACGAGTACCCACAATCTATATTTCAGAGCAGAAATAAGAAAAATAAGGTTTACCCGTGTAAACCCGTTTTACTATATAAAATTGGGGGTCACGGAGGGTCAAATTATATAGGCGTGTTTTTGTGACGATGAATAAAAATATCCTCGCATAGATATGCCGTTAACGTGATGTAAATCTGCTGCAGTGTCTTTTCTATAATTATAAAAAAGTTTAAAATAATGAGCTAGACGCTTTAGAATGGAGCATTTTCCTATTATCTGAAAGAATTCAGCGGCGACATACTCTCCTCGACACATATAGAAACAAAATCATCTAATCGTTTATATATGTACAGCTGTGCTGCTGTACAGCCGTTATGAATGGATTAATACTGTGATGAAAAAAAAAAAAAAAAAAGGAATTTTGGGTCAGATGATGGTATTATCGAAAAATAAATAACATAAACAGGGCAATTTCAATGACCAGAATACCTGTGTTCGTTAACCATGGCTGGATCAAACTTTTTTGTGAGCCCCTAGGGAGTTCGATAGTATGGGGAATTTTTCGGGAAATTTAAGGGAGATCTCTTTTTTTTAATTATATCGAGAAATTGTATGTTGTGTCGAGGCGATTTTAATGAGTACACATAACTACAACTATTTTATCGAAGAAAGAAAATATACGATAACACACCCGTGCGACATAGTACATATATCACATCTCCAAAATGGCTACTTTTCTGATGAAAATCCAGAAAATGCATGTATAGGTTGTGGGTGCTCGTTAGAACCACCTCATTGAGGCGGCTCTAACGGGTACCCACAACCTATGTCTTGGAGCAGAAATAAGAAAAATGATGTATAACCCCGTAAACCCCAGTTTTCTCTATATAAAGTGGGGTTTAGGGGGAGGGGTGTTCCTTTTACGGTCCTCTTCACGTGGTGTATCTTTACATTCAGCCTATATATTACGACCTGACATGGTGTTATAGTTAATACTCAGTCTCTCGCACAACCGATATCTCTAACATACAGTAGAACTTCGATGGCTCGAACACCGATGGCTCGTTTACCATGGCTGAGTCGAACCCGTTATTGAGTCCCTATGGAATTTCTCTACATAAGAAAAAGGGAGGGTAAAAATTAGGATATTTTCGTCTTATCTTGCAAATGTATACTGTGTGTACTCATTAGAATCGCCTCGCCTCACGCCTCGATGAGGCGATTCTAATGAGTACACACAGCATACATTTTTCATTATAGAACACCGATAAGATGTCCTAAAGTATGTCGTTATGCCTCCTGGCAGTAGCCCGCAGTGGCTCGAACTACCCCTTGTCTCGAACAGATTTTCATGGTCCCAAAGGTGTTCGAGTCATTGAAGTTTGACTGTATTTGCGTGTTATGGCCAATAAAGTTTGTCTTTTCATTCTCTGGTTTTCGATCACCAGGATAAAATAATTATGTCATACACAATGTCTTTATGGATGTGGAAGAAATGAAAAACGAGAACTGCAGCTCTCAGATCAATTATCAGTTTTGAATTCTAATGTTTGGAGTCTTGATTTAAAGACATGGAGATTAGTGATTCTGTGACAACGGTGTTTACCTTTGAACTTAAGAATTCGACAGAACCGACCGTGTTCGAGAATCCGTTCAGTAAACCACACATTCGGGCACTGTTTTCTACCGGCTATGTACTTGTGTTCGTACTCTGTTTGGTTGGTAAGTACCCGAGTTTCATTTTTATACGCCCGTTTGAAAAACGGGACGTATTATGTTATACCTCCTTGCGTCCGTCAGTCCGTCCGTCCGTCCGTCCGTCCGTCCGTCCGTCTGTAAACTTTCCGTTTCCGGATAACTCCTCCTACAGTTTACATCCGATCAAGCTGAAACTTCATACATAGTTAGACCATGATGTGGGGCAGCGCATATTGTTTCGAGGTTACGGTCCACCAAATATTACTAGAGCTAAGCCCCTTTGAAATTTTTGTAAACTTTTTGTTTCCGGATAACTCATCCTACAATTTACATCCGAACAAGCTGAAAGTTCATACATAGTTTGACCATGATGTGGGGCAGCGCGTATTGTTTCGAGGATACTGTTCACAAAATAATACTAACGTTATACCCCTTTGAATTTTTTGTAAACTTTTCGTTTCCGGATAACTCCTTCTACAGTTCACATCCCATCAAGCTGAAACTTCATACATAATTAGACCATGGTGTGGGGCAGCGCATATTGTTTCGAAGTCACGGTCCACCAAATATTAAAAGAGTTATGCCGTTATGCCCCTTTGAATTTTTTTGTAAACTTTTCGTTTCCGGATAACCCCTCCTACAGTTTACATTTGATCAAGCTGACACTTAATACATAGTTAGACCATGGTGTGGGGCAGCGCATATTATTTCGAGGTTACGGTTCACCAAATATTAATAGAGTTATGCCCCTTTGAATTTTTTGTAAACTTGTCGTTTCCGGATAACTTCTCCTACAGTTTACATCTGAAACTTCATACATAGTCAGACCATGATGTGGAGCAGCGCATATTGTTTCGAGATTACAGTCCTCAGAATAATAATATAGTTATGCCCCTTTGAATTTTTTTTGAAATGTTTTGTAAAAGTTTTCGTTTCCGGATAACTTCTCCAGCAGTTTACATCCGATCAAGCCGAAACTTCATACATGGTTAGACCATGATGTTGGGCAGCGCATATTGTTTCGAGGTTACGGTCCACCAAATAATTATAGCGTTATGCCCTTCGATGTAAACTTTTCGTTTCCGGATAACTCCTCCTACATTTTACATCCGATTAAGACCATAATGTGGAGCATCACATATTGTTTCGAGGTTACCGTCGACGAAATATAAATAGAGTTATGCCTCTTTGAAAAATTATGTAAACATTGTGTTTCCAGATAAGTCCTCCTACAGTTTAGATCCGATGATGTTGAAACGTTACGTACAATAAGACCACGAAATGGAACAGTGCATATTATTTTGAGGTTACGGTCAGCCAAATATTACCAGTATAACACCCCTTTCACAGATTTATCTACACATTCTGTTTCCGGATAACTCCTCCTACATTTTACATCTGACGAAGCTGAAACTTTACATATAGTAAGACCATGATGTGGAACAGCGCATATTGTTTTGAGGCTACAGTCCACCAAATATAGTTATTCCCCTTTCACAGATTTTTCAAAACATATTTTGTTTCCGGATAACCTCCCCTACATTTTACATCTAATGAAGCTGAAACTTTACGTATAGTTAGACTAAGATGTAGAGCAGCGCATATTATTTCAAGGTTACAGTCCCCACTTATTGCCATAGTTATGCCCATATTATTTTGAGGTTATGGTCCACCAGCTATTACCGACCATGAAGTTTTTTGGAGACAGGTAGTTTGAGCCATTGAGGGTTATAAATACTGCCAGTTAAGAATATATTGAGCACATAGTGTTCCTTGGTTACATTCCACAATCCCAAACGTGTACAACAGTCAGTATATACATGCTCCACCTTACTAATTGCCACGGGCGTATAATGCCCCGCTTGCGGAGCTCTTTTTCTGGTTAAGAAATAGATCAGCTCTAGCTGTGATTTGTTGAGAAATAAATCACAGTTTCTAGGTCAGTTGTAAAGTAGATCAAATCACGAGCCTGATAAACTTGATATCAAATGACACGAATCTGGTATTCTATTGATAAGTTAATCCCCTTGTACACTCCTACAGTTTCGCCATTTTTTTCAAGAAGTCCAGTTCACAGAAGCACAATATCACGTTGACCTGATAAAGCTCACTTGTCCCGAGATAGCATATCTTTATCAGGTCAGTATGTTACAATGCAATTCATATAGGGGATGACTGATAAAACACAGTTACTTCCCATTGCCGATATAGGCGCGCTGTGTTAGAATTTTGTCTTTTTTTTTATCACGAAAACACGCCTATTTAATTTTGACCTCCTTGAACGCCACTTTTATAAAGTGAAACTGGGGTTGCCAGGGGTAAACCTTATTTTTCTTATTTCTGCTCTAAAATATAGATTGTTGGTACTCGTTAGAACCGCCTCGATGAGGCGGTTCTAACAAGTACCTACAATCAATATTTTGAGCAGAAATAAGACAAATATCACACGTTTTCTTCTTGAAAGTTTCATTTTGTCGGCGATAAAGGTTACAATGTATTGGTATAGGCGTGTTTTCGTAAAGTTGGTTTTTGTTAAGGTAAGGACCAAACGGGCAGCATCAACTACACAGACAATCATTTGTCTTAAAATTTTACTAAAAGAAATAGTCTATGTCGAATGGGACAGAAAACCTGTCCCGTGCAAATTTCATGACGATTTTTGGCGACCTATATCAAATTAAACTTTGGGGCATGTGCAACAATGTTAACCAGTTCGGCACTCTGAGGTCCGCGTCTGAGCTGAATAATGACGTCATCAAAATGGCGGCTATAACGCTGTCTATATATACGTTTATAAATAGTAATGGAATTTCAAGTAATTGAGTCTAATTGAGATTGAAAAGTTTTAAAAGTCTTTGCCTTCTAAAATTTTATCAAAGAAACGACAGTTATACAAAAATGACTTTTTAGTGCAAGAGAACATAGGGCCTATATGAGCCGGTGCATGACAAAACATACTATAAGAAGATACTCAATCAACCTGCGCACCCATCCACTATGACAAGACCATTTGCTTATGTATCTCTGCATAGATCGCAGCATATTGTAGGTACATGCAATCAGCGAACGCGAAGGCTGATCTGAGTCTTCGCTGGCCGCTCAAACTTCTTATATGTTTTGTCATGCGCTGGCTCATATATTATATAGGGGTATTTTTGGATGTCTAGAACTTTAAATTGCCACAAATCTTACCGTGACAATATATGCACGATGTATTTTCACCATCTATTAATAGCCGGATATTGTTTTCTCTGCGTGACGTAATTCACTACGCGTTTGTTCTGACTGTTGCCACGAACCATAGACCACGCTTGTAGACTTGTAATTGATTGATTTCAATCCTTTTGTTTGACAAATAACCACGCATTGAAAGTGTTATTTCGCTGTTTATGTTTCATTTTCGTGCTAGTTTTGTGACAGTTTTGTCTACCTACATTATTCGTTTAATATAACTTACTCTTTTATCAATATTTCTATATGTATGTCTGTCTGTCAATCTGTCTGTCCGCTGTACCTTTTTCTATTCCTATTTCTTGTGAGCCTGTCTTCCCCAATCTGATTAGTTGAACTAGTTTTTGTGTATGTTTATTTCCTGTTGATTCATATTTGTTCTGAACTATGTCCGACGTCGACGAGGGTGGACCGAGTGACCCAAAGAGGCCGCGTATGGAAATTGTTTGGAACCTTTGTATTGTCTGTCAAACAGACGATAAAGCCAAGCTTCTGTGGGAGAAACCGAGCTCTTACGAACAAATACTTGATTCCATCCATACTCGCGGGAAATACGGGGATGGGTTATACCCAGAGAGAAGTAGGCAGCTTGGTGATATATCAACCACTTTGCTGAAAGAAAAAGGTGTAACTTGGCATAGAGAGTGTTACAAAAACACCACAAGTAAAAACAATATTGCAAGAGCAAAAGCTCGATATGAGAAAGCGATAGCAAGCTGTTCTGGACCAAGCTATGTTTTAGAGGAATCTAAACAAAGTCGGGCTAGCCCGATACTAACCCGTCGGTCTGTTGAACCTTTTTTATAACAGAGTATGTTTCTTTTGCCAAAAGGGCGAGACAAAAAAGCATGCATTGATTAAACTGAAAACAGACAGTGCTGGTAAGAAATTACGCAAAGCAGTGGAGAAGACAGGGAATGAAGTTTTCCGTGTTCGTCTTAGTACTGCAATCAATTCTGACGATGCTCATGCAATTGATGTAAATTACCATAACAACTGTTACGTTAACCATGTAACAAATGTATTGCGGGCCGAGCCCCAAGACAGTTCGAAGTCTAAAACGGTCGAATCTGAATTGGCAGCCGAAATTGAATTTCTTGGCGAAGTTGAGAAAAGTCTCAACAGAGGCAAGATTTTAACAATGGACGATTTAGTAATAAAGTTCCGAGAAATTAGAGAAAGCATTGGGGTTGAACAATCAGGAATTTCGAAAATTCAAATGAAACAAATCTTGACAGAAAATATTGATGACATACAATTCAGTAAGCCCAGCAGATTAAATGAATCTGAAAGGGTAACTCTGAAAAGGACAAGTGACAGGGCCATTCAGGCTTTTGAGGAAACCCAATTAGAAACCGACATGCAAAATATGTTCAGTGTTGCCAAAACCTTACGTAAACAAATGTTGAATGTCGAGTCTTGGAGGTTCTCCGGCTCTGTAGATAACAACGAGATACTTGGTAAGTGTGTACCTAAATCGCTCGTAATTTTCTTGCGATGGTTAATTCAAGGACCTTCAAAACTTGCCATGGATGACGACAATGTTGATGAGCAGGTTCACAAAAGAGCTTTGACCCTAGCTCAGCATGCAATGTATGCTTGTTTAACAAGAAAGCAGCTCAGTGAAAATAAGAAAACCCTAACATTGCAGCATTCTAATGAATGGCCATTACAATTAAGTGTTGGTTTGACGGTACATACAACATTCCGCAGCAAGGAACTTATAGAATTTCTGCATGGACTTTGTCTACCAGTAGATTACAGGCGTATCATAGCAGTTGAAACTCAGCTCGCTAATCAAGATGTAATAAGCATGTATGGAAACGAAGGAGTCTATGTCCCTAGAAGCTTCATTCCTGGGAGACATATTTTCTTTGCTGTAGACAACTGTGACTTTCAAGAAGATACTGCGGATGGAAAAAATACATTGCATGGCGCAGTCATGAATATATATCAGAGAATCAGTGACAACGATGGAGTAACCAGCTTCGCCTTTGATGACAAGATTGAAGATCGCCGGCTTTACGACCTCCCCAAAACCATCACTGAGATTGAAGAATGCAATTTATCAAACGATACGAAGCCAAACTGTGAAATATTTAGCACATTTCCAAATCAGATAGGAACTGAGATTGCAAATACCAAAGAATTGTGCTGGCTTGCAGCAGCTTTCGTTGGTCTCAAAAACAAAATGGAACCGGAGTTACAACCGGACTCTGAGACTCTACGGCAAGCTGGTTGTTCACCAACATGGTCAGCTCTAAATTCTATTTTGAACAAGCAATTGCCTTTGACCAGAGTTGCTACACCGCCGTTGATTGCTGCTCCAGCACATGAATTTTCCACACTTCTCACGGTACTAAAACAAGCTCAGAAGATAAACACAGTTCTTGTTGGAGGTGAGCACAAGACCGTTGTAAAACTTGACATGGGTCTGTACAAACCTGCTCAAAAACTGCTCATGGCAAAGAAAAATGAACTCAAAAATATTGTGCTACGTCCGGGTGAACTCCTCATAGTTATTGCTATGCTACGGACAATTGGCTGTTTCATTGACAATTCGGGAATTGACGCAGCTTGGCTTCATGCCGACCTGTATGGTCAAACGACTATAAAACAGATACTAGATGGTAACCATGTGAAAAGGGGAGTGAATGCACATACCTTGACCCTCCTGTCGTTGTTCACTATGAATATGAAAGCATTTTCTAAGCGAGCCCCAGAAGTCGTCGATGAATGCAAAGCTGAGTTCAGGAAATTCGTTGAGAACTGCAATGATTTGTCATCCATTGAGAAAATTTCCAGCGGGTATGAAGTGGTAAAAGACTATATCAGATCTTCAGACTTTGAGGCAAAGTTTGCAAAATTTAACAAGGAAGGCAATTTGATGCATCAAGTCATTTTGGTGTATTTGAGAATGGTTACCCTGATGTTACAACTTATCAGAGCAGTTCGTAATGGTGACTGGGAAGGGCATTTGTATTTCCTCGCAGCATTTGTCAAGTACTTGTTTGCATTTGACAAACTGAACTACGCTAGAATGACGCCACTCTATATTTCAGAAATGTTTGCATTACAGGAAAGCGATCCCGCGTTATGGCACGAGTTCTCAACAGGAAATTGGTTGGTGAACAAAACCCAAGTTGCATTCTTGTGCGCTTGGTGCAGATCATGCATTGGAGCAGGTAAATCGTTGGATGAAGGTAGCTGGTGGAATAGTTGGAATAACTAAGAATCAGACCGCAAGGACAAGGTTCTTTTTGGTAGCCCCGGAGTTAGCGAGACTTAAGGCAGAGTCAAAACAATTAGCCAACCTTGACCAAAAGCCCTCATCAAAGCATTACGGACTGTCAAACACAGCTCGTAATAAGTTGTTTTTCTCAGCTTTGTCTCTTTCAACGACATTACAAGGTTTTACAAACCCGTTTGAATACGAGGGTGATAACATTGTCAATATAGTAACAAAAACTGTAGTTCCTGAAAATGTCCAAAGTGACCTGGCAAAGATCGATAAAGTAGGATCAGAAAGTCTGGATGACTTTCTTGAATCAAGACTGAAGACACAGCGAATAAATGTCTGGGACCCCATGAAAAAGATTTCACTTAAAACATGGAAGGCTTCATTGAAGGAAACAAAGCTTAAAGTTGGCGACAAAACGGTGGAGTTGAATAAAGACAGGGGTTTGTTTGCAAGAATGCTCATTGTCGCCAATTCTAGACCTGACATAAGCCTGGAGAGAACTATAGGAACTTATGAGCTATCACTGGTGCCGAGGTCGTTGTTTGCAGCAGATGGATTAATGAATCATTGCTCTGACAAAAGTCAACGAATGGCTATTCGGGAGAAACAAGCGGTGCAACCTGTTTTGTCAAACGACGCACCTACTGTAACCAGCGAAACAGGCAGAGTTGCAGTTGTTGACGCGATGGTTATAGTGCAATGCCTGGACAAGCCCAAGTCCATCAAGACATGCAAAGATCTTTCAGATCATTTTTGTCAGAAAGTAACACGATTTTACAACCGTTACGAAGAAGTGCATTTGATTTTTGACAGATACGATGTTGAAAGATCACTCAAGACAGAAACTCGAACAAGAAGACTTCTGAGAAATCAGAAATAAATTATTGGTTTAGACTCATATTCTAGACAGGCTTTTAATCATTTGGACCCCATTTTGATTTATATCAGTCTTTGAATCGACTGCCTATTCGAAAATCGCTAAATTGCAGTATATTTCCTTTGGCTTTCTTTGCCGGATCATTACAGGGTCACTGATGAGGCTTTATTAGTCGAAATTACGTAGTATGACCCATTTTCTTTCTTATGAATGTTTTCATTGCTCTTAAAGGAACTCATTTTTGATTTTTATTTGCCTTCACTGCAGCTGGTGTTGTGCCGTGTGGCGGCCGTAAAACGTCTCCCCGTACATCAACCATAGTGCAGTTTATATTTTACTTTTGGTCCTTTGAGATCAGCGAGAATATTCTGAGAAATCAGAAATAAATTATTGGTTTAGACTCATATTCTAGACAGGCTTTTAATTATTTGGACCCCATTTTGATTTATATCAGTCTTTGACTGACCGTTCCAAGGCGGCTCTTCTGTGGCGATTTATTTATGTTGTTGTTTGTTACTTACTGTGAGTATCACTTGTGTCTTTTAATTTTGGATGGCCATATGGCCATTTTGTGGGAAAGTAACTGTCCATATGGCCTTCCTTTGTTTAGGTTTCCATTATGGTCTGGTCGCTTAATGTTTGTATTTCTTTCCCTTTGGTGTCTTATATGGATGGAGTAAGTTAATTGTATCAATTCCTGATCTTTGTTTTACTTCTACTTTGAATCGACTGCCTATTCGAAATTCGCTAAATTGCAGTATGTTTCCTCTGGCTTTCTTTGCCGGATCATTACAGGGTCACTAATGAGGCTTTATTAGCCGAAACTACGCAGTATGACCCATTTTCTTTCTTATGAATGTTTTCATTGCTCTTAAAGGAACTCATTTTTGATTTTTATTGGCAGTAAACAAAGCATTGCATATCATATCACAGACTCAAGTCGAATTGAGAATGTATCTATGAAAGTGCTGCTGTCAAGTTCAACAACAAAGGATGAGTTGACAGCTTATCTTTCTGTCAGTCTGATAGAATATGTGAAAGAAACAGACAAATCATATGTGGTAACGTATCGGGACAAGGTCGTAGCTTCTACAGGCGACTATGAGCACCTCGCCAGTAGTCAGGAAGAAGCAGACACGAAAATAATCCTCCATGCAGTCGATGTGTCCAGACAAGGAGTATCTAAAATTGATATTCTTTAAGCTGACACGGATGTCTTCATTCTGTGCCTTGCCCATTTTGACAAATTACCAGAGGATACACTCTTTGTCACAGGAAGTGGCCAGAGGAGAAGGAAAATAAATCTAGCAGCTGTATGCGATGCCCTTTTTGATCTCAAAAGCAGAGCTCTTATTGGATTGCATGCCTTTTCCGGTGCAGATATTACTAAGTCAATATCAGGCAAGGGTAAAATATCATGTTGGCAGGCATTCAGTAACGCAGAATCCTCTAGTCATGAAGCATTCAACAAGCTTGGCCAGGTCCCATTGGAGGACGACACTAGGCAGCTCTCGAAAATTATGTTTGTCTGCTGTATCAACCAGGAACATCAATAAGTAATCTCACTGAGTTAAGGTGGTGGATGTTTCGTCGAAAACAGGCCGAATCCAACAAGTATCCACCAACTAGAGCTGCTTTCATGGAAAGTGTAGAGGGGTCCCACTATCAGTGCATCATATGGAAATCTGCAACTGAACCTACTCCCAATATACCATTGCCTGAAAACCATGGTTGGAGACGGGATGGTGACATTTATATCCCTAATATGACTACCTTGCCTCCTGCTCCAGAGACCCTGCTCCAGCTGGTAAAATGTGGTTGCAGTAAATCTGCTTGCGACACTTCGCGCTGCAAATGCAAGTCCAATAATTTGTTTTGCACTGACTTGTGCTCTTGTGGAGCTGAAGCAGATGCATGCAAGAACATTGTTGCTGAGTTTTATGACGGCGACTTTTGAGGAGTTTAGCGTGCCTTTAGTTTGGCAAGTTATGTCCTTTCAGGGAAATGTATCTTAATGATAGCACAAACTTCGGTCATTAATAAAAATAGTATGTTACTGTTTTGTGTGACTGGACTACAACGTACAATACTGTGGTAATGTACCTGTGATAGCATACTGTATTCATCTCATGCATCGCCCCTGCTTCTATAAGCGCCCCTGTTTCCCAAGAAAATGTAAGGATAGCTCTTTCCGCATTTAAAGAACAATTTACTTACTTAACCAAAAGTGAATATTTCTGAATCAGTAGCCTTAATCTACTTTGGAATTTATCATGCAAGGAATGTTTGTGTCCCCCCCTATATCTCAGGGTCTCTGCATTCTATGACCAAACCATCCCAATGAGTCTAGATCTATGATTACTGCTTCTCACTTGATATGCGTAAACATCAAAATGCTTATGACAAGTGACATTTTACTTAGTTCCCAGTCTAGAATGTGCATTCTGGTAGGAGCTTTCTTCATATTATGGACCGCTTCTTTTTATCAAATTTTAAGCGCACGGGCGTTTTTGGAGCAAATATGATATTGGATTCTAAAGCAACAAAATTGCAATGCTGTTTAGATAATTGCATTTTTTTACATTTTAACAGACTTAACTCCACAATCTGGTAGAAGCTTTGTGTATATTAAGCACCCCTGCTTTTTATCAAATTTTAAGCGCCCGGGGCGTTTTATGGAGCGAGTACGGCATTGCGTTTTGGTGCACATGTTGATGATACGAACAGTTTCGTATTACACATAAGGACCCACAAAGACATTTAAAGTGATAAAAATAACTTTTATCAAGCTTACATACTTTCAGTTTCATTAAATATGAATGTGTTTAAATAGCGCAATGGCCGCCATTTTGATGACGTCATTATTTTTCCCCGACGCGGGTCTCAGGGCGACGAACTGGTTGAAATCATTCCATATGCCCTAAAGTTTAATTTGGTATAGGTCGTCAAAAATCGTCGTGAATTTTGCACGAGATTCCCATTTGACACAGATTAAAACTAGAGTTGCTGTACTATTCGAGCTTGGACCACAGAGGCTTATCAGATTGCGCTGATGCATATGCTGGTCTGTACCCAGGTATAATGAACAACCCTTGAAACCCCACTATATGTATATATAAAAAAAATCTGGGGCTTATGTGCGGAACCCGGGAAGGGACATGATTTTTTTTTTCAATATGTTGTGCGGACAAGATAATAAATTGAGCGCACAAGATATTATCTTGTGCGGACAACATAATTTATCTTGTGCGGACAACATATTATCTTGTGCGCACAAGATAATATCTTGTTCGCACAACATATTATCTTGTTTGCACAACAAAGATCTTGGGAAGTTGTGTGAACAGGATATTATCTTGTGCGGACAAGATGTTATCTTGTTCACGCAACATATTATCTTGTGCGCACAATATATTATCTTGTGCAAACAAGATAATATCTTGTGCGCACAAGATATTAAGTTGTGCGAACAAGATAATATCTTGTCCGCACAGGATCTATGTTGTGCAGACAAGATATTATCTTGTGCGGACAAGATAATATTTTGTTCGCACATCTTAATATCTTGTGCGGACAAGATAATATCTTGTCTGCACAAGATAATATGTTGTCCGCACAAGATAATATCTTGTGCGCACAAGATAATATGTTGTGTGGACAAGATAAAAAGTTGTCCGTACAATATGTGTGTGTGTGAATTCGGGTTTTACGTCGCTTTCAACAATTTTTCAGTCATATCACGACGGTGTCTAATTGCGACAGGGAGCTCAATGCTCACGTTTATAGTGCTGCCTCACTGAAGTATCATGTCCCAGACACATTACATGATACCACACCCAGTCACATTATCCTGACACTGGATCGACCAGTCCTAGCTCTACTCCGTAAATCTGAGTGCCAAACGAGGAGCAGCTAGTACCATTTTTAACGACTTTGGTATGTCGCGGCCCGGGATCGAACCCGAGACCTCCCGTTCCCCGGAGCGGACTCTCTACCAACTGAGCTATCGGGGCCGGTGTCCGTACAATATATTATCTTGTGCGCACAACTTATAAAATATAAAAAATCATGTCCCTTCCCGGGTTCCGTTCTTATACATCGTTTTTTCTTCTGTCTGCCACAAGACACAGGGTGTGGTTACTCGTCAGAACCTCCACAATGAGGCGGTTCTAACGAGTAACCACGTTCTATGTCTTGAAAGTATCACAAATTGACATCAGATAAACAACTGTTTTGGAGATGTAAATAAAAGAACCCAGCAGGCACACGTCGCTAGGGCAACGTCAAATCAACGTCGGCGCAACGTCACGACGTTGCACCGACGTAGATGTGACGTTGCATAAACGTCATGACGTTACACCAACAATGATGTGACGTCACAATTACGGCATATGCCTGCTGGGAATGCACTATCTATAAGGATGTGTTTTCGCAATGCTATGTTTTTGCAAATGCCATAAAACCGGTTTTATTACGACGTGGCTGATATCGTATCACCAGGAAAATACATGTATGTCTTTGGCCATGTGCTTACAGCGATTATATAGATCTGGGGCCAGTTGTTCAAAACTTATGACGTCGTTAGTTAACGAATCGTTAAACGTTTTATCATTTGTTATAGCAAATATACTAATATTTTTGTTGAAAGAAAATGTAAGTAGCTTTTGCGAAAAGCTACTCACTTTTTTCAGCAAAAATAACACAATTTTTTATGGTGTACTTGTTAGAATAGTTAACATTTCGACAACTAACGAGCTTGTTTTAAGCTAACAATAGTTTGATTAACTGGGCCAAGAATGCCAATCCAGTAAGTTGAAAAAAGCCTCGCTGTCTCTCTGTCTCTCTGTCTCTCTGTCTCTCTCTCTCTCTCTCTCTCTCTCTCTCTCAGAATGCGAATCCACTAATCCACTATGTAAGGAAATAGTATAGTCTGTCAGTCTGTTTGTCGGTCTGCCTCATTCCCTTTTCTCTCCTATCTCCTTGTTTGTCTTACCCTTCTGCCCCCTCTCTCTTAGAATGCGAATCCACAAAGTAAGAACTCTCGACTCATTCTCTCTCTCTGTCTCTCTCTCCATCTCTCTCTCTCTCTCTCTCTCTCTCTCTCTCTCTCTCTCTCTCTCTAAGTAAGAAGAGCTCTGTCGCTTTCTTTCCCTCTTATATCGTCTCTTTCTTCTTCAGAATGCGAATCCAATCTTCAATCACTTAGAAAACATCTCTCTCTCTCTCTCTCTCTCTCTCTCTCTCTCTCTCTCTCTCTCTCTCTCAATAAGAAAAGGGCTGCCTCTTTCATTCCCTCTTATATCGTGTCTTTCTTCTTCATGAGAATGCGAATCCAATCTTCAATCACTTAGAAAACACCTCTCTCTCTCTCTCTCTCTCTCTCTCTCTCTCTTTCTCTCTCTCTCTCTCTCTCTCTCATGCAGTTCTTAGCTGTTTTGGGTCATTGTGCATCCAGCTGACATACAAAGGAGGCTCCCGACCAGGCTGAGCTGTGACATGAAGACACATTTTCGTTGGTCCATAATACGATAACACATCCGTGCGAAATAAAGCATTTTTTCACATCTACAAAAATGGCTACTATTCTGATGAAAATCCGTGATAGTTTTCTTATAAATACTGCAAACGTAGGTTTTGGATGCTCGTGAGAACCGCCCCAATGAGGCGGTTCTAACGAATACCCACAACCTTCGTCTTGGTGCAAAAATAAGAAAAAATAACGTATACTCCCGTAAACCCGAGTTTTCGCAATAGAAATAGGGTTTTGGGGACTGTTCCACACTATCCAGACTCGCTGTACCCTCCATCGGATGTATCTGGTGTATAAACAATGATTTCTAACATTCGTGTGTGACCAGTAGTCAGAATTCGCCACGATTTAATTCTTTTTCTGACATATATTGCGTCATTTATAATGATTTACCTTCTTTAGCCTCTATGAGCTAAGTTAAATGATTATTCCTTTGTTTTTGTGATTCTTCTGTCTGGTACAACGATAAACTCATTGTCGTGACATGGTTTTTGTGATACACAGAGCCTTTTACATCAAGATTTTTGTTGCTCAAAACACGATTGTCGTTCTGTTATTTAAATCAGGAATCTGTATATTAATACACTGCCCGCTAGTCATAGGATTCTCATAATTTTTTTAAAAAATAAGCCGAAAATGGCTTAAAAGCAATGCCGCTGGACAATCTTTACACTGTACCCCTAACTCCGTTTTTTTTAGTGTACCCCTAACTAATCGACTGTGATGAATTACTGTACCCCTAACTGCAGTCTCTGCATTTTTGTGGTAATACTTTCACAAGAACACGACACCCTTGCAAGACACCTTGTCACTCCATAGTTTTAGTTTTTTATGATAAATCGGAATGTCTTGAAGAACATAATGACTAATTTCAAGGGTGTCAAGAATATTAGAGTTCTTTTGCGAAGTGTGTTTTAGGTGAAAAATGTGTTACCGTTCTTTGAGAAGGACTCCTGAACAACACATTGGTGTGACAGTACATTGCCATTTTTTTCTGATGACAATTTGTGTTATTTATGATTAATACATCATCTATCTATCTATCTATCTATCTATCTATCTATCTATCTATCTATCTATCTATCTATCTATCTATCTATCTTGTCTATCTTCACATACTGAGTCGGGCACTTCACATACTGAATCAGCCACATTTGCCATTACCTCAGTTCGGTGAGAGACTAAATTTAGAAGATTTAAATAAAAAAAAAATACTGGATGAGTTCCTAAAACTATTTACAATCTGATAAGTATAGTTATGGGTACCGGCCCCGATAGCTCAGTTGGTAGAGTGTCCGCTCCGGGGAACGGGAGGTCACGGGTTCGATCCCGGGCCGCGACATACCAAAGTCGTTAAAAATGGTACTAGCTGCTCCTCTCTTGGCACTCAGATTTGCGGGGTAGAGTTAGGACTGGTCGACCCAGTGTCAGGATAATGTGACTGGGTGTGGTATCATGTAATGTGTCTGGGACATGATACTTCAGTGAGGCAGCACTATAAAAGTGAGCATTGAGCTCCCTGTCGCAACCAGACACCGTCGTGATATGACTGAAAAATTGTTGAAAACGACGTTAAACCCGAATTCACACACACACACACAGTATAGTTATGCCGTGTGCTGGATCTGCTTGTCAGGAAGATGTCCACAATGAACTTCATCTGCCCACCGTGCTAGTCGGCCCATGTGATCTTGTAAAATATGACTGTCAGGAGGATATTTCCTATACCACTGGCACTTGAACCTCAAACCTTGAATAACTTGATCAAATACAACACCCGTTTCAGTATCAATAAACCTCAAAGTGTATGAAATCATCGAACAATATAAATTTTCTTCTGATAGCTTCTGGTTCCTATGTATGAGTATTTATACATAGGAAAGTAGAAAAGGGGCATAACTCTATTAATATTTGGTGGACCGTAACCTCGAAACAATATACGCTGCTCCACATTATGGTCTTACTATGTATGAAGTTTCAACTTGATTGGATGTAAACTGTAGGAGTTATCCGGAAACGAAAGTTTATAGACGGACGGACAGACGGACGGACGGACGACGGAGGGCCTAATATAATACGACCGTCTTTCAAACGGGCGTATAAAAACCGCTACCCGGTTTCCTATCTCACTAAAAGCGACGACCGTGACATACGCAAACTCGATGTGTATTTCGTCCGTATTTACCCGGATTGCCACTAGGTCTTGGAGCAGAAATTAGAAAATAATGTATACCCCTGTAAACTCCGTTTTTCTCTATATGAAGTGGGGTTTAGTGGGGTATTCATTAAACGGGCTTATTAACATGATGAATCCACCCATGTGCTGAAATGTCGTCTTACTATTTTTGAAAACTAGCATCTTCAAATGAAATGTCTTTTTCTATTCCAAGTTTGTATCGTGGGTACTCGTTAGAACCGGTTCGCCCCCGCCCATCGGGGCTTGAAGAAACAGATTGGGATGCATGGTGCCTCCACGCAGAGCTGAAATTGACCACACAGGAGTACTGGTAAACCGCTTAGAAGGACCATGTGTGCGCAGGTAAAGCGATGTTAATCGGACCATCCAATGCATAAAAGGCTTTTGGTTTCATGGTGCGGCAAGGCTTGAGATGTCATTTCATCACAATATGGGTGAAAGGCACACAAAATTGGAAGCACCGTCTCCAAAATGGCCTAAATAGTGTTGACGGGTACGTTAAACCCTAATTCAACCAAACAATCCACCGTTAGAACAGGTGCAAATGGGTACCCACAATATACGCTTATCATACAAAATAAGGAAAAAATGTAAACCACTGTAAACCCAACCTATCTCCTTATAAAGTTGGGTTTATAGGGTTGTTCATAACACGTATTTGTTTAGCTTATCGAAACTAAATTAGTCGATATAATTAAATCAGAAATGGGCATTTTCCACATGAAACCTTAGACAGGACCGCCACTTGAAACTTTTATTGCATTTGGTACAAGTGTAAAATTGCTCTCCGATGGTTCGCGGGTGTGTGTGTGTGTGTGGGGGGGGGGGGGGCTTGCAAAACCGTCCCTTCCGCACATGAACTCCACTCCATGATTATGAGCCTGTGTTGTTGCAACTGGTAGCGGAATGTTGCTGGAAACACTTGGCATTTTCAGTTCAAGAACTTTGTCATGTGATGCCAAGTGCCCCCTATAAAAGTTCATAGACACGAACCCTTTTGAATGGGTCTCCGTGGCCTAGTGGATAAGAGCGCTGACTCTTAATCATTAGGTCTCTCACTGCTGTGGTTCCATCCTGGCTCGAGTCACATGTGAGATGCCTAGTTCTGCGGAAGGTCAGGTGTTTTTCTTCTTGTACTTCGGTTTTCGTCCACCTCTGATTACGGATCGGTACGATATGTGTGAAATAATCTTGAAAGGCCGTAAAACTAAACAAAAATATCCTTTTGAGCATCTGCCACACATGACCCGAATCTAGAATGTGGGCTTGTTTTTTATATGGAGGCTTATCCTTGCTTCCAAAGGATAACCCTTTTATTGAACATACTAATCCACATCGCGATCGAAATGTTTCCCCATATGTCTGACAAACATAATATGTCGGCTTGTCTTCTCTAGGGCCTTCTAATTCAACCACATTCGAAGCTTGGTAGTGCGCATTCATGAGTCGTTTGTTTGTTTGTTTGAGGTTTAACGTCCCCGTCAACACTGTAAAGGTCGTTTGGGGGACGTTGCTGCCAATTTTGTGGGGCCTTCAATCCGACATTGAGATGAAATGACATCTCAGACCTTGTCGCCCAATGAGACCAATAGGGTTTATTAGCATGGGCGGTCCGACTTGCACCGCATTGCCAGGGCAGGCTAACATCCTCTAAGCGGATTACCACTACTCGTGTGCGGGTCGGTTTCAGCTCTGTGTGGAAGCATCATGCAGGCCATCTATTTCTTCAAGCCCCGATAGACGGGGCCGATTCATGTGTCGTGAAAAGGTTCCATTTACAGTTTGTTTCATCACATTCAAGTCTTCCTCTGTCTTCGTGGAAGCTTTCGTCCGCCTCAGAGGCTAGAGATACGGGTCTGTATCTTCGGCCTGCCCGTGTCTAGAGATATTGGTACGCATCTCTATCCATTCCCACTGGAACTGACTGTTACGAAAGCCCTGGAGGGACTTTAAACTTCCTCTTTCTAACTGCCTACTTCTAACTTCCGACTTCTAACTTCCAACTTTTACTTCTAACTTATTACTGCCAGCATTATACATCTATAGTAATTGTATGTGATGGAGTAGGCACTTCTTACTTCATCTTTTCTTATTTATTTGCTTGTTTGATTTGAAGTTTAACGTTCCCGTCAACACTGTATAGGTCATTTTGGAGACGTTGCTTCCAATTTTGTGGGACTTTTACCCGACATTGAGATGGAATGACTTCTCAAGCCCTGCCGCCCAATGAAACCAATAGGGTATATAAGCATAGACGGTCCGACTTGAACCGCTTTTCTTGGTCAGGCTTAGATCCTCTAAGCGGTTTACCAGTCCTCGTGTGCGGGTCGGTTTCAGGTCTGCGTGGATGCAGCCAATCTATTTCTTCAAGCCCCGATGGACGGCGGCCGTTCATCTCTTCTTAGCACTAAGACCTGACTTCCTACTTACGACTTCTAACTTCCTGCTTCTGACTGCTTGCGTCCAACTTCCGACTTCTTTCTTCAGATCCCTTACCTCCGACTTCTTACGTCTACGTTCCGACTTCTTACTTCGGACTTCTATCTTACGACTTATGACTTCTTACTTCCCACGTCTTAATTCCATAAGAAGTCTGAAGTTAGAAGTAAGAAGTTGTAAATTGGAAGTCGGAAGTTATAAGTAAAAATGGAAGTCAGAAGTGGGAAGTAGGATGTCGGGAGTAAGAAGTAAGAAGTTGGGCGTAATAAGTTAAATGTAGAAAGCAGGAAGTATGAAGTCAGAAGTAAAAACTAAAAAGTGATGAGGTTTAGAAGTCCCGTCTCTTACAATCACAATAGATGTATAATGCAAGAAGTAATACGTTGGCAGTCGGGGGCTAGAAGTAAATTATTGTTTGGGTTTAACGACACCTCAACCCTTGTGGGTCATTGTAGAAACAGTAGAAATTACAACACCTCCTCTTACCGTTACATGCTGCAACGACAGCAGGTCTTGTCCAACTGTAAGCCAGTATCAGCTGGACGCCCCAATGACCTTTGCCTCTCCAGACACCCAGCTACAAGTAAAATGTCGGAAGTTGGAAGAAAGAAGTCCGAAGAGAGAAGTTGAATGTAAGATGCCAGAAGTCCGAAGGAAGAGTGGAAGTAAGAACTCTGAAGTTAGAAGTGGAAAGATCGATGTCCCTCCAGGGCTTCAATGTAATGCAGATAGGGTTGTGCATTGTTTTGATACTATTTCCAACATCAAGGGAGCTAACCTTTGATATATGAAACGACTGCAGGATGTTGCA
The DNA here is from genome assembly GCA_963580285.1 of Lucinisca nassula. Lineage (NCBI taxonomy): Eukaryota > Metazoa > Mollusca > Bivalvia > Lucinida > Lucinidae > Lucinisca > Lucinisca nassula. Next base: position 130,288,774 of record OY757014.1, on the reverse strand, counting down.
AAAACGGCAAGTTGCTGGCATTATAAACAGGATAGGTTCTGTGTGTGTTTTATATATGCAGCCGTACTGTTATTTTGAGAACACTTGCGTCATTTCTTATAAAGTTATCAAAATAGTGCATGGTGCTTACACGCAGAGCTGGTAAGCCGCTTAGGGGATCTAAGCCTGCCTAGGCAAAGTAGGGTGAGCCGGCCCGTCAGTGGATGTAAACCCTATTGGATTTGTTGGGTGGCAGGGCTTGAGATGTCATTTCGTCTCAGTGTCGGATAGAAGTCCCACAAAAGTGGAAGCAACGTCTCAAAAACTACATGTATAGTGTTCAGGGGAAAGTTAAACCTCAAATCAAATAAATCAACGACACGTCAACCTGGTTTGTCATTTTTGTTGTCTCTCAGAGAAAGTGAGAAAAAAGATAGAAGAGATATTAGAAGAGATAAAATTAAGGGAAGTAGGAAAAAATGAAAATGAATGTAAGGGTCGAAGCAGAAGACAGGGCAACACAATATTTTCCTCACCCAATCACCCAATATAAAGAACCAACATGGAGATTAAGATCTGAACTAATCTGCCATCACAGTTAGGGGTACAGGTACTCAGCAGTTAATCGTACAGTAGTCTTCTCAAAGATAGTAGTTAGGGGTACAGCTGCACCTACAACTGGTCAGTTTTTCAACTGCGAATTTTTCATAGATCTTCCATACCGCAGCAATACCAACCATACATTCATGTAAAGATCTGCCTCCTGATTACATTCATGCCTCACAATTTGACAATATACGCACGTTCTCGAAGCATAGCGGCTCTGTCTTTGCGCAAGTTGTAGTTTATACAACATGTTGGAAACGAGTTTATCAATAAAACCATGCAATTTAATGCTTTCATCAGATTTAATTTCTTATCTCGCCAGAGTTTGTCGAAGCTAAATTACTTTGAATTACAGTTGCACACTGAATAAAATCTAAAACATCTTGCAATTTCCGACCTCGGGTAACACACGAATGTTTGCATTCTTTGTTTACATATCAGAAACATCCGATGGAGGGTACAGCGAGTCTGGTTACTGTGTGTTCGTTTCACGGACTTGTTCACGTGATGATGATACGCTTACTGTTGTTACTTTGTATAATCTATACAATCATGTTGTCCTGTCATTCACAGGCTGTGTGTGGGTGGCAACTGAGGTTTAAAATGTAAAAGTCTAGTTTTCTGTCGCTGCAGTCAGTCTGTTCCATCAGGAAAACGCGCCTAATTAATTTGACCCCCTTTAAGACCACTTTTATATGGTTAAACAGGGTAAAATTATTTTTCTCATTTCTGCTCAAAACCATAGATTGTGGATACTCGTTAGAACCGAAGTCCCACTATCTATGTTTTGAGCAAAAATATGAAGAAAAAAAAACATAATTTTTTACCTGAAAATTATCATTTTGGTGGTAAATTTTCCAAAAAAAAATACATAGGCATGTTCTCGCATCTGTATGTTTTCGCTTCCGTGTTATTAAAGCTGCGGCGATTGAAATGGCACTTTTGCAGTTCATGAGGACATTCTTACTGTTAGAACAAGTACTACAAGTGATCTTCATCTATTCTGGTTTAGGTAACAAAAATATAGATAAGAATCGGTTATAAATTGTAAACATGTAGGGATGCAAATGGGCCCCGTCAAGCGATTTTGGTACTTATCGCCTATGCGAGCGCGCATACAAGCAGTGAATCAAGAGGAACCTTCAGACAAAAAGCCATATCCCTGCCCCCTCTGAATGGCTGGGAATGCGCAGTTAAACTGTGTCATGACGGGATGCTCGAAGACACAAATTCGCTTGGCGGGGCTCAAATTATATCAGATAATATGTATATTACTTGATGCCAAACGATTCTGAGCTTCAAATTTAAACGTAGGTACATGTACATGTATTTAAACGTAGGTACATTGGCTGAGACTAGCTAGTCTGGCCCAGAAAACATGTACGCTCCATATTTTCCAACTCTGTGGTGTATTCATCACATGAACAAGTCCGTGAAATGAACACCCCTCTAAACCCCATTTATGAGAAAACTTGGGTTTACAGGGGTATACATTATTTTGATTATTTCTGTTCTAAGACATAGCTTGTGGGTACCCGTTAGAACCGCCTCAATGACTACTTTGGCAGGATTAAGTAACGTCATGACCACATCCATGTCAACACTGCATTTTTGTGGAAAATTGTCAAATTGAAAGGCGATAAAATCCAATTTAAAGCGGTCATATGATAAACAGAATCTTACACTCGTGGTCATTTCATATGAAATTTATGAAACTCGCCGAAGGCAGGTACAGGTATAGGCATTTCTGTTATGTAATTGTGTATAAAAATACTGTCCCCGCCCATCGGGGCTTGGAGAAATAGATTAGTCTGCACGGTGCTTCCGACACATAAAGCTGAAACCGACCGCACATGCGTACTGGTAAACCGCTTAGAAGGTCTAAGACTGCACTTCGACAGTGTTGCGAGATGGACCTTCCCTGCATATTAACCCTATTAGTTTGCTTGGGCGGAAGAGTTTGAGATTCCATTTCATCTCAATATCGGGTAAAAGTACCACAAAATTGGGCAACGTCTCCAGGATGACATTAACAGTATGGACTGGGACGTTATCCCCCCGCCCACCCTCGCCCAAAGAAAAACAAACTGAATAAATAAATAAATGAAAACAATATGAATATCAATGTCTTTATCGAGAGGTGCTGGGTAGTTGTATCGATTCCTGATCAATGCCGTCACTTCTATTTTGCATATCAATGCTGTTTTGTTTGTGCCGTGTGGCGGCTGTAAACGGTACATTCATTTAATGCTCTTATTTTTCCAATCATCGGGGACTGCATTTGCAACTGCGTTTTGGTGGGTACTTGTTTCTCTGGCTCTGGCTCACCGGAGTCTAACTTTTGGCTTTCGTTTGCGCCAGGATTTTAGTTATTTCATGCTGCCGAGTTCTCATCATTATTTATTCTCTGTAGTTGTTTCATTTCTATTTTCTCAGAGATGTAGCACTAATGAGTTGCAATGCCTTCACGCCGACTGAACAAATTATTTGTCTAAACCGCGACAGTACCAGGGGCGAGGACTATGGCCCTGTAAAATCGATTTAAGCCCCCAGTGAAATACGTTTTACTGCTTCTCCTGTCGCGGTTTATTTTTGTTATAATTTGAGCCAGCGCATGACAAAACCTACAATAAGACATGTGTTCCCGGCAATAACCAGATAATCCTCCACATCCATATAGTTTATCCAGAGAATTATCGTTCTGCATGAGGGACCAATGGACCCTAAGCTATCCTTAGAGCAGACAGCGAAGGCTCTGATCAGACTGCGCGGATGCGCAGGCTGATCTGAGTCTTCGCTGGGCGCACGTCTTATTGTAGGTTTTGTCGTGCGCTGGCTCATTTGTCTTTGCATGCATGTTCTACTTATATCTTTTTATAAATGTTGGATAGCCGTTTTGGTGAATTTTGTGGGAAAGTAACTGCCATTTTGGCTTCCAGCTTGTGATATTTCCATTAAGGTTAATTTTGGCCCCCGCCCATCGGGGCTTGAAGAAAAATATGGGCTGCATGATGCTTCCGCGCAGAGCTGAAACCAACCCGCACACGAGTACTGGTAAACCGCTTAGAGGCTCTAAGCCTGCCCAGGCAAAGCGGCGCGAGTCGGCCCGTCCATGCTTATAAACCCTATTGGTTTCATTGGGCGACAGGACTTGAGATGTCATTTCATCTCAATGTCGGGTAAAAGTCCCGCAAAATTGGAAGCAGCGTCTCAAAAATGACCTTTACAGTGTTGACGGGGACGATAAACCTCAAATCAAACAAACAAACAGTTAAGGTTAATGTAATTCATGTTCGTGTTTCATTTCCTTTGGTGTCTATGCTGGGAGGTGTTGGTTAGCTATATCGATTCCTGATCACTGTCTTCACTTCTATTTTTTTCTTTTTGTGACTACAGTGTCCTGTTTATAAAGATGTTCGTAGTCTTCTGTTCGGATATTCCTAACCACATTCCAGTTATAGCAAAATGAAACATCACGTGAATAAGACCGTGAAATGAATACCGCTCTAAATCCCACCTGTTATAGAGAAAACTGGGGTCTACGGGGGTATGCATTATTTTCTTATGGTTATCTTATGGTTATCTTCTGCTCTAAGACATAGGCTTTTGGGTGCTCGTTAGAACCGCTTCGTGGATGCGGTTCTAACGAGCACCCAAAGCCTATGTTCTATGGGGCGCCATTTTACTATTTAATACGTATTTGTAGATATCCATAATTATTTATGGATATCCATAAATCGAATTATGGATAACCATAATTCTCCTCTGCAAATAAACCTATATAATGAATAATGACAGCTCCCTTTGCAACGACTATTCGCGCCAGATTTCCAATTTAGGTGTGTAATAAAAGCCGGGATGGAGGTGGAGGTAATGTAGGATAGGTTTAGTGATGGCCTATGGTGTGGGGGAGATATGTTTTGTTTGATTTCATACTATTAAAGTCATTTTGGAGACGTTGCTTCCAATTATGTTGGGCATTAAGCCTTCATTGAGATTAAATGACATCTCAATCCCGCCGGCCTCGGTAGCTCAGTCGGATGCGCGTCTGACTGGTGATCAGGAAGACGCGTGTTCGATACCTGCCGGGGTCGGCAAAATTCTTTCGTGGAGATTGATCATGAAATCTTTTCTACGGTCATTCTCTCCCTTCCGCTGATTCAAAAAGGGCAGTTGTCAGTTTCTGGCGAATGAATGTGCACTACTGGTTAACTGCTTACGAAAACGCCTGCCAAGGAAAAGTATGGATATGTAAACTGACCGGCTCAAAAATAACCTAAATTAGTGTTGACTGGGCCGTTAAACTCAAATATAAACAAACATCTCAATCCCTGTCGCCCATTGACTCGCGCGACTTTTTTTGGACAGGCTGAGACCTTCTAAACTGTTTACCAGTACTCTCAGCTCATGCAGCCAAGCCCTAATGGGCGGGGGCCAGGAGATATAGCTGAGTCTGCCTGGTACTCCATAGATGTCAAGCAGATATGTTAATTCTACATACAACGACCATGTGCATTTTTCTCCAGATTGCATGCAAGGATTTGGAACATTATAATCTTACGTCCGACTTTCAGTGTCCTTAGGTGCGCAGTCCTCAATGAGGTGATTCCAGAGGGACCGGATGCGTTGGCCGGCTGGTTCCGATATTTAAATGCACACATGGCGGGCGTTCAGCGTATGTCGCCCGTTGCTTTGGAAGCCTTACGGGCTGAAAAGGCTGCACTGCAGATAGGCCCCTTTTGACCGGCCATCATCTTCCAGCGATGATGAAGACCTTGAAGATTTTTAAGATTTTTCCAATAAACAATCACGTGTTTTATGGAAAAATCATTAAACCAACACCTTTGGCGGTGATTTATGGATATCCATAATTCGAATTTATATGCTATATACATGATATAAAGACACAGAATAATCATATTAGTATTTATCACAAATTTTAGACCATGTCAAAAACTAGATTGTTTGCACATTGGGGGTGGGGGTTGATTGTTTGTTTTGAGGTTTTACGTCATCGTCAACACTATTTAAGTCATTTTGGATACGTTGCTTCCGATTTTTTGGGACTTTTACCCGACATTGAGATGAAATGACATGTAAGCCCTACCGTCCATAGAAACTGCTAGTGTTTAAGGAGCGGTCCGATTTGCGTCACTGGGCAGGTTAACCAGTACTCAAGTTCGGGCGGAAGCATCATGCAGCCCAATCTATTTATCCAAGTCCCGATGGGCGGGGGCACTGTACTGGTTTGTAAAGAAATACACTTAAAAGCATTTTTCCATGCATATATTTGGGATTGCAAATGTGTTTAAAGGTTTTATTACAACACACCAAATAATAAAAATAATAATAATCCGGACAGTCTCTCACCGCTGTGGTTCGAGCCTCGCTCGGGTCACATGTGAGACGCCAAGTTCTGCAACGGAAGGTCAGGTGGTTTTTCTCCGGGTACTCCGGTTTTCGCCAACCTCTGATTAACGATCGGCTCGATATGAGTGAAATAATCTTGAAAGGGCCGTAAAACCCAAACCAAAATAAAAAAAAAAAATAATAATAATAATACGGACAATGAGTATCTGTGATTAATTCAAAGTTTATCATGAAAGAAAACGTGAGTTTGTAAAATCCATAGTTGGTTATCACGAAAACACGACTGTATGATTTTGACCCCCTTGAACTCCACTTTTATATAGTAAAACTTGGGTTTACGGGGGTAAACCTTATTTTCTTATTTCTGCTCTAAAATACAGATTGTGGATACTTGTTAGAACCGCCTTGATGAGGCGGTTCCAACGAGCACCCATAATCCATATTTTGAGCAAAAATAAGAAAAACTATCGCATTTTTTCATCTTAAAATTTTCGTTTATTCGGTGGTAAAGTGTACAATGTATTTGTATAGGCGTGTTTTCGTAATGTTCTGTAAAATCTATAATTGGTATTCGCTTTCGACAGGCAGTTCGTCCCTCCGAAGTTTTTGTAGAATAACGGACTTCTCGGTCTCAATAAAAAAGGTTTAGTAAAACCATTCCGACCTATAGGATTCAAGAAGGTTAATTTACAATGTTTGCCTGCCAACGTCAATGATATGATTTATTTATTTATTTATTTATTTATTAATTTATTATTGACTTAAGTAAGAAACCAGTAAGCATGTGTAATGCGTTTGCAACATTACGAAATCACACACGTGCGACATTGTGCATTTTTCACATCTAAAAAAATGGCTACTTCTCTGACGAAAATATGTGATATTTGATTTTAATTTATACTCCAAACATAGGTTGTGGATGCTCGTTAGAACCGCCTCATTGAGGCGGTTCTAACGAGTACCCACAACCATGTATTGGAGCAGAAATAAGAAAACTAATTTATACCCCCGTAAACCCCAGTTTTCTGTATATAAATTGGGGTTTACTGGGGGTTCATTTCACGGACTTGTTCACGTGATGAACAGTTTTACTTAGCCAGTAAGGACATCAAATACAAGTAATAAAACCCCAATTACATGTAACCCCTCTTTATGTGGGGAAAAGTTGGATTTACAGGATAATGAATCACTTTTCTTGTTTTGCTCAAAGACATAGGTTGTTGGTACTAGTCAGACCGCCTCGCGAAGCACACACAACCTATGTTTAGAGTATTTTAAAGAAACGTATCGCACATTTACATCGGAAAAAATTCGGCCCCGCCCATCGGGGAATGAAGAAATAGATGTGCTGCATGATGCTTCCACGCAGAGCTGAAACGGACCCGCACACGAGTACTGTTAAACCGCTTAGAGGAGCTAAGCCTGCCAAGGCAAAGGGGTACGAGTCGGTCCGTCCATGTTAATAAACCCTATTGATTCATTGGACGGCAGGGCTTGAGATGTCATTTCATCTCAAGGTCGGGTGAAAGTCCCACAGAATTGGAAGCAACGTCTCCAAAATGACCTTTACAGTGTTGACGGGGACGTTAAACCTCAAATCAAACAAACAAAACATCGTTTTGGAGATATGAAAGAATGTTAAATGTCGCACGGATGTGTTTGTAATGTCCGTGACATCATTGACATGTTTGTGTCAAAACGGTCTGGGAAAATAGAAGTGCAATTCATCTTCCTGTAAGTGCTTTCTTACATAATGAGGAGACGACTGTATTGATTCCTTTTACCCATTGCCTGCGGGAAACCCCTAAATAGGTACCTTGGCAAACAGTGCAAGCCCAGATCAGACGCCGCAGAACGCGGCGTCTGATCAGGGCCCGCACTATTTGCTAACAGAATTTTCCGTCAAACAGAGAAAAATAGGCCTGACACCCCTTATATGACAAATGGACTTGTCCGACATATAGTAATGGAGGAGCCCACCAGTATACAATGGGTTAATATTTGCAATGCATTGAATATTAGAGATCTTTATATTGTAATCGTAAAGAGACGTAATTCAAAAGATGAAGTCGTAGGAAAAGTTAGGATTAGAGACTCATATTCTACGAAATTGATTTTCTAGGGTACTTCTTTAGCCCACTGTCTAGCCCATACAAGACGGACAAAGGCACGTTGTACATTACGATAACACACCCGTAAGACATAATGCATGGCTACTTTTCGGATGAAATTCCATGATATCTTTCTTATTTATACCGCAAACATAGGTTGTGGGTGCTCGTTAGAACCGCCTCAACGAGGCGGTTCTAACGAGTACCCACAACCTATGTCTTGGAGTAAAAATAAGAAAAATAATGTTTACCCCCGTAAACCCCAGTTTTCTCTATACAAAGTGGGGTGTAAGGGGGTGTTCATTTCACGGACTTGTTCACGTAATGATGATTCGTTTTGTGTGTGTGGGGGGGGGGGGGGTGTTGTTTTTACGACCCTTTCAAGATTATTTCACACATTTCTAGCCGATCGTTAATTAGATAAGGGCGAAAAACGGAGTATACGTATATGCTCATGTCAAGAATATCTTGTAAATGGATATAGAAGAAATATGTTCTATAAAAGTAGCTTTACATGGTATACTTCAGCTTTTTTATTTGTAATTAGACAGCAGCAGTCTGCATGAATATTTGAAATGATTTCCGAATGTTCGGGACACCACTGAAAGACATTAATCAGTATCATCATACATCGGTATGTTATTTGTGTCACTGCTAACACAATTTTGGTCATTTTGGATGAAGCAACTAAGCATTCATTTAAAGGTGCATTATTGAGCTACCGGGTCTCATTTTTTTTTTCTTCTGGTTTTTATCTTCAATGCATACTCCTTTGTCATGTGTACACTTTTGGAGCCAAATACAGCTTCAGAACTTTGTGAAAATGGTCGTTTTCATTCGTGTTTACCCTTAGATCTGAACATGTGTTCGGAATTTCTGTTCTAAAAATAAATCTGTCACTTTACACATACATGGCGACAGTATCGTCTCTGAGTGTCGTTACTTATGGCATGGTATTCAGCATCGTATTTTTTTTCCGATTCAGGCATGGCCTAAGCAAACAAGGCCAAAATGAACGCCGCATAACGTCATATATGGAGATTCTATTTTTGCCACGAATTAAAAATAGATCTAACTAGGGTTCGAAACCTAGTTGAGGAATCCCTCTCAAACTCGTTTACCTGTCATCATAATTGTTCACATTTTTGCATAAATGCATTCATTTGTATTGTTTTAAAGAAAAATACCGGCTATATGTATTTTATTTTTGGAAGCATTTTTTCCGGATAGCTCAATAATGCACCTTTAAAGTACGTTGAAGTGGTTTTTTAATGTCTGTCGCGGATGTGTTCGTGTGGTAAACTATTACGTATAGCTTACTGCCTTTGAATTAGACCGTAGTATATAGGCATGCGGAAATCTATCAGAATTAGAGCGAAAACTGTGGAATTATTAAATTGGCTTCGCACAGCAAAACTGTGACTTCGGTCCTGTGCGCTAAGCAAAGACTCAGATCAACATGCGTGTCCAAGCAGTATGATCAGAATCCTCGCTCGCACTGAGCAAATGATTCTTCACGCTGACAAATGAGACTGTAAAATATTCAGGCTGATCTTGTATTGATTTGTTTGTTTGAATTTGGGTTTAATGTCCTCGTCAACACTATTTAGGTCATTTTGGAAACGTTGCTTCCAATTTTGTGGGACTTTTACACGACACTGAGCGGCCCCCGCCCATCGGAGCTTGAAGAAATAGATAGGCTGAATGATGCTTCCACGCAGAGCTGAAACCGACCCACACACGAGTACTGGTAAACCACGTAGAGGATCCGGCTAAGCCTGCCAAGGCAGGCGGTGCGAGTCGGACCGTCCATGCTTATATACATCATCGGTTTTAAAAGGTGGCAGGGCTTAAGATGTCATTTCATCTCAATGTCGTGTAAAAGTCCCACAAAATTGGAAGCGACGTCTCCAAAATGACCTTTACAGTGTTGACGGGGACGTTAAGCCTCAAATCAAACAAACCCGACACTGAGGTAAATGACTTCTCAAGCCCTGCCCCCAGAAGGTTTATATGCATTGGACGATCTGACTCAGGCTTAGTCCTTCTCAGCGGTGATATTGTTAACAATGATCAGACTAATGTTCGCTTTTCAAGACTAAAATATTCCTTTGAAATAGATTGAGCCCTTTCAACCCCACAGACTTGCATTGCCATACATATTGCATTCTAATGACAATTTGGGATATTTGTCTTATTCTTAGTCCAAACATTGATTGAGGGTCCTCGTTAGAATACCTACAACCTACATGTGAGTGAGTGTTTGAGTTTTACGTCTCATCAACAGCTAAGGTCATAAGGAGACCGGACCTCGGTCTAAAGACTCGTCCCAAAGTCTGGAGAAGCCCGGGATCGATCCTGCGAACATGGTGTACAAGGCGAGTAGCATACATCACGACAACAAGTCCGTGAAAGGAAGACTCCTCTAAACCCCAGTTTATAGAGAAAAGTGGGGTTTACGGGGGTTTACAAGTTCTCCCTTATTTTTGCTCAAAAACATATATTGCGGGTACTCGTTAGAACCGCCTCAATGACTTTATTTTTTTTTTTCAGTAAAATTCCTATAAAAAGACTACCTTTGGGGCATTGTTCAAAAGTGGTCATCAAGACCACTTTTGAAAGTGGTCATCAAGACCACTTTTGAACAGTCCCAAAGGTGGTCTCTTATTAGGAGACAATGGGTGTAGAAACACAAAGAAAAAAAAAGAATAAAAGAAACTTTCTAAGCAGATTTAGTCATAATTGTAGGTGGTCTTAATTTGTTTGTTTGTATTGGAGTTTAACGGCACAGTCAATACTATTTTAGGTTATTTTTGAGCCGGTCAGTTTACCTATCCAAACTTTTCCCTGGTAAGGCTTATACGTAAGCGGTTAACCAGTGCAGAGCACTTTCCTTCGCCAGAAACTGACAACTGTCCTTCTTGAATCAGTGGAAGGGAGAGAATGACCGTAGAAAAGATTCCATGATCAATCTCCACGAAAGAATGTTACCGACTCCGGCAGGTAACGAACCCACGTCCTTCTGATTACCAGTCAGACGCACATCCGACTGAGCTACCGAGGCCGGCTTAAAAATATTGACTGAATATCCTTATAACAAGACTGAATGGGACAAAATGGCCTTGAAGAATCCAGTTCAAAAACACAGAGTTAAATGAGCTAAAGTAGGCAATGAACAGTGTGCTATTATCCGGGAATGTAAGATAAAATCAGAATCCAGTGTTTCATGTGTTTCGACGTTTGATCTTTTACGAGGTACTTATGAAATACCAACAGTTTGGTATGAAAATTGTTAAATTATTAAGTAATTACAGTTAATGATTCCTGCAATTTCTAAAAATAGTATATTTAAGAGGAATACCTTCATTTTCAACAGCGACAATTGTTTCGAATTGTAGGATCTTACACGAGTGGCCATGTCGTATACAATTTATGCAACGAGCCCCATGCGAGTTTGATCAATATGGTATGAAATGACCACGAGTGTAAGATTCTGTTTATCATATTAGGTTTATTAGTCGGATTTCATTGGTAAACATCAGGAAAACACGCCTTTATAAGTTTGAACCCATTGAACCCCAGTTTTATATAATAAAACTGGGGTTTAAATTGGTAACACTTATTTTTCTTATTTCTGCTCTAAAATATAGATTGTGTGTACTCGTTAGAACCGCCTCGATGAGGCGGGGTTCGATGAGGCGGCTCTAAAATATAGATTGTGGGTACTCTTTAGAACCACCTCTATGATTGTAAGTACTCGTTAGAACCGCCTCATAAAATATAGATTGTGGGTACTCGTTAGAACCGCCTCGATGAGGCGGCTCTAAAATATAGATTTTGGGTGTATTTTAGAACCGCCTTGATGATTGTGAGTGCTCGTTAGAACCGCCTCATCGGGGCGGTTCTAACAAGTACCGACAATCTATATTTTAGAGCAGAAATAAGACAAATATCACAATTTTTCATCTGAAAATCTTCGTTTTTTTCGGCGGTAAAGTTTACAATGCATTTGTATAGGCGTGTTTTCGTAATAGAATTGCGATAGTAATGATAGGGTTGTAACGGACGGTATCATAACGTTAGTTTCAAAACATAATACCGTTAAGGGGAATGGTTGCATGTACAGAAGCGACATCTGTTTCCGGTTTCGAAAGAGAGGATCTTACGCGTGTGGTAATGTCATATGAAAATTTATGCAACGAGCGTCACTAAGGAATTTTAACATTTTTTGGCTATTACCAGTCACCCGTTTAACGTAATTCTGCATCGAGTTAAACTCTTGGATGCTGGCGATTTTCACAGAAACCCGCTGATCACTCGAGAATTCCTCTGTCAGAAATTAAGTCCGATTAGCCAATACAATTTATATAGAGAAAAGGACTGGGGTTGTTCATGGCAGCGTTGTTCATGTTCACATCGAATTCACTGCATTTTATTCATCTGGTCGGGTTTGTGAGCAGACACCCATAAACAACAGACTTTTATGTAATAAGAGGGCTTATGTGCAAGGGATTCTGCTTTCTGCATCATTAGCGGGCGAGGGCAGAGAAAGTGCCATTATGGTGAACGGACAAGCGCTCACTGAAACAGAAGCCCACTAGGGCAATAGCCCATTGGACACTATCCCACAGGACAATGACACACTGCTAAAATTTGGCAGGTTTTGTTTGTTTGTTTTGATGTTTAACGTCCCCGTCAACACTGTGTAGGTCATTTTTGAGACGTTGCTTCCAATTTTGCTTTACTTTTACCCGACATTGAGATGAAATGACACGTATCCAACTATGGGCGCCCGCCGTATCCGATTTTCCTGTAATAATAATAGCGTCAGTTTGCATGGTAATTATGATGTCTCCTTTGTGTCTTGCAGCGTTCACACAACTTACCTTTTAATAATGAACTATCTTTCTTAATTTAAAGCTATGTCTTATCGGGATATATGGAAAGACGTTCCTAGGGTCTGCAGAATGTGTTCGAATCAGCCATGGTAAACGACCAATCGGTGTTCGAGCTAGCGAACGTTCACTGTACATGTTTGTTTGCATGTATTACCAAAATACACTCATATAATTTTGACCCCTCGCTCCCGCCCATCAGGAATTAATGAAATATTTGGGTTGCATGATGCTTCCACGCAGAGCTAAAAACGACTGCACATGTTCTATGAGGATCTAATCTTGCCCAAGCAATGCGATGCGAGTAGGACCGTCCATGGATATAATCCCTATTGGTTTCATTGGGCGACAGAGCTTGAGATGTAATTTCATCTCAATGTCGGGTAAAAGTCCTACAAAATTGGAAGCAATGTCTCCAAAATGACCTATACAGTGTTGACAGGGACTGAAAACCTCAAAACAAACAAACAAAACAAAATAATTTTGACCCCCTTAAACCTCACTATTATATAATAGAGTGAGTAAGTGAGTGAGTTTTTCAGTTTTACGTCCCACCAACAGCTACGGTCATACGGAGACGGGACCTCGGTTTAAAGACTCATCCGAAAGTCTGGAGAAGCCCGGGATCGAACCTGCGACCCCTGGTTTACAAGGCGAGTAGCGTAACCACTCGAACTAGGATTTATACGGGTTCATATTATTTTCCTTATTTCTGCTCTCAGTCATACATACTGTGTACTCGTTACTTGCCGAGGCGGTTCTAACGAGTTCCCACAATCTATGTTTTGAGCAGAATTATGAAAATAAATGAATAGGCGTGTTTTTGTAATGTATGGCATAAACAGGTTTCTTTCTCGTGATATTATAATGCTTGCATATAATTGATTGACCTGTTAAGGTCCAGATCAGCTGCGCCATACGACTGTTTGCGTATATCAACAAAAGGGACGTCAGTATCATATATGGGTTATTTTTTATACAGAACCTCTGATCTAGATCTGCTTATTAGAAAAAATATGATTTATGAGGCTGCGCATGACAAAACCTGCAATAGGACCGTTGCGACCAGCAAACCAGCCTGCGCATGCTCGCAGTCTGATCAGAGTCTTTGCTGTTCGAATGAGTCTTCTAAGGCATCCATATTAGCCAAAGACTGACAAGACTGAATGTATATACAGGTTGATCTGAGTCTTCGCTGGTTGTACTAATATTATTGTAGGTTTTGTTATGCACAGGCTCATATGTTTTGTGAAAGAACTAATGTATTTTAACCCCCAAAACGCCGAGAAAAATTGCATGTGAAAATATTCTCATTTCATACTTGCAAACTTTCGAAAACATTTGGCATGCGTGCAATTAGTATAGATCCCGAGCAGACTGCTCCTCAAGTAGCAGCCTGCTCTGGGTTTGCAAACCAACTGACACTGAACAAAGCCAAAGAGAGTTATTGTGATTGGCATCTTAAGGTTTAAGTAAATTTATGACAGCCAAACTGTGTTTATTGTTCTATCCAGGACAAGCAATGATTACCTATTGTTTACCCCTAAGGGATCGGTAAATAACCCTTTCACCCCCGAGATTAGGAATTGATCATAAGTAATGACTTCAAATATATATATAATTCTATATAAGTTTACTAGTTTGTTCTTTCGATTTTGAAAGATCGTTGTATTTACCAAACATTAATACAAGACGTGCAAATTGTCTTTTGTTCGCAAATTTGTTTAATGAATCAAATACTATGTAAATTTCTACAAATAATTCTGGATACATTTAAAATACGTCCAAATAATATTGTTTGCATGTATTTATTCCTACCTCGTATTACATGCTTATCATAAACTTGTATTTTTTTTTTTTTTTTTTTTTTTTTTTGGTTTGGGTTTTACGGCCCTTTCAAGATTATTTCACTCATATCGAGCCGATCGTTAATCAGAAGTGGGCGAAAACCGGAGTACCCGGAGAAAAACCACCTGACCTTCCGTTGCAGAACTTGGCGGCGTCTCACATGTGACCTAAACTTGTAATTTAATTCTCTGTACTGGGTCGAGTTTAATTCGCTTACTTGGCTGATGAGACGGTGCATTTTGAGTCTAATCTGGATCTACAATGTTTGCAAAGGTATATGAACCGGTCTACATGGTTGGAAGGTTTAAGCCATAAACTTCTGCGATCAGCTTTTATACTATTTGGTCATATTGAAGCTGTCACTATCTATCCACATTTTTCGGCGCAGGCTTATAGATGGTACGCCCGCACACTAGTACTGGTAAACAGCTTAGAGTGTCGAAGCCCTTCCAGGAACCGCGGTGCGAGGCGGACCATCCATGCTAATAAACCCTATTGGTTTCATTGGGCGATAGGGCTTGAGATGTCATTTCATCTCAATGTCGGGTAAAAGTCCCACAAAATTGGAAGCAACGTCTCCAAAATGACCTTTTCAGTGTTGACAGTACGTTATACATCAAATCAAACAAACAAACAAACAAACAAAACTGGTACCTACCCATAACACGTTTCAATATATGTATTATAAGGCGCTTCTAATGAGTGTCCACATCATGTAAACAATGCCGTGTCATAATCACCCTCACTAAACCCCTCTTTATGTAAAGAAAATTGGTGATGCCAATACATACGTTTTCGATACTCGTTGAACCGCCTGAGTAAGCCCGAAATGGGTCTTCACGGTTTGTTCACTGTTAGTAAAGGCATATCCTTCCCAACATTACGAAAACGCGCCTATACAAATACATTGTAAACTTAAACGTCCACCAAAAAACTAATTATTTAAGATAAACAAATTATGATATTTTTTCTTATTTGTGCTCAAAAAATAGATTGTGGGTACTCGTTAGAGCCGCCTCATTGAGGTGGTTCTAACGAGTACCCACATTCTATATTTGAGTACCCACATTCTATATTTGAGAGCAGAAATAAGAAAAATAGTTTTTCCCTGTAAACCCCAGTTTTACTATATGAATGTGGGGTTCAAGGGGGTCAAAATTATATCGGTATATTTGCGTGATGAATTTTTTGGGGATATTCAAATACACTAGAACATAAGACAAGTAAAATAAAGGTTTTGAGTAAAAGTGTCTGATCAAGCATCTGACCACCTAGACGGCCCCCGCCCATAGGGACTTGAAGAAATATATAGGCTGCATGCTGCTTCCAGGCAGAGCTGAATCCGGCCCGCACACTAGTACTGGTAAACCGCTTAGAGGATCTAAGCCTGTCAAGGAACCGCGGTGCGAGGCGTACCGTCCATGCTAATAAACCCTATTGGTTTCATTGGGCGACAGGGTTTGAGATGTCATTTCATCTCATTGTCGGGTAAAAGTCCCACAAAATTGGAAGCAACGTCTCCAAAATGACCTTTACAGTGTTGACGGGGACGTTAACCCTCAAATCAAACAAACAAACAAAAACACCTATATGATAGCGTCTCCCAAATCAACCGGACAAATCCGACTCCCCCTCCCCTTTTTGTAAAGGCGAGCAAAATCCCCCCATTAATTTTTTAGGTGGACAAAAATCCCCCTGGACATACCCCCTGCCATAGTTCCTTCATATGTGTATGAGGAGTATTTAGTCCGCCGAGAAGCTTGGTTAGTTCCACACCCCAATTTATTTGTTTTGAAGTTTAACGTCCCCGTCAACACAATATAGGTCATTTTGGAGCCGTTGTTTCAATTTTGTGGGGTTTTTACCCGACATTGAGATGAAATGACATCTCAAGCCCTGTCGCCCAATGAAACCAATAGGTTTTATATACATAATGTTTCAGTCGAAACATAGAGTGTGGGTATTCGTTAGAAATTTCCAAAATCTATGATATGAGAATAAGGTACACCCACGTAAATTTTACTTTCTCTGTATAAAGTGTGGCTAACAGAAGTGTTCCTTATACGGACTTGCTAGTACAGCTAAACCGATGATGATGAACACTTACTAGAACTGCCTCGATGCGACGCAATATCCATGTATGTAGTCGGAAACAAGAATGTATGTAGCAGGGAATCAGGAAAGAAAATCTTAGAATAACTCCATTTTATCTCCAGAACTAGCATCGTTCAGCTGAAATTTGAGTATTTTTTCCAGTCTAAACATAGATTGGGGATACTGGGTAGAAACGCTTCAATCAGTTATCAAAACTCTATGTTATAAGCAAAGAATATAGGACATTGAGGTATGCCCCCGTAAAGTCCATATTTTTCGGTATAAAGTGGTGTTAACAGGGATGGTGGTCCTCATAAGGACCTGTTAGCTGATTTACTGCTAAAAACCGTTGAGGATGGACAAACATTAGAGCCGCCTCGTAGCGGCGCAGTATATGTTTGTCTGCCCAGGATCGTAGTGTATATTAAATATGATCTGTTGTAAAAATAATGACAATCGTATGATATAAGAAAAAAAAAAAACAAGAAGCAACTGGCAATAGCCAAAATACGTTAAATTGGCTAGTGCCAGTCGACTGGCAATAGCCAAAATACGTTGAAATGGCTAGTGCCAGTCGACTGTCAATAGCCATTTTAACGTGTTTTGGCTATTGCCAGTCGACTGTCAATAGCCATTTTAACGTGTTTTGGCTATTGCCAGTCGACTGGCAATAGACCTTTCCATTTGCATAAAGGTCAGCCTCATGCCAAATTGAACAAACTATACATGTATTCGACAACACATTCATGCAATATTGTGTATTTAGTATCTGTATGGCTGCCATTTTCCTGATGAAATGTTTTGATATTTTCTTATTTATGTGCCAAATATTGATTTAATTATATTGTTTGGGCGGAGAATCAACAAGGAAAATTATTGCTATGATAACGCCACTTCTCGCAGTAATATACCTAGCAGGCACATTGCGTAATTTTGACGTCACATCAACGTCGGTACAACGTCATTACGTTTATCCTACGCCAAATCTACGTCGGTGCAACGTCATGACGTTGCACCGACGTTAGTTTGACGTTGCCCTAGCGACGTGTGCCTGCTGGGTATAGTCGTGTTAACAGGTGTATTCAACGTTGACAATTTTAAATATTGATGTTTGCAAGTTACGCTCTGACATTTTTTTGTCGTTATCATAAGTGTTGCCTGGCTCCCCGGCTCTGAGTTGATTTGTTCGTCTGAATTGAGCTTTAACGTCCCCGTCAACACTGTATAGGTCATTTTGGATACATTGCTTCCACTTTTGTAGGACTTTTACCCGACATTGAGATGAAATGAAACCAATGAAACCCATAGGGTTTATAAGCATGGACGGGCCGACTCGCACCGCTTGACCTGGGCAGGCTTAGATTCTCCAAGCGGATGCGGTCGGTTTCAGCTCTGCGTGGAAGCATCATGCAGCCACTCTATTTCTTCAAGCCCAGATGGGCTGGGGCAGGGCTCTGAGTTGAAGAAATCTAACTAGGAAAACTACTCCTCCTTGACTACTTTTTGCACATCTTAACTCCCCTACCTAGCAAAACCTCAAACTGGTCAGCCAAATCTTTTTATATGCTGACCAAATATCAGTTAGAGGGAGGGGGTGGGAGCCAGTCTGTCATAAGGGAGAAAACTTAAGGATTTCTATTCGTTATCAAATTCTTCCTTTAAGAAGTCGCCATGTCATATTCTTCGAATTATGACCCATCACTACATGTAGCAGGATAGATACGTGTACATGAATATATTAATGCGTGTAATTTTATCCAATTTGCAAGAAACCAAACTTGTTTTTTGTCTGAAATTTTATCAGCGCTGTATGTTTTACAGTTTTAAACAGAAAGTGTCACGATTTGCCTTGATTTATCACACGCTCATATATATTTTCATTAAATAGAAAACTGGAACTTTCCATGGAAAACACATTCAGTCCCTAAATCCACGTATACGTTAGCGCTACCTGATGACGACATTGCTAAGAATCGACTCCCAATCGACAAGGGAGATAAAATATGTTTGAAACACGCCTTGGACACCTGTAAGTGGGCCAGTACGATAACATTATACTACTGATTATGCAGATACTAGACTCCCTTATTAGGTTAGAAATTGCGGTATCATTACGAAAATATGCCTGTAAAAATGCTTTGTAAACTTTACCGCCGTAGAAACGGTTATTATGAGATGAAAAATTGTGACATTTTTCTTATTTCTGCTCAAAATATAGATTGTTGGTACTCGGTAGAACCGCATCGAGGCGGTTCTAACGAGTATCTATAATCTATATTTTAGAGCAGAAATAAGAAGAATAAGGTTAACCCTTGTAAATCCCAGTTTTACTATATGAAAGTCGGGTTCAAGGGGCTCAAAATTATATAGGCTTGTTTTCATGATGTAAAATAAAAGTGCGCGGACAACAAGTCACGGAAATAAAGTCACGGAAAAATGTCACACGAAAATTGCGCAAATTAAACAAATATAGACTAACATTCCACGGGCCTTTGTTGTGAATACGCATGTAAACCTAAAATTATATGTAGAAATCAAAGTACAGAAAGTACTGAGGAAAGTTGATTTATGAGGAAGAATTATTATATAACAATGTTAGTCGTAGATCAAGCAGTTATCAAGATATTTTGTTGAAAAAATCTAGAGACTAAATTCCCATATCACAGGTCCTGGTGTATGAATGTCATTTGATGTGTCACCAGTGACAATTCTGATTCTGATTTGACAAGGTCCCAGAGGGTTAAAAAATTCGACAAAGAAAAATATGATTCATCGATTGTTTTGAATTTAACGACAGATCAACCCTATAGTGGATCATATTTGTCTTCTCCAAGAGAAAGGGGAGGAAAAGAGATAGAGGAGACAGTAGAGGAGATGATTTGTGTGTTTGTTTGTTTGATTTGAGGTTTAACGTCCCCGTCATCACTGTAAAGGTCATTTTGGAGACGATGCTTCCAATTTTGTGGGACTTTTACCCGACATTGAGATGAAATGACATCTCAAGCCCTGTTGCCAAATGATACCAATAGGGTTTATTAGCATGGGCGGTCCGCCTCGCACCGCGGTTCCTGGACAGGCTTAGATCCTCTAAGCGGTTTACCAGATCTAGTGTGCGGGCCGGATTCAGCTCTGCGTGGAAGCATCATGCAGCCCATATATCATCTAGGTAGAAAAAGAGGATTTACGGGTTATTCATTATATTCCTTATTTTCGCTAAAAAATAAAGATTGTTGGTACATGTATCTCTTAGAAGCATCTAACTGAGGAACAGTCTATATTTGGGATGAAAATAAGAAAAAAAAGTTTTTATTCGAAGACTTTTATGGCTCGTAAAGATGGGAAAATTTGTGATCTGTCGTCGTTACAATACTTTAGAATCGAACTTATCAATTAGTTCATCACAAAACACTTTACAGTCATTATTGTCCATATACATGTATTAGGCTAAACATAGATGTCGGTTTATAGTTAAAACCACCTCATTGAGGCTGTCCTAACAACGACCCATAGTCTATATTTAGGTTAAAACAAGAAAAATATCAAACGTTTCGATCTGACTTATGCTAGACATTACAAAAACACGCCTATACAAATACATTGTAAACTTTACCGCCGAAAAATCGACAATTTTCAGATAAAAATTGTGATATTTATCATATTTCTATTCCAAATATAGATTGTAGGTACCCGTTAGAACCGCCTCATCGAGGCGGTTCTAACGAATACCTACAATCTGTATTTTAGAGCAGAAATAAGAAAAATAAGGTTTACCCCTGTAAACCCCTATTTTACTATATAAAATTGGGGTTCAAAGGGGTCAAAATAAAATAGGCGTGTTTTCTTGATGGATCCCGAGACAGGCAACGTGTCATTTTAGCACACGGGCGTGTTACCGTAATATGAAGGCTCTAAGAGATCAACAAGAACGGAAACCTTCGTTATCTGTCATCGTTCGTCATTGTCACAGTGAACACTTTTTAATCCGTTACTCGCATAAAGCCCCCGCCCATCGGGGCTTGAAGAACTATATGGGCTGCATGATGCTACCACGCAGAGCTGAAACCGACCCGCGCACGAGTACCGGTTAACAGCTTAGAGTATCTAAGCCTGCCCAGGCAAAGCGTTGCGAGTCGGACCGTCCATGCTTATAAACTCTTTTGGTTTCATTGGGCGACAGGGCTTGAGATGTCATTTCATCTCAATGTCGGGTAAAAGTCCCACAAAATTGGAAGCAACGTCTCCAAAATGACCTATACAATGTCAAATCAAACAAACAAAACATCTATCTATCTATCTATCTATCTATCTATCTATCTATCTATCTATCTATCTATCTATCTATCTATCTATCTATCTATCTATCTATCTCGGTCCCCGCCCATCGGGGCTTGAAGAAATAGATGGGCTGCATGATGCTTCCACGCAGAGCTGAATCCGACTGCACACGAGTTCTTGTAAACCGCTTAGATGATCTAAGCCTGTCCAGGCAAAGCGGTGCGAGTCGGACTGCCCATGCTTTTAAACCCTATTGGTTTCATTGGGCGCCATATAGTGTTGACGGGGACGATAAACACCATATCAAACAAACAAAAACAAAATCTATCTATCTATCTATCTATCTATCTATCTATCTATCTATCTATCTATCTATCTATCTATCTATCTATCTTATCTATCTATCTATCTATCTATCTATCTATCTATCTATCTATCTATCTCCATGTATCTATCTGTGTGTCTATCTATCAAAAATCACTGGGGGCTTAAGATACATGGAAGGCAGCGTTATCTTGCATTAATGAACATGCACTCTTTAAATGTCATCTGTGCCATAGTCGATAGAAATAGAGACTAATGCAATTGGGATTGTTTCAACAAAATTTACAGAAACGATTCCGTTCTCTTTACAATCGTTATGATAATAATTTTGCAAGATTGATTTCTCATCAACGATTCTCACAAGCGCACATTAGGCAATAGTTACTTGAATATTGTCGGATAGCAGTATTATGCATACAAAGCTCATGAAAATATAGACGAGGAGTTCAAAACACAAATATGTTTGATCGTCTCCATACTGAGGCTGTTACATGCTTAACTCTTATTACTCTGTTCATGACAACCACTATCTTTGGAAACAGTGTAGATCCAGATCAGATGGCTTCTTAAGAAGCCATCTGATCAGGATCTACACTGTTTGGCATTCAGTTTATGAATTTGTAGCAATAAATTGCATCGAGTAATTTGATTGGTTGATAGACAGAAATGGGTGTGGCTTAAATGAATATTCAGCAAGTGAAGGGTTAACAAACATATATCAGTAATACCAGGGACGAGGATGTAACTGCTAAAGTATTGGCCGGTTCGACTTGGCTCTTCTGAAGGCGGAATTTCAGAAGCAAGGGAGAGTCTGTCTCCTAACAGAATGTAAAGAGAAGATGAACGGATCTTTTGCAAATAAAACATACTGTAGCCCCAACACGAAAACACGCCTATATAATTTTGACCGCCTTGAACCCACTTTTATATAGAAAAACTGGGGTTTGCAGGGGTAAACCTTATTTTTCTTATTCTGCCCTAAAATATAGATTGCGGGTACCCGTAAAAACCGCCTCGATGTGGCGGTTCTAACGAGTACCTACAATCTATATTTTGAGCAGAAATAAGAAAAATATCACAATTTTTCATCTTAAAATTTTCGTTTTTTTTCTGCGGTAAAGTTTACAATGGATTTGTATAGGCGTGTTTTCGTAATGAGATTCAATCTTGCTTTTGTCCCCATTTTCAGAAAAAAAAAAATAGAAAAAAATGACTTAAGAAACCTTTTGTTTGATCAACCTAACCAATTTAAGCAGATTGCGGGTACTCGTTAGAACCGCCTCGATGAGGCGGTTCTAAAGTGTACCCGCAATCTATATTTCGAGCAGAAATAAGAAAAAAATCACAAGATTTCATCTTAAAATTTTCGTTTTTTCGGCGGTACAGTTTAAAATGTATTTGTTAGGCGTGTTTTCGTAATGAGATTCAATCTTGCTTTTGTCCCAATTTTTGCAAACAAATAGAAACAAATTGACTAAAGAAACCTTTTTTTTGATCAACCTAACCATTTTAAGCAGATTGCGGGTACTCGTTAGAACCGCCTCGATGGGGCGGTTCTAAGGAGTACCAACAATCTATATTTTGAGCAGAAATAAGAAAAATGTCACAAATTTTCATCTTAAAATTTTCGTTTTTTCGGCGGTAAAGTTTACAATGTATTTGTTTTGACGTGTTTTCGTAATAAGATTCAATCTTGCTTTTTTCCCCATTTTTGCAAACAAATAGAAAATAAAAGCACCGCAGACACTGCATAATACCCCGCCACTGCTAAGCAATGTAACTTATTTGAAAATATATCAAGGCTAAATAACTAGAAAGGGGATAGCAGAGATATGATCCGCAAGTGTAATGTCTTAATGTGAGTGGATGAAGTTGTTAGAAGATGTAGGAAGCATATGTAAAAATCCATTTTTCAGACATTTGATGGGAAGGCAACTCAATAAGTTGACATTATTAGAAAATTATGGAGTGAAGTATTTACCTAAAATGGCTGTGGAACATGTATCTTCATGTGGTACATGTAAGAATTTCATGGCCTTGGCCACAATATGTACCCTTTACTCCTCTATATGGTCCTTGGTCACAATTTGTACCCTTTAGTCCTCTATATATCTGTAAAGTTTAATCCAAATATTTCATATAGTAAGGGAACTAGAGGCCAAAAACTATTTTTCAGATACTGAAAAGGGACAGACAGACAGATTGACAGACATACAAATGGATGGACAGACAGACAGACAGACAGACAGACAGCAGAGGGTGTAGTAGTTTTATTCATATATTTCAAATAATAAATGAACTATAGGCCAAAATCCCTTTTTTATATATTTCAAGGGCAGATAACTCAATTGCTGGGAAAGCCAGAGTCATGTTCCTTTGCCACAGTATGTAACATTTTATCTACTACATATCTATGAAGTTTCAGCAAGATATTGTAAATAATAAAGGAACTACAGTCTAAAATGCATTTTAAATACTTCAAGGGCAGATAACTCAAGAACTGGTATAGCCAGAGTAGCAGTCCTTGGCCACGATATGAACCATTAAGTCCTCTATATATATGTGACGTTTCATTGAGATATTCCATATAGTAAGGGAACTAGAGGCCAAAAACCATTTTCAGATATTTCAAAGGCAGATAACTCAATCGCTGGGAAAGCCAGAGTCATGTTCCTTTGCCACAGTATATAACAATTCATCTACTACATATCTATGAAGTTTCAGCAAGATATTGTAAATGATAAACGAACTACAGTCTAAAATGCATTTTTAAATACGTCAAGGGCAGATAACTCAAGAACTGGAACAGCCAGAGTAGCAGTCCTTGGCCACAATATGAACCGTTTAGTTCTCTATATATCTGTGAAGTTTCATCCAGATATTCCATATAGTAAGGGAATTAGAGGCCAAATTTTCAGATACTGAAAACGGCAATAACTCTGCTTAAAATTAACGGATTTTGCCCATTAACAATCCCAAACCACTCATCCCCGATACCAATATGTATGCAAAATTTGAACAAAATTCGTGAAAAAATACTCAAGTTATCGATCGGAAACGAAGGGCGGACGGACGGACGGACGGACGGACGGACGGACGTTCTCACAAATGGATACTTATGTGGCTATTTTGAGCAAGATTGATACTTAGGTGGCTAATTTTAACCACATAACAGACCTTTTATGTGTCTAACGGAATAAATCGCACTTTCTCTCATTGACTTACATTGATTCTGTCCAAGTTCATAGCCACCTATCTATCCATTTGTGTGTACGGACAGACATATGGACGGACGGACACCGGAGGGTATAACATAATATCCCGCCACTATCGTGTGGCGGGGTATAAAAATGACTAAAGAAACCTTTTGTTTGATCCACCTAACCAATTTAAGCAGACCTCTGCACGATATAAGGACAACGGTCATTTAAGCACCAAATTGAATTTTGGTTAAAAAAAAAATATTGAATTTCAATACCGTACAAATGTGAACAAGAATAAAAGCAATATGATAACTTGACTTGACAGAAAGCACATTGCTCATATGGGTCATATACACGCATCCCAATTACAAATGCAAATGTCTGTATTGTTCTAAACAACAATGCACTATGCGTACAAATCTATTTCCCCCCAAGCGGCGTTGAGTTTGCGTTTATGAAATATCTTGAACACGTCAGATGAATCATACAATTGTTGTTGTTGGTTAACTTGGTGTAAGGTTTAACGTCCCCGTCAACACTGTTTAGGAAGAACTACACAAACATGTGCACTGTTTGACAGTGGTCCGTTTTGGGATTTCCTTGTTTTCTTTATTAGTGTTATTATCATTATTGTTATTATCATTATTATCATTATTATATTTTCTTTTTCTTTCTTTTTTCCATGACTTTAGACTGATATTATTCTTACCGCGGGCACCTTTTAGAACCGACAATCTACGTTTGAAGCAGAACTAAAGAAAGTAATCTATGGTTTTGATTCTAAATAGAAAACTTATGTATAACCTTGTAAAATAGAAGTGAAGGCAATGATCAGAAATCGATTCAGTTACCTCACATACCAAAATGGAAGAAACACAAACACAAAACTAGAGCTGTCAGTGAAACTGACTAGGGCCCCGGCAGCGCTATCAGAGGAGTAGGAAAATTTGTGGACGGACAGACGGACAGACAGACAGACGGACAGAGTGATTACTATAGGGCACCCACACTTTCAGATTACTATAGGGCACCCACACTTTCAGTGCGGGGCCCTAATAATTTCATCATAATGAAAACGTCACTAGTAAAAAACCAAAAGGGCCGTTACAATATGGCCAGACGGGTATCTAGAATAAAAAAGATATTAGCAATACATACATGAAAATTAGAAAGAGAAACGATAAGGAACTGATACAATCAGATCCCAAATTCTTTCCACAATATCACTAGGGAAAGAACTCGAATCATTGAGCGACGACAGTAAACAAAACGGATAATAGGCAAACCGAGTCAGCAGCTCTTTCCCAAACAGGTGGTGACTCAGAATATTCAAACCTGACTAAAAAGGAGCAAAATACATAATGGGGAAAAGAATCGGAATCACCAACATGACAAACGTTAAACTGGAAGGACAAACGTAACTAATACTGAACAACCAAAAAGGGGGAAGAATCAGAATAATCAAAGTAACAACATATATGGCGAGGGAAAGAATCAGAACCAGCAACATAAAACATAAAGGAACCACAGCAAAAGCACCGATTTGGAACGGTCAGTAATCCCCATTTTCTTTTGTGAAGTTGGGGCTGCAAGGTTATTTCATCATACGAATTAGCTCTAACTAAACACCATTTGAAACATATGTACTTCAATGTGACTGCATGTAGTTCTGATGTATTTCATCACAATATCACACACGTATGCTCTTCACACACGTATAGCGTCTTTGCTATCTCTGGATCTAACATTTGTTTTCAAAATGTTTTATATACTATACTAGGCCAAACATAGATCATGGGTGCCCGTCAGGTTATTACGCCATGCTTTCGAGCAAAAACTGGAAAATAATGTACAACCCTGTAAACCTATTTTTCTCTATATAGCCTGGGGATTACAAGGACGGGGTTTGGAGATATACACAATTTTCAAGGGATGAATAGGGTTAGCGTTCAACGACGCAGTCTGTTTACCTCACCATAATTTTTCTTGATAGATGGGGCAGAAAAACATAAGATATGAGGGCTAGTAGTGGAGGAAGAGAGAAAAAACTAGTGACCGTTCCAAGGCGGTTCTTCTGTGGCGGTTTATTTATGTTGTTGTTTGTTTCTTACTGTGTGTATCACTTGTCTTTTTATTTTGGATGGCCGTTTGGCAATTTTGTGGGAAAGTAACTGTCCTTATGGCCTTCATTTGTTTAGGTTTCCATTATGGTCTGGTCGCTTCATGTGTGTGTTTCTTTCCCTTTGGTGTCTTTGATGGGTGGAGTAAGTCAATTGTATCGATTCCTGATCTTTGTTTTACTTCTACTTTGTACATGCAGTATATATAGAAATTGAAAGATTTTGCCCTTGCCGGTAAATTCCATTTTAAACAGTGAAAATCAGGTTTACAAGAGATCACTTTGGGCACTAAAACTTAAGGTAATTCATTTTACGATCAGTGAAATATGAATAACGTCGGGTCACGACCAAAGTTTAAGTACACCTTTCTTTGCTTATCATTAAGAAAACACGCCTATATAATTCTGACCCCCTTGAACCTCACCTTTATAAAGCAAAACTGGGGTTTATAGGAGTAAACCTTATTTTTCTTATAGGCGGTTCTAACGAGTGCCCACAATCTATATTTTGAGCAGAAATAAGAAAAATATCACTATTTTTCATCTTAAAATTTTCATTTTTTTTCGGCGATAAAGATGCCAATGTATTTGTATAGGCGTGTTTGCGTAATGATGTCACGACCAAATTTTAAGTTAACTTTTCTTTGCTTATGGCCCGATGTTATTCATGCTGTTATTATAATGTAATCGATAATAATATGGTATAGTTTATTGTATCATAAACTACGTAAAGCGTTTCCAAAATTTTATAGACGTCACTCCAATTTAATTCCAAAATTCAATGTTGGACTTAAATCTCTTCTGCAACAAGGTCTATCGGAACCCATATAAATTCAGAAAAATTAAAACTTGCAATGATTTCAGCACACAATTGAGTAGAATCATTTTTCGATATAAAAAACTGGGTACAACATAAATGTTATGCGACAGACTGCATGCATGGTAGTTAACCCAATCACCGTGGACAACTTTGCTTTCTTCTTTAATTGCACGCCGGTGGGCCAGGCCTCAGATTCTATGACGGTTCCAGCGTAAAGGCTTACTGAGAATTAGAGCGATCTAATTCAAGGTAATGTTGGTTGGTGCCTGATTCTCTCTCTCTGGTTGGGCATATCGGAGACTAATTGTTGGTTTCCATTTGCTCCGACATTTCAGTGGTTTCTTGCTGTCGAGTCCTCACCGTTGTTTCATCTGTGTGGTTGTTTGTTTTTTTGTGTTCACGGAGATTTTGCACCGATGAGTTAGGAGGCCTTCATGCGGACTGACAACTTATTTGTCTAAATCGCGACGGAAGTAAGGGCGAGGATTGTGGCCACGTAAAATCGATTTAAGCCCCCAAATGGAATTCGTTTCCGCTGACCGTTCCAAGGCGGTTCTTCTGTCGCGGTTTATTTTTGTTATGGTTTGTCTTTGGGTGTTTGTGTCGCTTATATTATTCTATTTTGGACAGACTATTGGCCATTTTGCGGGAAAGTAACTGTCCTTCTGGCTTTCCGCTGTTGATGTTTCCATTGTGGTATGTTGTTTAATGATCGTGTTTCTTTCCCTTTGGTGTCTCTGATTGGAGCTGTGGGTTAATTGTTTCGATTTCTGATCATTGCCTCAACTTCTATTTTTCCTAATAGTGATTCGTTTTCACTCCTGTCTAAAACAGCGTGTTAGGCTATCTGAGAAACCTTTTAGCTTAGAAAGCTACTAGATTGGATGGTATACCTTCACGCTTTGTAAGAGATGTGGCGTCAATTATAGCAATATCCTCATACCCATGTGATTTACATACCTCTGATACAAGGTGTTGTACCCGATGACCTGAAATCGGCTAGGGTTGGGACTCTTTTAAAGAAAAAAAGACAAAACGGAAGTTGGCAATTGCCGCCAAGTTTCGGTTTAAACAATTTTGTCAATATTTGTTTTGAAAGGGACCTTTTGGATCAGATAGAATCTTACCTTGACCAGAAAAGAATATTATACATGTTCCAGTAAGGGTTTATAAATAGGTTTTCAACCGACACGTGTTTGGTCATTAAACAGACTATATTTAATTCAAAATGGACCCGGGACACTATCTTGGTATGGTCTTATTGGATCGTCAGCAACTCATTGACATTTCTGGAACAAAGTCATCTTTTGCAAGAATTTCATGTGGCGTTCCTCAGAGCTCAATACTTGAGCTGATCTACGTAAGCGATATGTTTTTTGCTGTTAGAAACTAACGTCTTTTATACACTGATGACTCTGCAATCGTGTTTGCTGACAACATAGTTTTGAACGTTGAAACTGTGTTGCAAAGTCGATCATAAATAGTTGATTGACAATAATCTTTCCTTACATCTAGTCCATTTTGTTCGGATAAAGATCTTGATTCAAAACACAGCAACCTTGAACATTTTATGTGAAGGTAATTCTATTGAAGCTAAAGATAAAGTGAAGTACTTGGATGCAGTGTTGGTCCAATGTATGTCTGGTGATGATTTGGTGACTTTTATCATGCGAATGCGAATGCCAGGATGAAATTTTTATATCTACATGTAAAATAGAAGTGAAGGTAATGATCAGGAAACGATACAATTAACCCACAGCTCCAATCAGAGACACCAAAGGACGAACAACGGTCTAATAAAGACCTTCAGCAGGTATCTAAAGGATGTCAAATTAAGGGACGATGAAAAGCAATTGTAAATGCAATCCCTGAGGATCGGAAAAAATAAGAGCATTAAATGCATGAACGGGGAGACCTTTTACAGCCACCACACGGCACAAACAATCAGCCCTGATTTGAAAAAATAGAAGTGACGGCAATGGTCAGGAATCGATACAATTAACCCACAGCTCTCATCAGAGACACCAAAGGGTATAGAAAGTATAGAAAGTTTCTAATTTGGAAACCAAAAAAGCTCTTAGTGATGTCACTGATACAATGCTATTTGGGTTATGCATGTCCATTTTGGTATCCTGACATAACTAAGGTGTTGAGAAATACGCTACAGGTAACCCGAAAGTACATCATTCATTTAATTCTGCAAAGAAGGTACCAGAAAACGAGTATGGTCGGATACGTTCAGGTCCCCAGATGGCTACCGACTTCTAAGAGAGTTGAG
The DNA here is from genome assembly GCA_963580285.1 of Lucinisca nassula. Taxonomy (NCBI): domain Eukaryota; kingdom Metazoa; phylum Mollusca; class Bivalvia; order Lucinida; family Lucinidae; genus Lucinisca; species Lucinisca nassula. Next base: position 130,258,852 of record OY757014.1, on the reverse strand, counting down.
CAATATATATATCGGAACTGTTGATTCCTGTAAGTTTTTTCATTCATATGGTACTTGATTTAGGGACAATGGAAGATTAACTATTCCAAAAGTAGAGATCCATCATGAAAACACGCCTATATAATTTTTACCCCCTCGAACCTCACTTTTATAAAGTAAAACTGGGATTTGCAGGGGTAATTTGTGTTCTAAAATATAGATTGAGTGTACCCGTTAGAACCGCCTCGATGAGGCGGTTCTAACGAGTACCCACAATCTATATTTGAGCAGAAATAAGAAAAATATCACAATTTTTTCATCTTAAAATTTTCATTTTTTCGGCGATAAAGGTTACAATGTATTTGAATAGGCGTGTTTTCGTAATATTTTTGTCTGTGTTTTATGGAATGGTTTGCCCAACAGTCACGATTAAGAATTTGCAGTGACATCAACAGTTTAATATGGCTGTTAATAGTCACTTCTTAGACAGTATTAATATATAATTTAAGGCTACTTGTATTTACTACTCAAAGTTTGATAGGGATCACTTTTTTAATGCAAAATAATTTTTGGATGAATTAATCAGCTGAATCCAAATTTGATACATAATGATAGAAAACGTATCCTTCACAAAACCTAGTGATTAATTTTGTCAACTGGTACTGCATTCAAGCGTGACAACAGCAAACGTCTTGGCACCCCCAAAATTTGCCGTAACACGAAGGGATTTTGGACAACTGATTTTTCACAAATTTCCAAATTTGTTTAGACAAACATGCTTAATAACGTGTATGGCGTACAAGGGCATCAATTACAGTACGACATCGCTTGCGCATGCTCGTAATCCGAGTCTGTATCCGGTTTTGTGAAATCAGCTTTCATTCAGCAACCAATGAATCTTTGAGCTCCTGTAAAGTCCTCGGATGCACAGATCGGGCTGAAACAGCACTCTGTAGCATGTCCCGCGCATGCTCAATCGGATTTAAGTGCGGTGACCGAGCAGTCCAGTCCATACGAACGATTGTCTCATGTTCCAGGTAGGAATCAGTGACGTTGGCGGGGTTGGGACGGGCATTATCATCCATCAGAATAAAGTCCGGGCCGATAGCATCTGCATATGGTCTCACAAACTCATCAAGAATCTCATTACAGTACCTCGCTGCCATTAACGTTCCGTTTTCAACGACGTACAAGTCAGGTTTACCGTTCACGCTTATCCCAGCCCAAACCATGACTGACCCCTTTCCATAGCGATCATGCTCTGCCACAATCAAGTCATCGAATCGCTGTTTAGACATTCGCCACGCTAATTGACGTATATAAGTGAAGTCCGCATGAATGCCTTCTAACTCATCAGTGCAACATCTCCGAGAACACTCAAATCAAACAACCACAAAGACGAAACAACTGTGACAGCCAGAAACCACTGAAACGCTAGTGCAAAAGAAAACCAACAGTTAGAAGCAAGTCCTTGTAAAATCAAAACTTGTATGCCCACGCTCAAGCAGAGGAAATATGGGGTAATAAGGATATCCATCATTTGTTTCATTTCATTTCATAGTCGATATAACTGCCGAGCTTAGGTTCTTCTAACGAGCATTCTGATTTTTTAGAAGCATAAATAAGAAGAAATTGTTCAGTCGTTTTCCGTCTGAAAAGCCAACAGCATTTTATTCAACATGTAACTGAATCATATGTCACGTTATTTCTACATGAATATGATATTATTAAACGTGGGTTTACTTTTCAGAAAAAATGGCATTCTTCATAAAGATACAGTACGAATAAACTATAGTGCCATTAAATCGTCATTAAATTGCTCAACTCGGACATACCCTTCTCGGCATTTACTCCTTTTCTTTGTTCAGGTCGATAGGCATGGCGGGCGAAGCTTGCTTACCAAGTAGTGCTTACTATCCGCGGACGCCTGATTACACTCTTCTGGAGTCCATGTGTCTTGATCTGAACATTGATATTTGCCATTTGTCTATGGATTAATCATTACGCAAACACGCCTATACAAATTTATCATTACGCAAACACGCCTATACAAATACATTGCCACCTTTATCGCAGAAAAAAAAAATGAAAATTTGATGATGAAAAATTGTGATATTTGTCTTATTTTTGCTCAAAATATAGATTGAGGGCACTCGTTAGAACCGCCTCATCGAGGCGGTTCTAACGAGTACCCACAATCTATATTTTAGAGCAGAAATAAGAAAAATAAGTTATACCCCCGGAAACCCCAGTTTTACTATATAAAAGTGGGGTTCAAGGGGGTCAAAATTATATAGGCGTGTTTTCGTGATGTGATTCTGGATTAACGCTTTGGTACTACGACCTAAACTACTAATAACCTGCTGGAGATTTAACAGGTAAAATAAACGACTATCCCCAGCCCTGAGTTACAGCTTTACAGAGTGCGAAACACAGCAAGTCGTTGTCACTCACTCAATCAATCATCCAATCAATCGACCAATCAATAGATCAAATGGTCAGTCAGTCAGTCAGTCAGTCAGTCAGTCTGTCTGTCTGTCTGTCAATCAATCAATCAATCAATCAATCAATAAAACAGTGATTCAACTTTAGAAAGGGCATCAATCCAGCATTACTACATGTAATTTGATCCTGCGTTGTTTTCACTATAACAATATTTCTACCGCTATTGACTCGGAGATACAGCTCTTCGGCTGTGCTTGCTATCGTCGATGATATACAATGTACTTTAACGTCAAAGCCGGGATGTTTGGTCAAAAATGGGTGTGTTGCAAACCTGTATAATGTAGTATTATGAAAATATTAATAACTAGAAAAACGTAAATAATTGCCAGAATTCTTACGCTTTGTGAAGAACGTCCGGCTGGTTTCATGCCCAATTCACGTGCGCATAAATCGTGTCCTGTTAATAAAAAATAAATGTCCTGTTGATAAAAATAATATTAAAATGGCAGACGTATAATAGTATGAATACTCGTTACATTTGCTACTATCATATGATTTTATTTTGATTAGTTTTGACTATTTCAATCCGAGTCATAGCGTGCGTTTTCCATGCTATGTTTGCTTGTATGCATGGTTAAACGGTCTTTGCAGAATTTGCCACATTTATACAATGACTTCCAATCATTCAATCGCAGTAATGTGATAACGATACATGGCTTAAACACCGTGTGGTATCGACACCGGAACCTGTTACTCAAAAGTACAAGATGAATGGAACCGGCCCCGATAGCTCACTTGGTAGAGTGTCCGCTCCGGGGAACGGGAGGTCACGGGTTCGATCCCGGGAGTCGACATACCAAAGTCGTTAAGAATGGTACTAGCTGCTCCTCGCTTGGCACTCAGATTTACGGGGTAGAGCTAGGACTGGTCGACCCATTGTCAGCATAATGTGACTGGGTGTGGTATCATGTAATGTGTCTGGGACATGATACTTCAGTGAGGCAGCACTATAAAAGTGAGCATTGAGCTCCCTGTTGCAACCAGACACCGTCGTGATATGACTGAAAAATTGTTGAAAATGACGTTAAACCCGAATTCACACACACACAATCACACACACACACACACACACACACACACACACACACACACACACACACACACACACACACACACACACACACACACACACACACACACACACACAAGATGAATTAAGAAATTGATAATGCTGACGATAGGTAATTGCTTAAATTGGCGTTATTACATAGTGTCAGAAAGTAAAACCACTTCCTATATTTACTCCTATTTTTAACTGGATACCTGTAGAGAAATTTCGGAAAAGCATTGTCAACTGCCATAAGGATTTTGAGTGCATAATAACCGGCTATCTCTTACGAGTTTACCAGTTTGACTACGTAACATTGTTACCACAGGACATATAATAACCTCTACGGAAATACATATTTGTTTGTACTTGAGTTTCACGGCCGTGTCAACACTATTGTAGGTCATTTTTCAGCCTGTAATTTTACCTATCCACACTTTTCCAGGGCAGGCTTATACGTAAGCGGTTAACCAGTACAGTGCACATTCCTTCGCCAGAAACTGACAACTGCCCTTCTTGAATCAGGGAGAGAATGATCGTAGAAAAGATTTCATGATCAATCTCAGCCAAGGAATGTTGCCGACCCCGGCATCTACGGATATAAACAAAGTTAATGTTGATGTTCAATTGAGTTAAGCATGAAAAAGTTGTTCATGCCTGGGGACGGTCAGTAGTACAACTTTACGGATTGGTGACAAAGCCCGAAGACAGCGTTTATTTTATATGTCTGAAGGATCTGCATATATTAATATGGTTTGTTTCGTTATTTTGTTTTACCATTTAGCACCAACAAAGAGGCGAACCGGTGGCATTGCTATATCTTCGTATCGTTGATTTGTGCCTGTCGTGCATTCATCCAATTACAAGTAGTCTTCTCATACAAATATAAGCATTCTATTCGTTCATTTTTTATCTTCGTTCATCTTTGGGGATTTGATGTTAAATTGCGACTTTTCGGAGATACATTTGTCTTATTTTTTTCGTCCGCTCTGATTGATTATTATCACTGGACTGCATGCTGGAAACAATAAACAATAATGGACAAAACAGCGTATTTATGACTGCAGAAATGTTGTTGACATTGTTATGTCTAACACAAAATCAAAGCACTAACAGAACCTGGGGTCGATTGTCTCTGTGTGTTGGCTGGAAAAAAATTTCTTGCACACCAGACAAGGCAATCCGTGATTTTACCCTGGGATAGAAATTTATGTTCTGACCCTGGTGTTCCGACCCAAAATCGAATATAATCGCGTGTTTGATAAATGTACTGGTTGATTACGACCTCGTATGCGCCGTCGTTCAGGTTGACGTCATGCACGTTACGTGACGTCATTAAACATTCCTGCAGTGTCAACACAATATGGCGGACATGGTAACCGAAGTGACTGCAGCATTAAAAATCCGCACTAAAAATGGAAGGTATGCAAGGAAAAGAATCCAATATGGGTGTGATGAGTGGATAGAAAAATCCGTCCCTCGGGATCACAGTCCGGCATCACTCGGCAAGCCTCGTGATGCCGGTCAGTGAATCTTGGGACGGATTTTTCTGTCCACCCCTCACATCCATATACATGTAAGATTCTTAAAGTCCTGAATGGGGACTGTTTCGTTAAATCTAGAAAGAAATAAATGCACTTACACCACCGGGGGTCGATTGTCTATTTGTGTTGGCTGGAAAAAAATGTCCTTGGAGGGGGTTGTTCCGTTAAGTCTTTCAACTTTGTGTTATAAGCAGATCCGCATCATAGAGGCGGTGAGAACCGCATGATAGAGGCAGTTCTACATGTAACGAGTTCCCAAAATATGTGTTTTGAACAAGAATAAGGAAAATAATGTACAGTAGAACTTCGATGGCTCGAATTCCAATGGCTCGTTTACCATGGCTGAGTCGAACCCGTCCTAGGGTCCCGAGGGAATTCGTCTACATAAGAAATAGTGAGGGACAATTAAGGATATTTACGTCTATCATGTTGCGAATGTATGCTGTGCGTACTCATTAGAATCGCCTACTTAAGGCGATTCTAATGAGTACGCACATCATACATTTATATCATAGAACAATGAAAAAATCTCAAAATTATCCCCCTGGAAGTAGCCCTCAGTGGCTGGAACAACTCCTGTCTAGAACAGATTTAGTGGTCCAAAAGGTGTTTGAGCCATTATAGTTCGACTGTATGTACTTGTAAAGTCGAGTTTCAATATGTAAAATGATATTTACAGGGTTTTAATTACACAACTTTGTTGACGAGAACGGGCGCCACTTAAATGAGAAAAGTGCCAAAACATACTTGTACACTGGGCACAGAAACATTCAGCGCAATACGAACCAATTCGAGCAGCGTTCAACGAAACGCTGAAGGAATGTAAGAAAGATTAATGTAAGCAAAGGTCTGGTTTGCCCGTGTTGTCATTATTTTATTTATTGACAATAACCTTTTTAATTGCAAGATGTGCGACTTTTTTCGAGTGACTTTTTTCTGTGACTTTATTTCCGTGACTTATTTCATGTGACTTACTTTCCGACCCAGTGTGGGGTACTCTGAACTTTGCCTGCTACATAGGCTGGGACTATAAGAATATTATATGGGTGTGAGGGGTAGATGGAAAAATCCGTTTCGAGGGACACTGTCCGGCATCACGACGCTTGCCGAGTGATGCCGGACAGTGATCCCGAGGGACGGATTTTTCTATCCACCCCTCACACCAATATTGGATTCTTTTTCTGGCATACCTTCCATTTCTTAAGGGGAATTTTAATGCTGCAGTCACTTCGGTTACCAACGTCCGCCATATTGTGTTGACACTGCAGGAATGTTTAGTGACGTTGCTGTGACGTCAACCTTAACGATCGTAATCAACCAGTGCATTTATCAAACACGCGATTATATTCGAGTTTGGGTGGGAACACCAGGGTCAGAACATAAATTTCTATCCCAGGGTAAAGTTACGGATTTCCTTGTCTGGTGTGCAAGAATTTGTCAATCCCGGTATATTTTGGGTCGCGCACTAGATGCTGGGTCCGGCAAAATTAAGTACTCACCGCCCCACACACCGGGCTTTCAGATCATCAATTAAAGGATGATTTTGGTTATATGTAAAATGAGGATTCTCAAACCGACCTGGATATCAAGTCAAGGCGGTTGCAATTCAGGAGGCCTGCTGAACTTGTTAAAAAGTTAATTTTAAAACACTTCTGCAACAGGATATATCAGAACCAGAGTTTTATAGAGATTATGTTTATAACTTTCGAAAAAGTATGAAGAAATCTGATTTACAGAATCAATTCAATAAGATAATTAAACGCCAAGAAATGTGGTATAAAATATAAGTGTTATGCGGCAGACAGCATGTCTAGTTTTTAACCCAATCATGGTTGATCACTACCCTCTTTCGTTGCACAAGGGGGTCATCATATTTCTGACTCGTTGACGGTCATCATGTCGGCCTTAACTTAAAACTTTGAATTTTTATATTTATAAGTGGTTCGGGCCTGGCCCCGAGTTTATAAAACTTTTTTCATGCTCAACTCATGTGAGCATGAAATTTGTCCTGCTAATAAATTTGAAAATGCCAACAATGTTGGCATTTTCAAATTTATGTGCAGGACACATAACATTCTCCGCTGAGAAAGGAAAATCGATCAACTTATTTGTATTTTAATTTTTATGAGCACCACAAGTTTCATGCTCAGCTGAGTTGAGCATGTAAAACGTTTTATAACCTCGGGACCTGATTATTTGTCTTAGGCTTGACTCTTCTTGGTCTACCTGGTGGTAATCTTTAGCTTCAGCTTACCATCACGTGAACAACTCCGTGAAACAAAGACCCCCCTAAACCCCACTTTTTACAGAGAAAAATGCGGTTTACGGGGGTAAACAATATTTTCCTTATTTCTGGCACAAGACATAGGTTGTGGGTACTCGTTAGAACCGCCTCATTAAGGCGGTTCTAACTAGCACCCAAAACCTATGTTTGGAGTATAAATAAGAAAAATATCACAAATTTTCTTCAGAAAAATTGCCTTTATTTGAGGTTTGAAAAATGTACTATATCGCTCGGATGGGTTATCGTTATGCAGTGTGTGGAACAAGCTACGTGGCCTGGGCCAGTTGTTTAATCGTTAGTTAACGTATCCTTTACACTTTGATCATTACATATGGCAACTATGCTAAAATTGTTTGCTGAAAAAAAATGTGAGCAGCTGTTCACATTTTTTTCAGCAAAAATAACAACATTTTATCTTTGACGCACAAACATTACTCTGAAATGAATACAATCAAAACAATGAAAACAATCCGACGTCATGACGCCGTGACAACGTTTGGCATAACAAAAACAGTCAATATGGTGGAAAGATGAATAGGAAAAATATGTGATAGCTTGAAAGAACAATTCCGTGATAAAGGCTGTAAAAATCCGAAACGTCGGAGATAGTGAAGAATTATTGCGAAAAATAAACAACATTTTAGACATTAAACTTGCTAGAACAGTTAACAATATGACCACTAACAAGCTCGTTAAGCTAACAATGCTTTGAACAACTGGCCCCTGATCTTTAATTCATCACAGTTATTCAGTTTGATTTGTATTTCATTTTGCTCTAATTTGGATTTTATACGATTGAGTTAGTGCCCTTGAGGTGGACCACCTATTTTGTGTGTGGTAATAATATTAGAACCTAGAGTGAAGGTTGGATTCATAGACTCTATTTAAACTCCCCAGTGGTTCTCCCTACTGACCTGCCTAAGGAGGTGGTTCTAATGTTGTTTATATTAAATGTGGCTTTGTCGGATTTTCCGACGTCGCACTTTAAGTTGTATGTTGTTATGGCGATGTATTATTATTATTATTATTATTATTATTATTATTATTTAAATTTCGTTAATTATGCCTGTTGTGTATTGGGTACGCGGAAAAAAGTCACAGGAATAAAAATCACGGAAATAAAGTCACGGGAAAAAGTCACAGGAAAAAAGTCACAAATAAGAAAAAAAAAATACATTTATATCACTGAAAGGATGTTGCTTATAAATTAAAACAATGACAACACCTACTCTTTCAACTTTTACCTATATATAGAGGGGTTTGAATAGATGGTAATTCAAAAGATAACTGCCTTCACTTCTAATCTGTTGTGTTAATGTGATGCATACATGTATATAGAGAGTGTCGAGTTTCTGAGTCGATGGATGTTAGAAAATGTGCATTCTCTGACAAAATAGATATTTATATTATATGCTTATATTAAAAAAAATAATAATCAGGTCAACCAGCCCAAGCAATGAATAAACCTTTAAAACCGACATTTTTATGGAGAAAACGGGGGTAAAATAATGATACCCTATTGATATTATTTTCTTATTTTTGTTCAAAAACATAGATTGTGGATACTTACTTACTCGAGCCACCTCATCATAGTGGTTCTTACTAGCACCAAACAAACTGTATTTTGACTAGAAAAAAGAAAAAATATTGAACACGATTAAAACCAAATCTGTGACTTTTCTTCCGTGACTTTTTCCTACCCAAAACTGTGACTTTTTACCGTGACTTTTTTTCCTGAGACTTTTATCCTACATTCTTGCATTGATCACCTCTCGTGGGAAGAAGAAGCAGGCTGTTGTGCTGTTTTTGATTCTTTTTTCTTCCTTTATTCCTTTCCTCATTGTTAGTTATTCTTCCTCTTAATGTCATTGATGGTTTTTCCTGGGCATCTATTTCTAAATTTTTTACCTGTCGGTATTCAGGAACTTAGGGCATTAGTGGTGTAGCGTGAGATTATTGATCCCGTGAGATTCTTCAGTCGCACTGGAAGTGGCTGAACCCTCACGGAGGCATTAAGAGTAAGAAACTGTTGATTTACGGGCAAGTCTGTGCACATGCCCATAATAAATTTTGTTTGCCTCGACTCAAAGGCGTGCGTGTGAACAAGTCCATGAAATAAAGACCCCACTAGACCCCATTTTATATTGAAAAACTGGGGTTACAGGGGTAATCATTATTTTCCTTATTTCTGCCACAATGCATAGGTTGTGGGTACTCGTTAGAACCGCCTCAATGTGGTGGTTCTTGCGAGCAGCCAAAACCTATGTTTGGAGTATAAATATGAAAAATATCGCAAATTTTCTATTAGAAAAAAATGCCTTTTTTGAAGTTTCAAAAATGTACTATTATTACAGGGAATGTGTTATCCTAATGGAGGCGTGCGTGTGATTTCCCCTTAAATTAGGAATAAGTTCTGTAACTTTTGATGAATACCACATCAGGAAGAAAAGCTTAATAAGTCGCAGTCTAGCAATTTATGACAGCAGTGATACAAACATTATCATTTATTGGTCTTTATTTTGTCTTCAGCATGTTGATTGTCTCGCTTTTAATGTCAAAATGGCAACGTTAACAATAGTGACACGCTATATTTGGATCGACTGATTAGCAATTGGCTCAAAGTTATATATAAAAGCAAAATGAGCCAGCGCCCGACAAAACCTACAATAAGACATGTGCGCCCAATGAAGACTCAGATCAGCCTGCGCATCCGCGCAGTCTGATCAGAGTCTTCGTTGGGCGCTCTTAGGATAGCTAAGGGCCCAATGCTCCTTGATGCAGCAAGAGAAGTCTCTGCTTAGACTATATGGATGCGCAGCCTGATCTGATTCTTCGCTGGGCGCACATGTAAGTTGTAGGAAATGCTGTGCCCCGGCTCAAATGTCAGTGTGACAATTACTGACACCGCCAACCCTGAGCCCTCACGCTTACGAAGTCCAGATAACGGTTCTTTACAGCCGTGCTATTCTTGGTGTCGTGGCGTCTGAGAGCAGTTAAAAAAGGTTTGATTGTCTGCAAAATATTATCTTTTTTTTTTGGGGGGGGGGGGTGGGGGGTTACGGCCCTTTCAAGATTATTTCACTCATATCGAGCCGTCGTTAATCAGAGGCGGGCGAGAACCGGAGTACCCGGAGAAAAACCACCTGACGTTCCGTTGCAGAACTTGGCGTCTCACATGTGACCCTAGCGAGGCTCGAACCACAGCGGCGAGAGTCCTAATGATCATAAGTCGGCGCTCTTAACCACAATGCCACGGAGGCCCGTCTAAAAATATGGTCTGGTTTCATGTGCTGGGCCATTGGCAAACAACGTGAACCTAAGTCAAACGCCTCTGATTTTGGCGTCTAAAAAGGATCAACACTGTTTGCTTTTAATATGGGAATATCACTGCTAAACGAAACGGTCTAGGTCCCCGTTCAGGACCATCCCCCCACCCAAGCCCATTGCGAAAACACGCCTATCCAAATGCATTGTAACCTTTATCGCCAAAAAATGAAAATTTTAAGATAAACAATTGTGATATTTTTCTTATTTCTTCTGAAAATATAGATTGATGGTACTTGTTAGAACCGCTTCATCGAGGCGGTTCTAACGAGTACCCACAATCTATTTTTCAGAGCAGAAATATGACAAATAAGGTTTACCCCTGTAAACCCCAGTTTTACTATATAAAAGTGGGGTTCAAAGGGGTCAGAATTATATAGGCGTATTTTCGTGATGCTATAATCAGAGACAAAGAATCCATCAGTGCTGCACATTTAAACCTGGTCTGATCCGATTCCAGAGGAAGTTCGATCAGCTTTAGTTTTATTTGGTTGCTGTTACTTTTATTGTAGCCCCCCCCCACACACACACACACACAAACAACCAAATCAATGCCTTCGAAACAAATTACTGGTTCCAGTGTTCTGAAGTGCTTTAGGGATAACTGGGAACCAGTCAAGCACGGTCCGACGAACCTTTTCTCGTTGGTTGAACCGTGGAAACTAAACTGATGTCATTTCCTCTAACTAAAATCAGTTTGATAAGTGACCGCGGTTCTGACATCGAACTCGCTCACAGTGGTTTTTGTTTGTTTGTTTGTTTGTGTTTTGTTTTAAATTCCTTGTTGTACATTCAGTGACTTTTCAATGGTTGCAGCACTTCTATAGATTTCCTTCTTTAACACCGGATAAGAAATAGTTTGTGAAAATTTAAGGCTATTAAAATGTGTATATGCCATTCGTTCACTTTAGCCTAAGATCCATTTTACAGTACTGTTAAAAATTTTGATTTACCCTACCCAATCTTGGCCAGAAGGTTTGTTGTGTGTTTTTGAAAGATGAATGCTAGTAGAATACAGATCAGGTGTGTGTATGACAAATTTGGCTGGCGAAAGTTTTCAAAATGGCCGCCATTCAAAATGGCCGCCATAAAATTGAATTCTATAGTTATTATGGAATAAACATTAGTTTCTGCACTTAAATGCAAAACAATCATAAAAAACTAATGTGGAAACAGTCATTTGTGTATATTATAGGCCAAAAGGCAGTTGTATACTATTTTTATAGAAACATACCCACTTTTGCGCTGCAAAAATGGTGCAGTTGCAGTTGTAGTTGGTCTAAAACAAATAAATCTGCGATGTTTTATAATTTGTCAGACTGTGATGATAGAAATGTTAGTAACTCCACATGCAGTAATCATATGAAGTAGATATTGGCCCATTGAAGTCAAAATAATGTTTCCTTTTCTGTTTATCAAATGACATTGTTAATTAATGGCACCGGATATGATGTAGTATTTACATTGATTCTGTGGTATAAGCAATAGAATGCCGAAAAACGTCTTCTTCTGTTGCATTTACACCCAAATGTAGAATTTTGCTATATTTTATTTACAATGCGTACTCAAATACATTTTATTATTTTTTATCACTTTATGACATTCTGTACTGTTCAACTGTGCCACCATACATGTGTTCCTCACAATCAAGTACCTGTGTGTAGTGGATGCTGGATCAATGTCTGTCAGCTGAATAATTCCTAAATGGTAAGCTTTGAAATTCGTACAAAATATTTTTATGGAACTCTGCATATAATCTGTTTATGTAATTTAGACCCAATTAACAAATGCTAAGGCATGATAAAGCACTCCTGATTAACGTTTTATCTCAGCAGATGTACTTTCACTTTTAAAATGCATCATTGTGTGTATTGATGGAATTACACATACATGACACATTGCTGTTTTATCACAGAGTGTGTTCTGAGAGTGTTTATTTTGTTTTTTATAGTTTACCTGTATATGAAAATGGAGAGGATGAGAATATTATTGTCATATAAACATGCATTTGGATTTTTATTATTTAAATTATTTAAAGTGCCTATTGCACAAAAATTAGAACTATGGAAGCCAATTCGTGTCATATTTCATACACCTAATGCTCAGTTTCATCAATATGGATTTTACACTGGTATAGAATAGAACTTTCTCATCAGGATAACACACCTATGTAATTGTACCCCCTCAAACCCCACTTTTATATAGTAAGAGTGGGGTTTGCATAATTTCGTTATTTCTGTTCTCAAACATATATTGTGGGTACTCGTTCGAACCGCCTAAATAAGGCGGTTCGAACGTGTACTTACAATTGATGTTTTGAATAGACATAAGAACAATATCAAACGTTTTCATATGAAAATTTCATTTTTTCCGCGAAAAAATTTTATAATGTATTTGAATAGGCATTTTTTCGTTATGCGCTCGAAACATTCACTGTGGGTGTCTGTTAGAACCACCATCGGTTAACCACTTGGTCCAAGCATTACAAACACCAACACTATGTTTAAAAGCAAAAATAAGAAAATAGGATGGTGTAAATTACTATCCATGTCCGAATACAGGATAGACACTCTTCAATCCAGTATGCATGGTTTTCGTTTTAGAGCAGAGTTATTAATAAACATCGCCTTTACTGTCACAAAACACTCATTGACTTTGATTAATGTCAGTTACTTGTTTGTTTATTGCCTGGTATTTTTTACATAATGAAAACATGCCTATCTAAATGTGTTGTATGTTTTTGCTGAAGAAATGAAAGCTTTCGAGATGAAAATTTTTGATAGTTTTTCTTACTTCTATTCCATACATCCATTTTGGGTATATGTTCGAAGCACCATATTGAGGAAATTCGAACGAGTAACCACAATATATGTTTTAAAGCAGAAATAATGATTGATGCAAACTCCAGTTTGATTATATAAAATAGCGGCTTGAGCAGTTTAACTAACCACAAGCATGTTTTCGTTATGCTTTAAAGGAACGTAACATATATAAATGGTTACATTTCTCACATCGATAAAATTTAACTTCGCAAAATGAAACATTTTAGATTGAAAAGATTATTTTCTAGTTTCTACCCATTATACATGCACTGAAGATACCCCATATAACCCCCTTGGTGAGACGGGTTCTGTTGTAAACCCATTAACCAATTTAAGAGTATTATTAGATTTAAAATAATATACATGTATATCGATGTCAGCAGCACCCTATCAGGTTATTAATCATATATACCCGTTATATTATTGGTTTAAATTTCAGGCTGTGACAAAATACAACACAGTTAAAGGCTATAAGATAAACCATGGCATCCACTACATTATCCCTGTTTCCAAGTCCTACGAAGAGAGCTGTTTGTAATACAGACTTCAAAAAATGTATAATTTGTCAGGAAGAAAACGCAGGAAAACTTTTAACAATACAAGAAAAGAGTTTCCAAACAATGAAAGAGACAGCAGAATTAAGACAAGATCATACATCTACACGCCTTGAACTAGATTTGCGTGAACAAACAGACTTTTTCACAAAACACCCACTTTGGCATGAAAACTGTCGTGCATCATGGACAAGTAAAACTAATGTTAATACATCTTTAAGAAAGAGAAAACTTTCTCCATCACCAAATGCCCCTGCAGCAAAAAGAATCACTAGAACACTAATTCCTGACTTTGATTTTAAGAACATGTGCTTCCTTTGCGGAAAGGCTAAACTTCCTGGAAAACAAAAGCATGAGAAACTGGTCCGTGTAATGTCAGGAAAGGAACCCTTTCAACAGTATGTATACGACTGTGTGAAAAATGCAGATAATGTTATTGTTTTGCGCAGAATTCAAGGTAACGGGGACTGCCCTATTGATATGGTCGCTGCTGAGGCAAGGTACCATAAGCCTTGTTAGGACAATTTACGACACAAAGTCCGACCCAAAGCAGAAACAGAGGCATATGCGGTGTACACTGATGCGTTTGAAAAACTTTGTGATGAAATAGAAGGACCGTTACATTCAGGAAAGTTAATGTACATGACAGTTTTAAGACAGTCATACATGAATCATCTAATTCATTCTGGAGTGCCTCATGAAGATGCAGAGAAATATAGAAACTCACATCTAAAAAGAAGATTGCAGAAAAAATATGGAAATGAAGTCTTGTTTTGGCCGCAAGCTGGAAAATACTCTGACCTGATCTGTTCTGCGTCATTATCTGCAGGGAAATTAATTCAAGCATGTATTAACCTGAAAAAAGACATGGAAGAAAACTACATTCCAATTCCAGAAGATAATGATTCAGATATTCCTGATGATAAGCAGACAGACAAACAAGCAGAGATAGAAAGAACAAACAAAATTATGTTTGAGTCCTCTATAAGACTAAACAGTGACTTGAAACAAATGAAAAACAACATCAAAGATGATGACACAAATGCGTGGTTTGTAGACTATAATCATGCAGATAAACTAATTCCAGACAGTTTATACAACTTATTAGCTTTCATTCTGAATGAAAATAAAGATACTTCAGACATAGACAATGAAACAGGCAGGGTGAAATTACAAGATATAGCCGGAAACAAATTGGGATCTCGTTTGACTTTGAAGGAGAGTTCTAAATCTGGCTCAAGACATAGCATTTGCTAAAACATCCATCAGGACTCCGCAACATGTAAGCCTGGCTGTATATGTATACCATAAAACCCGAAGTAAAGATCTCATCACAGTCTTGAACAAATTAGGGTTGTGTATAAGCTATGTAGATCTTCAAAGAGTTCTGAGTTCAGTTGCACTAGAAGTCACAGAAAAAAGTGAAGAAGACGGCATCTTTATTCCATCAAATATTGTGCCACAGAAATTTACTCAATATGCAATTGATAATCTTGACTTTTCAGAATGTACACTAGATGGAACAAGTATGCATGTCACTAGCATGGTGATGTATCAGTATAATGACATGAGAGAATTGATTAACAGCGGTTCAATAGCCAGTGTACCAAAGAGAATTTCAAGGTAAACATGTCTAGATTCTACAGGTACTTTAGAAAAAGTGAGAACTGCGACGGAGATTCGAAAATTGAGGCGTGATGTAAGTCTTAGCAGTCCACAAGATGTTGAGTGGCTTCTGCAGCAAGAGACTAATGAAAATTCTGAATTAAACTTATGCTGGGCTATAGCAAGGTTGTGTCCGACAAAACTACTTGAAGTTGAAGTTGACTGTCCTGGGTGGAAGTTCTTCAATGCTGTCATTAGCCAATCAAATACGACACCAACTGCAATTTGCTATTGTCCTTTCTTACAAAATCCACCAACAAACCCCGACGTGGTAAAAGAGGCTCTCACAATCTGTATGAAAAGCAGTGAGAAACTTAGGCTTAAACACACAGTGGTCACACAGGATCAAGCAATCTATGAGACAAGTTACACCTTGAGGAAGGAAAACCCAGATAACTTTACAAATCTGATATTGCGGTTAGGAGGTTTTCACCTGCTCATGAATTACCTGGGTGCAGTTGGCAAATTCATGAATGGCTCCGGCATTAGTGAAATTTTGGTTCAAAGCAAAGTTATGCTTGAAGGCACAGTGAATAAAGTATTATCCGGAAAGGGATATTACCAGGCAATAAATGCGCATATGAGGATGCATGAGGCCATGATATCTATGTGGTGGTATGCGTTTGAAAATTTCTGTGTCGATAAAGGATGTGACTTGACTGTATTTACCAAATTATGTGACTGCTTAAGGAATATTGAAAGTACTTTAAAAAGTGACAAAGAGGAATGTTTGAACAATGTGAATGAAATGAGAAAGTGCTGTGCTCAACTACAGACACTTATCGACAAATTCAAACTGTCAAGATCTGAATATAAAACTGACACATTCTGGCAGAATTACATAGCACTTATTCAAACTGTTCTGTTGTATGTCCATGCAGAACGTGAATGCATATGGAATGAACATTTGACAGCTGTCTCACAAATGGCGAATGTCATTACAGCAGCGGATCATCAGAAATATGTGAAAGCGGTAATCACCTACCTTGCAGAAATGAAGGCACTGCCTCAGACGGCGCCTGAGGTTGAAACAGAATTCCAACAAGGAAATTTTGTGGTGAAGAGAGCAGGTGGAAACTTTAACGGCATATGGACTGACATGGCCCTAGAATGCTCCCAGAATTGCGATGCTAAAGGGAAGACTGGACAAGCAGGACTTAAAGGAATAACCATGAAAATACAGACACAAGAAAAATGGTTTCTTACCTTGCCATTTGCTGCAGGTGTCACGTCAGCTGTTAAAACCATGCTTCACATGGACGAGGTAGAAACACAGCACCATGAAGATCATCAGGCCACTGTGTCAAGAGAAACACAACAACGAAAAGCCATTCTTGAAACCGTTAATGTAGAAATGATTAACCCTTTCACATATTCCGATACAGAGGACTTAGTAAACATTGCAAGTGGCCTGAAAGCCAGTGAGGAAATCGCAAATGATCTCTTGCAGCTGAATGAAAAAGGTAAAACTGCCCTGAGAAACTATGTTGAAAATGGTAAACTAGCAAAGTTAAATCTAAAGACCTTTACAAATACAGCTAAAAGTCAAAATGCTGAAAAGACTAAGTCAGCAAGAAGTGA
Source organism: Lucinisca nassula (assembly GCA_963580285.1). Classification (NCBI taxonomy): domain Eukaryota; kingdom Metazoa; phylum Mollusca; class Bivalvia; order Lucinida; family Lucinidae; genus Lucinisca; species Lucinisca nassula. Next base: position 130,241,546 of record OY757014.1, on the reverse strand, counting down.
ACTCGCAAATGAAATACAAATCCTTAAAAGAGCTCTCATGTTAAAAAATCGGAATGAGGGGGATAAAGATCAGTTGGAAGAACTGCTTTCTCATGAATTGCGGAGATATCCACCATCATTGGCCGAAACAGACATTCAAACAAGTGAAACTATGCTTCGGACCGGTAATAAGTCATCTTTGTTGGGCATTCTAAAAGAGAAAGGTGGTTTAGAAGAATGGCCTATAGACATTGAAAAAAGTGAAATTACCTCCAGTGTTGTTGTTGATGTTATGTGGTATATTCGATCGTTGCCACCATTACACAATGAGGAAAGTGAAAACTATGCCCGAAGAATCCTTGATAGTATTATTAGTAAATATCCCTCACAAAATGTCCATCTAGTAGCTGACAGATATGATGGTTTATATGGGGTTGAAGGCACGGGCCTCCGTGGCCTAGTGGTTAAGAGCGCTGACTCTTGATCATTAGGTCTCTCACCGCTGTGGTTCGAGCCTCGCTCGGGTCACATGTGAGACGCCAAGTTCTGCAACGGAAGGTCAGGTGGTTTTTCTCCGGGTACTCCGGTTTTCGCCCACCTCTGATTAACGATCGGCTCGATATGAGTGAAATAATCTTGAAAGGGCCGTAAAACCAAAACCAAAAAAAAAAAAAAAAAAAAAAAAATATGGGGTTGAAGATAGCAATGGCAGATATGTGAATCTCAAAGAGGCTAGTGGATGTCGACATAGAAGAAAAGAGTCACTCAGAGAATTTGAATTGAGAAAAGGGTTAGTTCTAAAAGATTTTGATGAAATGTTGTGCAATAGCGCAAGCAAATCTAACCTGTTAGCATTCCTGTTTGAAGTATGGACTGAGAGTTCAGACATTTTACACCCTGGAACTCATTTATTTCTGTCAGGAGGATTTAAAAGCAGAATGGATATACAAGTTGTAAGTTCTGAAATGGAATACAGCATAAGTGAAGACGAGAAACGCATGTTGACCAGCACACATGAAGAGGCTGACACAAGAGTATTTCTTCATGTTATGGCTGCAACTAAATCTGGAAGTGAAAGAGTAACAATATGTGCTTCAGACACAGATATTGTCGTCATAGCCTTGTTCCATTTTAAATATCTTCGAGAAAATGGACTTCTTGAACTGTTTATAGATTCTAAGAACTATAATATACCTATCCATGAAATAGTACATGGATTTAGTGAGAATGAGAGGGACATGCTTCCATTGTTGCATGCAATTAGTGGATGTGACACAAGCAGCTTTGTATTTGGAAAAGGCAAACGGGCATTCATGAAAGCCGTAAGTGAAATGAAAATGGAATCCGAACTAGCTCATTTGAGTAGAGTTATCAAAGATGACAACAGTCAGGAATTAATAGACAATGTGAATGCTAAAGTAACAAAGATATTTGTATATCTATATGCGAAGGACAAGGACTTTGAGACCTTAAATGCTCTGAGAGCACATGTATACTATGGAGGTCACAAATATCTAGAGGCCTTACCTCCAACTGACGATGCATTACAAAACCATGTTCGCCGATCTGTGTATCAAACAAACATATGGGTGTCAGCTCTAGAACCTGTCCCAGAAGTACTAGATCCATTTAAATATGGCTGGACCTGTGAAACGGGGTCGACTAAACCTATTTTGCTACAGAACAAAATCACTCCTGACAGTCTTATAAAAGATACCTACTGTAAATGCAAGAAAAAAATGCATCAGAAACTGGCCATGCAAGAGGATTGATGTGCGTTGTGATATTGCTTGTTCTTGTCGTGTGCAAGCATCTAGCTGTGAACGTATTTGCATAGAACCAGATGTGATGGAGATGTGAGCAGATTAAAAACCATGGATGTAGTTAGACAGTGAAAAGTTCTCAATGATGTGAAAGTCTTCATAATAATCCAGAAATATAACAATAATTCAGTGATTTAATGGTAATTACATGTTCATTGCTGTTTGGAAGTCTAAGCAGATCTATTAATGGAGTGTGAGAGATGTACCTTATCGATTCTATGTTTTAGGACAGATCAGCATATGCAAACAGTGCAGACCCAGATTAGACTGCACCTCTAGGAGCAGTCTGATCAGCTTCTTTACTTGTTGCAATTCCATCTATTTCTTTTGGACACATTTTGGTATTGTAAAATCAGTTGGCTAAACGTTTAGTATAATTACAGCAACCTTTTGGTATCCCAAATTTTAGAATATTTACAGTATGTAGTACTTACATTAGTATATAACAAAGCAATGTAACGTTTATCTTTTTTTTCAATTAAAACACAAACAATTTGAAAGCAATTGCATCGCCCAAAAGAAATCTCATCAGCATATGTGACTGTTACAGACATTTAATGAATTTCTTCGATACGATATAGGATTTAATGTTGTATGAGAATGACTGTTTCCCCCACCCACTTCAAGTTTATATTAATTTTAGGGCTACAGTTGGTTCAGTCTCACTTTACAAGGTTTCCAAATGAAGTATTACAGCAGGCATAATTATCTATACTAAATATTTCACTCAGTTACTGCACTGAAGCTCTTGAAAAGGCATTATCTATCATAATATGTGCGAAAAATGCATTTTCTCCCATATATAGACATATTTTTCAGCTAAAAATGTAAAAGAACACATATATTTAATCGATGAAGGTAGAAAATAAGCTGTTGAGGCCTTTAATACACTTTTAGTACAGAACTAATGACAGAGAAATACATATATGAACTATCCTGTTACTTTAATGAATTTTACGATTTTGCTGGCGGCCATCTTGAATGGTGGCCATTTTGAAGACTTTCGCCACCTTAAATCAACATACACACACCTGTGCTTGATACATCTAGTATACATCTACAATAAAAAACCATCAAACCTTCTGGCCAAGATTGGGTAGGGTTGGCGGAAAATCTGGATCTTGGATCCTAGGCTACTTCGGGAATGGCCACATCGAAACACAAAAGATATGTCTTAATAGTTTTGCATCTGTTATATCTTCACGTTTACATCACGTGAACAATTCCGTGAAATGAACACCCCCTTAAACCCCACTTTATATAGAGAAAACTGGGGTTCACGGGGGTAAACATTATTTTTCTTATTTCTGCTCCAAGACATAGGTTGTGGGTACTCGTTAGAACCGCCTCAACGAGCACCCTCAACCTATGTTTTTAGCTTTAAAAAGAAAAATATCAAGGATTTTCATCAGAAAAGTAGCCATTTTGGAGATGTGAAAAATGCACCATGTCGCACGGGTGAGTTATCGTAATGACGAGACCGTGTATGAAACGGCCCGGTAAAAACCACTTTATTTAGAGGAAAATGGGGTTTACAGTAGTATACATTATTTTACTTCTTTCTCCTGCAAGACATTGGTTGTTGGTACTCGTTAGAACCGCCTAGATAAGCCTCTACTTATATTTGGGGTATAAATAAGAAAAACTATCACAAATATTCATGAGAAAATATAACCGTTTTTGAGATAAGAAAATGCAACGGATGTTGATATATACATGTGCCACTACTACAGCCTTGCTATAGAAGCCGGCTCTCTTAGCGACGCAGGTAGAGATGGGTGACCGCGTCGCTTGACTTCGTGGACGACCCGGCAAACGTTAAATTGGTGGCAGCGGTGGGATGTAAACACTGCCGCGGGGGTTTTGCATAGACTCCGTACTCAGTTTTGTCTCTTGGGGCATGTGTCAAGAGATGAGGCCACTTCTACACCCTCGGGCTCTTTTAACGAACTTGCATGGCTGTCGAACAAATGTATGACACTCACGTATACGTGTATTACAGGAGGGAAATTTGGGCTTGATATGTTTATACATCTTTCGGAGGTAAGGACGAGGATTGCGGGGGCGTAAAATCGATTTAAGCCTCACCCCAGATCGTTATCTGTGGTGTTTTCTGAATATCCTTTTTGCCATATGCTCGCCTATTCCCACATGTGCTTCGTGAATCATTAGTTGTTTCATAACCCGTAAAGTAATTGTTATTGCTCTTCGGCTTGTGGTGAGGCTGACACATTCATTAATAACATGTCTTGATGTCATGTCTTGGTTAATGACCTAAATTGTGCAAATACAGTGGATAACAAAAACCTGCACATCGATTCAGCCATTACATAACCTCGACTGACACCTGGACATGCTTCAGCTGGTATCAATAATTATCTTAAAGGATATATCGGCAAGTAGAAACTATGATCGCAGAGCGCTGACTGATCATACTCTTCAATTGTCGCTATATCATAAGTCATGTTTTTGTATGGTTCTTCTGCTTTTGTAACAATAACCAATAACTGGTTTGATGAACTGCTGTTAAATACGGCACTGAATGTGATGAGAATTTTGTTTAAAATTTGTCTGAATAAATGCCCACTGACAATGAAGATTTTCATCTGTTCTAGCATCACGGAAGCACGCCTATACAAATACATTGTAAACTTAAGCGCCGAAAAAAACACACGAAAATTGTATACTGATAAAAAAATGTGATATTTTCTTTATTTCTAATAAAAATATAGACTGTAGATACGCGTTAGAGACGCCTCATTCAGGCGGTTGGTTCTTACGAGTATCCACAATCTATATTTAAGAGCAGAATGATATTTTTTTTTTCTGCTCAAAATATAGAAAGTGGGTACTCGTTACGAGTATCCACAATCTATATTTTTGAGCAGAAATAAGAAAATCAAAGAGGCGGTTGCCTGAATGAGGCAGTTCAAACGAGTACCTTCATTCTATGTTTTAGCAGAAATAAGAAAAATAAGGTTTACCCCCTGCAAACCCCAATTTTACTATATAAAAGTGGAATTCAAGGGGTCAAAACTATATAGGTGTGTTTTTGTCATGACTAGGAAATGGTTTAATGCATTTGCAGTACGTTGAGTGATTAAACTAACCTGTCCTAATTAGCTTGAAAAGGGTTATCCATGGGCTATCGTTGGAGTGTCTATCATTAACAGCCTACTAGTTTACATTAAATTTAGACAGACAAAAAAAACAGTCCGCTTATGCAGCGAATGGCCTCTATGCAAAGCCAATAAATCGATCCTTTAAAAGTGATATGAAAAGAACGAATATGAGGAGAATATGTGCCGCATACGTACCGCAATAAAATTTTCACAGTCTGTCTAGGTTCCTCACAGCACGACAATTCTCAGGCAATAAATTATCCCTTCTGTGCCACGGTTTGCAGTTGATCTATACAAAAGAGGATAATTTGTACTGCCTCTCTCCGGGAGTGATGTTCCACTGATAAACGAGGGGCATTTTATAATTAACAGGATAATAAATGAATATTTCGTCTTTAAGGCTTTCATTTATTGGAATGCTTATTTTACTTAATGTCCTTAGAAGCCTCCGTGGTGTAGTGGTTATGCTACTCGCCTTGTAAACCAGGGGTGGCCGGATCGATCCCGAAAACACGCCTATACAAATATATTGTAACCTTTATCGCCGAAAAAATGAAAATTATACTGGGGTAATCGAATTTCGCCAACGTAACCGTAAACACTGGTGTGGTATGCATGAACCCATATTTATCTGATAGTAAACCCTTTCATCAAAAAATACTGACCTGATCCAACACAAGTGAAGCTTTTACGGCATTAAATAGCGATGTCTATCATCAAAACCTTCGCTATTTCAGACCACTCAAAATCCGCCATCTTGAAAAAAAGTAAGCGAATTTCGCCAACTTTTGAAATCCTGATGAAAGGGGCACCCGAGGGGGTAAAATTATCCGCTATCAACTTTATCAGAATAGAAATGTGTTTCATGAGTGATATGAGCAAAGTAGAAGTAAAACAAAGATCAGGAATTGATACAATTAACTTACTCCACCCATAAAAGACACCAACTCTGGTTTGCAAGACAAACAGAATGTAACAGATAAATATTCATTTTTGTCAAATTATGTAAAAATCATCATCATGTTAATATCAATGGAATTCCACCATCTTTGTTGTCATTAAAAGTTTGGAGTAAAATTCGAGCCCCCAATACCAGGTGTTCCCTATTCAGGGGGTAACTTAAAAAAGTAAAAGAAGAGAAGAACGTACATACTTTGACACATATTTATTATTTTGGCCAAAGGTGGAAAGGTACAATTAAGAGCACATAATTAAATACACTCCTACATTCAAAACTCTTGTGAAAATTTACAGTGTTCCATTAAACATCGATAAGAACCCCCAAATAGTTGAATCATTAATTTCCCCTTTGAGAGCCTATACATGTCCGTATATACTAAAATACGGATATGTCAGTTCCATACTAGAAAGGTCAAAATGTAAACAGACGCCAGCGATTGTTTTGGCAGCTTACAAATCTTATGAGAAATAAAATAAAAATGTGAGATACGAAATGGCATAGCAAAATGGCGGAAATACATCGCTACAGGTAGGAAATTATGTATTACCTCTCGGATTGGCATTTCTTCTCAGTTTGACATGAGTGACAGATAGCGGTAAATTTGACCTTGGGATTCCCTGAGTTGGTAATGTCCTGTGACGTCACGCACACGAAAATACCGATCTTATGTACAATTGGCGAAATTCGATTATTGGCGAAATTCGCTTACGCTTCTATATAGGATGAAAAATTGTGATATTTTTCTTTTTTCTTATTTCTGTCCAAAATATAGATTTTGGTTAATCGTTAGAACCGCCTCATCGAGGCGGTTCTAACGAATACCCACAATCTATATTTAACAGAGGAGGTTCTAACGAATACCCACAATCTATATTTTAGAGCAGAAATAAGAAAAATAAGGGTTACCCATGCAAACTCCAGTTTTACTGTATAAAAATGGGGTTGAAAGGGGTCAAAATTTTATAGGTGTGTTTTCGTGATGGGATGAGTCTTTAAGCCGAGGTCCGGTCTCCGTATGACCTTAGCTGTTGGTGAGACGTAAAACTCAAACTCACTCTTTCACTTAATATCCTCAAATTCAGTTTGACAGAAATCTATCAAAAATGCGAATTAAGAAAGAATTATCACGATTGCTTATTTGTCCTCTGTAATGACCACTAGTGAGGCTAAGCCTCTCATTCAGGGGAAAATCATCTTTTTTGTTGTTCTTGAAACCAATTTTAGCCTTCCGTGATAGTCATCTCTTGAATTTTACACTATCATTGATTTTTTATAGTCCCAAATCAAATATTTTTGGGCATTTGGGTTCTTTAGGGACTGGACTTTAATAATGTATCACAGATTTTTAGTATCTTGTTTGGTTTCTGTTTAAATAAAGCTTGTGTTTAGTGTGTCCAATTAACTTTGGTACAGAAATTAAATTTGATATATTTTTCTTTCCAGAAATTTTGAAGGAAGTCCCTGATACTTGGTACAGAAAATTAAATTTGTTATATTTTTCTTTCCAGAAATTTTGAAGGAAGTCCCTGATATATTTTTAAAGAACCTGTCTTGTTGATGGAGTTCTGAGAAATAGGGTCCTTTCGAGCTGTTTGATAAAATGATGGATCAATAAGAGTAAACCAGTACTAAAATCCGTTTTTCAATTATATCAAAATATCTTCAAAATAAATAAATATTCAATAAGCATGATAGAAGTTTATTGCCTTACCTATAATTGATATAAAGATTATGAATAATATACAAAGTAATAGTGAAGAAAATGGCATTTAAAGATGACCACTGATGTAAAGTGTAGTCTATCCAATACTCTACTACTTATATGGTACTTCCACACAGAGCTGAACCCCATCGGCTTAGAAGGTCCAAGCCGGCCATGGCAAAGTGATGCAAGTCGGACAGTCACTACATAAAAGCCCTTTTGCTTTGTTTGGCCCTTTGGACCTGAGATGTCATTTCATCTCAATGTCGGATAAAAGTCCCACAAAATTGGAAGCAATGTCTCTAAAATGACGTAAATGTGCTGAGAGGGAAGACAAAGCTCAGTTTATATAAACAAACTCTACTACGTATACATTGAACAATGACAGAAATAACAAACATTTCAACCGTTAAAATTTCAGAAAAGCTCATGGTTAATAAACTTTTTATCTTAACATGCAAGGGAATTCGTATCTCAATAAGGTTTAAGAGATTCTAAAATGTTTATTTTCTATTATTACAACTTTTACATCCAAATGACCTATATGGTATTGACGGGAACGTTTAAGCAAACACAAACAAGTTTTCTATGAACAATTTTGATATCCAGTCACTAAGTTTTGCTTTGATTGGATCTGGGGTGGTCCTGGGCGCATTACATGTATTTTGTTTACGATTGCAATATTGGTAGAAACAATTTACATCTGTCCTAATCCCCATGGTAGTTTCATCTGAAACACAATGAAGCACTCACTATTAATTCGACAGTCTGGTGGTGAAAATGGAAACACGGGTTTTTACAGTGAAAATGACGTATCGGCTTTTTAAAGCCGACATTGAAAAGCTATTAAGAAGAAATTTGTTGGTGATTTGGAGAGACAGGACGAAATTAATCTGTATTCTTAAGCTTCAGCTGTAAGTGATGAATAAGTGATGTACATGCCGATTCCATCCCAAGAATTAGTGATGATTAGCAACTATTTGTAGCCCGAATATTTACTACCGTATTTTCCCTCGCTGGACATCACGTCCATTTAGTTACATATGTATAGTGAATACGTTTGCACATCACGCTAACAAGTCCGTTAAATAAACACACCCTTAGACTCCACTTTATAAAGAGAAAACTGGTAATTACGGGGGTATACATTATTTTCCTTATTTCTGCTCCTAGACATAGGTTGTGGGTACTCATTAGAACCGCCTTAATGAGGCGGTTCTAACGAGTACCCACAATCTATGTTTTGAGTATAAATTAGAACAATATCACAATTTTTTTTTCAGAAAACTGACCCTTTTGGAGATGTATATAGAGAATACCAGGTTAGAGTCTTTTGATAGCAAGTTTATCAGACAAGGCTTCGAGAACGCTTGTAGAATCTACATGCGTTCTCGAAGCCGAGCCTGATAAACTTGATATCAAATGACACGGATCTGGTATTCTATTTATCAGTTTATCTCCTTGTACACCCTTAAATTAGCAATTTACGATCAGTCATCAGTGCGTCCAAGCATTCTGGTGGCCGATATATTTAGTATCAGCTGACCATGTTTTTCCTATGATATTTTTTTCCAGTAATTTTGCTATATTTCCCAGTTACAATAACATTTTTGTCATTTTCCAGTAGTCCGGTTCATTCATAAAAGTGCATTGTCACGTTGACGTGATAAAACTCACTTGTCCTGAGATAGCATATCGTTATCAGGGCAATGCGTTACAATGCAAAATATACAGGGGGTAATTGATAAAAAGTGCACTATGACGCACGGGTGTGTTATCGTTATGAGACAGAAAAGTGCGATTACACGGGTTAACATTAATGACCCCCTTTTTTCTTATCATTGAGTATTGGTTTTCGCTAGGACCTCCTCAAGACAAGACAAGAAAAAATATTTTCTTCAGAGTCATTTGCATGGCATTTAAGTAATAACATATTAGAAGGCTTTATGGTTACTAAGGTAGCGATCAATTATTAACTAAACTAAAATAGTTCTTCCACGCAGAGCTGAAACCGACCCGCACATGAGTACTGGTAAACCGCTTAGAGGATCTGAGCGGTGCGAGTCGGCCCGTCCATACTTTTAAACCCTATTGGTTCCATTAGGCGGCAGGGCTTGAGTTGTCATTTAATCTCAAAGTCGGGTAAAAGTCCCACAAAATTGGAAGCAACGTCTCCAAAATGACCTTTACAGTGTTGACGGGGATGTTAAACCTCAAATCAAACAAACAAAAACTAAAATAGCGATGATAATAGGAAAGTATGCAACTTATATGTTGTAAGTAATAATGAAGACCTAAATTACATGCATAAATAAGAAGTACCATGATTTCTCAACAATCAACTCTGGATTAAGTAGATTTATTTCCTCGAAGGAATTATTGAAATGTATCAGCCCTAAGCATTCTTGCTTGAGTGTTTGGGATGGGTACATTTGGTTCCCCATCTTTTGACACATACCTCCAGGTTCATGCTAAAATGTTTGTTTAATCCTGGCGAAGTGTGACACACATTCTGTGTTATTGACCGATGGAACTTCGTTAAGCGTACAGAATGTACACTAAATGAAATTACTTTCGCATTCCCCGTTTATATTCATGTTACGACCTGTTTTGGTGACGATTTATCGTACGATTTACAACGGTAAATCGTGATCTCCGGCAGGAAAAGCCGATAGCGACACACAAATGAATATATCGGCTAAAATTACCTGTGGTAAGTTGTTTTAAAGGTTTTTTTCATCTTTGTTTTTCCCCTAACATTTCTCAAACATTTCGATTCCCCAGCCGCCATTATTAGGTTGAAACCCGAGCGCTGATTGGTGTATACTTACAAATCTTGTAATTATAAGCCAATCAGACGAGCCGGAAGGGAAATCGCTCGAGCTGACGTGGTTCTGTTACTAGGAGTAACGAATTAGTATAAATACGACTTTTCTGGGAAGCGTCTCAGTGTTGTAGCGTTAGCTCGCTCAGAAACTTTGTGAAAGACAATGGAAGAGGTAGTTATTCGATAAAATAAAAGAGTTAAGCTACCCCGGAACTGTTTGGAAACTTGCACTGACGTTTTGGCTGTTCTTGCATCGAATTTCGGTCTTTAAGCCTCGTTTCAAATTTCGACAGTTCTTTCTGCGAGTTTCGGCATCCTCAGACTCATTCCGAATTTCGACAAGCAAAAGACTCATTTCGAATTTTGAGCGCTTATTTCTTCGAATTATTAAGCTAAAGCCTCGTTCCGAATTTTGGACATTTTGTTGCGAATTTTGCACCTCTTTGCAACCAACTTTGAGGTTTTTTACCACCTTACCCTCTCTCCTTTTTTACAGCAAACTTCGTAGTCAAACAGACCCTGTAAGAGGCTATTAAAACTATTTTGTAAGCGGCTTTAGAATTATTCTATAGGCTTTAGAATAATTCTATCTCGATAGAAGTGACGTAAGCTTGAAACGCATCAAGGCTGCTTGACTTGAGAAATGTTAGGTTCCATTTTACTGTACTTAAGATAATAACAAAGGGAGTCGGGACATTCACGGCAGCTTTCTGCAAGTAGGTTTATACATACTGGTATGAAAAAAAAGGACAAATAAGACAGAAATTACCGTATTCGACCTATTTACCGCACCGTGCGCTTAGTTTTTTCAAAATTGTATGAAAATATTGTGGTGTAAAATCTACCTAATAAGCGCATACTCAATACGAAAAAAATACGAAAAAAAGCTTCTGATATGATTGTTTTATACAGTTGAATTTCAGCATAGGGGTTCACCATGTTCACCATATATACATAAGTTTGTCCGGGTCAAAGATGCAGCAAAACTCAATATGAATTTGTCGGGAGGTTACTGTAAAGTGTGCGCTTGTGTATTTTTTTCCAGAAAAAGCTTGGGTTTGCGCTTATAGGAGCATGTGCGGTAAATGGGTCGAATACGGTATGTTATAAATACCTTGCAGGAGAAACAATACTAAAAAAAAATCAAAGAATGGAGGCTGAAGGATGTAAGGTGAGAGAAAGGTTTTCTGTTAAACTTATTGAAATAATGATTTGTATAGTATGTGTAAATTGAAATTACTAAATAAAGGTATCAACAACAAAAAAAAAAAAAAAAAAAAAAGGGAGTCGGGACGTTGCAATATGTCCTACTTTTCCAATGCAATCGTCATATTTAGACGCAGGAATGTTTAATTCACGTCGACGCGTTGTTCTTGATGTCGCGTCGACGGCGTCTCAGAAGATGTTAACAACGTTCAGAATGTAAGACGTTAGACGCGGTGGCAGCGTTGAAATAAAGCTTACGGCGTAAATAGGTTAATGTACTCTCGCATTTTTAATTGTTTTATCACTATAATAATTTTAGTTCTTCTTTGGACAATAGAAAGTTCTTTCAAGATGGCGCCTATACAGTTTTTGTTTCAGTCAGCTTATGTGTCATTGCTGCTCCCACTACCGTTTGCATAGACAATATGTTAAGAATAAACTGTACTAAGAATTACATGCAAAAGTATCCATTAGGTCTGTCAAAATGCAATTAATATAGTTTGTTTACTGAGCCTATTTTAAATATGGAATTTATAAACCCCAGGAGGTTAAGCATCCGATAAAGAAACTCGTGCGCAAGCGCACTCGTTTGTTTATCAGATATTCAACCTCCCTCCGTTTATTAATCCGATATTAAAAATTGACGGGGTTATAGTCTCTATCTATCGCACATGATCACAGTGATGGCTCGGTCACGCTGATGGTGCTGCACAGCTGAAAGAGTGTTGACTGGGACGTTAAACCTCAATAAAACAAACAAAAACGCTGAAAGTCAATTAAATATAGGTAAGTTACAAATGTGGAACGACTTAATGAATGGAGGAATGCTTCCAGACAAAAAAAAAATGTTATTTATCATCATTAAAATGGATACATTAATGACTGGTCTAGACACTAATTAAAACCTATAATGGGAGGTTTTTTATTATTTTTGCGAATCCAGCATTGTCAAGTCAAATATTGGCAATCATTACGATAAGACATCCGTGTGACATGGTGACTTCTTTCATAATTGAGCCCCGCCAAGCGAATTTGTGTCTTCGAGCATTCCGTCATGACAAATTTTAACTGCGCATGCCCAGCCATTCAGAGGGGCCAGGGATATTGCTTTCTGTATGAAGGTTCCTCTTGATTTACTGCTAGTATGCGCGAGCAGCGAAGGTTCTGGCGAGACTGCGCAGCTGCGCAGGCTCGCTTGAACCATCGCTGCTCGCATAGGGGATAAGTACCAAAATCGCTTGACGGGGCCCATATCTGAACAACGGCTATTTCTTTCTTAGAAATTTGAGATATTTATCCTACATTAATGTACAAACGGATTGTTCCAAGGGCCATAACCAAATGCATGTTTGTTTGAATGCATGCTTGTGTGTGTGTTCATGCATGCATGTGTGTGTGCATGCATTGGTGTGCGTGTGCATGAATGCATGCATGTGTGCATGTATGCTTGCATGCATGGGTGACTGCATGCATGTATGTGTACATGCATGCCTGCATGAGTGTGTGTGTGCATGCATGAATTAATGTGTGCATGCATGCGGGCTTGCATCCATGCATACATGCAAGCGTGAGTGTGTACATGTGTGCATTAGTGTGTGTGCATGCACACGCATGTGCATGTATGCATGTGTGCATGCATGCATGAGCACATGCATGCATGTGTACATGTAAGCGTGTGTGTGTATGCATGTGTGTATGTGCATGCATTCATAAGTGAGTGTACATTTATATGTGCATGTATGCATGTGTACATGTATGCATGAGTGTATGTATGCATGTTGCATACATGTACGCATGCATACATCATAAGTCTGCATGCATGCCTGTGTTTGTGTGCATAAGTACTTGTATGTAAGTATGTATGTATGTATGTATGTATTTGCAGGTCAAATGCAATATCCCCTACCCCTAACAACTTTGTTTTGCGAGGGGGATAATAACTGTTTATGTGTGTTTATGAAGAAAAAAAAAGAACAGAAGAAAAACAAACTGTCCATTCCTCCATCGGGGTTTGAGCTCACGGCCCTCTGATTCATGGTCGACAATCTGATTCGTAGTCCAGCACTCTTTACACTGCACTGGCACAAAGTTCTTCAGTTATGCTATACATCACAAAGCATACACTGTACAAATACCCCCGCCAGTCGGGGCTTGAGGAAATAGATGGGCTGCATGATGCTTCCAAGCAGAGCTGAAACATACCGGCACACGAGTACTGGTTAACCGCTTAGAGGGTCTAAGCCTGCCAAGGCAATGTGGTGCGAGTCGGTCCCGTCCATGCTCATATCGTCACTGGGCGAGAGGGCTTGAGATGTCATTTCATCTCATTGTCGGGTAAAAGTCCAACAAAATTGGAAGCAACATCTCCAAAATGACCTTTACATTGTTGAAGGGGACGTTAAACCTCAAATCAAACAAGCAAACAAAACAAATACCCAAAGTGACAAAGGACCATAACTCATGAAGTATTTATCGGAATTTAGTAAAAAAATAAGTATGTCATCTACTCATCACCACCAATCTATTCACCAACAATCAAGGTTCTAGCTCTTATCTTTTTGAGATATTTTGCTGACAAGATTGTATAAAAAAAATCAAAGACAATAACTCTTGAAAGGGGCATAATCCAGGTGAGAAAAATAATACGTGTCAGCTATTTTTCCATGAGGAATCTATATACGAAAATTCAAAACCCTAGCGTACACGGTTCTTCAGTTATGCTATGCATCACAAATCATACAGAGATCAATGTGCAATTACCCACATGGACAAAGGGCCGTGACCCATGAAGTATTTTTTCGGAATTGAGGCAAAAGTTAATCATGTCATCTACTTTCACCACCAGTCTAGTCACCAACTTTCATGGCTCTAGCTGCAATGGATTGTGAGATATTTTGCTGAAAAGATTTTATCAAAAAAGAACATTAAAAGGAATTACTCTTGAAAGGGGCATAATCCAGAAAAGAAGAAAAAATAGCGTTACCTAATTTTCCATGAGGAATCCATATATGACATTTCAAATCCCTAGTCTACACGGTTCTTAAGTTATGTTTTGCATCATAAAGCGTTCAATGCACCAATACCCAAAGTAACAAAAGGCCATAACTCATGAAGTATTTTCTGAATTTAGTCAAATGTTCATCAGGTCATCTACTCATGACCAAAAATATTTTCAGCAAATTTCAAGGCTATAACTCTTATACTTTTTAGATATTTTGCTGGCAAGATTTTATAAAAAAATCAAGGGGCAATAACTCTTGAAAGGGGCATAATCCGGATGAGAAAAAAATACGCGCCAATTAAGTTTTCATGAGGAATCCATATAATACATTTCAAAAGTCTAGCATATACAGTTCTTAAGTTATGGTATGTATCACGAAGCATACAATGTACATATACCCAAAGTGATAAAGGGCCATAACTCATAAAGTATTTTTCGGAATTTGGACAAAAGCTAATCAGGTCATCTACTCATCACCGCCAATCTATTCAGCAACTTTGTAGGCTATAACTCTTATTGTTTATGAGATATTTTGCTGACAACATTTTATAAAAAAAAATATCAAAGGGAAATCACTCTGGAAAGGGACAAGATCCAGATGAGAAAATAAAATGTGCCATCTAATTTTCCATTATGAAATTTCAAAATCCTAGCATACACGGTTCTTTAGTTCTGCTATGCATCAAAAGTGTAACGAAAGGACGAACGCACGAACGAAGCAGAAGCAAATTGCCCCTCCAACTTCTTTGAAGTTGGTTGCATAAAAAACATATGTACACGCAAATTCCTACAAACAAGTTTCTCTATATAATGTGGGGTTTACAGGGATGCTCGTTTGAACACTAAACGAGCACACTCTATAGTTTTCTGTTCCCTGCTGTAGTCTTTGCTTTCAAAGGATTACCCTTTTATAGAAAATTCTGACATCGGTGTATCTTTTGTCTTCTAATGAAAAATATATGATCGTCGTTTAGAAGCAGGGGGTAAGACGTGTTAGGAAAACTCTTTGCCTTTGTGCCGTTGGACGGACCTGTTTGAGAGACACTGTGACGGGTCGCTGATAAAAGAAATACTTCCGACCGTGAAACCGCCAATTTACCGCCAAAACTGTTTTCCTAAACACAGTTATCGCCCTTAAAATACACAGATTTCCCAGTTGTGTTGAATCATTATTCTATGCACACAAAAAGAGGAGCGCACGGCCCTTCGTAACACTCACATGCCCGCAAATGAAATGCAATGCTAGATACTGATGTCGGGTATCAGACAGTTTATAATAGAAAATACTGTGGAAATTTCTGACGTTATCCAATCAGATGACTTGTTATTAGAATGCAATGATCCTTTGGCTTTCCGCTGTTGGTGTTCCAATTAGGGTCTAGTTATGTCATGTTTGTGTTTCTTTCCCTTTGATGTCTCTGATGGCAGGTGTGGGTGAACTGTATCGATTCATGACCATTGCTTTATTTCTGTTTCTTATCTATCACTCCGATTGTTAGTATCACAGTTGAAAGAAAACGCTACTTTGAACATAGCCTCCTCAAAATAGAAGCGAAGGCTATTCAGGAATCGATACAATTAACCCACAGCTCCCATCAGAGACACTAAATGGAAAGAAACAAAAACATGAAACAACAAATCCTAATGGAAGCATCAATAGCGGAAAGCCAAAAGGACAGTTACAATCCCACAAAATGGCCAATTGGCTATCCAAAACAAAATAATATAAGCGATACAAACACGCAAAGACAGACCATAACAAAAATAAACCGGGACAGAAGAACCGCCTCGGAACGGTCAGTGAAACAAATTCCACTGCGGGGTGGGGGGGGGGGATAAATCCGAGTTTACGTGGCCACAATCCTCGCCCTTACCTCCGTCGCGATTTAAACAAATAATTGTTCAGTCCTCATGAAGGTTTCCTAAGTCATCAGTGCAACCTCAAGTCTTCGAAAGAGGAAAAAAGACTTTTTGACATATGGGTACGCATTAAAAGCAAAAAAAAAAAAAAAAAAAAAAAAAAAAAACATACTATGTTCATTGACATACGAAACTGCTAAAGGGGACAGACGACATGGTACGACCAGCAGAAAAAATAATTTAATTCAGTGCACGATTTTGGTCTAGGACAGCTAGTAGGATGGGGTGCCTTGTGGCTAACGGTTTACGTCCGATGCTAACTCGTACAAATACAAGAATATCTGACACGAATGGTAAAATTCTAGCAAAATAATGTGACATGTCTGCAGACAGGAACATACAGCCCAGACCAATAATGTTTGCAAGCAAGAAACAGTGTTGAGGACTCAGCAGTTTGACATCAGAGCAGACCCGAACCACCTGTCATCACGTGAACACGTCCGTGAAATGAACACCCCCTTATAACCCACTATATAGAGAGAAAACTGGGGTTTACGGGGGTAATCATTTTTTTTCTTATTTTTACTACTAGACATAGGTTGTGGGTACTCGTTAGAACCGCCTCAACGAGGCGGTTCTAACGAGCACATACGACCTATGTTTGCAGTATAAATAAGAAAATTATCATGGATTTTCATTAGAAAAGTAGCCATTTTAGAGATGTGAAAATTCACTATGTCGCACGGGTGTGTTATCGTAATGTAACGTAATGTCTGAGATCAAGACTTTTAAAAATCATCGGGCTCCATTTCCATGAAAACGTATGTAAACTATAGTTGTCACATAAACAGATGTCCTAAATGAAAATGGAATATTTTCGTAAAGTGACAACCTTTCTTCCTTTAAATAGGAAACCTTACTTGTGTTGGAAAAATGGGGGAGATTTACTTTTCGTGGCAAACATCGAAACTATTTTATCGAGTGTGTTGAGAATATCAGAATTTTCACGACTGCGAATCACGAGTGAAAAGTCTGATGTTTTCAACACCAGCGGTATTTTCAACAATTTATCAATTCGCCCTTGCTTAAGATTGTTGTAATGCTTGATATTTAGTAAGCCTCAGAGAATCCGGTCTTGTCTAAATTGTTCTGATGTACTCATCAGAATACAGAGAACTGTTACTCGGATTTCTGTGGCACTTGAAACTGGTTGCCAGATACCTGCTTCCTTCAGTTTAAAAATTAGTAGGTAAACGATTGCTGGCCTACACTAATTTATCCCCGAGATTACAGGAGATATACAAACAACTGCTGCCCAAGCTAAATGTTTCTCTCCAAACATTGAGTCCAGGCGATAGAATAATGGCAGAGAAAATAATGCATACACTGCAGAACGATTTCATGCAGATTTGTATGTTAAATAATACCAAAATAGAAGTACAGGCAATGATCAGGAATCGATGCAGTTAACCCAAGCTCCCATCAGAGACACCAACGGGAAAGAAACACAAACATGAAGCAACAGACCCTATAGGAAACACCAACAGCGGAAAGCCAAAAGGACAGTTACTTTCCAACAAGATGGCCAAAAGGCTATCCAAAATAAAATAATGCAAGCGATACAAACAACCAAAGACAAACCATGACAAACATAAACCGCGACAAAAGAACCGCCTTGGAACGGTCAGCGGAAACGCATTCCACTGTGTGTGTGTGTGGGGGGGGGGGGGGGGCTTAAATCGACTTTACATGGCCACAATCCTCGCCCTTACTTCCGTCGCGATTAAGACAAATAATTTGTTCAGTCCTCATGAAGGCCTCCTAACTCATCGGTGCAACATCTCCGTGATCATAAAAATCAGACAACCACAGAGATGAAACAACTGCGAGGACTCGACAGCAAGAAACAACAGAAATGCTGGAGCAAAAGAAAACCAACAGTAAGACTCCAATGGCCCGACCAGAGACAGAGTCTCAGGTACCAACCAACGTAAGCCTTTACGTTGGAAGAAGCATGTCAAAGTGCACATTTGAGGTTCGTCTCAATGAAATGTATATGGGGGTGGGGAAGGATAAACAGAATTTTGTGATCCACAAGACAATGCCAATACATGCACGAGGCTGCTCTTACTGAAGTGTAAGTCAATATCAGTCATATCTGGCTCCTTCTGACGCATCTGGATACTGTGTTTCGAGTAAAATACGCCGGTTCGAACTTATGTGGATGGTTGTGCCACCGGTGCGTACTTGTAAAACAGTTCAGAGAGGGAACTTGTACTATTTATTCAGGTAAAATGTTCCACATATCAACGGTTGTATTACTAATAAAGCTATTCACACGAATTTGTAGCCTGGATTTGCGCTTGAAAAGATAAAGTGAATGACTGCGCGTAGCAGCGTATTCTGACGATGTAAAGATACCTAAAGATGATAGGTGTAAAGAACCAATTTCACATGGACTCTGTAAGGGACAAAGAAAATGCCCTTCATACTTTGATCAAATGATGACCTGGATTGACGTTAACCTATGTTAGGCCCATGTCACAATTCGCCAATTAGGTTTTTTGTATGAGAAAAAGCGAAAACGACAATTTTTCATAGGTTCTTACAGAATCTTATATCAAAGTTTATAAAAAAGTAAATAAACAGACATGACAATGCATATCATTTGTGATCTTGTGATCTTGGCCAGAGGTCACTGGAATTTCAAGCATTGAAACTTTTCAATAGTTCTTCAGTATTCAGGTTAGTAAATCCTCCTAGGACAATTTTAACGAGCACTTTTTAATTTATGTTTTGAGTATAAATAAGAATTATTTTTTATCAGAACATTTTGGAGATATGAAAGATTTGTTTGTTTGTATTGAAGTGTAACGGCCCAGTCAACACTATTTAGGTCATTTTGAGCCGGTCAGTTTACCTATCCCCACTTTTCCTTGGCAGGCGAGATATGAAAGAATACAATATGTAACACGATATGATTTCGTACTGGCATCTAAAAATTCGCCTGTCAAAAATTGTTCACAAGGGGTTAAGTGAATCAATTTTAAAGCTTGAAAAATAGTGCAGATCACGATGAAAAGGTTCGTTGGAAACGACCACTCTGGCCCAGATGGTTAAAAGGCAAAATGTTGACATAATTGGTCCATCGCCATGAATCCTGATTTAGCAGCATTTGCTCTGTACTTTATATTATTATATTACTGTTTTCTCAACAATCGGGAAAGCCTCGATGCAATTATTCTAGAATAGGAAACGCGTTAAGAGCAACTGGCATAATTGGAATTAACGATGTGCCAAATATTTCAACTTTCAGTATCGCGGCTGTTTAACCGAAAATTGTTTAGTGTATCAAAATTAAACATTCGCAATCAATGACCAACCTAGTCGGGCGCAGTTTGGAAAACGTGGCTGATTAGTGTCTCCCCGGTTAGCATAAAGTACGGACTATGATTAAACGTGTAAACAAATAAAATAAACTTCACACTCCCTAATTTATAAATGGGCCTGTCCAAAGCTATGAAACCGAAGACTAGTCTGAATTAGTCATTAACCCTTTTCATACTGAAAAAAATAAGGTTATCACAACAATGTCTGACTATCAACCAATTCAATTATTGTTAATATGTATTCACTTAAATTCACAGACTGAACGCCAGACATCATGGATCGTCAGAAGCCATCTTATCTGAATTTAGACTGTTTTGAGAGGTAGGGGTTGTCGTATTATGCAGGACATAAAAGGGAACGAATAAAACTTGTATTAAACCTTTATGTGCTGCTGTGAACACTGTAAAATTTAGCTTGGGTTCGGGTTGAAGGAGGCTGCCTCTGTCATCAGCCCTACATTGTCCATCCTTTATAATTACTTTTTGTTTCATCTCTATAACTGAACCGAACAAAATCTCGTCTACAACATGCCTTTGGTATGGCAACATTAACATGCCTTGCGGTTTCATAAACAATCATAGATTCCCATTGCCACGCAAGGGAAATATTGTGGTATACTAGTAATCACTGGTTCCTCCTCTTTAGCAAATTCTAAAACTGGCTAAAGCCATTAAATGATATATCATAGCCTTGATTTTTGAATAAAAGACCTTCGTGTTGTAAGCAGAATGTGATATTCAGATTAACATAGATGTACCTCAAACAATTATGGTGTGCATGACAAATTTCCTCAATAAGGTACGGAAAGCTGCTAAACTGTAAAATTGTCTAAGAGTTAAATGGCTACTTGTTAGCTCAGATGGTGAGTTATATACAAAGCGTAACATTTACAGTTTTCAGTAGATCATCCGTGTTTTTGCAACTGAGAAGGATTTGAATAATACCTTGAATGAGTTTGAAAACTGACAAAAACCTTTATTAATCATAGACTTATTTCCCGTTGATTGCTACAAAACGAAACGTATGATCCTATAGCTTAATCAGCTTTCATAACGTGTCGTCTGTAATTGCTGACAATGACAATTCAGCACCAAGTGGGTTAAGTGCTTCTGCTTGTGTGTTCTAACATGGCCTATGAGACCTACATTAGCTTTAAACAGAACCGCTTACAGATTGAACAAGAGCGGTTTGAGGCAGATAGCTCTGTTGATGATGCGTTAGTTCTGGTTTTCCTTCGACTTCGCTGAATGTATTTGCTCTATAGTAATCAGATTCCTTCTCACGAGGACTTTATAGTTGTGGTATTTGTTTTTGCGACTTTGTTGGTATGTTGAAATCCTTGGGAAAGTTTTGGGATATCCTTCGAAGTTGCACATGCGATTTATAGTATTGGTATAGTCCGACATATTCGTGTCAAAGCTGATTCCACTGCAATACCAAACACTTCCATGAAGTCGGCTATTTTCTGCAACAGTTTTGGCAAATTCTGCATTGTCTTCATCATCAAAGTTCGCATCTCTTGGCGATGAGCTTTTGAGGTAGGTGAACTTAGTTACAACTTGTAGTTGTTGACATTTCACTGTGATAGAGCGCTCCTTGTAAGGCATTTAAGGTGCTTGCTAAAATGCCTTTTCAGTTTTTTGATACTGATTGTGAGGTTCTAGTCATCACATGAATCAGAGACTTGATGCAAAATTTTGGGCCTCTCCTCTTCTGCTGTAGTACCCTTTTTAATTTTAAAAGCAAATACGATCTCGTCTTGCACTTCTATCTGCAGCTTGGATTTAGCTTGGGACCTTCTAAGCTCTATAAGCTTCCCGTCAAAGCGATACGCAACTTTGGAGTTTAAATAAAAAAGTATGCAAATTTTCATCAGAAATTTTACCAGAAACACGCGTTTGAAAGATATGAAAGAATCCACTTTGTCTCATGGGTGTTTGAGTTTGCGTTATTCAAATATTGGAAACAAGATCTATCCTAAGAACAGCACAACATTGGTATACAGAAGACCCATTTTGGTCAAGAATCAAGCGATGTTCACCACAAAAAAGCGGTTTGTCATCTGTTAACCTGATTTGTTAGCTCACCTGTCACATAGTGGCAAGATGAGCTTTTGTGATCACATTTTGTCCGTCGTCCGTCGTGCGTCCGTCCGTCCGTCCGAGCGTGCGTCCGTAAACAATTTCAAATAAGTATATCTCTAATACCCCATGGCCAATCTTGATCTTGATCCAATTTCGTGTGAAGTATCATCAGGTAGGGAGAAAGGCTGCATAAGGTTTTTGAGCCGATCAGATTGGAATTCTGGTTGCCATGGCAACATATAGCTCCCATAGACTTATAATGGGCACAAGTTAAAAAATCTTCTCCTCTGAAACCACAGGGCCTAGAGCTTAGATATTTAGCTTGTAACAATGTTAAGTGGTCACCTACATAAATCCTGCCAATCATGCCCCTGGGGCCCAAATTGGACACACCCCGGGGCCCCTTAGCTCCTATAGACTCATAATGGAAAAAAGCTTCAAAAATCTTCTTCTCTGAAACCACAAGGCCCATAGCTTAGATATTGAGCATGTAGCAACAGCAAGTGGTTACCTACATAATTCCTGCCAATCATGCCCCTGGGTTTCAAATCGGCCACTCCCCGGGGCCCCTTCGCTCACATAGACTCATAATTGAAATAAGCTTAAAAAATCTTCTGCTCAGAAACCACAGGGCCCAGAGCTTAGATATTTAGCATGTAGCAACGGTAATTGGTCACTTACATAATTCCTACCAACCATGCCCCTGGGGTCAAAATTGGCCACACCCCGGGGCCCCTTAGCTCCTTTGTACTCATAATGGGAAAAAAAGCTTCAAAAATCTTCTTCTCTGAAGCCACAGGGCTCAGAGCTTAGATATTTAGCATGTAACAACGGCAATTGGTTACCTAAAAATTCCTGCCAATCATGCCCCTGGGTTTCAAATATGCCACGCCCCGGTGTCCCGTCGCTCCCATAGACTCATAAAGGAAAAACAAAACTTCAAAAATCTTCTTCTCTGAAACCACAGGGCCCAGGGCTTAGATATTTAGCATGTAGCAACAGCAAGTAGTCACCTACATAATTCCTGCCAATCATGCTCCTGGGTTACAAATTGGCCACATCCCGGGGCACCTTAGCTCCTATAGACTCATTAAGAAGAAAAAAAGCTTCAAAAATCTTCTTCTCTGAAACCACAGGGTCCAAAGGTTAGATATTTTGCATGTAGCAACGGCAAGTGGTCACCTACATAATTCCTGCAAATCATGCCCCTGGGTTCCAAATGGGCCACGCCCCGGAGCCCCTTCGCTCCCATAGACTCATAATGGAAAAAGCTTCACAAATCTTCTTCTTTGAAACCACAGGACCCAGATCTTAGATATTTAGCATGTAGCAACGGCAAGTGGTCACCTACATAATTCTTGCCAATCATGCCCCTGGGGTCCAAACGGGCCACGCCCCGGGGCCCCTTAGCTCCTATAGGCTCATAGTGGAAAAATATTCAAAAAGCTTTTTCTCAGAAACCACATGGCCCAGAGCTGAGATATTTAGCATGTAGCAACTGCAAGTGGTCACCTACAAAAATCTTGCCAATCATGCCCCTTGGGTCCAAATGGGCAACGCCCCGGGGCCCCTTAGCTCCCATAGACTCATAATGGAAGAAAAAGCTTCAACATCTTCGCTCCCATAGACTCATAATGGAAAAAGCTTCACAAATCTTCTTCTCTGAAACCACAGGACCCAGATCTTAGATATTTAGCATGGAGCAACGGCAAGTGGTCACCTACATAATTCTTGCCAATCATGCCCCGGGGCCCCTTAGCTCCTATTGGCTCATAGTGGAAAAATATTCAAAAAGCTTTTTCTCAGATACCACACGGCCCAGAGCTGAGATATTTAGCATGTAGCAACTGCAAGTGGTCACCTACAAAAATCTTGCCAATCATGCCCCTGGGGTCCAAATGGGCCACGCCCCGGGGCCCCCTAGCTCCCATAGACTCATAATGGAAGAAAAAGCTTCAACATCTTCTGCTCTGAAACCACAGGGCCCAGAGCTGAGATAGTGAGCATGTAGCTACGACAAGTGGTCACCTACATAATTCCTGCCAATCTTGCCCCTGGGTTTCAAATGGACCCACCCGGGGCCCCTTTGCTCACATTGATTCATAATGGAAAAAAGCTTCAAAAATTTTCTTCTCTGAAACTGCAGGGCCCAGAGCTTAGATATTTAGCATGTATCAACGGCAAGTGGTCACCTACATTATTCCTGCCAATAATGCCCCTGGGGTTCAAACGGGCCACATCCCGGGGCACCTTAGCTCCTATAGACTCATCAAGAAGAAAAAAGCTTCAAAAATCTTCTTCTCTGAAGCCACAGGGTCCAGAGCTTAGATATTTTGCATATAGCAACGGCAAGTGGTCAACTACATAGTTCCTGCAAATCATGCCCCTGGGTTCCAAATGGGCCACGCCCCGGAGCCCCTTCGCTCCCATAGACTCATAATGGAAAAAGCTTCACAAATCTTCTTCTCTGAAATCACACGACCCAGATCTTAGATATTTAGCATGTAGCAAAGGCAAGTGGTCACCTACATAATTCTTGCCAATCATGCCCCTGGGGTCCAAACGGGCCACGCCCCGGGGCCCCTTAGCTCCTATAGACTCATTAAGAAGAAAAAAAGCTTCAAAAATCTTAGCTCCTATAGGCTCATAGAGGAAAAATATTCAAAAAGCTTTTTCTCTGAAACCACAGGGCCCATAGCTTAGATAGTGAGCATGTAGCAACGACAAGTGGTCACCTACATAATTCCTGCCAATCTTGCCCCTGGGTTTCAAATGGACCCACCCGGGACCCCTTTGCTGACATTGATTCATAATGAAAAAAAGCTTCAAAAATTTTCTTCTCTGAAGCCGCATGGCCCAGAGCTTAGATATTTAGCATGTATCAACGGCAAGTGGTCACCTACATTATTCCTGCCAATCATGCCCCTGGAGTTCAAACGGGCCACGCCCAGGGTCCCCTTAGCTCCTATAGACTCATAATGGGAAAAGCTTCAAAAATCTTCTTCTGAAACCACAAGGCCCAGAGCTTAAATATTTAGCATCTAGCAATGGCAAGTGGTGACCTACATAAATCCTGCCAATCATGCCCCTGGGGTCCAAATGGGCCACGTCCCGGGGCCCCTCAGCTCCCATAGACTCATAATGGAAAAAAAGTTCAAAAATCTTCTTCTCTGAAACCACAGTGCATAGAGCTTAGATATTTAACATATGGAAATGACAAGTGGTCACCTACATAAAGCCTGCCAATTATTCCCCTGGGGTCCAAATGGGCCACACCCTGGGACCCCCTTAGCTCCCATAGACTCATAATGGGAAAAAAATTAAAAAAACCTTCTTCTCTGAAACCACAGGGCCTAGAGCTTGGATATTTAGCGTGCTACAATGTCAAGTGGTCACCTACATAAAGCCTGCCAATTATGCCCCTGGGGTCCAAATTTGCCACACCCTGGGGCTCCTTAGCTCCCATAGACTTATAATGGAAAAAAAACTACATAAATCTTCTTCTCTGAAACCACAGGGCCCAGAGCTTGGATATTTAGCTTGTAACAATGTCAAGTAGTCACCTACAAAATTCCTGTCAATCATGCCCCTTGGGTCCAAATTGGCCACATCCCGGGGCGTCTTAGCTCCTATAGACTCATAATAAAAAAAAAAGCTTCAAAAATCTTCTTCTCTGAAACTACAGGTTCCAGAGCTTAGATATTTAGCATGTAGCAACGGTAAGTGGTCACCTACATAATTCCTGCAAATCATGCCCCTTAATAAAAAAAAAAAGCTTCAAAAATCTTCTTTTCTGAAACTACAGGTTCCAGAGCTTAGATATTTAGCATGTAGCAACGGTAAGTGGTCACCTACATAATTCCTGCAAATCATGCCCCTGTGTTCCAAATGGGCCACGCCCCGGGGTCCCTTCACCTTTATAGACTCATAATGGAAAAAGCTTCAAAAATCTTCTTCTCTGAAACTACAGGGCCCAGATCTTAGATATTTAGCATGTAGCAACGGCAAGTGGTCACCTACATAATTCTTGCCAATCATGCCCCTGGGGTCCAAACGGGCCCCGCCCCGGGGCCCCTTTACACCTATAGGCTCATAATGGAAAAAAGATTCAAAAAGCTTCTTCTCTGAAACCACAGGGCCAAGAGCTGAGATATTTAGCATGTAGCAACTACATTAATCCTGCCAATCATGCCACTGGGGTCCAAATTGGCCACACCCTGGGGCCCCTTAGCTCCCATAGACTCATAATGGAAAAAATGCTTAAAAAATCTTCTTCTCTGAAACCACAGGGTCCATAGCTTAGATATTGAGCATGTAGCAACGGCAAGTGGTCACCTACATAAATCCTGCCAATCATGCCCCTGGGGTGCAAATGGGCCCCCACCCTGGGGCCCCTTAGCTCCCATAAACTCATAATGGAAAAAGCTTCAAAAATCTTCTTCTCTGAAATCACAGGGCCCAGAGCTTATATATTTAGCATGGGCAATGGCAAGTAGTCACCTACATAAATCCCGCCAATCATGCCCCCGGGGTCTAAATGGGCCACGTCCCGGGGCCCCTAAGCCCCCAAAGACTCATAATGGAAAAAAGCTTCAAAATCTTCTTCTCTGAAACTGTGAAGCACAGAACTTAGATATTTAGTATCTAGCAACATTAAATAGTCTCCAACATAAATCCTGCTAACCCTGCCCCTTGGGTCAAAATTGGCCATACCCGTGCTCATCAGCTCCTATAGACTTATAATAGAAGAAACTTCAAAAATCGTCTTCTAGGAAACCATAAGACCCAGAGCTTAGATATTTAGTTTGTAGCAACGTCAAGTGGTCACCGACATAAATCCTGTCAATTATGCCCCTGGGATCCAAATTGGCCACATCCCAGGTCTCTTTAGCTCCCATAGACTTACAATTGAAAAAAACTTAACAAGTCTTCTTCTCTGAAACCACAGGATCCAGAGCTTAAATATGTAGCATCTAGCAACGTTAAGTGGTCACCTACATAAATCCTGCCAACCATGCTCTTGGGGTCAAAACTGGCCCCGCCCATGGGCGCATTAGCTCCCATAGACTTATAATGGCAAAAACTTCAAAAAGCTTCTCCTCTGAAACCATAAGTCCCAGAGGTTAGATCTTTAGTATGTAGCCACTTGAAAAGGTCACCTTAATAAATCTTGCCAAAAATGCCCTTTGGGTCAAAATTGGCTACGCCCATGGGCACATTACCTACCATAGACTTGAAATGTACCACTTAAAATGAAAAACAAACTTCCAAAATCTTCTTCTTTGAAAACATAGGGCCGACAGCTTAGGTATTTAGCATGTAGCAACGTCGAGTGGTGGCCTACATGAATCCTGCCAATCATGCCCCTAGGGTCTAAATTGGCCAAATCTTGTGACCCTTAACTCCAATAAACTAATAATGGAAAATAAGCTTCGAAAATCTTCTTTCCTGAAACCATGAAGTACAGACCTTAGATATTTAGTATAAAGCAACATAATATGGTCACCCACATAAATCATGCTAACCATGCCCTTTGGGTCAAAATTTTTCATGCCCCAGGGCTCATTAGCACCTATAGACTTATACTGTAAAAAACTTCAAAAAATCTTCTTCTCTGAAACCATGAGGCCCTGAGCTTTGATATTTAGTATGTAGCAATGTCAAGTGGTCTCCTACATAAATCCTTCCAACCATGCCCATGGAGTCTGAATTGGCCATTCGCAAGGGCTCCTTTCCTCCAATAGACTTATAATGGATCAACTTCAAAAATCTTCTTTTCTGAAACCACAGGGCCCCGATATTTGATTGGTTTGATGTTTAACATCCCAGTCAACACTGTGTAGGTCATTTTGGAGACTTTGCTTCCAGATTTGTGGGACTTTTACCCTACATTGAGAAGAAATGACATCTTAAGGTGTTCTGCCTAATGAAACAAATAGGGTTTAAATGCATAGACGGTTCAACTGGCACCACTTTTCCTGGGCAGGCTTAGAACCTCTAAGCTGTTTACCTGTACTCATCTGCGTTTGGTGCCAGCTCTGCATGGAAGCACCATGTAGCCCAATCTATTTCTTCAAGTCCCGATGGGTATTCTAAACATCGCTCATGATTTTCTGGAACACAGGTGAGCGCTACAGGGCCAGTTGGCCCTCTTGTTTATTCTGGGAAGGTTTATTTCGAGCATAGTTAATTTTGGTGTAGCCGTAACGGTTTATACGTACTTTTTCATTACATTAGCATTACATTAGTATTGCTCAGAGCAATACTAACGCGTTTTGGATTGTGATTTAAAAATATCCTCTGTGTTTGGATTGTGATTTAAAAATATCCTCTGTCTTTTTCTTTTGTTTTCATAGTTTTAAGACATACAGTCAAATCTCGTTATCTCAAATTCCAAGGGACTGAAATATTTGGTTTGGTATAACAGTGGTTTGAGATAAAAAGCAATTGCAATCTAAGGAACATATAGCAAAATTAACAGTGCACAAAATTTACTTTGACTTATGGCATAGTTTAAAATTTCGGCGTTTGAGATAACGAATGTCTTTTGTTACACTACTACATATGTAGCTATTATTCATAAATTCATGTGTGTCCAAGTCCTCAAAGGATGTTTGTATGCCAACTATGGCATCTGAACTCAACAATTCAGGTTATACTTAATAACGGTACGAAAGACGTTTTCTCGTGTAAAATTGCTTTAAGGCCTAGCACAAACGAATTATGACGGTAATTATAATGATGTTTTGTTTGATTAGAGGATTAACGTTCCTGACAACACTGAATAGGTCATTTTGGAGACGTTGCTTCCAATTTGTGGAACTTTTACCCGACATTAAGATGAAATGAAATCTGAAGCCCTGCCGCCCAATGATACCGAAAGGGTTTATAAGCATGGACGGCATGCTACTAAAAGTGTTTATAAGCATGGATAGTATAAGTCGGCCCGACTCGCACCGCTTTGCCTGGGCAGGCTTAGATTCTCTTAGCGGTTTTCCAGTACTCGTGTGCGGGTCGGTTTCAGCTCTGCGTGGAAGCATCATGCAGCCCATCTATTACTTCAAGCCCCGATGGGCGGGGCGGTGTAATTATAATGATGTCATGCCCGGTATTCAAATACCGTAACTTAAACCTGATTGTCGAAACATAAGCTTTGTTAGTTCGTGTTCGTGTTTCTGTTCCGTTGGTGTCTATTTGGGGTAATTTTATCGATTCCTAATCATTGCCTGTGATTCTATTTTGTAGAGAAACAGCCTTAGAATAACCTCCTTCTCTCTCTTACCGATTACCTTGGGAATCCTAAACAACAACTGCGTGTACACGTGTATGGTTGAACATGTTACGGTTTGCAGACTTATTTTTGACTACATCGATTCAAAGACGTTTGAGAGCATTTGTCTCTTAAACATTAAACTTGTAAATATACGATTACGATATAATGGTATATAGTCATGCAAACAAAGCATATATTACTGTTTAATCCCACAGATTCACAACTACAACACAGGATGAGTTCAAAAGACAGACGTTTCATAAGATATGAAAACAATCGTGTGGTTCAGTTACAGTTGTATCGGAAACATTTTGCTTACAGAGGGGAATTTGAGGATCTGTCAAAAAATGACTCGATTAATTTGAGACTGTGTTTTGGAACTTTATACCGTACGCTTCCAATTTTTTATATATTCTTTTTTAACAGTAAAGCTCTGGTCACCTGGTATTCCAAAGCGAAACATGGATCATGTACTCATTCATTTGTGTTTTAAAGTACATCTGAGAGATCTTATAATAACCGAATAAAACGAACTGCAGGTATAGGTCATGGAACACAACGACTCATTTGTTTTCGGAAATACTACGACAGCTACTATATTCGAGAACCCGTTCAGAATGACCTTTGTACGGGTACTATTTAGTACCTTTTATGCGTTAGTTTTTATGCTGTGTTTGGTCGGTAAGTAAACTCAAAAGTTATACGTTTTAGCGATATTTTCAGACCATCATTGCTATTTGTAGAGGTTATGCTGCTGAGATCCAGTCTTGACAGGCGCGTAGTCTGCAGCATATACTTTAAATTGTATCTTCTTAAGAACAACGTTTGCAACACCAGACTTGCCCACAAGGAACTAGAGTGAACATGTCATTATTGAATAAAGTTCGAACAATTTGACATGAGACTGACCTTTATGCATGGAATAAATTAATCAATGTTATCGCCTAATACGTCGGTGTTCGGTAACTTCGTGTGAAGTTTCGGCATCTCGTGAATTGCGACCTATTTACCGATCTCTATGTATTGTATAACAATATCGCCATTTTCGGGAGACGGCGCAGATAAATACATGCATTCAGTCGGGTGTGAAATTATGTTAATAGAGTTCATCAGTCTCAGGTCAATTTCTTCGCACTATAACATCTAGGCAGCGATTACAGTTTTACATCATTATCTTACAACTTGCAGAACCCTATCATTATAAGGAAATTCTCCTTGATTACATCACGCAACTGGCCTCTGTGGCCTAGTGGATTAGAGCGCTGACTCATATTCACATCACTTAAACACGCCTATATAAATTTGATCCCCTTAAACCCCACTTTTATGTAGTAAAACAGGGGTTTACAGGTGTATACATTTTTTTTCTTAGTTCTGTTCAAAACATAGATTGTGGATACTCGTTAGAACCGCATCGACACATTATTTTTTCTTATTTCTGGTCAAAAACATAGATTGTGTGTGTGTTCATTAGAACCGTCTCGTCGAGGCGGTTCTAACGAGTATCCACAATCTATGTTTTGAGAACAAATGAGAAAAATATCGAAATTTGTCATATTAAAATTTTCATTTTTCGGTGGAAAAATTTACGCTGTATTTGTTTAGGCGGGTTTTTGTAACGATAAGTTTTCTCACCGCTGTGAATCGAGCATGCGAGACGCCAAGATCTGCAACGGCAGTCAGGTGGCTTTTATCCGATATTCCGATTTTTGTCCACCTCTGATTAATGATCGGCTCGAAATAAGTGATATAATATTACTACCACTACTACTACTACTACTACTACTAATAATAATAATAACATTGTGTTGTCAAGTACGTGTAACCTCCATTTTACAAGAAAGTGGACTTGATATTGTTTACGTTACTTTTCATAAGATCGGGTAAAATTTGTTTTGGTCTATAAAGAATTCTGATAAGGTACTTAATAAATTAAAGTTAAGAGCTTTTCGAGCGTCCAGTCTGTCTACATATGATTTTTCTGCTTTATACACATAACTTTGATAAAGGAAAAAACTATTTTGATTGAGGGGGCGCTATTTTCCTTGCAGACAATGACAGACGTGTCTTCTTTACATCAGATACAAAGCTAAAATAAAGTTTCCTTTTAAAAGGAAGGCTTCCCCAGTTGGTAAAGTTGAAAATCCGCCATTTTTGCTCGCCTTTCGAGGGTAAGGATGGGAGTGGGGGGCGCATTCTTTTTCACTCTAATTCTCAGGTTTTGGGGCTTAAAAAATTAATCAACTGTCTCTTCTTTTTCACTCTAATTCTCAGGTTTTGGTGCCTAAAAAAAATTAATCATTTCATTACCTCCCTTATAACCATACATTTTGTCAAATGCATGTGCGTAGCCAACTGGAACGCATCTTCTCTTCTACATATCCGAGAGCAGCAAATGCTCTGGTAAGGCTGCGCGTACTCGCAGGCTCACCTGAGTCCGTGGCGGTCGCCTTTGTGAAAAAGACCCATGTCATGCCCATGAAGCCGATGCCACGTCTTGACGTTGCATCGACGTTGTTGCTCTAAATAAGCACGATTTTACGGAAACTGTTTCAGTGTTCAGTGTTTCAGTGCTGCCTATCTGAAAACATTGAAAGGAGGACAATGTACGTAGAAACATATTCGCGGACCCGGCGAGGAGCGAACGTGTAACGTCGGTGTGCATCTAACTGTAATGGTTAAAAAAATCTGCGTTTATGAAAAGCGAAAGCTGAATGTGGCGAGCTGCTCACTCGCACAAGTCTTATGCTGGTGGAAAATTTGTCAGAAAACACAGAGCTATGTTAAACTTTTAAATTACTCGTTTGACATGCAATTTGGGATGAACAATGACAAGTTTTGTAAAATTGACCATGTTGGTAGGAAATGAGGTCTCTTTCTGCCCGAGTTCGTGGCACTATCGAGACAAGTTCTGCAATGGTTTAAAACTGTCTTTCTCTTCGCCAACCGCTTTTAAACGAACGGTTAATAATGTCCCTGAATAAATAAATCACTTAAATTCATAAAGGCCACCCTACAACAAACACACATGATTGATTTACTTCCTGAAATACAACTCGTAAAAATTGTTTTACACAATAAGTTATCAGCTAGTTAGACTATCTGCCTGCACATGGACTCTGAAAAAAACTATTTTTACTGATTTCAACTGTCAAATTCTCTTCGTAAACTCGACCTGGAAATTCTGAGTGACCATGAAAAGTTTGAGACCCCGAGAGAGGTGTGACTCAAGTGACAGAATTAACTTTTGTAATCTATAGGCATTTGTTTTTTCTTTCTTTCTTTTTTTTACAAATCCTTAAGAAAAGAAAAGCATTTAATCAAGAAGTCCGTGTACTGAACAACGATGATCTTGTTTTTAATTTAACGGGGCACTAGAAGCACAGCCCTATAAACCCAACTTTATATAGAGAATTTAAGAAATTTAAGAAATATATGGGCTGCATGATGCTTCCACGCAGAGCTGAATCCGACCCGCACACTAGTACTGGTAAACCGCTTTGAGGATCTAAGCCGGCCCAGGAACCGCGGTGCGAGGCGGACCGTCCATGCTAATAAACCCTTTTGGTTTCATTGGGCGACAGGGCTTGAGATGTCATTTCATCTCAATGTCGGGTAAAAGTCCCACAAAATTGGAAGCAACGTCTCCAAAATGACCTTTACAGTGTTGACGGGGACGTTAAACCTCAAATCAACCAACCAACTTATATAGAGAAAGCTGGATTCACAGGGGTACATTATTTTCCGTTTTAGGGGGTTCAGAACCCCGAGAACCGACAATCTATATTTGGACTAGACAAAAAGAATATTAAAACACGCCTGCCTAATTTTGACCCCTAGACGGTGGGTAGTCGTTAGAACCGCGTCATCGAGGCAGTTCTAACCAGTACCCACAATCCATGTTTAGAGCAGAAATATGAAAAATCTGATTTTTTGTATCGGACAATTTTCATTTGCCACAAAATTCTGTATACTTGAATAGGCGTGTTTTCGAAATGTTTTGTTTGTTTGATTTGAGGTTTAACGTCCCCGTCAACACTGTAAAGGTCATTTTGGAGACGTTGCTTCCAATTTTGTGGGACTTTTACCCGACACTGAGATGAAATGACATCTCAAGCCCTGTCGCCCAATGAAACCAATAGGGTTTATTAGCATGGGCGGTCCCGCCTCGCACCGCGGTTCCTGGACAGGCTTAGATCCTCTAAGCGGTTTACCGGTACTAGTGTGCGGCCGGATTCAGCTCTGCGTGGAAGCATCATGCTGAACTGAAAATGCTAGTTCATGAGATTTTAGCACATAGTTGTTTTATAATGATCCCAATGCTGAATTTCGAGTTACAACAAACGCTTATTACGTCGTTCGGCCCCCGCCCATAGGGACTTGAAGAAATATATTGGCTGCATGATGCTTCCACGCAGAGCTGAATCCGGCCCGCACACTAGTACTGGTAAACCGCTTAGAGGATCTAAGCCTGTCCAGGAACCGCGGTGCGAGGCGGACCGTCCATGCTAATAGACCCTATTGTTTTTATTGGGCGACAGGGCTTGAGATGTCATTTCATCTCAATGTCGGGTAAAAGTCCAACAGAATTGGGAGCAACGTCTCCAAAATGACCTTTACAGTGTTTACGGGGATGTTAAACCCCAAACCAAACAAGCAAAACAAATTATTACGTCGAAGTATTCCTGCTTTTCACATTGACCTTCAATTATTGGAATTAACCCATATATGCCTAGCGGACCTTTTTGAGACATTGGTAAATAGTGCAGTCCCAGATCAGACGCCGCATCTGATCAAGATCTTAACTGTTTGCTGAACTACATGCATTTTTATAAAACTTACCACAAAAAATGACATCCCTAAGCTTAGAAATTGACCACTCTAGCCAGACTTATAAAGGTGGGATATTTTTGGCACCTATGGGTTTATTATGAGGTTACGTCAAGAGGGCGAAAGTGAAAGAAGGATCTGTTTCTACTGTCTTGGTTTGACTTCTTGGAAGCACTTTATAAGTAGGTATCTGGAAACACTTTATAACTAGACATCGACGGGCGCTGCATATTCCTGTTTATTCCGAACGAGTTTTCACTACGTAAATATGTGGAGAGCAGTCTTATCTGTAGGGCTTTCCTAGTTACGTCATAAGACGGTTAGAAATAAACAGGGGTATCACCAATCCAATCTAAATGGCTTCCAATCGAAATTGGAAGCCAAAAATAGAATACGTTTTGGTCTTGTCAAACTATGTGTGACGCTTTATCTTATCTTTTAGAAAACATCTACATTAGATTTTGAACAAAGTTACATAGACAAATCTTAGGTATTCCAATTGGTACAAACTTGTAGCTGATTTGTTTTTGTTTTGTTATGACCGAGATTTTTTTTTATTTTACTTTCTCGTCAAAGTCAAGCTGACATTATTGAAGCCTTTAACTCTACTCCAAGATATTTAGATGATCTTTTAAATATTGATAACCCCTACCTTGAAGGAATGGTCAGTCAAATTTATCCATCTGAGCTTCAGTTAAACAAAGCCAATAATTCTGATATCGAAGCCCCGTTTTGGGTTAAGCATTTGAACATTGTAAATGTATTGTTTCAACTAAAAAATTATAATAAGCGCGATGCTTTTGATTTTAATATAATAGATAATTTCCCGTTTTTGGATGGTGATGTTCGCATTGGGAATAGTATAAATTCTATTCAACAGTCTCCGTGCATTGTGTTTGTACAAGTCACAGTCACACATTATGCTTTCCTCTTTAATTGCACGGCGGTGGATCGGGGCTCAGACTCCATGATGGCTTTGGCTTAAAGCTATTTATTAGTAGGTCGGAGCCGGACATTTTATGTCTGCTGCTTGGTCCAACGGGGTTCAACTGTTGGTTTTCTTTTGCTCCAGTGTTCCTGTGACGATGCACTGTATGACTCAGTGCGTTTTAATGTCGAGTCCTCATCCTGGTGCCAACTTGGCTTTAATTGTGATATCACTGTTTACCGAGTTGATTCACTGACGAGTTAGAAAACCTTCACGCGGACCAAACAAATACTTGGTTGAACCACAGTGAAAGTGAGGGTGAGGATTTGGATCCCGTACAGTTAACTTAAACCAACCAGTAATATTTACTGACCGTTCCAAGTCGGTGCTTTTGCTGCGGTTCCGTCATGTGTGTTGATGGTGGTGATTCTTTCCTTAATTATATATGTTGTTACGATGATGGTTCTGAGTCTTCCCCCTTTTCGGTTGCTCATTTTTGTTACATTTGTCCTTCCAGTTTAATGTTTGTCATGTTGGTGATTCAGTTTCTTCCCCGCCCCCCCCATCCCCATTTTTATTCCTTTTTAGTTAGATCTGGACCAAACAGGCGGACCAAACGAATACTGTTCGGACCACAGTGAAAGAGAGGGTGAGGGTTGGGATCCCGTACTGTTAACTTAAACTCACCAGTATTTTCTACTGATCGTTCCAAGTAGGTGCTTTTCCTGTGATTCCTTCCTGATTGGTGTTGGTGGTTCAGATTCTTTCCCTAATCATATATGTTGTTACGTTGATGATTCTGATTCTTCCCTTTTGGGGTGTTCATTTGTTGTTACGTATGTCCTTCCTGTTTAATGTTTGTCATGTTGGGGATTCTGATTCTTTCCCCCATTATGTATATGGCTCCTTTAAGTTAGGTTTGGATATTCTGAGTCACCACCTGTTCAGTCTATGGTTCCTTCCTCTTTTGTGTTGGTGGTTCTGATTCTTTCCCTAATCATATATGTGTTACGTTGATGGTTCTGATTCTTCCCTCTTTTTATGTCCCCGGTAAGGATAGCGGGGACATATTTTTTGCCCTGACTGTTTGTTTGTTTGTTTGTTGGTTTGTTCCACTGTTTCCATTAGGTCTGTTGTTGCATGTTTGTGTTTCTTTCCCTTTGGTGTCTCTGATTGGAGCTATGGGTTGATTGTATCGATTCCTGATCATTGCCTCTACTTCTATTTGTACGTGGACAACTTTAACGTTGGTCATAACTTTGAACCATTTGAGGTAAAACATTCATATTTGGCATGAAGGTTCCTTGTGACAAGAGCTTCACATTCATGCACACAGATGACCTTGACCTTTGAACTACTAAAAAGATAAAAAGTAACATAGGTCATAACTTTTAAACCGCTTGAGATGCAGCCTTCATATTTGGCATGTATGTTCCTTGTGGCAAAAGCTTAACATTCGTGTAAAAATTTTGACCTGTGACCTTGACCTTTGACCTATTTAAAATAAAAATACAATAGTTTGGTAATAACTTTTGAACCGTTTGAGATACAGCCTTTATGTTTGGCACGTGTGTTCCTTGTGGCAAAAGCTTTACATTCGTGCAAAAATTTTTGACCTGTTACCTTGACCTTTGACCTACTTAAAATAAAAATAACATTTTGGTCATAACTTTTGAACCTTTTGAGATAGAGCCTTCATATTTTGCATCTAGGTTTCTTGTGACAAGAGCTTTACATTCATCAGAAAAATTTGATCTGTGACCTTGACCGTGACCTTTGACCTACATAAAAGAAAAAGTTAGCATTGGTCATAACTTTTGAACCGTTTTAGATAGAGCCTTCATATTTTGCATGTAGGCACCTTGTGACAAGAGCTTTTCTTTCACACAAAAATTTTGACCTGTGACCTTGATCTTGACCTTTGACCCACATAAAAGAAAAAGTTAACATTGTTCATAACTTTTGAACCGTTACAGCCTTCATATTTGGCATGTAGGTTCCTTGTGACAAGAGCTTTACATTCATGCAATTTTTTTGACCTGTAACCGCGACCTATGACCTACTTTAAAGAAAGAAATATTATTGTTCAAATCTTTTGAACCACTTAAGACAGAGCCTTCATATTTGGCATGTAAGTTCCTTGTGTCAAGGGCTCCCCACCTGTGCCCTTGACCTTGAACTTGAAAAAAAAAAAAACATGCTCGGGGACATGTTCGTGTTTCACAAACACACCTTGTTTGGCTGTTCATTTTGAATTACTTTTGTCCTTCCAGTTTAATGTTTATCATGTTGGGGATTCTGATTCTTTCCCACATTATGTATATTGCTCCTTTTAGTTAGGTTTGGATATTCTGAGTCACCACCTGTTTAGGAAAGAGCTGCTGACTTGGTTTACCTGTTGGCCGTTTTGCTTACTGTCGTCACTGTTTCGACTCCTTTCCATAGTGATATTGCGGGGAGAATTTGGGATCCGATTCAACGAGTCAGTTCCTGTCGTTTCTCTATTTTTTGTACTGAAAACATAGATCGCGGAGTGCTCTGCCTTTGCCTTATTGAGACGGTTCTAACGAGCACATCTCAATATGTTGATGTCGAAATTACACGAAGTTACCGTTCCATTAAAAATAGTCGTTTATGTGACATGAAACAATGTGCGAGGCCCTCGAAATGTGTCACATAGGTGTGCTATCCTAATTCGTATCTATTTACTAACATAAAACAATAATTATTGCAATTATTATAAAAAAGTAGAAGTAAAACAAAGGTCAGGAATTGATACAATTAACTTACTCCATCCATAAAAGACACCAAAGGGAAAGAAATACAAACATTAAGCGACCAGACCATAATGGAAACCTAAACAAAGGAAGGCCATATGGACAGTTACTTTCCCACAAAATGGCCATATGGCCATCCAAAATTAAAAGATACAAGTGATACACACAGTAAGTAACAAACAACAACATAAATAAATCGCCACAGAAGAGCCGCCTTGGAACGGTCAGTGGAAGATTTCCACTGGGGGGCTTAAATCGATTTTACGTGGCCACAATCCTCGCCCTTACTTCCGTCGCGATTTAGACAAAAAAAAATTTTTCAGTCCGCATGAAGGCCTCCTAACTCATCAGTGCAACATCTCCGTGAACACAGAAATCAAAGAACCACAGAGGTGAGACAACGGTGAGGACTCGACAGCAAACCACTGAAATGCTGGAGCAAAAGAAAACCAACAGTTAGACTCCGATGAGCCCGACCAGAGACAGAGCATCAGGCACCAACCAACATTATCTCTTTAATTTTCAATAAGCCTTTACGTTAGAGCCGTCATAGAATCTGAGGCCTGACCCACCGGCGTGCAATTAAAGAGGGAAGCAAAGTTGCCAACCGTGATTGGGTTAACTAAAGCTGCT
This sequence comes from Lucinisca nassula, assembly GCA_963580285.1. NCBI lineage: Eukaryota > Metazoa > Mollusca > Bivalvia > Lucinida > Lucinidae > Lucinisca > Lucinisca nassula. The sequence goes on along the minus strand of OY757014.1, from coordinate 130,203,150 downwards.
CCAAACTCTATGTTCCCTCACATATTTGATTTTAGTTGACCATCCAAACCACAGAAAAACTTCTGATGGCAAATAGAGCAGAGTATTGCATCCATGCTAATTGTGTTCTTTAGTGTGTTGCAAAAGTGACAGAGGTGGATGCCACTTCTAAAAAATTGCCCAGAGCCTCAAAATTAGGTTAAAGGTCAAATTAGTGCAAAAATACAATAAAATTTGTACATACTGGCATTTGTACCCTTTCTCTATTTAAGCAGACCAAATAAAGTTAATTAAAACACCAGCAATGTACTTAAGGCATATTATTTTTGCACCATATGTGAGAAAAAAAGTTGTACCATAGATCTGGCCAAGGTCAAATGTCATTTAAGTACAAATTTTCTTTAAATATGCATCAATATTTATTGTACAAAGGGATATCTTGTATGTCAACTGAAACAAAGTCAAAATGAGTTGCCATTTCCCACACATTATACTAACAGCATTATGGCTAACCTAATCGGCCTTTGGTCAAAGGTCATTTAAATACATATTTGGCAAAATATGTTAAGTTTGCAAAATACGTTGAATATTCACATGCATATTCATTATTATAAGTATAATTCAAAATCGCCCGAGTTATTATTAATCGTCACAATGATCTATCAAGGATATAGTGTATGATGAGATATATCTAATAATAACACAAGTGGGTCATCATCAAAGGTCGTGTGCAGCTACTGTAAAACACATAGTTTTGGAAGTCATTTCATTTTGGCGCTATCTGCGGTCAAGGAAACAAACGCCAACATAAAAATTCCGCCAATACAGATCAAAGCGTGCGAGAGAAGAAACTTTATTCTACACATCACAATTACGATGTGTCAGTTAGTCATAGGCATCATCGGTTACAAAAGAAAAAGTGTATTTACTTCTTTACAAGTTCAAATAAAGAAAGACAATGTTCTAGTCATAAGACAGCTCAAAACGGCTGAATGAAAACAAACACACCTTGAGAGGTATTGTGAAAATTGTGGATATAATAGGTAATTGATTGATAGCTTTACTTGTGAGCTCAATAGTATGGGTAAACCAATCAGATAAGAGGAAAGTGACACACCTCCAGACAGACATTTGGATTATCAAGGTAGCACATCGGGTTAATCATGCAGTGAACACAAATAATTTAACAGATTACTGCAGTTTCCGCATGGTGATCAACTCCGATGAATTTTTGTCACCTTACACGGCTATGGAGATTCGACCGATTTCTTTTCTTCGGAAATCGAAAATCCGCAAAAATAGAAATCATTGGAAAGGGCTAATCATAAAAACCGCCAAATGTGCTGCCGTTAAATTTAAGTGTTTAACAGTATTCAAAGTTTGTATTTTACAAGATGCCACTTCATTTTAAGAACCAGTCAGATCACTACAAAGTACAGGGTAACAGCTAATTGTGACAATGCGTATCATAGGTTTGCGCCAAAATGATTAATGTTTTACTTCAACACTGACAAGTCTATGCAATGCTAACCACATAGGGGTTTCTCCGATATCACTGATACGAGATTTCTTCCGCATAATCTGAAATGATAGTCATAGTCCAATATAAATCACATGCCATTTTAACTTCATTGTATGCACAAGCTGTCAGTGACTACTGGATGCATTAAATTGTACAAAAAACGGGTAACTCTAGTTGCTAGTTAAATGTATTGCTGGCATGCATGAACAGGTAATAATATGGCAGCCATCTTGGATGTCATCATCAACAGTATGCATAAAACACACATATTGTATCACAATATATATTTTTAGGTAAGCACAAGTTAGTAAGTTGTCAAAATGTGTTTTTGTATGCAAACTGTCGAATATATATTTCAATTTACAGCCAGGGCATTCCAAAGCAGTTGTCAGGACATTCCAAAGCAGTTATTTGTCATTCAGCCACCAATTTTGCTGTATGCGTCAAAGAAGGCCAAGACAGACTTCCTACGTTATATTGGTTACCTAAACTAAACTTTATAAAAGACCATTCAAAGCACGGTGTTAAGCAAATTCAAGCTCTTGTACCACTTCTGAACTTTCCAAATTATTAACTTCTTGTTTTACAGCCATAAAAACAGGTGGTTAATACTCTTTGAAAGATCAGGGAGACATCTGTTTTGGTCTATAAAAATCTAATGAAGGTTTAAATAAATTGTAATCCAGACGTTTTCGTGATTCAGGCCTGTCTACTTATGATTTCGCTACCCTTTACACACTTTTTGCTAACAGAATTGTGCGTCAAAAGTAGCCTAGAAGCGACAAAACTAGATCCAACTTCCCAAAATACTGAGTAACTACATGGATACCAATTATAGCAAAAGAGGTCCTTCTGATATTTGATCTCTCACCGCTGTGGTTCGAGCCTCGCTCGGGTCATATGTGAGACGCCAAGTTCTGCAACGGAAGGTCAGGTGGTTTTTCTCCTTTTCTCCGGGTACTCCGGATTTCGCCCACCAAACCAAAACCAAAACTTCTGATATTTGATGGTCAACAGTGTGGCTACATCCCAAAACGCTTGAATCAGCAACATAGACTCGGCCTCCTCCGAACACACGTCAGCGAACGTAGCCATTAACATCAGGTAAAATGCGACCGGCACTAATCAAACATATAACAATGGTCAGTATTTAATGGGTTACAGAAGCCTCCGTGGTGTAGTGGTTATGCTGCTTGCCTTGTAAACCAGGGGTCGCAAGATCGATACCGGGCTTCTCCCGACTTTCGGATGAGTCTTTAAACCGAGGTCTCGTCTCCGTATGAGTGAATGAGTGTTTGAGTTTTACTTCCCACCAACAGCTAAGGTCATACGGAGACGGGACCTCGGTTCCAAGACTCATCCGAAAGTCTGGAGAAGCCCGGGATCGATTCTGCGATACCTGGTTTACAAGGCGAGTAGCGTAACCGCTACACCACGGAGGCTTCTCTCGTCTCCGTATGACATTTGCTGTTGGTGAGACGTAAAACTCAAACACTCACTCACTCAATGGGTTAAACTTGAATCTATCTCAGTTTTCATTACGAAAACTCGCTTATACAAATACATTGTACATGTTATCTTTACGGCCGAAAAAAAAAACACGGAAATTTTAAGATGAAAAATTGTGATGTTTTTTTTTATTTTTGCTCAAACTATAGATTGTGGGTATTCGTTAGAACCGCTTCGTCGAGGCAAAATATATATCGTGGGTATTCGTTAGAACCGCATCATCGAGGCGGTTCTAACGAGTACCTACAATCTATATTTTAGAGCAGAAATCGGAAAAATAAGGTATACCCTTGTGAACCCCAGTATTACTATATAACAAGAAAAACGCCAAATGGCATTATGAACGCGTTTTTGAAAAAAGGATTACCAAAAGGTAAACCGAGATGCGGACGCCCGGCCGGCCGGCCGCCCGCCCGCCCGCCCGCACGCCCGCCCGCACGGACATCGCTATTCTAAAGGACGGATTTTTTCCTTGAAAACCCCGTCCAAAACTGGTGTCAAGGGGGTCAAAATTATATAGACGTGTTTTCATGATGGCATGTATCTAGGCGTCCTGTAACTATTTTGTCCGTATATGTGTGTGGCAATTACAGGAACTATACAAATACAACAGTTTAAGATGCGAGTGGTAGCTATCCGCCTTACTTTCTATACAAAGAGGGATTTACTAGGGTATGGGGCACAAGTGAACAAGTCCGTGGACTGAACACCTCCTTAAACCCACTTTATAAAGAGAAAACTGGGGTTTAAGGCGGTATACATTATTATTCTTATTTCTACTTCAAGACATAGGTTGTGGGTACTCGTTAGAACCGCCTCAATGAGGCGGTTCTAACGTGTACCCACTACCTATGTTTGCAGTATAAATAAGAAAAATATCACGGATTTTCATCAGAAATGTAGCCATTTTGGCGATAAGGAAAACATGCACTGAGTCGCACGGGTGTGTTATTGTAATGATAGAGAGTTTTACCAGGGTATGGGTTCTGGCCCCCGCCTATCGGGGCCTAAAGAAATAGATAGGCTGCATGATGCTTTCACGCAGAGCTGTTTCCGTCCCGTCACACGAGTACTGGTAAACCGCTTAGAGGATCTAAGCCTGACCAGGCAAAGCGGTGTGAGTCGGACCGTCCATGCTTATAAACCCTATTGGTTTCATTGGGCGACAGGGCTTGAGATGTCATTTCATCTCAATGTCGAGTAAAAGTCCCACAAAATTGGAAGCAACGTCTCCAAAATGACCTCTATAGTGTGACGGGGACGTTCAACATCAAATCAACCAACCAACCAGGGTATGGGACATTAGGTCTTTTTATGTGATGATCAACATCATACAGACTCATGGATTGTTTGGTTCTGATCCAAATTTATCTTTAACATGTGATAAAAATATTATGCTTTCGAAACCATGCACCTTCCTGATACGAAGGTGCCATTATTACGAGAACGTCCCCGTGCGACATAGTCAATTCTTCACATCTGCAAAATGACTAATTTTTGGTGAAAATCCTTGATATTTTTGTTTTAAGTGGTCAAAACATAGGTTGATGGTGCTCTTTAGAACCGCCTCAGTGAGGCGGTTCTAACGAGTACCCATAACCTATGTCTTGGAGCAGAAATAAGAGAAATAATGTATACTCCCGTAAACCCCAGTTTTCTCTACCTAAAGTGGGGTTTAGGTTTTTTTTCCTTTCACGGACTTGTTCACGTGATGACTTTGCATGAGCCAGACGTTTGTGAATGCAATTTGTCCAAATACTTCCGAGCTGCCAATATCAGGTTGAAGAAAGTTGTTTTATTTAAAGACTGTCTTTAAATTTAAAGACAGTCTTAAAATAAAACAACTTTCTTCTACCTGAATATATTATAGATAAACCTTAAAACTAGACTTTTGGGTAATTGGACTGATATCCGAGCACAAGTGGGTGTATAAATCTGACAAATGGCCAGCTACACTGATTGAAGACAGACTATGACAACTGGTTCATTAATAATGCTATTTCGCTTTAACCGACATTCATCTAAACCTAACCTTTGGACAATTGGACTGACAATTGGACTGATATCCGAAGACAAATGGGTGTGTAGTTCTGTCAAATGGCCAACTACACTGATTGAAGGCAGACGACGAAAGTTGGTTCATCAACAATGGTATTTCGCTTTAAATAACGTTGACTGCTTTGACAATACCCGAATGTTCCGTACCATCACGTGAAAGGTCCGTGAAATGAAGGCCCCACTAAACCCACTTTATATAAAGAAAACTGGGGTTTACGGGGGTATACATTACTTATCTTATTTCTGCTCCAAGACATAGGTTGTGGGTACTCGTTAGAACCGCCGCAATGAGGCGGTTCTAACGAGCACCCACAACCTATGTTTCCAGTATATATAAGAAAAACATCACAATCTTTATCAGAAAAGTAGCCATTTTTGGGATGTGAAAATAATGCGCTATGTTGAACGGGTTTGTCTGCTTGTTTGATTTGAGGTTGAACGTCCCCGTCAAGACTGTGTAGGTCATTTTGGAGACGCTGCTTCCAATTTTGTGGTATTTCGAACGGGTGTGACACATGAAGAAAAGAAAAAATGCTTTCTTTCACTATACAGCTGCTATATATCTTGTGCGTAGAAGTGTTTCACGATTGTACAGATGTACACGTAATTAGCAATGTTGAGAGAGAGAGAGCGAGAGAGAGAGAGAGAGAGAGAGAGACAGACAGACAGACAGACAGACAGACAGACAGACAGACAGACAGAGATAGATAGATAGATAGATAGATAGATAGATAGATAGATAGATAGATAGATAGATAGATAGATAGATAGATAGATAGATAGATAGATAGATAGATAGAGACAGACAGACAGACAGACAGGCAAACAGAGAGACAGGCAGAGAGTGAGAGAGAGAGAGAGGTAGAGAGACAGACAGATAGATGGACAAACAAACATAGAAACAGGCAGAGAGAGAGAGAGAGAGAGAGAGAGAGAGAGAGAGAGAGAGAGAGAGAGAGAGAGTCTACAACGGAATTATGGAAAAATAACCAATGCGAAGCATAATGCGATGCTTTGTTCTTGTTGTGTCCCCTCATCCACATCACATATTGATAACATTGCGAAAACACGCCTATACAAATACCATGTATCGAAAAATCGAAAATTTTAAGATGACAAATTGTGATACAGTTTTTCTTATTTCTGCTCAAAATATAGATTGTGGAAACTCATTCGAACCGCCTCATCGAGGCGGTTCTAACAAGTACCAACAATCTTTATTTTAGAGCAGAAATAAGAAAAATACGGATGAAGCGGTTCTAACGAGTATCCACAATCTATATTTTTAGCAGAAATAAGAAAAATACGGTTTACCCCTGTAAACCCCAGTTTCATTATATGAAACCGGGGTTCGAGGGGGCCAAAACTATATAGGCATGGTTGCGTGATGCATTTCGAAGACCGCAAGTCGACAGAGAACAAGTTCAGTGTCTAGTGTTGTAGCAAGCACACGCTGGTCTTGGCATACGCATGCTTCCTTACCTTATATTTTTGTGATTTTTGATGGTTGGAATAAATTCAGATCGTATAGACTTTAGTTTACTTAAATCCATTGTCATGTCCCTTTGGCGATGATAAACCATCTTTACCTAAATGTATACAAAATGTTTTTACATGCAGGATTTTAGAAGTTTTCATATATTGTTTGTTTGAGGTTTAACGTCCCCGTCAACACTGTATAGGATCATTTTGGAGACGTTGCTTCCAATTTAGTGGGACTTTTACCCGACTTTGAAATGAAATGACATCTAAAGCCCTGTAGCCCATTGAACAAATAGGGGCTTATAAGAATGGGCGGTCCGACTCGCACCGCTTTGCCTGGGCCGGCTTAGATCCTCTAAGCGCTTTATCAGTACTCGTGTGCGGTCAGTTTGAGCTCTGCGTGGAAGTATCATGCTACGAATCTATTTCAACAAGGGGATTTCTACAAGCCCCGATGTGTGTGTGTGTGTGTGGGGGGGGGGGGGGGGGGAAAGAGAGATTTCATACATATAACGTGTTTTAATTTTGACTAGTTACCTGTTTTATTTAAGCGAGGCTATACGAGAGAAACAAAAAGAATAATGTTAAGTGAGCTGGATAAATATCACATGAAATAATGATTATAATAGCAAACCAAAGATTAAAGCTCATACGCAGCTTAACCCATTTAGTACCAGAAACCCCAAAACGGGTTGTTGGCAAACAGTGCAGGCCCAGATAAGACACCGCAAAACGCGGCGTCTGATCAGGGCCTACACTGTTTGCTAAAAGTTCAGTCATTTTCCAAATCAATCTTGACGAAAACACAACCTGACATCTCTTAAAGTTTAAAATGGACTCCTGCTTATATATTAGGAGGGAGATTCCATTTGGTACAGAAAGGGTTAAATAGGCGCATCTATTAATAATAATTACATAATGAAGGTCAAGTCTTTAGCAAAATACAGTAGAACATCGATGACTCGAACAACGATGGCTCGTACACCATGGCTGAGTCGAGCCCATTCTTGAGCCCCTAGCAAAGTCCTCTTCATAAGAAATAGTGCGGGATAATTAAAGAGATTTTGGACTATTATTTTGCCAATGTATGCTGTGTGTACTCATAAGAATCTAATGAGTATGCAGAACAAACAATTTTATTGTAGAACATCGAAAAAATGTCCCAAAATCAACCTCGTTATGCCTCCTGGCCGTAACCCACAGTGGCTCGAACTACCCCTGTCTCGAACAGTTTTTCATGGTCCCAACGGTGTTCGAGCCATTGAAGTTCGACTGTATATAGAATAGATGCACAGGAAAGCCACAGTCAAAGATTATAGCCTACCCATGGTACAAAGAGGAAGAGAAACTAACAATGAGAAAAAGGCATTACGCTAACACACCCGTGCGACAAAGTGCATTTTTCACATCTCCAAAATGGCTACTTTTCGGATAAAAATCAATGATATTTTTCTTATTTATACTACAAACATAGGTTGTGGGTATCATTCAGGCGGTTCTAACGAGTATCCACAACCTATGTCTGGCCGTCAAACGTCTTCCTGCCCTACATCATAGTGTAGTTTATATTGTCTTGTCCTTTGGGATCATTGCTTCCATGGGGGAATTTTGAAAATATTTGAGGGTCACTGAGGAGGACTAATTGGCCAAAACTAGCTAAACTGGCCCAGAAAACATGCACACTCCATATTTTTCAATTCTGTAGTGTATTCCTTTCTTCCAAAGGATAACCCTTTTATAGAACATATTGGACTAAAAATATAGTTTACCCTCGTAAACCACAGTATTCTCTATACAAAGTGGGGTGTAAGGGGGTGTTCATTTCACGGACTTGTTCACGTGATGGGGAAACAAGACAAAACATCACAAACAGCACTGCCATAACGATAACAAGTCCGTGAAACGAAGACACCCCTATACCCCAACTTTATATAGAGAAAATTGGGGTTTACGGGGGTATACATTATCTTCCTTAGTGTTGCTCATATACATGGATTGTGGGTACTCGTTAGAACCGCCTCATTGAAGCGGTTCTAACGAGCACCCACAATCTATGTTGAAAGCAGAAATAATAAAGATGTTTTAATTTTTACCTAATATTTATCATTTTCTGACACCATGCTGGACGCCATTATTTCTTACGGGCATGTTTTCCTAAAGGCAACCAGCTCCCTCTAAACCGTTCTTGCCTTCTTGTTAACAAGTCCGTGAAATGAATAACCCTCCAAACCCCACTATATACAGAGAAAACTGGGTCTTTCAGGCGTATACATTAATTTGCTTATTTCTGCTTCATGACATAGATTGTGTGTACTCCTTAGAACCGCCTCAATTGGGCGATTCATACGAGCACCGACAACCTATGATCGAAGTATAAATAACATAAAAGAATAAAACATTTCCATCGGAAAAGTAGCCAGTTTGGAGAAATGAAAGAATGCGCTATGACACACGGGTGTGTTATCGCAATGTCATCAACAAGAATGCAGTTCCGCCTATGCATCCTCACAGACTGGTCAGCATCTTAATGTTCTGGCTGTATGCAAAAGTTAAGGCTCTTGCTGATAAGGCATGTTTCAGTTCTTCCGTAGTCACAAACTACGAATATAGTCTGAGTTGAGGAGCAGTTTAATTTCTTTTCAGAATCAATTAACCCTTCTCTTGCTGAATATTCAATTAAGCCACACTCATTTCTGACTTTGAACCAATCAGATTACTCGATGTCATTGATTCTTACAAAGCCATAAACTTTATGTCAAACAGTGTAGATTGCACTATTTCCAACGATGTGGGTTGTCATGAACAGCATGATAAGAGTTAAAGCAACTATTTTTTTTTTTTACCTTTCAATGTTATTTCCCATTTCGGTGTTCTATTGATCTCAACATCATTACGATAAAATATCCGTGCGCCATAGTGCATGTTTTTTCACAACTCAATAATGGCTACTTTTTTGATGAAAATTAGTGATATTTTTGTAATTTTTTTGCAAACATGTGGGTGCTTGATGGAGCCGCATCATTGAGGCAGTTCTAACGAATATCCGCACCCTATGTCTTGGAGCAGAAATAAGAAAACAATGTATACCCCCGTAAACCTCAGTATTCACTAAATAAAATGAGGTGCAGAGGGTGTTCATTTCACGGACTTATTCACGTCAGTGATAATGGTACATGTAAAATTCAGTTTTTGAAAGGATACTGTTACCCAGTATACGCCTTTGCCGTTCAAAAGGAGCCATATTCGTTACCAAAAGTTTGGGCTTCTTTAATCATTTCGAAAACACGCCTATACAAAATACATTGTAAACTTCACCGCAGCAAAAACGAAAATTTTCAGATGAAAAATTGTGATATTTTTCATATTCTGCTCAAAATATAGATTGTGGGTACACGTTAGAACCGCTCATCGAGGCGGTTCTATCGAGTACCCACAATCTATATTTTAATTATGGGTACACGTTAGAACCGCCTCATCGAGGCGGTTATAACGAGTACCCATAATCATATTTTAGAGCAGAAATACGAAAAATAAGGTTAACCCCTGTAAACCCCGGTTTTACTTTGTAAAAGCGGGGTTCAAGTGTGTGTGTGTGGGGGGGGGGGGGGGGGTCAAAATTATATAGGAGTGTTTTCGTGATGAAAATTGTGACGTATTTTGTTTTGCCGGGACACACAGGTACAAGAATGTACTCTTGAATATCGGATTTATTACATTTTTCTTGTTTATATTTTAGTACATATGCACTGTGCTCTTTCAGATATGCTACTGATGGCAAGATTATCTTAATTGGGATGAAGCTATTCTAAGTTTGTTCGGTAATGCATTCAAATAAAGACAAAATATAGATTTTATGAAATGTAAGAGCTCTACTATGAGCTTTATGGTTTGTTTAAAACATGTTCATTGCTTCAACTGCGAATGAATGATTTACATTTACAGAAAATTGATTATTTCTAACAATTATTCTTAGGAACTTGAACATGTATTTTGTGGTAATTTAGTGTTTAAATTAATATACACATATGCACGAACTACAGATACTGTGCTAAAGCCGGCCTCGGTAGCTCAGTCGGATGCGCGTCTGACTGGTGACCAGGAGGACGCGGCTTCGATACCTGCCGGGGTCGGCAACATTCCTTCGTGGAGATTGATCATGAAATCTTTTCTACGGTCATTCTCGACCTTCCGCGGATTCAAGAAGGGCAGTTGTCAGTTTCTAGCGAAAGAATGTGCACTGTACTGGTTAACCGCTTACGTATTAGCATACCCAGGAAAAGTGTGGATAGGTAAACTGATCGGCTCAAAAATAGTCTAAATAGCGTTGACTGGGCCTCTAAACCCCAATACAAACAATCAGTTACTGTACTCAATTTATTTTGTACAATTTCAATCTTCTATATAAAAGAATGTAATACGATATACTGCATGCATGCATAACAGTTTCCCTGTTGACGGTTGACAGATTTGCTCCCTTCTTTAACTGAATGCCAGCGGATCAAGCCTTACACTCTACAACGACGCCGGCCTGATGTTGGTTGGTGCCCGATTCTCTGCCTCGGGCCGGGCCAGGGACTTAATGTTGGTTTCTTTTGCTTCAGCATTGCTGTTATTTCATGCTGCCTTAACCTCATCAATACAAATATTATGTGCTTCAGATTATTCTTGGTGCTTTAAGATTTAAACTATGTTATTCATATATTTGTACAAATGTGAAGTGAAGGCAATGGTCTGGAATCAATACTTTTGAGCCGGGGCACAGCATTTCCTACAATTTACTTGTGCGCCCAGCAAAGAATCAGGTCAGCCTCCGCATCCATATAGTCTGACCAAAAACTTCTCATTCTGCATGAAGGAGCACTGGTCCCTTAGATATCGTTAGAGTGCACAACGAAGACTCTGATCAGACTGCGCGGATGCGCAGGCTGATCTGGGTCTTCGATGGGCGCATATGTAAATGGAAGGAAATGCTGTGCCCCGGCTCAATTACCATACACCTTCCAACTAAGACACTAATGTACGGAACCCAGGAAGGGACATTCCTGTTCTAGTAACTAGCAGAACAGAAATTAAAACAAAAAAAAAATTAGTAGAAAAGAAAACAAGAAATACACGTATGTCGTTTAAACGATGTAATATGTCGTTTAAACGACATATTTCTTGTTTTCTTTTCCACTTTGAAAAAGTGGGGTGGAATTTAAAACAATAAAATTAGAATGGAACAAAAAACAAAAATATGTCGTTTCTTGTTTTCTTTTTCACTCTGAAAAAGTAGCGTGGCATTTAAAACAATACAATTAGAATGGAACAGAAAACAAAAATATACTTTTTCAGAGTGGAACAGAAAACAAGAACTAGAGGCCCAAGTGGGCCCTAATCGCTCACCTGGATGAGGCTGCTCATATATTACATTGCGTCTTGGTGGCCTTTTTGTCTATCAGATCACATTGCCTTTAGCAATTCTGAATCTGCATGTTTAAATAATCTTGATGCTTCTGATTAAGATTCCGAACAGCTTTGTCTGAATTAGGATTCAGGAAGAGATGATGTATATGTTTGATGTAATTTTAGGATTTTCAAGATGGCCAACATGGAAGCCATCTTAGATAACAGAACATAATAATTTCAGCGATTCTGAATTTCCATGTTGCCCCGATTTCTCCAATCAAGTTTCAGCTCCATTCGACTTTTAGTTCAGGAGGAGAGGTAGGTTGAAGAGTTTTAAAATGGCCACCATGGTGGCCATCTTGTAGCTTCTAGCAAATCCGAATTTCCATGTCGCCCCAATGCCTGCAATGAAGTTTCAGCTTGATCTGATCTCTGGTTCGGAAGGAGATTTCTTTTGAATAATTTCAAGATGGCCTCTGTGCGCAGCCATCGTGGATATCGGAACAGAACAATTTTAGATAAATCTGAATTTCATGTCCCCAAATGCCTCCCATTAAGTTTAAGCTCAATCTTACTCTTGGTTCGGGAAGAAATGTCAAATCTGAATCGCCATTTCGTCCCGCTGCCTTCCATAAAGTGTCAACCTGATCCAATCTCTAGTTTGGGAGGAGATGTCTTTTGAAGAATTTCAAGATGGCAGCCATTGCGGTCCTGATGCCTCCCATCACGTTTCATCTCAATTGGATCTTTAGTTTGGGAGGAGATGTCGTTTGAAGATTTGGAGAATTTCAAGATGGCCGCCATGGCGGCCACTTTGATATCGGAAAGTAATGATTTTAGAAAATCTGAATCTCCATGTCAATCCAATGCCTCCAATCAAGTTCCAGCTTAATTCGAACTTTGGTCTGGGAGGAGATGTGCTTTGAAGAATTTGCAGATGGCCGCCATGGCCGGCATCTTTGAAATCCGAACGGAACCATTTTAGCAAATCTTAATCCCAATGTTACCATAATGCCTCCCACCAGGAATCAGCTTAATCTGACTTCCGGTTCGGGAGGAGATGTCGAAAATGTGAAAAGTTTACGACGGATGACGGACAACAAACCACGGCATAAGCTAAATATGTCGTTTAAATGACATGTTTTTGTTTTCTGTTCCATTCTATTTATGTTTTAAATTCCACGCTATTTTTTCAGAGTGGGACAGAAATAAAGAAATATGTCGTTTAAACGACATATTTTTGTTTTCTGTTCCATTCTAATATCATCGTTTTAAATTCCACGCTTCTTTTTCAGAGTGGAACAGAAAACAAGAATTATATCGTGTAAACGACATATTATATCGTTTAAACGACACAGTTTTTGTTTTCTTTTCCACACTAATTTTAATGTTTTAATTTCTGTTCTGCTAGATACTGGAGCAGAAATGTCCCTTCCAGGTTTCCGTACTAATGGGACAAATGTTTAGCAACGGCACTTTGATTATAATATTACACATAGAAAAAGGGTGGTTGGGTGAGAGAAAATGTGACGTGCATTTGCATCACTGGGGCTTCCAACGGATAATGACTTACAGTTATGGTAGGCCTGTTGTCCTTGAAGCAGGTAAATGTACAGGGGGTACGTTTTTCCTCTTTCTCGTTTGACCCTAACTTTCATCTCATCTACTATCTCTTTTATCTCTCTTCCTACTTTCTCTGAAGAAGACACAAAATGGCCGACAAAGGTTGACATATCGTCAAACCCAAAACAATCAATCAATTACACGTAGAAAGCCAGCGCAAAACAGTCATCCAGTATAAAAATATATCCCTAGTACCTAAATGCAAAGACAAACAATGAAAATTATAAATCACAACCGAAGCACCGTCTTGATGTAACGTCACAGATGTAAGGCCTACATTACTTGAGTTGTTGGTGGTTTTGTTGGACACGTTCGACGCCATTGATAGTAGAAAGCATACTTCGAGAAGTCTACAGTTTCATTAAAAGCTTTTTAGCTTACCGGAGCCGTCTGGCGTCAACACTTTCAAACGACATCTCCTCTGAAGCCACTGAGCCAATTTAGCCCAAATTTTATCTGAAGCATCCTTGGGCTGGGGGGCTGAAAGTTTTTTTTTTTTTTTTAATGAAATTTAGCTCTTTAGTTTGTTTGCTATGGCAACTTAGAGTTTCCATAGATTTATAATGGGGGGAAACGAAAAGCCTTTTTGTGATATTGTGACAAAACTTTCACAGAGATGTTCCATAAGTACTCTCCTATATGCCGTATGATTTTGGGCACACTGCTATTTTTACTGGTTGCCATGGAAACCAAAGTGCAAAAAGTTAAAAACAAAAGGTAGCAAAAAAAAAAAAAATATCTCCTCAGAAACAATATGCTCTATGAATCTAAGACTTTATGGAAATATTCACCATATTTACCTCAACAGGTTGCGTGTTTTTATGCAATTCGGCTCCTTAGTTTGGTTGCTATTGAAACTTGGAGTTTCCGTAAACTTATAATGGGGATATCTATAACTGTCTAAATCGCGACGGAGTTGGGGGCGAGGATTATGGCCACGTGGGATCGATTTAAGCCCCCAAGTGGAATTAGTTTCCGCTGACCATTCCAAGGCGGTTCTTCTGTCGCGGTTTATATTTGTTACGTTTGTCTTTGGCTGTTTGTGTCGCTTATGTTGTTTTGTTTTGGATGGCCTGTTGGCCGTTTTGTGGGAAAGTGGCTGTCGTTTTGGCTTTCCGCTATTTGTGTTTCCGTTGGGTCTGTTGTTTCATATTTGTGTTGCTTTCCCTTTGGTGTCTCTGATGAGAGCTGTGGGTTGATTGTATCGAATCCTGATCATTGACCCCACTTCTATTTTATTAATGGGGAAAATTGAAAAATGGCATTAATTGCCAAGCCTTTGCAGATATTTTGACAAAATTTTCATAGAAATGTTCCAGAAGCAATCTACTATCTACCTTATGATTTTAGGCCCACTGCTCATTTTTATTGGTTGCCATGGAAACCAAAATAGAAAAAAAAACGAAAAAAAAACAAAAAAACTTAAAATTCATCTACTCATGAACCATATACTAAACTATTTACCTCAACAGGTTTTGTGTTTTTTTATGAATTCGGCTCTTTAGTTTAGTTGCTATGGCAACTTAGAGTTTCCATTGACTTATAATAGGGGAAATTGAAAAATTGCATCAATTGCCAAGCCTTTGCAGATATTTTGACAAAATTTACATAGAAATGCTCCTTAAGCAATCTGTCATATGATTTTAGGCCTATTGATAATTTTTATCGGTTGCCATGGAAACCAAAATGCAAAAAATAGAGAACAGAATTCTTAAAAAAAAAAAATCCTCAGAGTTTCTGGCGAAAGAATGCGCACTGTACTGGTTAACCACTTACGTATATGCCTGTCCAGAAAAAAATGTGGAAAGGTAAACGGACCGGCTCAAAAATGACTTAAATAGTGTTGATTGGGCCATTAGACTTCAATACAAACAAACAAATCTTCTCAGAAACCATCTACTCTATACGGCAGAGCCTTTATGAAAATATTGGTCATATTTGCCTCAACATGTTTTGTGTTTTAATGAAATTAGGCTCTTTTGTTTGGTTGCTATGGAAACATTGTCTCTTAATGGTGAAAAATGAAAAAATGTTTTTTACTGACAAGTCTTTGCAGATATTTTGACAAAACTCTCATAGAAATATGTATGGTTGCTTGGTTGCCGTAGAAATAAAAATGCCAATGAAAAAATGCAAAGCATCTTCACAAAAACCATATGCTCTATGAGGTTGAGACTTTATGGAAATATCCACTATATTTGCCCTAATATTTTTTGTGAAATTCGGCTATTTAGTTTTTTGCTATGACAACATAGAGTTTTCATAAACTTGTAATGGGGAAAATGTAAAATAGGCATTTACTGCAAAACCTTAGCGGATAACTTTTGCAAAACCTTCATAGAAATATTCTTTAAGCAATCTTCCATATTCCATATGAATTTTGGACTACTGCTCAGCACCATCAGACCTCTGAAGTCACTGGAATGATTGGGTCTAAATTGTATCTTGGGCTCTAAGGGCTAAAATTTTTTAGAACACTGAATGGTACGAACACGAATGGCTCGTTTACCAGGTCTAATTCGAACTCGCTCTTGAGTGTCCATCATTTGTGCCCCAAACTTCGAAGAAGCTGTGGGGGCATATAGCGCTTTGTTCGACCGTCCGTCCTTCCTTTCGTACGTCACACACTATAGGATGCACCGTAAGAACTTATAAGCTAGGGTTTTTAAATTTCATATGTGGATTGCTTATGAAAAAATAGCAGATCCATATTCATTTCAGACGTTTGGTTGCAGAGTTATGGCTCTTCGTAAAATTAGGATTTTTTGCATAGCAAAATTGAACTAGGCTCTTGAAATTTTGCAGGCTGTTTGGAACCAATGTGAAAATGACCTGTAAAAAACGGGTATTATAACACGGAAAAGAAAGCAAATATCCAATATATTTCACGAACCATATGACCTAGGCTCTTGAAATTCTGCAGGCAGTTTGGAACCAAATGAAATATGAACTGATAACATTTTATTAAAAATTGATCAAATTATTTCCCTTTATGGACTTAGGCATTTTGGCATCTTAGGCATTTGGCACAGGAAAAGCTTGAATCTTTACTGGTTGGTAGGGAACTTATCAGTAGATGACCTGATCAAATTTTGAAAAAAAAATCTAACTTTCTTTCAATTTTGACCCTTTGAAAATTTTGCCATTTAGGGACAAGCATATAGTTAGGTGCATAGTGGTTTTCAAAACCATTTCTAGTTCCTATAGCTACAGATGTCCATATATTTAGGATATATCAGGTTTTTTCTGCCGTATTCTTGCTCAAAACATAGATTGCGGATACTCATTAGAACTGCCTCATTGAGGCGGTCCTAACGAGCATACATAATCTATGTTGAAAGCAGAAATAAGAAAGATGTACCCAAAATTTGTCATTTCTGACACAAGGTTTGAAGCCATTAAGTCACACGGACATGTTTTCCTAATGTCTTAAACCAGGAGATGCAAGGATAACGAAACTACACTCAAAATAAATATAAATAAAGCTATATTTTTCAGAAAAATAACAGAAATAAAAAAGTACACAAGAGAAGGAAATATGTAACTAAGAACAGAGTCTTCCCAAGCTTGACTATCATTCATCGATTCTTAAATGAAAAAGGGTGCAGACAAGCAATAATTTGCCCAAATTTGCCAATTTTCGGGAGCTTGTGGTCGTAAAAATAAGGTCAAGGTCACCAAAATATAATCAAATCGTTGGTAGCTTGCAAAGAAAATGTGTACCAAGTTTGAATTTTTTAACTCGTTTATGAGACAGGGTGCAGACGAGCCAAACTTGACACGTTTTGGACCCTGTGCCCTTAAAAATAAGTTCATGGCCACCAAAATATAATCGAATACCAAGTTTGAACAAATTTCAATGATTCGGGGAAATTTGGTGGGGGGGGGGCATAAATACAAAGCAGCATAAAACAGATATGTTTTTTTATAAAGGGTTATCTTTTTGAAGCAAAGAATACACCACAGAGCTGAAACATATGGATGGTGCATGGGTTTTGGTTCAGACTAGCTAGTTTCGACCAATCAGACCTCATCACTGACCCTCAAATATTTTCAACATTCCACAATGGAATCAATGATTGCTAATGAAAAGAACTTATAAACTTCACTATGATATAGGACAGGGAGACTTTTTACGGCCGCCACACAATCTAAAACACCGGCTGTAGTGACGTTAATTATGTTCTATAAAAGGGGTTACGCTTTGGAAGCAAGGAATACACAAAAGAACTGAAAAATATGGAGTGTGCATGTTTTCAATTTCTATAAACATATCAGAAACTGCGGATGACCGAGGTTTGGAAGTATGGAGGCTTCAAATTGAACGTTTTAGTGAGAAATTGGCACCATAACCTGCCTAGCTCAAACGTTAGATTCACTCGGTAAACGACTGAGGGTAATTAATTGGTCCGCGTCGATTATTGATCTAATATATATAACAGCTTAAACTGATAAATTAAACATGACATGTGAGCTTATATTTCGCAATATAGAACATGCATTTCAAATGCAAGCCTCATAAAAATACCACAAGTAACACGCAGCCTAGACAGGTTCTCTTACGCGAATGGAGTTGTATTGAACATTCTTCACGTTAATGTAAAGTATGTCATCATCAATTATCCAAACGATAAATGTATTCTAATATTCAAGTTAGCTAATAGTCAATGTTTTGTCTAATTTTATAATATATATCACGATATGCCAAATCAAGCGCAATCGGATTTGGGTCGACGTGCACGGGGTTGAAAAATGGTAAACTGTGTCATTCAGAGCGCATACTGATTAGATTTATATGAAAATGCATGTGCGCGCTTCTTATGAGTAGGTAACTTGCCAGTTTCAAGATAACGATATAATTTTTTTAAAGCTGTCCTAAATAGAAGTGAAGGCAATGATCAGGAATCGATAAAATTAACCCACAGCTCCCATTACAGACACCAAAGGGAAAGAAACATAAACACGAAACAACAAACCCCAAGGGTAACATCAATAGCAGAATGCCAAAAGGACATTTACTTTCTCACAAAATGGCCAATTGGCTGTCCAAAACAAAATAATATAAGCGGTACAAACAACAAAAAATAAACCGCGACAGAAGAAGTAAGAGACGATGTCTATATCGCATTGTTTAATGAATTTGACGGTTGAAACAGGGTCGTACTTGTAGAAACTTTCTGTTGGAAGCAGTACGTGTTGTTCATAATTGTTTGTATTGCGGGCGCAAACATGGCCGCATTGTTGGTTTAATGTAGCTTGTGTTGGGTCAGTTGAAACGGGAAACTCTGACGTTGGAGGTTTAGCTTGATTTGGGCGGATGCGGGCGTGACTCGACATTCGTTTTTGAATTGAACAATTGCTTCATCCAAAACTGAGGGTTGCGGGGGAGGTTGGGGAATCTGTGGTAATTAAACCTACCGGCATTTTGGCGGGTTCTGCGAGGTCGGTGACGTATATCGTAATTGACGTCGACCTGCTGGCGGGAATGGGTATGTTACATTGTCTTCATAGACGTGAAAACGATAATATTTAATCCGAAAAAAGAAAGAGCTTTATTATCAGCGACTATCTGTGAGATAGATAAATAAATGTATTCATTAATAGCGCAGACCATAGCTAAGCATTCTTGTTCAATTACATTTCAGATCATTTCATTTGACCTAAGGACTTTCCCACTAAGAGCAAGAACACATGACACGCCTTGGGGATCTCTTTGTGACATGACATATCCAATTCTTTGCTCTGATGAATCGGTGTGAATTGTCAAGGGGTACTGTGGGTGAGGGTAGGCAGATATAAGTGTACGTTTGAGAGCATCAAATATAATCAACAGGTAAAGCAGCGCGAGTGAACTGTAATTGAACAGAGTAAAGATACCGCGGGCATTGATAAATATCGGAACATTGGTTATCAGTGAGATAAGAGTGTGTCGGGCGTTGTGTTCGAGAGAAAGTGGATGTGTCTTTTCCCTTAGGACTGCGAAGTGGAATTGGGGCGGTTCCCACATTCTATAACGTGTATGCTGTCTTGGAAGTCATCTGTTGGTTGTGCAACCGCGGCATTTAAGTGAGGGTTTTCGGTATCGAGAGCCGTGTTAACACACAAACCGGCATCTGGCTTAGTTTTCAAGATATTGCTTTTCGTAAGCAACGCTTCTAGTACCGCCTCAGATCCACTATCCGATAAAGCCGCGTGACGCACCTGATCGAGATCGGCCATTTTCACCGGAGAGAAGCCACTCGACCTTCCACTGAAGAATCCGGCATCTAACTCCAATGTATAAATGTATAACTATTTTGCTCTAAGCATGAAAGCGAAAGAAGAGCAATATGTTCTATAAAAGGGTTATCCTTTGGAAGCAAGGAATACACCAAATAACTAAAAATATGAAGTGTCAAGTTTTCTGGGCCAGACTAGCTAGTTTCGGCCAATTAGGCCTCATCAGTGACCCTCAGATATTTTCAAAATTCCACAATGGAATCAATGATCCCAAAGGACAAGAAAATATAATCTACACTATGATGTAGGGCAGGGAGACGTTTTACCGCCGCCACACATTCCCACACACCAGCTGTAGTGAAGTTAAATATGTTCTATAAAAGGGTTATCCTTTGGAAGCAAGGAATACACCAAAGAACTAAAAATATGAAGTGTCAAGTTTTCTGGGCCAGACTAGCTAGTTTCGGCCAATTAGGCCTCATCAGTGACCCTCAGATATTTTCAAAATTCCACAATGGAATCAATGATCCCAAAGGACAAGAAAATATAATCTACACTATGATGTAGGGCAGGGAGACGTTTTACCGCCGCCACACATTCCCACACACCAGCTGTAGTGAAGTTAAATATGTTCTATAAAAGGGTTATCCTTTGGAAGCAAGGAATACACCAAAGAACTAAAAATATGAAGTGTCAAGTTTTCTGGGCCAGACTAGCTAGTTTCGGCCAAGCCTTAAATCCGCCGAATGTTAAGAGAAAAAAAGAGAAGATGATGAAGAAGGAGAAGAAGGAGAAGAAAAACAAGAAGAAGACTTGCAAACTCTTCCTTTTGTCTGTGCTTTCATGCCAACTGTCTTCCTTATGAACGGCCTAAACCTTGAGGTATAAATACTAAACGATAGATTGATCTATTTTTTGTTTGCTAAGGCCATATAAAGACGCGCCATATAATCTGATTCGGACACGGATTGCTTAACCTCAAACAGCGTCCCATCAATCATATCATGTGCGTCTAGAAATCGGAAAATAAATGCCTGTTTCAAATTGTCCTAACATTGTTTTATGTTGTCAGTCGAAGACAGATACCAGCATTTAAAAGTTGTGTAGTAGCAACTCTGGGTGCAACAGGTGTCAAACCGTCAGACGACGTCACTGTTAAACGTGGCACGTTGAAACGTCGCAGGTAATGGCGCAGCCGTCGAAAATGACCTAAAAAGCATTGAATGCAACGTAGACGCCGGCTTTGATCATGTAACGCGCGTGAAATGTGACGTTGGCGTCAATGCGGAGACAATCATGTTGTTAACCCGTCTGGTGGCAATGTCGAAAACAACGTAGTGGAAAACGTCGATGGTTTTGATGGCGTCAGTGGAGATGCAGACGCGAGTCATTGAAGCAAAATACGTCAATGTTGACGCCACTGTCAACGTCGTTGTCGTCGAAAGTGACCCCCGATTAATTGCAGAGGATGGTTTCGATGAATGCAAATATATTGACTGGGGAAATAATGGAAACGAAAAGGCAGATGATATCTGGGTAGTTATGTAAGGTGAACATGGCGTCGGTATCGTCGAAATCAGAGAAGCGGGAGTTATGGTAACAGTATAGTCACACCACCGCTACGAGACAGCAGGGAGATAACTGGGCCACGTACATGTACACCTGGCGTCGTTTCTGCCAGCGCTCTTACTGGTGTAAGTGTCGTTGATTTAGGTTTTGGGACAGATGTAAGGTCGAGGCCATGTGATGTTGTGGATAATATCGGACTATTTACATGATAAAAGTGCTGATACAATTTCTGAGGTTTAATGACTTTTTATTTATCTATCTATTTATTCATTTTTGTATTTATTTAGAAGTGGTTAAGCCTCCAAAATGGTAATTTATTCATGTTAACGTGTCTGAGAAATTGATAAAAATGCCGTTACAATTTCGTAAATCTTAAACTTAACAACAATTTATTTATTTATATATTTATTTATTTACTTATTTATTTATGGTCATGCTTTATAATTGTTAAACTTGTCTCGAAAATTAAACAAAGACAATTCGAGAGTATTGACATATGTTTTCGTTTTTTGTCATACATATATTTTCTATTTCTGTTTTTTTTTTTTATATTTTACTAGAAATGCAATTGAAATATGTTCTGTAAAAGGGTTATCTTTCGGAAGCAAGGAATACACCACAGAACTGAAAAATATTTAGTGTACATGTTTTCTGGGCCAGACTGGCTGGTTTCGGCCAATTAAGCATCATCAGTGACCCTACAATACCTTTAAAATTCTAGAATGGAATCAATGATCCCAAAGGACAAGAAAATATAAACTACTGAAAGTAGTAATATAGAAATGAAGTCTTGAAACACCTTTCTGGCGAAGAGCTAGAAATATACTACTTCCGGTTTTGGACTTAAATCTCTTCTGCAACAGGGTCTATCGGAACTCGAATTTTATGATGATTTAGTATATAAATTCAGAAACATATATGACCGAAATAACTTCAGAACCCAATTTCGTAATATCATTCTTCGATATAAAAAGATTGGGTAAAACATATAGGTGGTATACGACTGACTGCATACATAGTAGTTAACCAAATCACGGTTGACAACTTTGCTTCCCTCTTTAATTGCACGCCGGTGGGTCAGGCCTCAGATTCTATGACGGTTCAAGTGTAAAAGCTTATGTTGGTTGGTACCTGATGCTCTGTCACTGGTCGGGCCCATCGGAGTCTAACTGTTGGTTTTCTTTTGCTCCAGCATTTCAGTGGTTTCTTGCTGTCGAGTCCTCATCGTTGTTTAATCTCTGTGGTTGTTTGATTTTTGTGTTCACGGAGATCTTGCACTGATGAGTTAGGCCTTCATGCGGACTGAGCAAATTGCACGACCCGCAGAAAAAGCGACCGTTGGTTGATTTTCTAAGAGTGCCCTATAATCACCATGTCATTCCTTCATTCTGTCAGTCTGTCAGACTGTCTGTCCGTCCGCAACCCATTTGTGAAAATTGGTGATAGTGACTTAACCGCTTGGAATATTTAAACAATTTTTGTCATACTGATAGATATCAATGAGATCTAACCAATGAACTTGAGAAATATTACATTCCATTTAGTATAGCCTCGCCGAGGCGAAAAATGTGAAAATTTTCGAACTGCTTTTCCTCGGAAACCGTTGGGCCGATTGAAGTCAAATTTCATATGGAGCCTCTATGGGATGGGGGAAACCAAAATTTGCTCATGGGGTCCAGGTCACATGACCAAAATGGCCGCCAAGCCATATATGGTCTGTGTGTCTGTCCGTCTGTAACCCGTTTGTGAAAATTGGTGATAGTGACTTAACCGCTTGGAATATTTAAACAATTTTAGGCATACTGATAGATATCAATTAGATCTAATCAATAAACTTGCGAAATATTACATTCCATTGAGTATAGGCTCGCCGAGGCGAAAAATGTGAAAATTTTCGAACTGTTTCTTCTGGGAAACCGTTGGTCCTATTGACGTCAAATTTCTTATGGAGCCTCTATGAGATGGGGAAACCAAAATTTGCTCATGGGGTCCAGGTCACATGACCAACATGGCCGCCAAGCCATATATGGTAAAAACCCTTCAAAAATAGTCTTCTTCAGAACCACTGGGCAGATTTCCACGAAACTTGATAAATAGCATCTTGGACGTAGGCCCATCATAAAATGCTAAAATAGTGACCCTGGGTTGACCTTGACCTTCTTTGTGCCTTGGTCAAACTTTGACACATATGCTTTTGTATTGGAAAAGTGAGAATGCATTTTATCCTGCAAACGATTCAGAATACAGTACTAAAGTATAAGATATATTTTTGCTCCTTACGATAAGGCGCATTTATTGGGGGAACCGTTTTAGGTCCAGGTCACAAGACCAAAATGGCCGCCATACCCATATATGGTAACACTCATAAAGCTAAAAGCATCTGGCGGGTCGTGCACTTGGGCGAGTATTTTGGCCACGTAAAATCGATTTAAGACCCCCCCCCCTCCCACCCCGACCCAGTGGAATTCGTTTCCGCTGACCGTTCCAAGGCGGCTCTTCTGTCGCTGTTTATTTTTGGTATGGTTTGTCTTTGGGTGTTTGTGTCGCTTATATTATTTTATTTTGGATAGCCTATTGGCCATTTTGTGGGAAAAGTAACTGTCCTTTTGGCTTTCCGCTATTGATGTTTCCATTGGGTCTGTTGTTGGTGTCTCTGAAGAGAACTGCGAGTTAATTGTAGCGATTCCTGATCATTGTGTCCACTTCTTTGTTTCAACCTGTTGCTGAACTATAAGTTAACTTAGCATGCGGATGTCCGAGCACGGTACGAGGCAATATAAATAGAAGCCATACATGGTAGCATACCGCAGAGGCTTTTCTAAACTCAGTTATAGCTTTATGATATGTGACGCACGGTGATAAATGACGGGAAATTCAGCGCACGGCAAAAAAAAAAAAACAAAAAAAAAACAACAAAAAAAAAAACAACAATACTAGTGTTACAAGCGACTACTCATATCAGTCTACGCATCCTTGGCCCAATGTTGTTTTTTGTTTCTCCGCAAAACGGGAGTAAATTCATTTCCAGGGCAAGCAATCGGTCAGCTTTTCATTACGAAAACACGCCTATACCCAATACATTGTAACCTTTATCGCCGAAAAAATGAAAATTTTAAGATGAAAAATTGTGATATTTTTCTTATTTCTGCTCAAAATATAGATTGTGGGTACTCGTTAGAACCGTCTCATTGAGTACCCACAACCTATGTCTTGGAGCAGAAATAAAGAAAATAATGTTTACCCCCGTAAACCCCAGTTTTCTCTATATAAAGTGTGGTTTAGGGGGGTCTTTATTTCACGGACTTGTTCACGTGATGGGAAACACGCCTATTAAAATGCATTGTAAACATTACCGCCGAAAACTCGGAAATTCTAAGAAGGTAAAAATGGTGATATTTTTTTCTTGTTTCTGCTCAAAATATTGTTTGTGGGTACTCCTTAGGACCGCCCCATCGAGGCGGCTCTAACGAACACCCACAATCTATATTTTAAAGCGGAATACAGAAAACATAGGTTTAACCCTGTAAACCCAAGTTTTTCTATATAAAAGTGGGGTCCCAGGGGTCAGAATTATATGGGCGTGTTTTCGTACTGTAACCTTCTTCCAACAATATGTCAAGGTTTTTGTTTGTTTTGAAGTTTAACGGCCCGGTCGAGAGTATTTAGGTCATATTGAGCATGTCAGTTTACATGTCCACACGTTTCCTGGGCTGACCTAAATGTAAGCGATAATAAGTACATTACATATTCTTTCACCAGAAACTAACAACTGCCCTTCTTGAATCAACGGAAGCGAGAGGTAGATCGTAAAAAAAGTTTGATGATCAATTTTCATGACAGTTGCCGACCCGGCAGATATAGAAATCATAAACCATTCGCACATTCGACTGAGCTACCGAAGCCGAACGAACTGTCGTGATACATGTATCAAAGATGTGCAAGCCATTTAAATTTCACTGAGTTAAGGGGAATGGGTACACCTTCAAGGGAGGCAACTCCTGCAAAAGTATTTTTGTCCCCAATGTCAATAGGGGTCAACTTTTCATCACGTGAACAAGTCCGTGAAATTTAGACCCACCTATACCCCACTTTATATAGAAATAACTGGGCGTTACAGGGGTATACATTATTTTTCTTATTTTTGCTCCAAGACATAGGTTGTGGGGTCTCGTTAGAACCGCCTCAATGAGGCGGTTCTAACGAGTACCCACAACCTATGTTTGCAGTATTTTTAAGAAAAGTATCACGGATTTTCATCAGAAATGTAGCTATTTTGGAGATGTGAAAAAAAAAATGCACTATGTCGTACGGGAGTGTTACCGTAATGTAAAGGAAAGAATTTGCTTCTGAGGAGGTACTAAATATTATGTATTGCATAAGTTCTGTGCTTAGATGTAATCGATTATATTGGAGTGACTCTTCACGTTTCGTGATTTAGTTGTGGTGTCTAGAATATAAAACGAAAAAGAACCAATTGTGATCGGCTGTTTCTGTTGGATTGTGCAACAGCAAAATTTGCTATACTATTTTGTCGGAGAACATAAGGGCAACCTGTCAACAGTTATTGTAAGCCATACATTTGTGCTAGGTTTTTAACATTGGAATGACTTCACTGCGTTAAAGTTTCAATTAGATTTAAACTAGAATCGACTATTGAGTACGTGAAGTGATAATCATAATAGAGTGCCAATTCGGAACTTATTCAGAACTTAGCATTACGATAACACACCCGTATGACATAGTGCATTCTTTCCTATCTCAAAAATGGTGATTTTGTAAATGAAAATATGATATTTTTTCCTATTTTGTTAATGAAAATATGTGATTTTTTTCCTATTTCCATTCCAATCGTAGGTTGTGGGTGCTCATTAGAACCGCCTCATTGAGGCGTTTCTAACGAGTACCCACAACCTATGTATTGGCGCAGAAATAATGAAAATAATTTCTTGCACACCAGACAAGGACATCCGTGATTTTACCCTGGGTTAGAAATTTATGTTCTGTCCCTGGTGTTCCGACCCAGTGCGCTTCAATTCTATTCAACTGCGAGAACCACTTCCGTACTACTTTTATTTTGTAAACAATAAACATGTGCGAGCTGTCAAAACTAACCGGCAAAAAAAAAAAAAAAAAAAGAAATAAAAAGAATCAATTAGAATGATAATTATTTGACTCATTTATTGTTAAAGGACACTGAATACAGGGCTTAAAAAGAAGAAAAAAAATACTGTCTTTAGTTCTGCTATTTTCTACAAAATAAAAAGAAAATGTTTGGGCAAGAAAAAGAATCCCATATGGGGTTCTGTTGTTGATGGGCGTTTCCAACCCTCGGCATGACCCTGCTGTAGCCTCGGTTCCGCTCAGCACGGTCATACCGAGGGTTGGAAACGCCCATCTACAAAAGAACCCCATATCAGACTCTTATAGTATATCCCCGTAAAACCAAGTTTTCTCTATATAAAGCGGGGTTTAGAGGGGTGCTTATTTCACGGACTTGATCACGTGATGGATTTTCCAAAGTCAAGTAGTAAAAACTTGGATAAACTGAAGATGCAGTATTTTATCTACAATACCTTTAAAATAATGATTTACATTCCTTATTTCGGCACCCGCCCATCGGGGCTTGAAGAAATAGATGAGCTGCATGATGCTTCAATGCAGAGCTGAAACCGACCGCACACGAGTACTGGTAAACTGCTTAGAGGAACTAAGCCTACCCAGGCGAAGCGGTGCGAGTCGAACCGTCCATGCTTATAAGCCTTTTGGTTTCATTGGGCGACAGGGCTTGAGATGTCATTTCATCTCAATGTCGAGTAAAAGTCCCACAAAATTGGAAGCAACGTCTCCAAAAAGACCTATACAGTGTTGACGGGGACGATAAACCTCAAATCAAACAAAACAAACAAAAACATTCCTTTTTTGTGGTACCATAACAGTTATTTGGCTGCTAATTTGATCCAGATCGCCAAATAGTTTTGATGCGTGCCTGTAATTACTTAAGTGAAGCTAAACTTGAAAATTATTAAAATTGCACCTATTTGGCACCTATTTAAGCTAACTGGTACTCCGAATTTCCGTCCGTTGTGCTATACATCCATCAACAATGATTCTGGTCAAGTACATTTCCCCTGAACTAAAGCACGTATGATTCAATTCAATCTGAATATACTTACCATAAGAGCAGATATTCTCGAACCGCTGGCTCTGTCGCATTAGCTCCTGACATGCCGCCTAACCACCGGTGGTGTATCCCCTATAAACCCTAGTTTATATTCAGAAAAAGATGTCTACAGGGGTATACATATTTATCTTATTTCTGCTCCAAGACATAGGTTGCATGTTCTTGTTAGAACCGCCTCAATGAAGCTCCCATACATCATGGTTTGTGTAGATTAAAACCTTAAGTAAGTTAAGTAATGTCGGTTGGTGTCTGATGCTCTATCTCTGTTTGGGACCCACCGGAGACTAAGTGTTGGAATTTTGTACTCCAACATTTCAGTTATTTCATGCTGTCGAATTCCAATCGTTGCTTCGTCGTTGTATTCGTTTGGTTTTATACACTGATGGGCTAGGAATCCTTCATGCGGACTGAAGAATATAAGAATCTTATATGGGTGTGAGGGGTGGATTGAAAAATCCGTCCCGAGGGACACTGTCCGGCATCACGAGGCTTGCCGAGTGATGCCGGACAGTGATCCCGAGGGACGGATTTTTCTATCCACCCCTCACACCCATATTGGATTCTTTTTCTTGCATACCTTCCATTTCTATTGCGAATTTTTAATGCTGCTGTCACTTCGGTTACCGACGTCCGCCATTTTGTGTTGACACAACAGGAATGTTTATTGACGTCACGCATGACGACGCCGCGCATGAGGTTGAAATCAACCAGTGCATTTATCAAACACGCGATTATATTCGATTTGGGGTCGGAACACCAGGGTCAGAACATAAATTTCTATCCCAAGGTAAAATCGCGGATTTCCTTGTCTGGTGTGCAACAATGTATTTTTCTAAACCATGACATGACCAAGGGCGAGGATTATGGTCATGTTTTGTTTGTTCGATTTATAGTTCAACGTCCCCGTCAACACTGTATAGGTCATTTTGGAGACGCTTTGGGACTTTTACCCGACATTGAGATGAAATGACACCTAAAGCCCTGTCGCCCATTGTATCCGATCGCGTTTACGGACGGTCCGACTCGAACCGCTTTGCCTGGGCAGGCTTGGCTTACCAGCACTCGTATGCGGTCAGTTCCAGTTCTGCGTGGAAGCATCGTGCAGCCCATCTATTTCTTCAAGCTCCGATGGGCTGGAGCCGAATTATGGTCATTCGCGTGTACAATCGATTTAAGCACTCCAGTAAAACCTTGTACTGACCATTCCAAGACGGTTCTTCTGTTGTGGTTTATTATTTTAATAATTTATCTCTTTTTGCATATATGTACTGCAAATAAATATTTATTATTTTGAATAGCAGTGTGTGCATTTCAGCGGAAAATAACTATCATTTTGGCTTTCGGCTTGAAAATGTGACGTTTTGATTATGGAAATTGTTGTTGTATGTTGGTGTTTCTTTCCATTTGGTGTCTTGAGGATGAGGTGTGAGTTAATTGTATCGATTCATGATCATTGCCTTCATTTCTTCTTGAAAGAATCAACTATATCGCATGGATGTATTGTCGTGATTAGTAGAGATTCTGAAGCCGATGTCGTAGTCGGATGCGCAGTTTCATTAACTTCTGACGTGACGTCACATCACCTGTGGTTTAATGTGCTGAGCGACACGAGACTGTTGTGCATTTTTAGATTCTTGGCTAATTGGTTTTGTGTTGGTGATTAATAATGTCTCGTTTTATGTTTAGCGCACACAATAAGCTTGCTGGAATTTTTGTTTTCTGTTTTCAATGGCTTCAAACGCGCGTGTTCAGTGCTTGTGATTTTCTTCGTTATTGTTTCATCTTTTTACACCTCATGAAAACAAGTCCACGAAAATCATTACGAAAACATACCTATAAAAATATAAAGTACATTTTATCGCCGAAAAATTGAAGATTTTAAGATGCAAAATTGTGATAATTTTCTTATTTCTACTCAAAATATAGATTGTAGGTACACGTCAGAACCGCCTCATCAGAAATAAGATGAATAGGGTTTACCCCTGCACATCCCAGTTTTACTACATTAAAGTGGGGTTCAATGGGGGTCAAAATTATATGGCCGTGTTTTCGTGATGCAGCACCCTGCAAATCCCAGTCTGTGTAAAAAATACCGGGACTTAAAAAGGGTATCCATTATTTTTTTGTTTGCTTAAAAAAATAGATTAAAGGTGCCTCCCTCCACTAGGCGATTCAAACTATATTTGCAGTGAGAATAATAAAGATACAGGCATTTTTTTTTCTCTTTCATGGGAAGAATTACAGCATAATACATGCATTGATATGTCACCGTAATCTATGGGGTAAGCCTTTGGGGTATACTGGATCTTTGGTAGGCTTTGACTTACATGTACTTTTCACAGTTCTCTGACATTTGAATCATATGGATACAGCGATAAGCCGTCAAGTGAACAAGTACGTGTAATGTACAGCCTTGTACATGTAAACCCAATTTAACTTGAGACAAATTGTGTTTTACAGGGGTAAGCATATTTTTCTTGGTATTAGTTTTGGGTTCTAAGGAACTCCAGCAGCCTATGCCTTGGAACAGACAAGAAAAACATCACGTGAACAGGTCCGTGAAATGAACACCCCCTTACACCCCACTTTGTATATTGAAAACTGGGGTTTACGGGGGTAAACATTATTTTCCTTATTTTTACTCCAAGACATAGTTGTGGGTACTCGTTAGAACCGCCTCAATGAGGCGGTTCTAGCAAGCACCCATAACCTATGTTAGCAGTATAAATAACGAAAATATCATGGATTTTCATCCGAAAGGTGGCCATTTTGGAGATGTGAAAAAATGCACTATGTCACACGTGAGTGTTATCGTAATGATACACAAAATTATTCATCAGAAAAATAACCGTTTGGGTGATATGTAGGAATGCACTATGCCAAAAGTATGCGTTACTGTGTTTGAGTAACTCTGAGGAGGAGAAAATCATAAATAATAAAATACTCTGGTAGCATTTTGCCCTTGATATGAATATAGCACGTGCAAAAACCTTAACCGTTGTCCTGCTGAATATTCATATATGCCACACCCACTACTGATTATCAACCAATCAGATTACCTGTAGCAAATTGTTACAACAAATTCACAATCTGAATGACAAACAATGTAGATCCTGATCAGATGGCTTCTTCAGAAGCCATCTGATCTGGATCTACATTGTTTCAAAGAAAAGGCATATCCGGGATTAGCAGGACAAGGGTTAAGATTGTTTTTACTCAATAGCTACCACTTTCCACTGTTGCCCATTACGACAACACACCCGAAGGACATATTGTATATTTCATATCTTTAAAACGGTCACGTTTTCTGATGAAATCATGAGATACCTTTCTTATTTATAGTCCGAACATTCACCATATTTGCACTATTTGCTGGCCCCCAGCTTGCACATTGTCAATATTGGAAAAACAGGTAACCAGACCCCCCTGACCTTTTAAGGTCAGGGGGTCTGGTTACCTGTTTTTCCAACACTGATAACCGTCAGACTAGGAACCAGCAGATAATGCAAATAAGGTGAATAGGCTTTGGGTACTCGTTAGCACGCCTTATTGAGGTGGTTCTAACGAGTACTCACAAACACATAGATTGTGATGCTCGTTAATGAGTACCCACAATCTACATGTATGTGTTGGAGCCAAAATGAACATATGAATGTACGTGTATATCCATGTGAACCAACGGTTTCTGTAGATGCCTGTATATCCCTGTGAACCCACGGTTACCGTAATGCAGGAAACTTAAAATGCAATAATGCAGTAAATGCAGTGACGGGAAGTCATTTACCCTAGGGAATAAGACAAGTGCTTTCAAAACAAGGAAATCAATTGAGGCGATTCCATTGCATAAATTCATATAGTGATTCGTGTCTTGCCAGTAATTATTTATCTTCTGCTAAAGACTTTGCGGTCCTTGGAATCACATCTGTGCCATATGTAGCACGTGTATTGGAAAATGACATCATTAAGAAAACACGCCTATACAAATACATTGTTAACTTTATCGCCGAAAAAAAAAAAAAAAATTATTATGAAAAAATTGTGATAGTTTTCTTATTCCTGCTCAAAATATAGATTGCGGGTACTCGTTAGAACCGCCTCATCGAGGCGGTTCTAACGAGTACCCACAAACTATATTTAAGAGCAGAAATAAGAAAAACAAGGTTTACCCCTGTAAACCCTAGTTTTACCACATAAAAGTTGGGTTCAAGGGGATCAAAATTATATAGGCGTGTTCTCGTGATGTTATGCCTTCATCTTGCAGTAAAAGAGTGTAACGTTCAACTCAGTGTCAGAACATTTTGCTTTTAAAACCAAAAGCTGTTTGGATTAGACTGAAACATGGCGGCTTTTAAAATACCAAATAAAACGGGACAGTATTATTACGGTGACTATCTTCCTTTGAATGAATCGTTCGACACACCATTTACTTACGAGCATACAAGAGCGTTGTTTATTGTCATCTATCTGGCTGTGTTTGTGATGTGTATAATTGGTAAGTTGAATTGTATAGAGAATCCCGTCTATCATTGCGAAAACACGCCTATTCAAATGTACTGAAAATTTTACCACCAAAAATAAAAAAAAAAAAAAAATAAATAAATAAAATAAAAAATGCAGATAAATAAAAGTCTGAATATTTTTTCATATTTCTGCACAAAAACATAGATTGTTGGTATTCGTTAAAACCACCTCTGTGGGGCGGTTCTAACGGGTACCCACAATCTTTGATTTTGAGCAGAAATAAGAAAAATAACGTATACCCCTGCAGACCTCAGTTTTATTATATGAAAATGATATAGGTGTATTTTTGTAATGGTAACGACATTTTTTCCAAACTCTTTGTTCTGTTCTGTTCTGATTATTAACATTTTATTATTAATTGACTGTCCTGTATTGATCTGTGTTAACACCAGGTCATCCAATATTAACTGAGGTCAAGTGAGGTCAAAAAATCAATAATCATGTTTTTTTTTAATTGTGTCAATTAATACAATTGTCATTAATCAAGTAATTTCGTATTGACCCAGGTACAGGTCCGAGGTCAGCTGCATTGGCCCTCGGCCGAATACGAAATTACTTGATAAATAACATTATAGTATTATAGGTACTAAAGGAACTTTATCCCTCAATTACCCCAAGAAACAGTTACTTTGCGGTAGCACATACCATATTTTCGAAAAACTCCTTTCATCCCTCCATTTACATGTACCCCTCTCATCTTGAGCTTATCATCGCGAAAATACGCCTATATAATTTTGACCCCATTGAACCCCACTTTTATACAGTAAAACTGGGGTTTACGGGGGTAAATCTTCTTTTTCTTATTTTTGCTCTAAAATATAAATTGTGGGTACTCGTTAGAACCGCCTCGACGAGGCGGTTTTAACGTGTACCCACAATCTATATTTTGAGCAGAAATAAGAAAAATATTGCATGTTTTCATCTTAAAATTTTAGATTGCTTGGCGGTAAAGTTTACAATGTATTTGAATAGGCGTGTTTTCGTAATGTGATTAATTCCATTGAAATTGTCGTTGTAACGGGTTTTGTCGCTGTATAAAGTCTCGGACCCGATATACATGTACTCCGACACATGCTATTAGTGCTGATATTTATCATACAAATTACGTAGCTGAGCCTTTCAAATGTCACCTTATACGGTTCCATTGCTTGTGATAACCCTGATTTCAACTGAACTCTATTATTGTACTTTAAAAAGCAATACTTTGGTGTATTGCTTGTAGAATTATAGCATAATTTTGATAAAAATGGAACAGATGTTGTAATCTGATAAACTCAAGCTACCTATTTTAGGCCATTTTCTGCACATTTGACATAAATAACGACCAAAATATCAGATTCAAGCTGTTTCCGTTTCAATTTAAATCAATACAACATCACGATGTCTCAACCGCATTTTGTCAGTCAGTACTGACGCCTAACATTAAATTGGTAATCAGAATACTTTTCATTGTCTAAAATGCATCCAAATGGCATTTAGATCAAGAAACATCGACATATTTTACAATTCAATCACTTAACCAGTCCTTGTATATTGGGTCTGAAATATAATTTCAGTGTAAAAAGTTTAACCAGCATAAATCTCGTGATAAAACCCACGCAAACCCAAGTTTCATCACGCAATGAACACCCATAAACCCCACTTTATGGGGTTTACGGGGCTAATTATTTTTCTTATTTCCGCTCCAAGTCAGGTTGTGTGTACTCGTTAGAACCGCCTCAACGAGGCGGTTCTAACGAGCACCCACAACCTTTGTTTGCGGTATAAATAAGAAAATTATCACGGATTTTCACCAGAAAAGTAAGCATTTTGAAGATGTGAATAAATGCTATTTGTGTGTTTGTATTGGAGTTTAACGGCCGAGTCAACACTATTTAGGTCATTTTTGAGCCGGTCAGTTTACCTATCCACACTTTTCCTGGGCAGGCCTATACGTAAGCTGTTAACCAGTACAGTGCATATCCTTTCGTCAGAAACTGACAACTGCCCTTCTTGAATCAACGGAAGGGAGAGAATGACCGTAGAAAATATTTATTGCACTTGAGCTACGACACCTGCTGGGTCAGAGGCTGTGATTAGAGAGACAATGCCCGAAGAATACAAGAAAACCTTCGGTACAAGTGTCTTAGACACTGTAAATATTTAAAACATAAGTCCTAGTTTACTTGCCATAGGGGCTTGAAGATATATATGGGCTGCATGATGCTTCCACGCAGAGCTGAAACCGAGCCGCACACGAGTACTGGTAAACAGTTTAGAGAATCTAAGTAGAAGTAAAACAAAGATCAGGAATCGTTACAATTAACTTACTCCACCCTTCAAAGACACCAAAGGGAAAGAAACACAAACATGAAGCGACCAGACCATAATGGAAACCTAAACAAAGGAAGGCCATAAGGACAGTTACGTAACCACAAAGTGGCCAAATGGCCATCCAAAATAAAAAAAAAAAACACAAGTGATACACACAGTAAGTAACCAACAACAACATAAATAAGCCGCCACAGAAGAACCGCCTTGGAACGGTCAGTGGAAAGAATTCCACTGGGGGGCTTAAATCGATTTTACATGGCCACAATCCTCGCCCTTACCTCTGTCGCGGTATACACAAATTTTGTCTAGACCGCATTAAGGCTTCCTACCTTCCTAACTAAGCCTGTCCAGGTAAAGCGGTGCAAGTCGGCCCGTACATGCTTATAAACCCTTCTGGTTTCATTGGGCGACAGGGCTTGAGATGTCATTTCATCTCAATGTCGGGTAAAAGTCCAACAAAATTGGAAGCAACGTCTCCAAAATGACCTTTACGGTGTTGACGGGGACGTTAAACCTCAAATCAAACAAACAAAAATTTGCTTTAAAATTGATTTTTTCTGAAGATCATTGCAAAAACAAACCAATATTAACAATGGGCGTTTGAATCATCTTACATTTTCTTCGACAAATAAGTTTTTTTTTGTCATCAGTTAATCTACAAAAGTTAAGCAAAATGGTTCTGAAAGGGGACATCTGCTGGCGTTCAGTGCTGTTAGCAGATCTAACATAACTTTCCAGATGTTTCTCATGGCTGATAAGAAAATTCAGAGGCAGTTTTAGAAATAAGAGATGTTGTTAGTCATGCATGAGAACAATTCCATGGTGGCTCAAATACACGTTGGTCTCAGCCGTGGCAAGCGGGTCAGCGGTGTTAGCCTCGTAGTCGTCATTACTGAGGGCCTCCGGGTGGCCACGAAATATAAGGCTATTTCACCAATTCCGTGCCTCTTGGTCAATACTTTTATATTCGAGACGTAAGGTGATTATCTGTCACCTATTTTTTTAACGAACTCCTCGAGTTTACACATACGTGTATCCATCTACCCTAATCGTGGAATAATCTCAAACAGGGACGCACGTTTGACATCGGTAGACATTTTCTTGAACTGGTCCTTACTGGTCCATACAGTTTCTTGTTCATAATGTATTTGAAAGGCCCGACTTAATGAACGCATGTCTCTTATGCCTCGGTTTTTACTTAAGACATCTGAGATAAATATTTATATATTTTAAGAAGACAAATTTTTTACAAGCATCAACACCTATTTTATCTGGATCGTGTTGTTGCTGTTGTATTTGTTCAAAACTATGCTGAGATGATTGCTGAATAATAAATGTAAATAACAATTAGCTTGCATTTATGAACATAAAACTTTATAGTCATAAAAATTGTAAATAATAGATGGATGTGACTGTGCTATAGAAATTATCAATATTCATACTCTCGCTCTAAACCATGCCCACTAAATTGCAGAATAAAGCATAAAAACATCAACTTACCTTCTTATTTCGGCCAGCCCATGCAGAAACGGTGCTTAGATGTAATTTATAGGCGACCCGAAAAGGCTATGCACTTTAGGTAGTTTTGTAAAATAATTTATCCGTCTGACCCTACTGCGCATTTGAACAAAATGACTCTGAAATGGAAAAGGAGCAATTTACTACGTGATGGAGGCTAAGATTCATTTTTGTCAGTTGCTTCTCGGCATCTATCAATATTAAATGATGCTACCTGACGCGATTAGCCCAGAGATAAGAAATGAAGTTTCCAGACTAAACTACAGTCGAACTTCAATGGCTCGAACACCTTTGGGACCTCGAAAATATGTTCGAGTTTGGGGCAGTTCGAGCTACTGAGGTTACTGTCAGGAGGCATAACGAGGTACTTTTAGACATCTTTTTGGTGTTCTATAATGAAAATGTATGCTGTGTGTACTCATAAGAATCGCCTAATCGAGACGATTCTGATGAGTACACACAGCATACATATCGCCTCATCGAGGCGATTCTAATGAGTACACACCGCATACATTTGCAAGATAAAAGACCAAAATCTCCTTAATTATCCCCCACTATTTCTTCTGTCGAGGATTTCGCTAGGGGCTCAAGAACGGGTTCGACACATCAATGGTAAACGAGCCATCGGTGTTCGAGCCATCGAAGTTCTACGGTATACGGTCTTAATTGTCCCCCGACGTAAGTCGAAGGGGACTATAGTAATGGGTTGGTGCGTCCGTCCATGTATCCGCTCGTAGACACAATCATGTCTCCGCAACTTCTACAGTTTTCAAAGGGTTTTGTTAAAAATGTTCAGTTTTTGTTCCAATGACCTGGAAGATGGTCATTTTTTATCGAAGCCTTGCTCGACTGATGTTTTACTATAGTTATTGCCCTTTGGCAATTTTTCAATAGTAAAATAGAAGTGAAGGCAATGATCACGAATCGATACAATAAACCCACAGCTCCAAGCAGTGACACCAAACACACACATGATATAAATAGACACTAATGGAAACATCAATAGCGGAAAGCCAAAAGGACAGTTACTTTCCCACAAAATGGACAACTGGGTATCCAAAACTAAATAAACGCCTTAGAACGGTCAGTGAAACGAGTTACTCTGGTGGGGTGGGAGGGGGGTTAAATCGAATTCACGCAGCTGCAATCCTCGCCCTTACTTCCGTTGCGATTTAGACAAATAATTTGTTCAATCTGCATGAAGGCCTCCTAACTCATCAGTGCAACATCTCCGAGAATACAAAAATAAAACAACTACAGATGAAACAACGGTGATAACTCGACAGCAAGAAATCACTGAAATGCTGGAGCGAAAGAAAACCAACAGTTAGATTCCGATTAGCCGACCAGAGACAGAGCACCAGGAACCAGCCAACATTACATAGAGTTAAATTCTCTCTAATTTTTAGTAAGCCTTTACGCTGGGACCGTCGTAGTATCTGAGGCTTGTCTCTGCAACTCATCTTGCAGTTGTCAGTGAATTTTAGTGAAACCTGGCAGTTTTTATTCCCATAACCCCAAGAGGATCATATTATACCGAGGTCATGCTTGACTGCTTTTGTCAGTTGACAGAAGTTCGTGTTTCCGCAACTCCTGTATTTCTCATGGGATTTCGATGAAACTTACCAGGTACAATGTATTACTTCAATGACCTGGAGACGATCATATGGTATTGAGGTGACCGTCCGTCCGTCCATCTGTCAGTCTGTCCGTAAACACAATCTTTTCTTTGCAACTTCCCCTACAGTTTTCAAGCGTTTTTGATGAAACTTTCCAATTATTGTTCCCATGACCTGAAAATAATCATACCTTATCGAGGTCATGCTCGACTGATTTTTAATAGAGTTACGGTAATTTCTTAACAATCGTGTCTTGTCGCTGAAACTCCTCGTTCGTTTTCAGTGTATTTTAGTGAAACTTTCCAGTTATTGTTCCTATGACCTGGAGAGGATTTTTTACCAGAGTTATGGCCCATTGTCAATTTAAGCTATTTTATCCACAGAAGTCCTTGTCTCCGCAACACCTCTTACATTTTTCAAGGGATTTTGATGCAACTTTCCAGTCATTGTTTCCATGACCTGAAGATGATCATAGTTTACTGAGATCAAGCTCGACTGATTTCTACCAGAGTTATGGCCCTTTGGCAATTTCTCAACGGTACGTCTTGTCTCTGCAACATATCTTGCAGTTTCAGTGGAATGCAATGAAAGCTTCTGAATATTGTTCCCATGACATGAAGAGTATCATATTATAACGAGGTTTCGCTTGTCTGCTTTTTAGCAGAGTTATGACCCTTTGTCAGTTTGAGCCATTTTATCGATTGGTGTTCTTGTCTCCACAACTCCACGTACAGTTATCAAGGTATTTTGATGTATCGTTGTCCCCGACGTTAGTCGAAGGGGCTATATGAATATGTTTGTCCGACCGTTCGTTCGTCCGGCCGGCCGTAGACATTATCTTGTCTCCGCAACTCCACTTAGAGTCTTCAAGGGGTTTTGATGAAACTTTCCAGTTATTGTTTAAATGACCGTGAGATTGTAATATTCAATCGAGGTCATGCTGTATTGATTTTTACCAATTTGAAAGTTATTTCCCCCTTTTTTTCTTGGTTCAACAACAGTTCCTGCAGTTTTCAGTGAATGTGGATGAAACATTTCAGTTATTGTCCCCACGTCCTGAAGAGGATCATATTATTCAAAGGTGCACTTGACTACTATAGTCTGTTGAAAGGGTTGTAAAATTTCAAACTCTCTCATTGTTTAGAACATATATGTTTTAGACATATTCATCACACACTGACAATTCAAATGTCGGGGAACACTTGGCATGCGATCTTGTATTTATAATTGCAACCCCACATAGCATGCTTACGTTGGTCCAACAATGGATAACGGTTCAGTTTGCTTCAAGCATATGCACTAAAGGGACACCAAAAGCAAACTATTCATTATCATTTTAAAGTTTGTCACGAGCACTTGTAATTTTGCAACAATTAATTTTCAGTCAAGCACACCTATAATGATACCATTTATTTCTATAGGGTATGTATTTTTTTCAGATTTTTCGTGTGATATTTCCATGCGCTTAGTCCAAACATATACATTACGGATACATGTGCATGTACCCATGTAAAGTGCCTGATTGAGGGTAGTACTTTCGACCACAGATGGTTAGCAAAGTACAATACCCGTGTAAATCCCATTTTTCATATACAGATTGGGTTTACCAGGATATTCATTGCATAGAATTGTCAATGCAATGTAAGATATTTAATGATATTTGTCAGCCTCGATAGCGCTGTGATTAACGCGTTCGACTTATGATCGAGAGGTTGTGCGTTCGAATCCGGCCACCGGTATCGAGGTGTGTCCTTGGGCAAGACACGTAATGACACTGCCCCACTCCACCAGGTGTAAATGGGTAGCAGTGGTGTAAAAGTGGTGTAAAAGCCACTGCCTCTCGCGCGCG
This sequence comes from Lucinisca nassula, assembly GCA_963580285.1. Classification (NCBI taxonomy): domain Eukaryota; kingdom Metazoa; phylum Mollusca; class Bivalvia; order Lucinida; family Lucinidae; genus Lucinisca; species Lucinisca nassula. Next base: position 130,163,800 of record OY757014.1, on the reverse strand, counting down.
TGAAAACACCCTGAATGAGTGTTCGAGAGCGATTCAATAAGCTTGAAGCTTTCATCGCAATCGAACTAAAATAAATTAGTATAAACTAAATTTGTATAAACTCAGATATTTAACAAAAGCAAGAACGATCCCCGCCCATCGGGGCTTGAAGAAGAAATAAATCGGCTGCATGATGCTTCCACGCAGAGTTGAAACTGACCGCACATGAGTACTGGTTAACCACTTAGAGGATCTAAGCCTGCCACGGCAAAGTGGTGCGAGTCGCACCGTCCATGCTTATAAATCCTATTGGTTTCATTTGGCGACAGGGCTTGAGATGTCAATTCATCTCCGTGTGGGGTAAAAGTCCCACAAAATTGGAAGCAACGTCTCCAAAATGACCTATATAGTGTTGATGGGGACGTTCAACCTCAAATAAAAAAAAAAGCAAGAAGATAATTTTCTCCTTTCATTTGACAGTCTAGACTAATAATTAAAGAAAGGTACAAACTTTTCAAAAGAATCTGTCACCTGCAAGTGAAACATGTCTGGTCTTGGTGCTTGTCTTTAATACATTTGTCTGTGCTTTAGATATAAAAATCTAATCACTGTTTTCCCCAATCCAAATGATGTTATTATGCAAGTTTAATAAGAATCCATCCCGCAATTCAGGAGATACAGTTTTTTCCATCACGAAAATATGCCTATATAATTCTGACCCCATTGAACCCCACTTTTATATTGTCAAACTGGTAAACCTTATCTTTACCTTTTTCTGCTCCACTGAAAATACTGACGAGGCGGTTCTAACGTGTGCCCACAAGCTATATTTTGAGCAGAATTAAGAAAAATATCACAAGTTTTCGTCTTAAAATTTTCTTCCGGCTGTTATAGAGGATTTTACATGAGTGTTCATGTATTATTGAATTTATTAAACGAGTTGAGGCAAAGTGATAAAATGCGAGGCTCCACCGAGCATTTTTCCCTTTTCCTCAACGAGTTTAATAAATTCAGTAATACATGAACACGAATGCAAGATTCTATTTATCATATGCCAGTAAAAACGCATTTAATTTACGATTTTTATACAAAAAAATGTCAATATTCCGCCATAAGTAAACGCGACGTCGCTAAGGACGTCGTAGGTTTAACGTCACGGAACGTATCTAACTAATTCGGATATTTATTCAACTAGTGGACTATCGAATTTATTACATGGCGTTATTATACCCTCAGGCGCGACGTCATATGATAAAATTGATGATGTTTTTGTATTAGGCATGTTTTCTTAATGAAACAGCCATTGCGGACTCAGATGCTGACACCTACGCAAACGAGTGTTTGAGACGTTTTACCGTACTTTGTAATGCATCACGAAAACTCGCCTATATAATTTTGACCCCCTTGAACCCCACTTTTATACAGCAAAACTGAGGTTTACAGGGGTAAACGTTATTTTTCTTATTTCTGTGTAACTGTGGTTAACAGGGGTAAACGTTATTTTTCTTATTTCTGCTCTAAGATATAGATTGCGGGTACTTGTTTACAGGGATAAACGTTATTTTTCTTATTTCTGCTCTGAAATATAGATTGTGGACACTCGTTAGAACCGCCTCGATGAGGCGGTTCTAACGAGTACCCACATTCTATATTTTGAGAAGAAATAAGAAAAATATCAACATTTGTCATCATAAAATTTTCATTTTTTCGGCGATAAAGGTTACAATGTATATGTATATGCGTGTTTTCGTAATGGAAAGCTGTAAACAGTCGACGTTAATTTAAATAGTAAAGTATTCTAACACAGTGCTCCTATTTAGGCAATGGAAATAAATTAAACTGTGATTTTTATGTAACAAATCACTAGTTGAATCAACGTGACCAATGCCGTCATTAAAAGCCGCTGTTTTATGAAGTCAATAATAGATTTCTTGATGCTGGACGTTGAACGCTATTTTCTTGGATCAAAACATTACACAGGGACATATATGTGTGTGATAAAGCCAACAATGTTGTCGGGCTTTCTTCTAACACTGGCGAAAGGTTGGGAAAATTCGAGGGAAACAACAAAATTATTGTCGCTTTTTAGTGCTACATTTAGATTCGAAATAGATCAGGGGTTGGTAACTCGAAGCCATCGTACATGTAAATATATCAGCTTAAGATGTACTTAAGACATACTTAAGGTGGCCACCGTAAAATTTATGGTCCCGTTATGCCGGTAACTGAAAACCTGTCGTATCGTTTCCATAAAGTTATGACTATTTTACCACTTACGATTTACCTGTGTAATTTTAAATCTCGTGCAAAGCGCTTCGGAAACTTTTGTAAGCCAGGGCATAGCTAAAAACTTAATGCTTAATATCTTACTATAAATGATAAAACCGGGGTTTGTTTAACAATAAGGCGGCCTTGTTGGAGCCTTTTCTGCCAAAAAAGGCTTGGATAGCGGCATCATAATAGGCAAGGTTCTAAATAAACTATGGGATGAGAAGCAATGACTCAACTGGCGACCCCTTCTCTGCATTTCCTCCTGATTTGCCATGCCTAAGCTTACGGGGTGCCGTTTTACTGTTTAATCCGTATTTATAGATATCCATTAATCGAATTATGGATATCCATAATTCGATTTATGGATATCCATAAATCAGCCGAATGATGGATATCCATATTTCGAATTATGGATATCCATAAATCGAATTATGGATATCTATAATTCAATTAATGGATATCATTTATTCAGATCGATTTACGGATATCCCGATTTATGGATATCCATAATTCGAATTATGGATATCCTTAATTCGATTTATGGATATCCTTTATTCCTCTGATTTATGGATATCCATAATTCGAATTATGGATATCCATTATTATATATGGATATACATAATTATTTATGGATATCCATAAATCGAAGTGAATTAATGATATCCATAGATCGAAATATGGATATCCATTATTCGGCTGATTTATGGATATCCATAAATCAAATTATGGATATCCATAAATCGAATTATGGATATCCATAAATCTATTTATGGATATCATTAATTTATATCGAAATATGGATATCCATAAATCGAATAATGGATATCCTTTATTCGAATTATGGATATCCATTATTCGGCTGATTTATGGATATCCATAAATCGAATTATGGATATCCATAATTCTCCTCAGCAAATAAACCTAATGAATAATGACTGCTCCCTTTACAAAAAAAACAAAAAAAACTCGACTATTCGCGTTTCCGATTTAGGTGTGTAATAAAAGCCGGGATGGAGGTTGAGGTAATGCTTAGTAGACTTAGTGGTGGACTATGGTGTGGGAGAGATATGTTTTGTTTGATTTGGGGTTTAACGCCCCCTTCAATATTATTTAGGTCATTTTGGAGACGTTGCTTCCAATTATGTTGGTCATTAAGCCTTCATTGAGATTAAATGACATCTCAATCCCGCCGGTTTCGGTAGCCCAGTCGGATTAGCGTCTGACTGGTGATCAGGAGGAAGCGGGTTCGATACCTGCCGATGTCGTCAACATTCTTTCCTGGAGATTGATCATGAAATCTTTTCTACAGTCATTCTCTCCCTTCCGCTTATTCAAGAAGGGCAGTTGTCGGTTTCTGGCGAAAGAATGTGCACTGTATACTGGTTTACCGCTTACGTATAAGCCTGCCCAGGACAAGTGTGGATAGGTAAACTAACCGGCTCAAAATGACCTAAATTAGTGTTGACTCTGCCGTTAAACTCAAATACAAACAAACAAACATCTCAATCCCTGTCGCCCATTGACTCGCACGACTTTGGTTGAACAGACTTAGACCTTCTAAACGGTTTACCAGTACTCTCAGCTCATGCAACCAAACCTATTTCTCCAAGCCCCAATGGGCGGGGGCCAGGAGATATATCTGAATCTGCCTGGTACTCCATACATCTCAAGTAGAGTGTTTCTTTGTTTGATTTGATGTTTAACGTCCCCGTCAACACTGTAAAGGTCAAATTTGGAGACGTTGCTTCCAATTTTGTAGGACTTTTACCCGACCTTGAGATGAAATGACATCTCAAGCCCTGCCGCCCAATCAACCAATAGGGTTTATTAACATGGACGACTCGTACCGCTTTGCCTCGGCAGGCTTAGATCCTCTAAGCGGTTTACCAGTACTCGTGTACGGGTCGGTTTCAGCTCTGCGTGGAGGCATCGCGCAGCTCATCTATTTCTTCAAGCCCCGATGGGCGGGGCCGTCAAGTAGAGTATTATATGGATATATGTTAATACTATATATAACGATCATGTGTATTTTTCTCCAGAAAACATGCACGGATTGCCTGTTTGGATCATTATAATCTTACGTCCGATTAGGTGCGCAGTCCTCATAGAGGTGGTTGGCCGGAATTTCCAGATCTTACGGCTGGTTCCGATATTTAACTGCACACATGGCGGGCATGCAGCGTATGCCGTCCGTTGCTTTGGAAGCCTTACGCGGCTGAAAAGGCTGCACGGCAGATAGGTCCCTTTGACCGGCCATCATCTTCCAGCGATGATGATGACCTTGAAGATTTTGAAGATTTTTACAATTAACAATCACGTGTTTTTGGGAGAAATCATTAAACCAAAAGCTTTGGCGGTGGTTTATGGATATCCATAATTCGAATTATGGATATCCATAAATAATTATGGATATCCATAAGTACGAATTAAATAGTAAAACCGGCGCCCCATATAAGCTCATATTAGCATCAATTACTTGAAAGTGTCTTAAACAAATTGTGCAATATCTTTCAAAAATGGCAGAGACAAAAATTACAAAAAAGAAACGAAAACCAAACTATACACAGGAAAAATTAGAAATACTTGAAGACGAAGTTAATGAAAGGAAGACATTTCTCAAAAACAAGACGATTGTGGTCAGTAGTACACTTAGTGTACAGGCTATACTATCTTTTAATTTATTTCTTTTTTTATGCCCCCGCATCGGCATGATGCCGGGGGCATATAGTTTTTCGGTTTTCCATACTTGCGTACGTGCGTACATATGTACGTCCGTCTGTACGTGTGTGTGTGTACGTACGTACGTGATCCTGTAACCTCAGGTTAACGTTTTGGTAACAGGTAGAGTGTGTGTGTTAATTTGGGTTTAACGTCGCTTTCAACATTTTTTCAGTCATATCACGACGATGTCCGGTTGCGACAGGGAGCTCAATGCTCACTTTTATAGTGCTGCCTCACTGAAGTATCATGTCCCAGACACATTACATGATACCACACCCAGTCACATTATCCTGACACTGTGTCGACCAGTCCTAGCTCTACCCCGTAAATCTGAGTGCCAAGCGAGGAGCAGCTAGTACCATTCTTAACGACTTTGGTATGTCGCGGCCCGGGATCGAAACCGTGACATCCCGTTCCCCGGAGCGGACACTCTACCAACTGAGCTATTGGGGCCGGTGTTTAACAGGAAGAGTCTGAACTTTTAGAACTCATATTTTCCTAACCATTTGATGGAACTGGTTCATCTTTGGTATGATGATAGATATAGGTCCAAAGTTTTATTAAGCAATACCCCCACCCATGTTTGTGACCTCAAGGTCAAGGTCACAGACTTAGAAATTTTCAATGTTAAAGACTCAGGTTAAGGTTTTTGTAACAGGTAGACCTGAACATTTTAGAACTCATATTTTCCAAACCATTTGATGGAATTGGTTCATATTTGGTATGATTATAGATATATGTCCAAAGTTTTATTCAGCGATACCCCCACCCATGCCCATGACCTCAAGGTCAAGGTCACAGACTAAGAAATTTTTAATTAGATATTTTAAGAGTTGATATTTTCCAAATCGTATGATGAATTGAGTTTATATTTGGTATGATGTTAGATACCTGTCCATTTTATTCAGCGATACCCCACCCATGCCCGTGAGCTCAAGGTCAAAGTCACAGACTTAGATATTTTTAATTAAATATTTTAAGAGTTTATATTTCCAAATCGTATGATAAATTAAGTTTATATTTGGTATAATGATTGATACTGGTCCAATACCCCAACCCATGCACGTGCCCTAAAGGTCAAGGTCAAAGACAAAGACATTTTTTATTTAAAGTTTATTAAGAGCTCATACTCACAAACCATATAGATTTGCTTCGTATTTGGTATGATGATAGTTACAGGTACAAAGTTGTATATACCCCCACCCCTGACCTCAAGGTCAAGGTCACAGACTTAGTCTTATTATGCTTTTAAAGTTTTAGGGCTCATATTTATAGATTGGCTTGTCTTATTATGCTTTTAAAGTTTTAGGGCTCATATTTATAGATTGGCTTCATATTTGGGATGATGATAGATACAGGTTCCAAGTCTCACGACCCTGCCCATGACCTCAAGGTCAAGGTCACACACGTAGAAAATTTTGTTGCAACATGGATTTTCGCGGTGAGGCGGGGGCCCTTGGCGGGGGCATCTGTGTCGTCTGGACACATTTCTAGTTCTTCTTCTTTTCTTCCTGTGTTGACACGGCTATTACCCACACAAATAAACAGCTTGTACATAATAATTACGTACTACATATATACATGTATATCGGAGATGTATAAATCTTTCTTTACATGTATTTTTATATGGGTAATTCTGCTAAATATAGAATACATGTATATTTACCTATATACTATACCATACATTACATGTATCGCATATCATTACTAAAAGAAACCCTGTGTGCCGAGAAAAAAAGTAGACATATGTACAACTTCTTTTCTTATACTTCTATGTAGTGTCTGTTTCTTTCGCAATAGTTAAGATGAGGTTACGGCATGCCTGAGTTGTTCGTAACTTTACGATATGGTTAAGTTGTCTCCATAAATTACGGTACGTTCGAGTTACTCACACTAATCGCTACGAGGTGATAAAGATATACTTAAGTTCGTCGTAAGCCTTAAGAGAGCTTCGAGTTACCAACCCCTGCTCTAGTATGTGATTCGTATGTGAGTAATTACACATAGTTTGTCGATCAATTGACAGTAGACAATTCACTCGAGCTACGTGCCCGTGATTTGATCTACTTTACACTGGCATCCTGTAATTTATTTTACTCAACAAATCACTGCTGCATGTAGAGCTGATCTACACAGAAAAATTTGATAAAAGTGGCTCAATGAGGCGAATGGGTCATTTCGAGAACACATCCATGCGACTAATGAAAATCCGGGATACGTTTCTTATTTATACCGCAAACATAGGTTGTGGGCACTCGTTAGAATCGCCTCATTGAGGCGGTTCTAACGAGTACCCACAACCTATGTCTTGGAGCAGAAATAAGAAAAAAATGTGTATATCCTCGTAAACCACAATTTTTTTCTCTATATAGAGGGGTTTAAAAGGGTGGCTATTTCTCGTACTTGTTCGCGTGATGGTTGTGAAAGACACCTAAATCTTTAGTTTTACAAATTGTGTAAATCATTTCATGGATTCTGGTAAAATAATTTTCAAAACTTAGATGTTTTATTTTTCCATTTCAACACTTTAGACCTGTGCCGATACACGTGCAAACACTGTAGATCCAGTTGAGAAGGTACATCAGGCCCCTATTAAAAAGAATGTACGTGTCCGAATTCAAGGGTTAAAATCATCTCTTCAGTAATTCAGAGATCATAAGATCAAAGCACTTAGAGTACTTGATTGTTTGTTTGTTTGATTTGAGGTTTAACGTCCCCGTCAACACTCCTAAGGTCATTTTGGAGACGTTGCTTCCAATTTTGTGTGACTTTTACCCGACATTGAGATGAAATGACATCTCAAGCCCTGTCGCCCAATGAGACCAATAGGGTTTATAAGCATGGACGGTCCGACTCGTGCGCACCGCTTTGCCTGGGCAGGCTTAGATCCTATAAGCGGTTTACCAGTACTCGTGTGCGGGTCGGATTCAGCTCTGCGTAGAAGCATCATGCAGCCCATATATTTCTTCAAGCCCCGATGGGCACTTAGAGTACTGGTGGGCAGACGGGCCTCCGTGGCCTAGTGGTTAAGAGCGCTGACTCTTGATCATTAGGTCTCTCACCGCTGTGGTTCGACCCTCGCTCGGGTCACATGTGAGACACCAAGTTCTGTAACGGAAGGTCAGGTGGTTTTTCTCCGGTTTTCGCCCACCTCTGATTAACGATCGCCTCGATATGAGTGAAATAATCTTGAAAGGGCCGTAAAACCAGAAAAAAAAACAGAAAAAGTACTGGTGGGCAGAATGTCTCTGAGTGTAGGGTTGGAAAATTGTTCTGAACTGAGACTTAAACTGTTACGTTTAACCCTTAAATTCCATTCCGTTTTTTTTTTTTTTTTTTTTTTAATAAACAATGTAGACCCTGAGCAGACTACATCGTCTGATCTGGGTCGACACGGTTTGCTAAATGATTCTGTACGTGAGCCAGGTTGAGAATTTACTTTTTTTACACAGCGCTTTGACTTCACATGGAGGAGACTAGCGTTGCTGTACAACGACCAGCGATGGTCACATGCACAATAGCAGGCGAGAAGCTTCTGTAGTTGGTAACTTTGGATCGATTGATAAACAGTCTACTCAAAAATAATACAGACAAACATTTCATGGACACATTGACATCTGATGAACCAGTCCGTGAAATAAAGATCCCCTAAACCACACTTTATATAGAGGAAACTGGGGTTCACGGAGCTAAATACTATATATTTTTCTTATTTCTGCTCAAAGACATAGTTTGTGGGTACTTGTTAGAACAGCCTCAATAAGGCGGTTCTAACGAGCACACACAACATGTTTGAAATATGAATTAGAAAAATATCACGGATTTTCTTCAGAAAAGTAGCCGTTTTTGAGATGTGAAAAATGCACTATGTCGCACGGGCGTGTTATCGCAATGATTTATTTCGTGGCAGATCTGGACACATTTCCGGGTCACAGGTTTAAGAGTGTGGCCACGTAAAATCGATTTAAGCCCCCCCCCCTCCCCCTCCCCCCCCCCCCCCCCCCCACACACACACACCAGTGGAATTCGTTTCACTGACCGTTCCAAGGCGGTTCTTCTGTCGCGGTTTATTTTTGTAATGGTTTGTCTTTGAGTGTTTTTCTTCTGTCGCGATTTATTTTTGTTATGGTTTGTCTTTGATTGTTTGTATCGCTATAATATTTTGTTTTGGATAGCCAATTGGCCATTTTGTGGGAAAGTGGGTTAATTATATCGATTCCTGATCATTGCCTTCACTTCTATTAAGAAACCAGCATTCCCATTACGAAAACACGCCTACACAAATACATTGAAACTTACCGCCAAAAAAAAAAAAAAAAAAAAAAAAAAACACGAAATTTGTGATATTTTTTAATTTATTTCTGCTAAAAAAAAATATAGATTAAAGGTAATTGTAAGAACCGCCTCAATATCTGCTCAAAATATAGATTCTGGGTAAACGTTAGGACGCGGTTCGAACGAGTACCCACAATCTATATTTTACAGCAAATAAGAAAAATAAGGTTAACGCCTGTAAACCCAAGTTTTACAATATAAAAGTGGGGTTCAAGGGGGTCAAAATTATATGTAGGCGTGTTTTACTGATTGTTCAAATTTCTTTTTTGATCATTTGTCAATCGACCTAAAGTAACTAAGTGCAATAGTTTTACGATTCTGATGCTCATGTGACTATCACTGATTCGTAAAGATTATTTATACCTGGGCTATTCTTGTCGTTCTGGCGTTAAAAATTCAGGAATTCGAGAATTAAACGAAACTGTAATTTTCCGTTCAGATCAGAAACAATCCATCACAAAAACATGCCTATATGATTCTGACCCCATTGAACCCCACTTTTACATTAGTAAAACTTGGGTTTAGGGGGTACACCTTATTTTTCTTATTTATGTCTGCACTAAAATATAGATTGTGGGTACTCGTTCGAACCGCATCAATGAGGCAGATCGAGGCAATTCTAACGATTATACACAATCTATACTTTGAGCAGAAATAAGAATAATATCATTTTTTTTCATATTTCTGCTCTAAAATATAGATTGTGGGTACTCGTTAGAACCGCCTCGAGGCGGTTCTAACGATTACCCACAATCTATAGTTTAAGCAGAATAAAGAAAAGTATCACAGTTTTTCATCTGAGACATTTCGTTTTTCGGCGGTAACATTTGCAATGTACAGGCAAGTTTTCGTAATGCTACCTATTACTGCTGTCAAGTGTTTCGGTTTTACCAAGAGCTCACCATTCTGCCTCCAGTAAATAAAGCAATTATTGCTAAAAATGAGGATTATGTTGAAATAAATATGCAAACAAATTAATTCCCCGGATTCGCTTTGCTTTTTAAGCGATTTATTTTGCGATTGTTGAACTGACAAGCTTTTAATGTAAATGAAACTATACATAGATGAAAGGAACTACTTGAGAAAGGCACCATCCGCCTGAGGATCAATCTCTACAAACAAATGATATATGATGCATCACGAATAATTATGACCCCCTTGAACCTCAGTTTTATATAGTAAAACTTGGGTTTACAGAGGTAAACCTATGGAGTGCCGTGGTAAAGTGGTATAGCATCGGATTTGAGATCGAGAGGTAGCCGGTTCGATCCTCGCAAACGCCAAGTGTTGTTTCTTTGAGCAAGGGACTTTATCAACATTGCTTAGTACTGGTTCTTACCAGGAAAAGAGTGCCACATTGAAGATTAGTTTTGTTTGAGTTGAGGTTTTACGTCCCCGTCAACATTATTAAGGTCATTTTGGAGACGTTCCTTCTGATTTTGTGTGACTTTTACCCGACATTGAGATGAAATCACATCTCAAGCCCTACAACCGGTGGAAACCGCTAGGGTTTAAGGAGCGGTCTGACTCGCATTAGGCTTAGACCTAAGCTGTTTACCAGTACTCAATTTCGGTCGGTTTCAGCTCTGTACGGATTAGTACTAGTACTAAATGTGTTACCCTCTATAAATAAGGTCGATATTTTTTTTCTTATTGCTACTCTAAAATATAAATTGTGGGTACTCGTTAGAACCGCCTCGATGAGGCGGTTCTAACGAGTACCCACGTTAGAACCGCCTCGATGAGGCGGTTCTAACGAGTACCCACAATCCATATTTTGAGCAGAAATAAGAAAAATATCACAGTTTTCATCTTAAAATTTTCATTTTCCGGCGATAAAGTTTTCAATGTATTTGTATTGGCGGGTTTTCGTGATAGAACTTGAGCAACTTGCAGTCGGATATGAATGGTTGTGTTTATTTTGAGTTTTTACGTCACCACTAACACCATTTAGATCATTTTAAGACGTTGCTTCCGATTTTGTTGGACTTTCACCTGGCACTGAGTTGAAATGACATCTCAAGCACTACCAGTACGAGTACCCTCAATCTTTATTTTGAGGCGAAATAAGAAAAATACCACACATTTTCATATTTTATTTTTTGTTTTTCGTCGGTACATTTTGCAATGCATTTATATAGGCGTGTTTTCGTAATATGTTCAGACGCGGTCCGTCTCGCACCGCTTTTCCTGGGCAGGCTACATGTAAGCTGTTTACCAGTGAGAAGTGCAATGGATCAGTCTTCGGTATGGGTTTAAGATAGGCGTTTCGTACCCGGGAAATATCTCTCGGACACCACACCCTTGTGGCGTGAGGAATTAAATCCCACTTTCACACACGGGGTATTCGACTACCAGGAACGCAGACGGATACCAAAAACGCCGACTGTTCACTTTCGATTTGAAAGAGGGTGAGTCGATAAAATGCTGTTATTTTTGCGACCCTGTTAAAAAAAATCTGTTGTGATGTTTGCTGTTTTCATCTGGAACTGTCATAGCTGTTTCGTAATGGTGTTTTTGCTTCGATAGATTGCACGAAAGCGTCTTTACAGACAACTAAAATGCAAAACATGCAAATTTGCTTCACCCCCACCCTCCCCTCTTCCAAAAACACACACACGCGCACTCACGCACGCAAAGGTAGTTTGTCTGCTACTGACCCAAGTAGATCGTTTCTTTACAGTTTTAAGGGGAATGGGAACACATGGCAGATTTTCTGCCATTTTTCAAAGGGAGACAGCTTTCAGGACTTCCTGTTCCCTTTTTGTACACCCTGTCCCACTGAAAAGGGGATCTACTCTTAAAGGAAAGAATTTCTTTAAGAGTTGACCCCTATTGACATCGGAGACAAATATACTTTTACAGGAGTTGCCCGACCTGAACGTGTAAATTTTCCATTTGATGTTATAGTCAATAACTCGAATAGAAATAACTCTTTTTCTATGGCTAATTGGAACTCACAGTTTAAGGATTTTTTTTATAGCTCCGGATAACCTAGACTTATATAAGTCCTAGATGTTAATAGTTGTGTTCATGCATTCCATATTTTAATGAAAGATTCAGTCTGTCATTTCTAGCTGTCCTGCGTGTTGTAAAGTTGATCCGGCTTTCTTACGACTTTCTTCCGGCTTTGACCGCCAAAGAAATATGAGTCCGCACAAAATGTAGTCCGGTTTGGCGCAGTTATCAAAATTGTACATCCTATTAGCGCAATACAAACTTTTGAAGCAGACGACTTGACGATTTTATCTTACCTTTCAGAGAGTAGATTCAGCATTTCATATGAATCAGCTACATCATGCGAGATTGTATACCCCGATCAATGCGGCGTCTGCTCAGACGTCTGCTCAGGTTTTACACTGTTTTCTTACAGTGCTGTCAAGACAGCCGCAGACCAGAATATTAATAGGTTTTCCGACGACATTCGAGGTCAAGTGTAGGTCAGTTACAACTGGGTGTATATCAGACTTTGCGAGAAAGACTGTCCCTTTCAACCCTGGAATATGGTAAAGATACCTATGCAAACAGTGTAGGTCCTGTGATATAATTCTAGGTGCCATATTAAGCAGAATGGACGAGCCCAACTTCAGTGATGGAAGGGTACACTCCAGAAATTCAAGGCAGTGAATAAATCAAAGCACTGTCAACACTCACGCCGATTGGCTGTAAATGCAGGCTGGTCATGAACGAGGACTTGGACTGATCCGCTTAAACTTAAGATGTTAATAACTGATGCAAAAATGTAGAACAAGATCAGCACCGTGTTCTGTGGCGTTTGATCTTAGTCTACATTGTTTGCCAGATCGAACATTTTATTCAAGTGCAGATTTTACAGATAACACTTACATGTACCCAAGACTGACAAACGACCCGGCTATGTTTGGGTTGATTGTTTGGCATTCGACCCGAAGTTACTAATAAAAAATGCGATTCAGAGCTAACGTCTACGTGACTGTCACTGACTTCTCAGAATAACCTTTTTCTTGCAGAAAATAGCCGCAGTGAGATCAGGGTATTCCATAAGACTGAAACGGGTCATCCTGGAATCATAGGGTGAGCTTGGCAAACAGTGTAGACCAAGTTCGGACGCTGCAGAACGCGCTTCTTATCAAAATCTTCACTACGAGGACTGTTCAAATATGAATGCAACTAAGCACATAAAAATGATTCCGTGATAGATTTCGATGAAAATTTTATTTTGTCCCCTCAAAGTATTCCCCTTTAACAGATATACAAACTTTTAGTCTTCTGATCAAATCATTGAATGCATTTTGGTAGTCTTTTCGAGGTATACTATGAAGGAACTGGAATATTGCAGAACCGAGGTGTTTGCGCTGTACACATTTTCGACCAGAAAGGTATTTTTCAGCCGCGGGAACAAAAAAAAAAAAGTCACACGGGGCAAGGTCAGGGGAATACGGGGGGGGGGGGGTGAGGGAGTTCAACAACCTTTTCCTGCTTCAGATAGTCTTGCACAATGAACGCCTTGTGCGATGACGCATTGTCATGTAGCAATCTGACATTGGCCAAACCAGTTGCGGGTCTTCGTTCTTTGAAATATTTCTTCAATTTTCGTAGAACTTTATTCTTGTAAAACTTCGCATTTACAGATTTGCCTTAAGGCACAGCAACCTGAATAGCAGGGCCCTGATTTGAAAAGAACATGGCATACATTACCTTCTTGACGTTCATGGTCCGCTTTGCAATGCATGGTCATTTGCAATACTTTGTTGCCCATATTTTGTTCTGAATCTTTCGTTTTGGCTCAAAAAAGTGAACCCATGTCCCGTCACCTGTGACGACATTAGCGAAAGACCGTGCATTGTAATTCGGAGACTTTTTAAGCAACTTCTTGGCGCACTGAACGCGTGTCTTTTTCTGCTCATCTGTCAACAGATGTGGAATCCATCTAGCACAGATATTTCATATTTTCAAATCCCGTTTCAGAATTGTTTGAGCTGCTCCTAATGAGATGCCAACCATACTAGCTATTTGCCTAGTGGTGTATCGTGCATCGGCAGCAACTATTTCTTTCACTCTAGCAACCATCTTGGCAGATGTTGCTCTTTTCGGCCGACGATCATGTGGTGCATCTTCTAATGAGCCTAGCCCACAGCTGAATTTATTACACCAACGAAAAACTGTCGGAAAAGACATTTCATTATGCGCATAAACCGAACATATTTCATCAAAAATGTCTTTGCAACGTATACCAAGAATACAACGATTCTTAATATAGGACCGTATTTCAACGGCGTACTCTGACCTTCTCCCAACCATGTTTTGTATTAGTATACAAGAGTAGACAGTGTTTATCGAACGATATACATGGCTAAAATGGACGGATTTTAACAATTTTGGTATCAGTATATAGGTAAAATGTTTTTCTACGCTGTGATATTTATTTCCAGGTTATTTTCGCATTAGTGCATGAGAAAACGTTCTACTTGCATTCATATTTGAACGGTCCTCGTATTTGTTTGGAATTTCGGAGTTAAAGAAAACAGTTTAATCTCAGCCCAGGACTTTTACCCAAACCTACATGTACATCCCACCAACACTTTCGGCGATTTGATTTTGAAACCAAACGATTGCATGATTACAACACGCTTAGGCACCATGCCCTTAAGCTAAAAAGGTTAAATCAATCAACCGTTACAAGTCCGGCCACGATCCTGTGTTTTGTTTTGTTTGATTTGAGGTTTAACGTCCCCGTCAACACTGTATAGGTCATTTTGGAGACGTTGCTTCCAATTTTTTGGGACTTTCACCCGACCCTGAGATGAAATGACATCTCAAGCCCTGCCGCCCTATGTAACCCATAGGGTGTATATGCATGGACGGTCCGACTCGCACCGCTTTGCCTGGGTAGGCTTAGATCCTCTAAGCAGATTACCAGTACTCGTGTGCGGATCGGTTTCGGCTCTGCGTGGAAGCATCATGCAGCCCATCTATTTCTTTAAGCCCCGATGGGCGGGGGCCAACGATCCTGTGTACCACCTTCACACCAGCACAGATAGAAACCACATGTTCAGGATCAAACTTTTGATGTGTGATGTAAGGTCGTGCCTAGAAAAGAAGAAATTGTATTTTGTTCTCAAAAAGCTTCAAGTAAGAACGTATTGCAACATTTTTCATTAAACCCTGGACAGTTAGAGTGAGTGTTTAAGTTTTACGTCCCACCAACAGCTAAGGTCATACGGAGACGATACCTCGGTTTAAAGACACATCCGAAAGTCTGGAGAAGTCCGGGATCGATCCTGCGATCCCTTGTTTACAAGGAGAGTAGCATAACCACTACACCACGGAGGCTTCTGATGGACAGTTAGAAGCTGGTCGGAAAGCGGATGGCGTTGACTCTGATTTTGGGCGCCACAAATGTGTGATCTATTTGGAGCGACATCTTACTATCAACAGAAGACGCTAGTGGACGTCGACATAGCGGAAGACCGACGTCAGTACGTCAAGATCGATTCATCCGACCGACGCATATGCGAAGCAGATTTCCGCCGGCATCTGCTACACTGTACCTGTAGATAAACAAAGGGTTTCAACTACCGACTAATAAGCACTGGCACTGTTCGTTGCCCTTATGCGATGCACTTTTGAGAGCTAGACGTCCCTGTCGTGACCAAAATTAAGACGTCGACATAGTACGGAACACTTACGCTGGTGCATGAAATACGTACTTGTATATTGGCGTCTAAGCGACTCGCGTGATATGCGTTTCAGTGACACATCGCACTTCAGCGTGAATCACGCCGATTGTCGTTTCGGGATGTTTCGACATATAGGTGTAAGGTATGCCGAGGCGACGCGTGCGTAATAGAGCATGACATATCGGATGAAATAAGCGAAATGGTATGTCGAGCATTTGCATGTAGCTAGCGACATTAAGAACATTCAAGATCATGGCTGAGTCGTTAACTGAACAGCGAGACGTTACATCAATCAAGTGAGTCGGGCTCACGTGGTTCCATTTATTTGTTTACGCTCAGAATCTGGGATATCTAATCCAGCAGGATTACGCGCGGGTTTATAGTGCTGTTCTTACTCAAAAATGTCTTCAAGCTAATGTAATTCATGTACTGGACTGACCAGCCTTTCTCCTCCGATCTCTTTGTGAAAAATAGAGTATCCTTTTTTTTTTTTTTTTTTTTGGTCGGGGTGGGGGTATCCACAACCGACCAGACAAAAATGTTACTAATTGACAGTAGCATTGTTAAAACTTGAATTTTAATGTTTGGTTTTGAAAACGTAAATAGTTTCTTTCGAAAATTTGAAACAGCGAATGGCATTTCATGATACCACCGGTGTATAGACATCTGAAAATATATCATACAATGGAACATGCAGAACTCCTTTCTAAATTTTAAGATCTTTTTAGAAAGGTTGTCTGTAAGTTTTCACAGTTTTTTGATTTTCTCATAAAATCAGTCATTTCAGTGCCTTTGGCGCTTTGATTGTCTTGGCCAGATGTTATTTTATCTTGATGTTGAGACAGCATAAAATAAAATCAGGCCTGGCATGATGGCATAAGATAAAATTTGACAAGCATGGACAAAACCATTAACATCTAGGACTGATATTAGTCTATGGATAACCATGTATTCAGGATAATGTACAGTAGAACTTCGACGGCTCGAACCCCGATGGCTTGTTTACCATGGATGAGTCGAATTCGTTCTTGAACCCGAAGGGAATTCCTCGAAATAAGATATAGGGATAATGTAGGGAAATTTGTTAATCTTTTATCTTGCAAATGTATGCAATGTGTACTCATTAGAATTGCCTGGTTAAGGCTATTCTAATGAGTACACACAGCATACATTTATTATAAGAGATATCCCACAATTGTGTCCATTATGCCCCCTGGTATAACACTATCAATAACCCTCCTTGGCTCTTACCTCGGACCCGTCAATACCCGGACTTGTAACTACAGTGCTGATACCTATATATTTTGTCGCTATGATGATTTTACCTGTATGGGCGGATCCAGCTTTTCCAACCCGCAGAAAGATATCGATTTTTTGTTCAGTTTATCGAAATTTTACCTATGGCGGATCAAGCTGCGGCAAATTTTGGGTAGCCCGATTTTAAGGTCATTTTTAATGGTTATTCCAAATACCAACAATTTCCATTATGGGGGTAACATTCGGCATATGAAATCTCTGTTTTGTTGTGCATGTAAGCGTAAAATACCTCTGTTTTACAGGGTTTGTGATAAGTAAAACCTGTCGGATCAAAGTTGCAAAAATAAAAAATTGTAATTGGTCATTTACAGTTTTGTTAATCGCTTAACTGATCTGCTGGGCCCGGACTTTAAACTGTCCGTTTCCGTTCATTTTCACGTCACGGGTGCTGAAGTTGCTTGCGTCACTTCATGTGTCCTCATGGAGTTGCTGAAAATCAGTCGAGACGAAGGCGATAACCATCCGCGATAAACAACCACATTATGGGTCATCCATAACCATGCCAACTGGCTTGCGTCACAAGTGAGACGCCAAGTTCTGCAACGGAAGGTGAAGTGGATTTTCCCCGGGTACTTCGGTTTTCACCCACCTCTGATTAATGATCGGCTCGATATAAGTGAAATAATCTTGAAAGGGCCGTAAAACCAATACGGGGCGTTAACTAGGAACCCTTAGTGCATTTGACCAAATGTCATGGAAACTTTTTAGACATGGTTAGTTAAAATTCCCGACAGTAATTATGTGAATGTCTCTCTGCTTTCATCTCGTCATCCCAAAGTGTGCCCTTACCCAAGTATTCCTTTAAACGGGGCGTTGACAAACAGTGCAGGCCCAGATCTGACCTGACAAAAAGCTGCGTCTGTTCAGGGTCTTCACTGTTTGCACATAGATAGAGCTATTTTTCACACCTTTTTGTTTTAGTATTCGTAATACAGACCTTGATCAGCTTTGATTCCATGGGAAAGCAGAGAATAAAGAGTTTAACATTTCTAATTTCTATCATTAATGATCTGAAATTGAAGTCTAAATTTAGCCAAACTCGTTCCATATTAAACACCAAATGTTGCAAATAACCCAGTTAAAAATATTATAAAGCAATAATATCATCTTGGGTCCTTTATTTTTGAATAACGTATGAGTCACCTGACTCCTAATAATATATTTTTCACATACCCCCTAACGAAAAGAGTCACCATTTGTTGGTCAAATTCGATAAAATCGGCATTTTCAACAGACAATATTTCTTTTTTCTGATTGGAGGTTTGAATCAGTGTGTTCATCATATTGATGGGTCCGAGCTCTTACTACCGCTGTCTCGAACACATTTTCATTTTCCAAAAGGGGTTTGGGCTATCAGAATTCGACTGTACATAGATTTTCTGAATCTATCTCGTGAAATATTTTGTGTGACCTCATAGGAATCGCCTCACTGATGCGATTCTATTGACAACATAGAACATACCTATCAATTAATATCCGTTGGTTATTCCCATATTGCCTTACGGTCTGGCGCTTTGATTAACCCACGAAATTAAATCACGACAATTGTCGTCTGCTTTGCCGTCTGTCGCTTACCTTTAAAGTTTTGTTGTTGTTTTTTTTTTTCTCAAGTAGTGTGGACACAGATCAGACTGATCCTGTAGGAGCAGACTGATCTGGGCCCAAACTGTGTGCCTGAATGCAAAATATGTTTTAAAAAGTTTGCAAAAATATCAGCAGACGGCATAAGCAGACGACATATCCAGATGCAGTTTTTCTCGGTGTTTTAAGGGTTAAATCTTGGCCTATGTCGAGTAAATGTTCATGTTCTCAAAGGTACGGGGCCCGGAGCCTAGTGGATAAGAGCGTTGACTCTTAATCATTAGGTCTCTCACCGTTGTGGTTAGAGACCTGGAGAGGCCAAGTTGTGCAATGGAAGATCATGTGCTTTTTCTCCGGGTACTACTGTTTTCGCCTACCTCGGATTAACGATTTGCTCGATATAAGTGAAATAATCTTGAAAGGGCCGTAAAACCGGAACAAACAATTGCATTGCAGCTGTATGACTGCATTGAAGTTTGCTTGTAACTAGTTTTGTGTGTTGGTGAACGTCATGTTTTGCTGGTGGTGATGGTGATGATGATGATGATGATGATGATGATGATGATGATGATGAAGAAGACTTTATTTCCTGAGGTTCACAATAACAGTACGTGTTTGTGATTCTTTTTCTTCTTTCAATTTTTTGTTGGTAGTTTAACAGCCCATTTAACGCTATTTAGGTGACATCCAGCAGGTCAATTTACCTAACCACACAGCCTGGCCAGGCTTATACAGTGAATCAGTACAGTGCGCCTTCTTTGGCCAGAAATTGACAACTAGCAGAAAGAAAGAACCGTAGATCAATCTCTTCGCATTACGAAAACACGCCTATACAAATACATTGCAAACTTTACCGCCGAAACAACGAAAATTTCAAGATGAAAAGTTGTGATATATTTCTTACTTCTGCTCAAAATATAGATTGTGGGTACTCGTTAGAGCCGCCTCGTCGAGGCGGTTCTAACGAGTACACTCAATCTACATTTTAGAGCAGAAGTAAGAAAAATAAGGTTTATCCCTCTAAACCCCAGTTTTATTACATAAAACGGGGTTCAAGGGGGTCAAAAGGATATAGGCGTATTTTCTTGATGGAAAGCATACGGACTACCCCGGCGGGTAACGAACCCGCGACCGCCTGATTACCTGTCATTCGCACACTCGATTGCGCTATCATCCGAAGACGTTCTACTATCGATTGCGTTTGTTAGTTGAGTTGTGGGTTCCCGGCGTATCCTTAATAGCATTTTTTCTTTCTTTTGTGCATGTTTATAGTTCTGCAAGCTTGCAGTCTGATGCAAACCATTCAGTAGCGGACCCAATTTCTGTAGGACACAAAAACCCACCAGAAATTACCTGGAAAGGCATAATGTACTCCACTGCATCGGGACATCGGTCGACATGAAAGCAATGAGTAGCCATTCAACACTAATTGCGTTTCGTCAAAATCTTCTATATAGAAAGCCAATTCACTGTCAACAAAAGCTATATTTGGACTGTCCCATTTCTGAAAGACAAACAACATAATGGACAGGTATTTAGAGTTTTCTTCAATCTATGAGAAGCCGTTCATACAACCTTTTCTTATTGCTGTGTCTTCATACCAAACTACATATGCTTTCACGCATCTTCTCACACCTGGCCATTACCTCGACACTGGCTGTTGCATTACAAAAACGCCTTTATAATTTGACCCCCTTTAATCCCACTTCTATATGGTAAAACTGGGGTATACATGGGTTAGTTTTCTTATTTCTGTTCAAAACATAGATTGTGATACTTAGAACCACCCCAGCGAGACGGTTCTAATTAGTTCTCACAATCTATGTTTTGAGCAGAGAAATATTGCTTTATTGGTGATAAAATTTTCAATATACTGGCATAGGCGTGTTTTCGTAATGGTGAGCGACAAGATCATTACGATAACACAGCCGTGCGACATAGTGCATTTTTCTCATCTCCATAATGGTTGATTTTCTGATGAAAAAAGAAGTGACGGCAATGATCAGGAATCGATACCATTAACAGCTCCCATCAGGACACCAAAGAGAAAGAAACAATATTCTTGCATAAATACCTATGCGCATGGCTGTTTGAAGCCATTGTCAAATGGACCGAAAGCCGTGCTCAAACAGCAAAAACCATGTTCAAATCATGAAATTCGCGTGCCGTTTGAACATGGCTTTTGAGCTTTTGATATCACAAGACGGGCCTTGCTTTACTTACGTTACGTTGAGCGACGTAACGTTATCGCCCTGAACGTAGCGTTTTAGGGTTCTATGATGACGTCACTGCATGACAACGTCATTGTAAACCTCATTCTGAACTGGCCGCCATTTTGGTTTGCCTGTCGCATTTGAAGAGTTTATATGGAATTTATATGGAGCTTTGGGGCGTTTTGGTAAAAAGTTGCTGTCGGATTCGTAAGTTATGCAAGAACAACGATCATCCATGGTTATTTCATTGCATTAACATTTGCCGGATCCCTCGGAAGATATTTGAACATTCGGCCTAGCGGCCTCATGTTCAAACAGCTTCCTCGGGATCCGGCAAATGTTAATGCATGAAAAACCATGGTTGATCCCTATAATATTAAATAACTAATGTCAACGTCATAATGTCAAATATTAAAAACGATATTAATAGATATGGTAACAGTGTAATCTTAGCAGGTGACTTCAACCTAGTGATAAACCCTGTGAAGGATTCTCATAACTACAGAAATATTAACAAATCAAATGCAAGGCAAGAAGTCTTAAATACTATTACCGAATGTGGACTAACTGATATCTGGAGGGAGCTTAATGCAGATAAATTACAGTATACATGGACTATGCCTAACAGTAACAAAAGAGCTAGACTAGATTTTTTCCTTATTCAGGAAGATCTTTTTCCTGATTTGGAGGAAACAGATATTCTACCGGGTTATCGAACAGACCACTCAATAATTCTCCTCTCCCTAAAATTTAATAAGTTTCAAATGGGGCGCTCCTATTGGAAATTTAATAATTCTTTACTGAAAGACATACAGTATGTCACAGAAATAAATAAAATCACCGCAGACACTGCATAATACCCCGCCACTGCTAAGCAATGTAACTTATTTGAAAATATATCAAGGCTAAATAACTAGAAAGGGGATAGCAGAGATATGATCCGCAAGTATAATGTCTTAATGTGAATGGATGAGGTTGTTAGAAGATGTAGGAAGCATATGTAAAAATCCATTTTTCAGACTTTTGATATGAAGGCAACTCAATAAGTTGACATTATTAGAAAATTATGGAGGCAAGTATTGTCCTTAAATGGCTGTGGAACATGTATCTTTATGTGGTACATGTAAGAATTTCATGTTTTTCGATGTACTGTCTGTCTGATTATATTCTTTCGTGAAGACTGATCATGAAGTGTATGACAGTGTAGATCCTGATCAGATGGCTTGTTCAGAAGCCTGATCTGGATCATCATTGTTTTGCAAAGGTCGCGGTTGTCATGAACAGCAGGATAAGACTGAGTTTATTTCCAGTTAAGTTATGTTATGTTATGTCTTTGGGATTGTTCAAAAGTGGTCTTAAAGACCATTTTTAACAGTCCCAAAGGTGGTCTCTGACCACATGACATGGAATGCAGAAAACACATAGAAAGAATGACTACAAGCTACTAAATAAGCTTTTTAAAGCAGAATTAGTCTTAGTTTTACTATATTCCATATAGTAAGGGAACTAGAGGCCAAAAACCATTTTTCAGGTATTTCAAAGGCAGATAACTCAATCGCTGGGAAAGCCAGAGTCATGTTCCTTTGCCACAGTATATATAACAATTCATCTACTACATATCTATGAAGTTTCAGCAAGATATTGTAAATGATAAAGGAACTACAGTCAAAAATGCATTTTTTAAATACGTCAAGGGCAGATAACTCAAGAACTGGAACAGCCAGAGTAGCAGTCCTTGGCCACAATATGAACCGTTTAGTCCTCTATATATCTGTGAGGTTTCATCCAGATATTCCATATAGTAAGATAATTAGAGGCAAAAAACCCATTTTTCAGATACTAAAAAGGGCAATAACTCTGCTAAAAATTAACGGATTTTGCCCATTAACAATCCCAAACCACTCATCCCCGATACCAATATGTATGCAAAATTTGAACAAAATCCATGAAAAAATACTCAAGTTATCGATCGGAAACGAAGTGCGGACGGACGGACAGACATACGGACGGACGGACAGACACCGGAGGGTATAACATAATACCCCGCCACTATCGTGTGGCGGGGTATAAAAACCTGATTGGGACAGTAAAACAACAATATGCTTCAATAGATCAAAACATAAACCTACCTATTAAAGAAATATTGAATGAAGAATTGTTATTAGACATCAATGATCACCTTTTCCTTGAGGTCTTATTAATGGAGATCCGAGGCAAAACCATATCCTATTCATCCTACTAAAAAATAGGAAAATAAGGAGGAAGAAAAATTATTAAGTGACGTTAAAACTTTAGAGGCTCAGACTACATTGAACCAAGATGAATTAACCGAATTAAAATGGAAACTGGAAGATATGAGGAAAAGGAAGATGGAGGGGGTTAAATTAAGAAGTAAAGCTAAAGAAGATGAAGGCGAGAAAGTTACCAAATATTTCTGTAATATGGAAAATCGCAACTTCATTTCCAAATGTATGCCAAGTCTTAATACAGATTCTGGCGCGGTCATTTCAGACCAAGATGCCATTCTTCAGGAAACCATGACTTTTTATAAAAACCTCTATTTCGAAAGGCCAGTTAATCTTAAAGAGGAATTAAATCACAATGTTCCTGTTTTAAATAATGATATGCAAAAACGTTTGGAAGGAAAAATAAAATATGATGAACTGCTATTTTCTTTAAAAAGTTCTAAAAATAACAAGAGTCCAGGTTCAGATGGGTTCACGATGGAATTTTTTAAATTTTTCTTGAAGGATATTGGTATTTTTCTGTTAAGATCCATTAATTATAGCTTTGATGTTAAGGAACTTTCAGTTACTCAGAAAGAAGGAATTATCACTTGCATCCCTAAACAGAACAAAAATAGACAGTTGCTAAAAAATTAGAAACCTATTTCTTTGCTGAATTGTACATACAAACTAGCTTCTACATGTTTGACCAATAGACTCAACAAGGTGTTACCACATTTGATAAATGAGGACCAAACAGGATTCATGGCTTGGAGATATATTGGGGAAAATATCCGTCTGATATATGACTTATTTTTTATACAGAGCAAGAAAACATACCTGGACTTTTGCTTTTAGTAGATTTCGAAAAGGCCTTTGATTCTGTGTCATGGACTTTTATTGATAGTGTCTTGGACTTTTTTTAATTTCGGAAAAGACTTTAAACAGTGGATAAATATCCTATATAAAAACACAAAATCATGTGTCCAAATAAATGACCACCAATCACACTGGTTTAATTTACAGCGAGGGTGCCGACAAGGCGATCCAATTTCTCCATACCTGTTCTTATTGTGTGTGGAAATTTTGGCCATAATGATAAGAAATAATAATCTTATTAAGGGCATAAAAGTAAGAAATAAAGAATTTGTAATATCTCAGTATGCAGATGACACATCGTTTATTTTGAATGGCTCAAGACAGTCTCTTGAACAGGCTCTTATTGTTTTAAAATTGTATGCGGAAATTTCCGGCCTTGGCGTTAATGTTGACAAGACGTCTGTTATATGGTTTGGATCAATGAAAAATTCAGAAACGATTCTTTGCGAAGAGCATAACTTACATTGGGAGAAAGGTAACTTTAAACTTTTAGGGATCACCATGTCAACCAGATTAGCAGAAGTTGTCGGTATTAATTATGAAGAAAAACTAGAGGAAGTTGAGTCAGTTTTTAAAGCATGGACAAGAAGAATTTTAACACCAATTGGAAAAATTGCAGTAATAAAATCTATCGCGCTTCCTTAGCTGAATCACCTATTTTTGGGTCTCCCAAATCCATCAGCTGATTTGATTAAAAGATTGCAAAATATGTGCTTTAACTTCTTGTGGCAAGGTGGACCAGACAGGATTTAGAGGACAGTCATAACTCAAGGCTATGAGAACTGTGGCTTGCAGATGATCGATATTGAGAAATTTATAGACGCCCTTAAAATAAGCTTGTTAAAAAGGAAATTTAGAGATGAGAAAAAATGTTTTAAAATACATGACATTCTATGCCCTTTTGTGGAGAAACTTTTTCGTATGGCAGTGATTTCATTAAAAATAATATTGATGCTATTCAAAACCCATTTTGGAAAGATGTGTATAAAGCCTTATATAAGTTCACTATAGCATCCCAACCTGTAACCTGGAATGACGTCCTTAGTACACCAATATGGTATAATAATAATATCAGGGTCGGAAGAAGGAGCTGTTTTTTTCGACAGTGGAGTGAACGTGGTGTACTTTTTATCGGTGATTTGTTAGATCGAAATGGAAATTTTTACTCATTAAGGGAATTTCAAGAGCGGTACAACATCAACACAAACTTCCTTACTTTTCAAGGAATCACTGCAGCATGTTCGACGTATTTAGCAAGATTGCCTATCCAACGCTTCCCAACAAACGGTCATCGACCAGTTATTTCTGCTTTACTTTATCCTATAATTAAAAAAAAAAAAAAAACGCGGATGTAAAATTGTATATGATATTTTAATTAATCATAATATCCCAGTAAAAGTTCGAAAGTGGGAACAAATTGTTGACTTTGGAGGCGTACCGGATTGGCAAAAGTTATTCAAACTTTTATTTAAGGTAACTAAAGACTCAACCTTTTTATGGTTTCAAGAAAGGATTTTTCATAGAATTTTAGCTACGAATCGTCTACTAACTAAAATGAAAATAAAGAATAACGCAAGATGTACCTTCTGTCAGAAAGCATCTGAAACTTTATCACACATGTTCTGGACCTGTTTACATGTCCAGACATTTTGGACAGAATTCAATGCCTTGTTAAGATCATAAGGAATTAATTAACCTCATGATTGGAAGGAATCCGATATTTTGTTTGGCTCTACTTATTACGACTTAGTAATCAATCAATTAATACTTAAAGCAAAACTCTTTATTTACAGAAAGAGAATGGAGGAAAGTACTCCTGTTTTTAACCAGTTTGTACCAAATATCAGGAATCATTATCTGACGGAAAGGTATAATGCAGTTAAAAATAGCAAGTTAGAAAATTTTGAGAAATCTTGGACATTATATAAAGTGTTAATTATTAATAACAATAGTTAGTACTTTCTATAATATTTATGATGTGTCATCTGTAGTGCTACTCTGGTGATAGTTCTTGTAAAATAATACTGGTTTTGAATTGATTGTGAGAATATTTTTTAAATTACGGACAATATTCGCCTAAGTAATTTTGTATTGTTATGGAGCTGGCCCTTTTACTACATCGCCGTACCGTTTAACACAACAAATATTATTGACCCTACTGTTAATTAATCGTCCCTCCAGATCTCTGGATAGAATGACGTTACTTGGTTCGAAGCACATATCCATTGGTATGCGACTTTTGACCTTATGCACATTTTTTCATGTCTGCTGATTTTTTTGTTTGTTTTTTGTTTTTTCTTTGCTTCCCTGCCCTCACATTTATACTACTATGATGCCATTTAAGGCGGCATATTCTGGTGGAGTTGGGCCGGCGCGCGGTGGGACCTACAATAGAGCACGGGCGCCCTGTGGGGACTCTGGGTGGAGTGCGCGTATGCGCAGTCTGGTCGGGGACTTCGGTGTGCACTCCGCGGATGGCTAGGGGCCCGGTGCCCCAACGTGCTGCAGTTGGTCGATATACTGATTGGTAACACCCTCAGTTTATAATAAACTGGTATATGACAGTTTATTTTCCCAGCCAGCTTTGCAATTGAAACATTTAATTACCAAATTATATTTCATCATTCCTGAATTTACATTCCGTGTTCTTTAACTGGATGTGTTTTTCAAAAGATTTCGTTGAAGAAAAGTTAGGTTATTGTTATGGACCAACTGCATGTCCTTCTTCTATTAGTTACTGTGTGGAATCGCTTTGAAACTGTGACCATGAGTCAAAATAACTTATCAAAAACAAGATTATTTTTTCTATAAATGCAAAGGCTTTCATATATCCGAAAACTCGAATATATTATCACTCTGAAGATAATGTATATGATATTTTATGTCATTTTTAGATACTGCTTATGATATTCTGAACATTACGAAAACACGCCTGTGCAAATAGATTATAAACTTTAACGCCGAAAAAAAAGATGAGAAATTGTTATATGTTTCTAATTTCTACTGAAAACATAGGTTGTGGACGCTGGTTAGAACCGCCTCATTGAGGCGGTTCTAACGAGTACCCACAAAACTATGTCTCGGAGACGAAATAGGAAAAATAATGTTTCCCCCCTTAAACCCCAGTTTTCTCTATATAAAGTGTGTTTAGGGAGGTTTTCTTTCCGCGGACTTGTTCACGTTATGTTATAAAAGAATAAGATTCTTTTTTGTATAAATGCAAAGATTTTCATATTTCCGCTAACTCGGATACATCATCTTTCTCAAAATAATGTATTGGATAATTTTTAGGTCATTTTGGAGATGTTGTTAACGATTTTCTGAAGATATATAACTGGCATTTCTACTTTCATCTTATTTTACTAGAAAAAATGTAAAGAACAACGGAATTTTTTTTATACATCTACCAGGTACCTGTATCCAAGCGAGCGCACTCCTCCAGGTACTAAGAAACAGCAAATTTGACAAAAAACTGGCATTAACGCCCTTGATCTTCAATTCCGGTCATGTTTGTTTAACTACACTAAAGTCTTTCAATACGGAATTTGATAAAGTTTGTCCCTTATTTTGAATGGACATTTGGCTCTACGTTTTCTTATGTTAACTTGATAGTGGTTTAGGTTTCCATTATGGTCTGGTCGCTTCATGTTTGTTTTCTTTCCCTTTGGTGTCTTTGATGGGTGGAGTAAGTTAATTGTATCGATTCCTGATCTTTGTTTTACTTCTATTTTGATAGTGGAGACCGAAAATAAATTAATCTTTCAGGACTCTTTCTAACATTCGACTATTTCTTTTACCATCACGAAAACACGCCTATATAATTTTGATCCCATTGAACCCCACGTTTATAAAGTAAAACTGCGGTTTACACTACAATCTATATTTTGAGTAGAAATAACAAAAATATCACATTTTTTCATATTGAAATTATCATATTTTTCGGCGATATGGGTTACAATGTATTTGTATAGGCTTGTTTTCGTAATGCACTCCATTATAATACCAAGCTATTTCTGATTTTCTGTATGAGTGGATTTTTTTCTCTGTGACGTGACCCACATTCTGTGGGCAACAGTGATTATCCATTAACACTTATTTTCACTAAGCATTTCGCTACAATTAACAATTCTAAAAAAAATAAATGATACTGAAGTGCTGCCGATAACCTGTTTTTTTTTCTCAGCACTGGATCGCCGCCGGGTCAGGTCTCAGTCTCTATGGTTGCAGACTTCTAAATAAGTAGGTTGGTGCTTGCTGTTTTGTCGCTGGTGGGGCCCAATGTTGATTTAGTTAAATGGTTTTCAATAAAAATTTAATATTGTTAATCTCCCCGTGGAGCCAAATTACCTTTTACTTGTAGCACGTGAAATTTTTTAAGACTATTAAATGTAATTACATTGCATTGTTAACGTTATGTAAGTTTTTTTTTTTAAATATACTGGTTTATATTTGTGATCAGAGTGCTACAAGTTGAAGAGTCACTGACTGATGCTGGTTTCTAAGGTAACCGGGCGGTAGGAGCCTGCACATAGGGACTACCCCGAGAGGCATTACGATAACACATCCGTGCGACGTAGTGCATTTTCTCACAGCTCTGAAATGACTTCTTTTCTGATAAAAATCCCTGATAGTTTTCTTATAAATACTGCAAACAAAGGAAGTTACGGAAGTTGTCTCCCTTTGAAATATGGCGGAAAATCTGTCAGGTGTTCCAATTCTCCTTAAAATTGAGAAAATTGGGTTCTCAGAGATATTTATGATATAGGTTCTAACCAGCACCCACAATCTTTATTTGAAATATAAATAACAAAAAATATCACACATTTCCATCCCAGACAGAGGCGTTTTGGAGATATCATCAAGAAAACACGTCTATATAATTTTGTCACCCTTGAATCCCGATTTTATACAGTAAAACTGGGGTTTACAGGGGTAAAACTTATTTTTCTTATTTCTGCTCTAAAACAAAGATTGTTGGTACTCCCTAGAACCGCCTCGACGAGGCGGTTCTATTCGAGTACCCACAATCTATGGTTTGAGCAGTACTCACAATCTATGGTTTGAGCAGGAATAAGAAAAAATATCGCAATTTTTTCATCTAGAATTTTTCGTTTATTCCGCGGTTAAGTTTACACTGTATTTGTATAGGCGTTTTTTCGTAATGAAAAAAAAAACACACACAATGGCCCACAGGTGTGTTATCGTAATGATAGAAAAATCGCCAGTTTTGAATGTAAACAATGCGATTCATGTTTGAAAGTTCAACACAAATCTGTCGCTCCCGCCCATCGGGGCTTGCAGAAATAGATGGGCTGCATGATGCTTCCACGCAGAGGAATACTGGTAAACTGCTTAATTTTCTCAATCAAAAGTGGGGTATAGATGGGATGTACACCTCAAGGACTTGGAACTGGATGCATCACATTTACAAAGGTTTAAGAAAGGGTCATCACAGATTTGAAGTCTGGCACAGAGTATAGCAAAGATACCAGGTATAAAAGCCCTAAAGGGTCGACAACCAAAGCATTACGAACACACGCCTATACAAATACAGTGTAAATTTTACCGCAGAAAACACAAATTTTAAGATGAAAAATTGCGACATTTTTCTTATTTCTGCTCGAAACATAGATTATGGGTATTCAATAGAACCGCCTCTATTCGCCTCATAGAGGCGGTTCTCACGAGTACCCACAAGCTATGCTTTAAAGCAGATATAAGAAAAATAAGGTTTACCCCTGTTACCCAAGTTTTACTTTATACAAGTGGGGTTCAAGGGGTGTCAAAATTATATTGGCGTGTTTTCGTGATGGTCCATCGCATTACTATAATGTCTGTACACTATTCAATAATTTTTGCATTGCAATTTGTTTCTTAACAGCAAAGGAAAATAACTGCTCCTCAATCATCCAATGCCCAATACGCAAGATTCCGACAAATCCTGTAGCAGAAGTGGCTATATCAGACAGTATTCCGCGATAACGGCGGAAATAATTTATTTTGTTTTACGTAATTATGAAACACATTGCTGTTTTTGAATTTTTTTGCCTCATTAAAGTCATCATCGTGACTGCATCCTATATTGATTTATGGAACACTAGACGCTTCTTTTACGTTGGTTTAAATCAAGGAAAAATAACTGTTATTTTTTAATTAAATGCTTTTCACTTTTTTTGCATTATCTGCTGGTTCCTAGTCTGAAGATTATAAGTGTTGGAAAAACAGGTCACCAGACCCCCTGACCTTGAAAGGTCAGGGGGTCTGGTTACCTGTTTTTTTTTTCAATATTGACAATGTGCAAGCTGGGGGCCAGCAAAAAATGCAAATGGGGGAGCTTATAGTACGGGCAGTGATCCGTCGTCCGTCGTCGTCTATGTCTGCGTTTGCGTCTGCGTCGTCAACATTTTCAAACGACATCTCCTGTGAAACTACTTGGCAAATTTACACCAAATTATACGTGGAGCCTCTATAGGAAGGGGGAACGAACGTTTGTTTGTGAAGAATGGGTTACATGATCAATATGGCCGCCATGCCCATATATGGTAACAACCTTTAAAAATCTTCTTCTCAGGAACTGAACGGCCGATGATCTTGAAACTTGGGATGCAGCCTCGGGGCCCTATCAGGACTGTTCAAATGATGACACTCGGTTGACCTTGACATGTTTTTCGGCAAGATTTGGCCACTTAGACATGTGTATGGAAACAGGGCAAAACAGCCGTATGGCCGACATGCCTGAATATGGTACAAATCTTTAAAAATCTTCTTCTCCAGAACCAAATATCCGATGACTTTGAAACTTGGCATGCAGCATCAGGGACTCAGGTCCTACCAAGTTTGATAAATGATGAGCTTTGGTTGACTTTGACCTTTTTTATGTCAAGGTCACATTTAGTCAGTTAGACATTTGTATGGAAAAAAGGCAAAGCAGTTGATATTTCTGATAGCCTGATAGCCTTGATATTTGCAGTTAGCTGAATGGAAGGTCATCATTTCCAAAGGTCAAGGTCCTTTACTGACCTTTGTCCTAGATACTTAAAATTCAGTTATTTTTATCTTCTTTTCCACTTAAACTGATGAGCTGATTAAAACTAAATCACATGTGGAGCCTCTATAGGTAGGGGGAATAAAATGTGTTCGTAGTGACTGGGTCACATGACCAATATGGCCGCCATGCTCATATATGGTAAAACATTTAAAACATTTTCTCAGGAACCAAATGCGGCCGATGACTTTGAAACCTTGTTTCATCTCTGTAGTTTTTTTATTTGTATGTTCTCGGAGATGTTACACTGATGGGTCAGGAAGCCTTAATGCGGACTTAACAAAATTGGTGGACACCGCGACAGCGGTAAGGGCGAGGATTATGGCCATGTAAAATCGATTTAAGCCCCCCCCCCCCACCCACCCAGTGGATTTCTTTCCACTGACCGTTCCAAGGCGGTTCTTCTGTTGCGGTTAATTTATGTTGTTGTTTGTTACTTACTGTGTGTATCACTTGTGTCGTTTTTTTTTTTTTTTTTTTTTTTTTTTTTGATGGCCATTTGGCCATTTTGTGGGAAAGTAACTGTCCTTATGGCCTTCCTTTGTTTAGGTTTCCATTATGGTCTGGTCGCTTCATGTTTTTGTTTCTTTCCCTTTTTGAATCATCTGTTGAACAGTACAGCCTCATAATGTGCTTATCCCAATTTTCGGCCAAATTCAGGTTTAAATCTACTTGCCATATACCCTTTATATCCAATGCGAAAGTATGAATGTTTTTTTTCCATTTCGTTTAATTCTTTAATTTAACCCAGTCGGTTGTGACATGAACTCTTCCGGGCGGATGTATTTCAAACTTGCTGTCGAGTCCTCACCGTTGTCTCACCTCTGTGGTTCTTTGATTTTTGTGTTCACAGAGATGTTGCACTGATGAGTTTGAAGGCCTTCATGCGGACTTAACAAATTATTTGTCTAAATCGCGACCGAAGTAAGGGCGAGGATTGTGGCCACGTTAAATCGATTTAAGCCCCCCAGTGGAAATCTTCCATTGACCGTTCCAAGGCGGCTCTTCTGTGGCGATTTATTTATGTTGTTGTTTGTTACTTTCAGTCTTTTAATTTTGGATGGCCTAGTGGCCATTTTGTGGGAAAGTAACTGTCCTTATGGCCTTCCTTTGTTTAGGTTTCCATTATGGTCTGGTCGCTTAATGTTTGTATTTCTTTCCCTTTGGTGTCTTTTATGGGTGGAGTAAGTTAATTGTATCAATTCCTGATCTTTGTTTTACTTCTACTTTGTTAAAGCAAAAAAAAAAAAACAACAGAAAAACAGTGACTTTAACAAGCCCCTCTTGTTTAGTACAGCAGTTTTTCTTCTGTTTTTTTTTTTTCTGTTCTATGTTCTCCACCACAACCCCGTTTGAACACGAACCAAAGTGTCTCAGTTTTATCAAATTATGCTAGGAGGCCTGACCTACATGTAAAGTTATCCATGATGTGCAGGGCTGTATTAAGTGATTAGTCATCCCAAAAACTTACAGTTGAAACGTTAGCGCACTAACTGATAAAATACATCAATACATTGACAGTTAGAATGAGCTTTTAAAGCAGCACTTAACAATTCAACGCATAAAATAAGTAAGTATTGGGAGAGAGGGTCGTCTTGCCTAACCCTCTCTAAATTTAAGAATTGTTACTTAATCAGCCCTTGTAAAGAATAAAGCTGGAGTTATCAGTCTGAAAAGTTTAAAAAAAAGCGCGTCGTAGATTTTCACATGCCAAACTAATCTAATGTGTTTTTATGAGTTTTTATATTTTTTCGACCCTTTACACTACACTTCCTCACCATCTTAAAAAAGAAAAACTTTATGATTTAATAGAAGGGATATTTCATAGGGAAGACTCCCTCTATCTTGCGTGTAATGTAAGAAATATTTTTGTTTTCACTTCTGAAGAGCATAAAAAATATACTTTATGGTCATTTCGGAAAGTGTGTGAAGCTCTCGCCTTTCTACTTGACAATATTGACTTACGATTTGGTACTAAAATATTTAGACAAGTTGTGGGTATTCTGATGGGTACAAATTGCACACCTCTTGTGGCTGATCTGTGCTTGTTTTGTTATGAAAGAGACACAAGTGGAAATCTTTCCACTGACCGTTCCAAGGCGGTTCGTCTGTGGCGGTTTATTTATGGTGTTGTTTGTCACTTACTGTGTGTATCACTTGTGCCTTTTTTATTTTGGATGGCCATGTGGCCATTTAGTGGGAAAGTAACTGTCCTTATTTCTTCCTTTGTTTAGGTTTCCATTATGGTCTGGTCGCTTAATGTTTGTGTTTCTTTCCCTTTGGTGTCTTTGATGGGTGGAGTAAGTTAAGTGTATCGATTCCTGATCTTTGTTTTACTTCTACTTTTCATGATGTCCCTTTCCGTTGAAAACCTATCTGAAATCATTGAAGCCTTTAGCTCGACTTCTAGAAATTTGGATGATTTATTAAATATTGACAATACCTATTTCGATGGTTTGATCAGTCAAATTTACCCCCACCCCAACCCCCAGAACTTCAGTTAAATAAAGCAAAATAATACCGAGGCCTCGTTTTTGGATAAACATCTATCTTTTGTAGATGGGTTTGTTTCTTGCAAAATTTATGATAAACGCGATTATTTTGATTTTGATTTTGTAAATTTACCTTTCTTGGATGGTGATATTCCTCGTGCGGCATCTTATGGCGTTTATATTTCGCAATTTATTCGATTTGCCAGAGTGTCTAGTCATGTAATTGACTTCAACACTCGCAATAAATTGCTAACTGCGAAACTTATTAATCAGGGTTATCGGTATCATAAACTAAGCAAAGCATTTTCAAAATACTATAGACATCATTGTGATTTAATTTCAAAATTCAATATTGGTTGTAAATCTCTTCTGCAATAAAATCTGTCGGAACCCGAATTTTACGGTGACTCAGTATATAAATTCAGAAACAAATCGCAATGACTTCAGCAACCAATTTCGTAAAATTATTCTTCGATATAAAAAGATTGGGTGCAACATAAATGTTATACGACATGTTATGGTAGTTAACCAAATCACGATTTACAACTTTGCTTCCCTCTTCAGTTGCACACCGATGGATCAGGCCTCAGATTCTATTACTGTTCCAGCGTAAAGGCTTACTGAGAATTAGAGATAATCTAATTCTATGAAATGTTGGTTGGTGCCTGATGCTTTGTCTCTAGTCGGGCCCATCGGAGTGTAACTGTTGGTTTTCTTTTGCTCCAGCATTTCAGTGGTTTCTTGCTGTGGAGTCCTCACCGTGGTTGTTTGATTTTCTGTGTTCATGGTGATGTTGCACTGATGAGTTAGGAGGCCTTCATGCAGACTTAACAAATTATTTGTCTAAATCGCGACCGAAGTAAGGACGAGGATTGATGCCACGTAAAATCGATTTAAGCCCCCCAGTGGAATTCGTTTCACTGATCGTTCCAAGGCGGTTTTTCTGTCTCGGTTAACTTTTGTAATGGTTTGTCTTTGAGAGTTTGTATCGCTAATATTATTTTGATTTGGATAGCCAGTTAGCCATTTTGTGGGAAAGTAATCGTCCTTTTGGCTTTTCCGCTGTTGATGTTTCCATTAGGGTTTGTTGTTTCATGTTTGTGTTTCTTTCCCTTTGGTGTCTCTGATGGGAGCTATGGGTACATTGTATCGGTTCCTGATCATTGCATTCACTTCTATTTTTTCCTAATCGAATATCGCTTAAGCCGGTGCAAGGATGCATATGCAGTCTTGCAAAATACATTGCTGTGTATGAAGAGACTCAGTAAAACCGAGTCTCAGATTTTCGTTCTTTTATGTATTCTTTGTTTCTTATGTAAACTTGATAGTGGTTTAGGTTTCCATTATGGTCTGGTCGCTTCATGTTTGTGTTTCTTTCCCTTTGGTGTCTTTGATGGGTGGAGTAAGTTAATTGTATCAATTCCTGATCATTGTTTTACTTCCATTTTGATAGTGGAGACCGAAAATAAATTAATCTTTCAGAACTCTTTCTAACATTCGACTATTTCTTTGACCATCACGAAAACACGCCTATATAATTTTGATCCCCTTAAATCCCACTTTTATAAAGTAAAACGGCGGTTTACACCACAATCTATATTTTGAGCAGAAATAACAAAAATATCACATTTTTTTCATATTAAAACATTGAAAGTAATAATTTTGTCATTAAACCTATAACTTAAAAAATATTGTTGGGGGTTTTATGCAACTTTAAAGAAATAAAGAGCTTCAATAGACGATGTTCACAAGACAATAGCCGTAACTCTGGCTTTGACACAGACCTCTCTGACACATTTGTATGGTTACATCGAATTCTATGAGTGATGAGTATTGCTTTCAATTGAAGCAAGTTATGACTATTGTCTTCTGCACATCGTCTCTGGTCGGGCCCATCGAAGTCTAACTGTTGGTTTTCTTTTGCTCCAGCATTTCAGCGGTTTCTTGCTGTCGAGTGCTTGATTTTTATGTTCTCGGAGATGTTACACTGATGAGTTAAGAGGCCTTCATGCGGACTGAAGAATTTATTTGGCTAAATCGCGACGGAAGTAGGGGCGAGGATTGCGGCTGCGTAAGATCGACTTAACCCCCCCCCCCTCCCCGCACACACACCAGTGGAATTCGTTTCACTGACCGTTCAAACGCGGTTTTCTGTCGCGGTTTATTTTTGTTATGGTTTGTCTTGAGTGTTTATCGCTTATATTATTTTGTTTTGGATAGCCAATTGGCCATTTTGTGGGAAAATAACTGTCATTTTGGCTTCCGCTATTGATGTTTCCATTAGGGACTAGTTATTTCATGTTTGTGTTTCTTTCCCTTTGGTGTCACTGATGGGAGCTGTGGGTTAATTGTATCGATTCCTGATGATTGCCTTCACGTCCATTTATTACATTTTGAATTGTGGCTCTTTGAACATTGAAAGTAATGATTTGGAATGTCGCCGTCGACATTTAAATATAAATGTGGCAGAGAAATGTAATCTAGTTGGCTCTGAAGCCTTAAAATATGTTCTATAAAAGGGTTATCCTTTTGAAGCAAGGAATACACCACAGGAAAATATGAAATGTGCATCTTTTCTTGGCCAGACTAGCTAGTTTCGGCCGATTAGGCCTCATCCCTGACCCTCAAGTATTTTCAATATTCCACAATGGAATCAATGATCCCAAAGGACAAGAACATATAAACAGCACTATGGTGTAGGGCAGGGAGACTTTTACGGCCGTCACACATTCCCCGACATCAGCTGTAGGGACGTTAAATATGTTCTATAAAAGAGTTATCCTTTGGAAGCAAGGAATACACCACAGAACTGGAAAATATGAAGTGTGAATGCTTTTTGGGCCAGACTCAAAACCCGCATTGAAACTATCAAACTTTAAAATGACAAATTGACAACTTTAAATGGTGTTCTGGTGCTGAATGTTGACGTGGTACTCTCAAGAGATAAAGATGTTTGGTAACTCGTCGCGCCTGGCGGCGTTAAAGCTCGCGAATATACGTGACAATTAGATAAACGGTGTGATCCAATCGTGTAAGATAACAGTTGTAATCTCTTATAAATACGTAACCAGGTGTAAGGAACCTTCTATTGAAATAAATTGATGTATACGTCTGACGAAAGTTAGGGTATTGCCAGAGAAAATCTAAGTTTACTTTAGATTCGTTTGTAAACAAGTAGAGTGGCAGAGCTTAATTCTTGTCAACGAGAATAAACATCTCATTTCTGTTGATTAATCTCCGGAGTCTTTAGTACTCGGTCCTCATAGTCATGCCTTACTTGGTAATGATATGGAGCTGTTCGCCAGGTTATGATATTCAAAGTTCACGGCTGTCAAACTTGAGATTGGATAGCGAATCAGCGTTGGGGACTCGTTGATATGTATTGTCGCTAGCGAGAGTACTTTGTCATCAGCCTGCCGATCAGTTTGCTGGAAAATAACAACAGCGATATACTGCAATGCACTACTTCGAACTTCTAAATACATGCAAATGATTTAGAACTGCTGAGCGGTTCGATGTATCAGTATAAAAATCCTTTTATAAGGACTAAACTGTAGAATTTGATAGTATCCAGTGCATCACTTCAGACTTCGTAACACTTGAAAGGTCAGCCACGAAAGGTGCCTGGGAATGGCGAAATAATATAGGGTGAAAGGCAGACGCTTGGCTAAAACTGATATTTCGCACACTCAACCAAGATCACAAATCAAGGAAGTCCTTTCCATTTTGACCGAGTCCTTTGCTGCATATATATCGTTCTAAAAACCAAACTATTAGTCATTCATAAATAAATAAATAGTTATAAATGAATACGAAACGGCCTCCGTGGCCTTGTGGGTAAGAGCGCTGACTCTTAATCATTGGGTCTCTCACAGCTATGGTTCGAGCCTCGCTCGGGTCACTTGTGAGACGCAAAGTTCTGCAAGGGTAGGTCAGGTGGTTTTTCTCCGGGTCCTCCGGTTTTCGCCCACCTCTGATTAACTATCGGCTCGATATGAGTGAAATAATCTTGAAAGGGCCGTAAAACCAACCCCCCCCCCCCAAAAAAATGAATACGTATTGTATTGGGCCTCTGTTGCTGATGTGACATGCCACAGAAACTAGAGATTCATATTAGAAAAGATTTTTTTTATTCTTGAATTACTCATTTAAAATTAAGCAGATATGAATTACAAATGCCATTATTACGTACCACTAGCAACAAAAGCACTTTGTAATCATATCATTTAATGGTAGCCTATATCTTTCTTGGTAAATAGTTATGACTCAAGGGCGAGTCAATAAAACAGACAGTCTAATTTATTTATGGGTGAGATCGAATGCAATTACCCTCTCGAATGATACATTCGGACCAACGCTGTTCTAGTGCAATCAGCCCTGAACTGAAGAAGCCAGGGTCCTTGTTTCCAACCCACTCCTCAAATCCAGCCACGGCTTCTTCGTTGAACCGGAACGTCCACGGATATCCTTTTTCTGGTTTGGGAAAAGAAATAGTCACTAGGAGCTAAGTCCGGAGAATAGGCAGGGTGCGGTATGATCTCGTGTCCATTCCATTCAACAGCATCAATTGTAATTTTGCAGGTGTGGATTACTGCATTGTCCTGTTGGAGCAGAATCTCTTTTAGAACTTACCCAGGCGATTCGCAGTTGGCCGAGCAAACTTGCTTAATACATGTACGCACCTGTTATTGTACTTTTCTTTGCTAGAAAGTCCTGCATAATAACACCTTGTGCGTCCCAAAATACATGCCAACACCCTCCCAGCAAAGGGTTGTGTTTTGAACTTCTTTGGCCTCGGAGACCCCGGCCCTACTCTGGCTCATAATTATGGTCCCAGGTCTCGTGTACAGTCACCAGACGTGAAGTAAAATCATCTTCCTTTGACCTAAACCACTTTAACAATGCGCTGCATGCTGATGCTCTGGTTGCCATTTGCTCGTCGCTAAGTTATTTTTGGACCCTACGGGCTGTTAGCTTGTGCATACCCAAGCGACCATGTAAAATGTTTGAAACACTACCGCGGGGATCGTGAAATGTATACGCTGTTTCTCCCGCCTTAATCGCGGGCTTCTCCAGACTTTCGGATGAGTCTTTAAACCGAGGTCCCGTCTCCGTATACCTTAGCTGTTGGTGGTATGTAAAACTCAAACAAACAAACCCGCCGTAATTCGCCAATCAGAGTGCATCGGATCCGGTACTTTGTTACACCTTTCTTCATGGGTGTCCACATTACGAAAACACGCCTATACAAATACATTGTAATCTTTTTCACCGAAAAAATGAAAAATATAAGATGAAACATCGTGATATTGTTCTTATTTCTGCTCAAAATATAGATTGTGGGTACTTTCGACGGGGCGGTTCTAACGAATACCCACAATCTATATGTTAGAGCAGAAATAAGAAAAATAAGGTTTACCCCTGTAGACCATTTTTACCTATATAAAAATGGGGTTGGAGGGGTTCAGAATTATATAGGCGTGTTTTCGTGATGCGACCTGGTTTTGTCTTCTAAAGACGTTCTGCCGCGTTTGACTTTTAACTTGTGCATACGATGGTGCAGAAAACCCATAAACATCAGTCACCTCGCAATGTATTTCCTGGCCTGTTTTCCCTTTCAAATACAAGTACCGAATTACAACGCGGTACTCAGTTTTTGACGAAAATCTTGTTTTTTTCCATCGCTAGCCATGTTTGACGTTCAATATCTTATGATTGAATAACACGATACGGGTGCATTTTTGCCCTCATGCCTAAAACCTGTATTGAAACAAGGCATGAATATCTTGGTTGTCTCGGTTAATTTTAAATGGGATAAGCTGGTTACTTATTGACTTGCCCTCGTATTTTACAGCTTGGATCCGCTACTGTGTAACAACAAACCGATTTGCCATCACGTTAACGAGATTGTGAAACGAATGGCCCTCTAAACCCTATCATAATAGAGAAAAATTGGGTTTACGGGGTATACATTATTTTCGTTATTACTGCTCAAAGACATAGGTTGTGGCTACTCGACAGAACCACCACAAAGAGGCGGTTCTAACGAACACCAACAACCTATATTTTGAGTATGAAAAAGAAAAATATCACACATTTTCATCAGAAAAGTAATCATGTTGGAGATATAAGGAATGCACTATGCATCACGAAAACACGCCTATATAATTTTGACCCACTTGAACCCCACTTGTTCAAAGTAAAACTGGGGTTCACAGGGTAAAACCTCATTTTTCTTATTTCTGCTCCAAATATAGATTGTTGATATTCGTTAGAACCGCCTCGATGAGGCGGTTCTAACAAGTTTCCACAATCTATATTTTGAGCAGAAATAAGAAAAATATCAAAATATAGATTCTTGGTATTCGAAATATGGATTGTTGGTTTTTCGTTAGAACCGCCTCGGCGAGGCGCTTCTGAATATCGAGGCGGTTCTAAATAGTACCAACAATCTATATTTTGATCAGAAATAAGAAAAATAACATTTTTTCATCTTAAAAAATCGTTTTTTCGACAGTAACGTTTACAATGTATAGGCGTGTTTTCGTAATTGTCACACGGGCGAGTTATCGTAATGTGCCTTCGCTGAGCGCCAATGCTGGAAGAACATTACGAAAACACGCCTGTACTAATACATTGTGAATTTTACCGCCGAAAAAAGAAAATGTTAAGGTAAAAACACGTGATATTTTTCTTATTTCTGCTCAAAATATAGATTGTGTGTACTCGTTAGAACCGCCTGATCGAGGAGGATTTAACGAATACCCACAATCTATGAGGCGGTCCTAACGAATACCCACACTCTATATTTTAGAGCAGTAATAATAATAAAGGTTAATCCTGTAAACCCAAGTTTTACTATATAATAAGTGGGGTTTAAAGGGGTCAAAATTATATAGGCATGTTTTCGTGATGATAATTCTGAACCCCTTGAACCCACTTTTATAAAGTGAAACTAGGATATACAGGGAGAATGTGTTCTATAAAGGGTTATCCTTTAGAAGCATAGAATACACCGTAAAAAGACAACCTTATTTTTAAACCTGATTTTTTTTCTTATTTGTGCTCTAAATTGTGGGAACTCGATGAGGCGGCTCTTACGGATATCCACAAGCTATATTTTGAGCAGAAAAAAATAATAAAAAAACCACAATGTTTAGAACGTTCTTTTTTTGTGTGTGTGTTGGGGTGTGGGGGGGGATAGAGGCGGGTGTATTTCGGGGGAAAAATTAACTTTTTTCAGTTTTATGTGTTTTGGCGTTAAAATTTACAAGTTATTAGTATGATGAAAATATCGCTTGACGCGGTCCAAATGAAAAATGCAGATAGAGTGATATGCCGCTATTAAGACCACCTAAAATTAAGACTAATTCTGCTTTAAAAAGCTTCTTTAGCAGGCTGTAGTTATTCTTTCTTCGTGTTTTCTGCAAACAATGTCCTCTGGTCAGCGTCCACCTTTGGGACTGTTCAAAGTGGTCCTTAACCACCTTTAGGACTGTTCAAAAGTGGTCTTAAAGACCACTTTAAAGGTGGTTTTAATAAAGGAATTTTACTGTACATTAATATAAGTACTTATGGCATAAAGTATCTTTAATGTTATGCATGTAAGAGGTATATAGATTGAAGTAATAAGACAAATTTAGAAAAATTCAAGACAAAACCAAAGTAATATTTCAGAAAAAAATTACCGAACTACTATTTCAGAAAAATTAAGTCGTCTGACATTCCTGTTGTGTTTTTATTATTTTTTTTTATCTCTTTCTTTCTTTATTTTTTGTTTGTGTTTTGCTTTGGTTTTTTCCGTCGTTTAAAGATTATTTCACTTATTAATCGTTAATCAGGGGTGGGCGAAAACCTGAGTACCCAGAGGAAATTGTTTTGTTTTTTATCAAAGACTTACATTAAATGAACATGAAAATTTGCTTTATAAAGTAGGTGGCTAGGCGTGACTCGAATCACATCCATAACTGTCAAATGCCCCAAGCCTTTTACGGGCCTCCGTTGCCTAGTGGATAAGAGCGCTTACTCTTAGTCATCAGGTCCTCACCCCTGTGTGTTCAAGCCTGACTCGGATCACATGTGAGACGCCATGTTCTGCAACGGAAGGTCCAGTGGTTTTTCTCCGGGCCATCACGAAAACACGCCTATATAACTTTGACCCCCTTGAACCCCACTTTTATATAGTGAAACTGGGGTTTACAGGGGTAAACCTTATTTTTCTTATTTCTGCTCTAAAGTATAGATTGAGCAATATCACAATTTTTCATCTTAAAATTACCATGTTTTCCGCGGTAAAGTTTACAATGTATTTGTATAGATGTGTTTTCGTAATGACTCCGGTTTTCACCCACTTCTGATTAACGGTCGGCTCGATATGAGTGAAATTATATTGATAGGGCCGTAAACCCGTAAACAAAATGCCCTAAGTCTTTGCCTTTGATGCAAGAAGCCACCGTGGTTACTCACATCATAAAAATGTAGTCGAGTATTCGATTCCCAGATTCTCCAGACCTTCGGGTGAGTCTTTTAAACGAGACCACGTTTCTTTATGACCAACTTTGTCGTTAGAACGTACAATCTTAGCATACAGACCCTAGAACAAATTCTAGCGGTTCCTATTTCACAATTGTTATCGGAATGCCTCGTTTAATTACTTTCTTTCGCCACCTGTCGGTTTCAATTACATTTTTTAGTCTTCTCGGAAACAATATTTAGCCGATGTTTATGAAAGTAAAGTCATAATAACATCACATCATGTTGGTTTGCTTTATTGACTTCAAGAATCGCTTGTCAACCTACGTCTGCTTACTTTAGTACTGGTTTCATAAAATAGATTTTCAGTAAACATACCATGGCCCACATTATAATACCACCATGCGTGGGCTGCATTTCTGTCTTTCATATCTCTAGAACTTGCAGTTTGCAGATGAAATTTTTCGAAAGCTTTTTTATTTCTAGTCACCATATAAATTGTTGGTGCTCGTTAGAACCGCCTCAAGGAGGCGGTTCTAACGAGTACCCACAATTTGTGGTTTTGAGCAAAAACAAGGAAAATAATGTTGTTTTTTATTAATTTCCATTTTAAAATAAAATGTTTGCACATGTATTTGATTATCATTTGTTGCACGTTTCTCAGCTTAACACATTGGTTTAAGGATGCGGTTTTACGTCCCCGTTGTTTCATGTTTGTGTTTCTTTCCCTTTGGTGTCTCTGATGGGAGCTGTGGGTTAATTGCATCGATTCCTGGTCCTTGCCTCCGATTCTATTTAGTCCTTCTAAAAATGTTCTATAATAGGGTTATCCTTTGGCAGCAAGGAATACACCATAAAACAAAAAGTATGGAGTGTACATGTTTTCTGGACCAGACTAGCTAGTTTCGGCCAATTAGGCCTCATCAGTGACCCTCAAGATATTTTTAAAATTCCACAATGGAATCAATGATCCCAAAGGACAAGAAAATACAAACTACACTGTGATGTAGGGCAGGGAGACTTATAACGGCCGCCACACATCAGCTGTAGTGACGTTAAATATGTTCTATAAAAGGGTCATCCTTTGGAAGCAAGGAATACACCACAAAACCGGAAAATATGGAGTGTACATGTTTTCTGGGCCAGACTAGCTAGTTTCGGCCAATTAGGCCTCATCAGTGACCCTCAAGATATTTTAAAAATTTCACAATTGAATCAATGATCCCAAAGGACAAGGAAATAACAAGGAAATAGCAATAGCAAAAGCAAGGAAAATAATGTTTATTTTTATTAATTTCCATATTAGAATAAAATGTTTGCTCATGTTTTTGATTAAAATTTGTTGCACGTTTCTCAGTTTAACACATTGGTTTAAGAATGCGGTTTTACGTCCCCGTTGTTTCATGTTTGTGTTTCCTTCCCTTTGGTGCATCTGATGGGAGCTGTGGGTTAATTGTATCGATTCCTGGTCCTTGCCTCAACTTCTATTTAGTCCTTCTAAATATGTTCTATAAAAGGATTATCCTTTGGCAGCAATGAATACACCACAAAACCGAAAAATTTGGAGTGTACATATTTTCTGGGCCAGACTAGATAGTTTCGGCCAATTAGGCCTCATCAGTGACCCCCAAGATATTTTCAAAATTCCACAATGGAATCAATGATCCCAAAGGACAAGAAAATACAAACTACACTATGATGTAGGGCAGGGATACTTTTTACGGCCGCCACACATTCCCAGACATCAGCTGTAGTGACGTTAAATATGTTCTATTAAAGGGTTATTCTTTGGAAGCAAGGAATACACCACAAAACCGGAAAATATATATTGTACATGTTTTCTGGGCCAGACTAGCTAGTTTCGGCCAATTAGGCCTCATCAGTGACCCTCAAGATATTTTCAAAATTTCAGAATTGAATCAATGATCCCAAAGGACAAGAAAATACAAACTACACTATGATGTAGGGAAGGGGGACTTTTTACGGCCGCCACACATTCCCACACATCAGCTGTAGTGACGTTAAATATGTTCTATAAAAGGGTTATCCTTTGGTAGCAAGGAATACACCTCAAAACCGGAAAATATGGAGTGTACATGTTTTCTTGGCCCGACTAGCTAGCCCATTCGTTTTATATCGAACGTGATATCACGAAAGTTGGTACTAAAACCATTGCCAGTATATATTTTTTTCTGAATTTATATACTAAGTCACCACATGATTCCGGTTCCGATAGGCTTTGTTGCAGAAGATATTTGAGTCCAATATTGAATTTAGAAAATAAATCAGAATGACGTCTATAAAACTTAGAAAAAAAGTTTTTCGTAGTTTATGATACTGATAACCCTGATTAAGATGTTAAGCAGTTAACAATTGATTACGAGTGTTGAAATCAGGTACAAGTCTGGACACTCTGGCAAACCCATTAACTGCGAGATATAAACACCTTCGGATGTCGCAAGACGAACATCCCCATCCAAGAAATGAAAATTTACAGTATCAAAATCAAAATCATCACCGACGTTTACCATACATTTTGCAGGAAAGAAACCCATATACAATAGATAAAAGAAAATCCAAAAACGAGACTTTGGTATCAGAAGAATTTGCTTTATTTAACTACTGTTCTGGATGGTAAATTTGACTTATCAAACCTTCGAAGTAGGTATTGTCAATATTTTGTTAATCATCCAAATATCTAGACGCCGAGCTGACAGCCTCAATAATTTCAGATTGGTTAACAACGGAAAGGTACATCATGAAAAGTAGAAGTAAAACAAAGATCAGGAATCGATACAATTAAT
Source organism: Lucinisca nassula (assembly GCA_963580285.1). NCBI lineage: Eukaryota > Metazoa > Mollusca > Bivalvia > Lucinida > Lucinidae > Lucinisca > Lucinisca nassula. The sequence continues at coordinate 130,118,807 of OY757014.1, read as the reverse complement.
TTACTCCACCCATCAAAGACACCAAAGGGAACGAAACACAAACATTAAGCGACCAGACCATAATGGAAACCTAAACAAAGGAAGGCCATAAGGACAGTTACTTTCCCACAAAATGGTCACATGGCCATCCAAAATAAAAAGACACAAGTGATACACACAGTAAGTAACAAACAACAACATAAATAAATCGCCACAGAAGAACCGCCTTGGAACGGTCAGTGGAGAGATTTCCACTGGAGGGGTCGGGGGGGGGGGGCTTAAATCGATTTTACGAAGTCTCTTTCATAACAAACCAAGAACAAATCAGCCACAAGGAGTGCGTAATTCGTATCCATCGGAATTCCCACAGTTTGTCTTTATATCTTAGTACCAACTTTGTTATAAATATTGTCAAGTAGAAGGGTGAGAGCTTCACACACTTTCTGGCATGGCCATATTGTGTAATCTTTAATCCTCAGAAGTGGAAACAAAGCAAGTCTTACATTACAAGCAAGATAGATGCAATCTTCTCTATGGAATATCCATTCAACTAATCATTAAGATTTTCTTTTATAAGAGTATAATAAAGGGTACTTCGCTAACAGAGCTAACAGAGTTATCCATGAAGGTAACTGCCAGACTACATGTAACCCTGACCTATTCAGGTAGGGCTTTCAATAATACCGGCAGATTTTCGGACTGAATATGGATTCTGCCATCTGAAGCAACAAAAATAGATTGAAATAGACTCTGGAAAAGCAAGGAACTCGCAAAAACATGACTATGCCAGACTTGGTTTAACTGAGTCTGTTCATGAGAAGTGCTTAAAAGTGGGACATTACCAAATGCTCCTAGCTTAAATGAACGCAGACTTACATTAAACAGGGCAAAAAAAAAATCAAGTTTCTCGAGTTTTCAGTTCATTCTATATCAGCAATATTATTTTGTTATAACGTTATACAAACTGAAATATTTTCCCTAGAAATCATTCGTTTTTGCACACAAGTGAACTTTGGCCTCTTTCGTCATTCATACTAAACTAATCATGATCACACAAAGTGAAGTTACATGTAGCTTACAAAGCTGATTATTCTATATTAATAGATGTATGGTTATTGCCTGAAATCCGAGCAATCATTTGCATCAGAACTTGCATGTTATCTTGGCTTCGCCTTGGCAAATATTTAATCCACATGCATGCTATATTAAAAAGAAATGACAGCAAGTGTCTGTGAAAACCATTTTCACTTTGAGATATGTGCAAAGGTAGAACCCGTTATGAAACATTAGATAGTCGTTTCCTTTGCCATGTATCATCTAAGATGGAGATGAAACTTCGACAGAGGACATGCTATTTTTTGTAATCTAAAATCAGTTCCAATTAGCGAAACAAGTTGCCCCATCCTGGGAAACGCAAATCCCTTTAACACTAGCTGAATCATTTGAGAACAAACCTGTCAAGTTGTAAAAGCGGCGAAGATAATACTCGTTATCCTGCTGAGCCGATGGGACCAGCGCGGCAAAGAAAAACTGCTTTCTTTCAAAAGATCGTCATCAATCCGTACACCTAATATGCTTTATTCCATCGTGCAGTTTACCCAATTATTTTGTTTTTGTATTTTATCCATTTTTCAAATTGGTAAATATTCAGGGTCTGAGTTTTCCGAGTACGAGAGTAAATGAAGTGCATTCCGAAAAATACCTATACAAATACATTGCAAACTTTACCACCGAAAAAAAAACTAAAATTTTCAAATAAAAAAATTGTGATATTTTTCTTATTTCTGCTCAAAATATAGATTGTGGGTGCTCGTTAGAACCGCCTCACTAAATAAGGTTTACCCCTGTAAACCCCAGTTTTACTTTATAAAAGTGGGGTTCAAGGGGGTCAGAGTTATATAGGCGTGTTTTCGTGATGGATATTTTCGGTATCTAGCTGTCACGATGCGTTATTAGTCGACGGATTTGCGACCTAAAGACACGACGTGTGCTCAAAACGATGATAGTAATCTGCCGTCCATGCATAGGATCAGCCTGGTATGTCAGTCTCTACCTTCACCTCTTCAATCTTGTAAGCGTGTTTACCCCAATTACGATTTAATATCGATAGCTTGGTATCATTCATTAATCCCTGGAAAATATGAGCTTTGAAATGATGTATTCCCCTGTGGATAAAACTGAGCCACATTCATAAAAATTCCGCCTTTTTTCCGTGCAGTGTGTCAATAAAACACGTGATTACCAACCCTAGTGCGATCTGAGGTAATTACGTTGGCTTATTACTTTACGCTCAGTACCGTTTCTTTTTCACATCGCTGAACTTTTGTGCTTCGCTTTAATGTGAATTAACTCTGAAACTGGAGTATCTCCTGGTTTGCAGATCCCTACAAGTATTGCACTCGATCCTGGAGACCTGCTAAATGACAAAAGTTTTATTGTTTTTACTGTTTCAGGTACCGTTTGAACTCAACAACCAGCTGATTACATTTAACCTGTGGCATTTTTGTTTGTATGTTTGTATTGATGTTAAGCGTCCCCGTCAACGCTATTAAGATCATTTTGGAGACGTTGCTTACGATTTTGTGAGAGTTTAACCGACACTTAGATCAAATGAGTATCCAAGCCCTGTCCCTCATAGAAACCGCTAGGCTCTATGGATCGGTCCGACTAGCACCATTTAATTTTGAAGCTTTGTATGATAGAGATGATGGCCGAAAAAGGATACCATGACGTATTTGGGCATGTCTTTCCAAGATGGTTTCTTTGTCTAGATCTAGCTGTACTAAGAACAAAACTCTAGGGTCCAGACACTGTCTTAAGTGCCTCAAAATACTTCTCATTTTCATATCCATTCTGTAAGCATGTTGTATCGGCATTGTTGTTTAGCCACATGTCGTGCAAGTCTCTGTGGCTAGTCTATGTTTAAGATTCTGAAAACACGCCTATACAAATACATTGTTACCTTTATCGCCGAAAACAATGACAATTTTAAGATGTAAAATTGTGATATTTTTCTTATTTCTGCTCAAAATATAGATTTCGGGTACTCGTTAGAACCGCCTCCATGAGGCTTCGACTCAGGAGATTATGAAATTTCAACCCTCACCCTCAATTCCAGTACAGTATCAGACAAAATAATAATAACAAATAGATCCGCATGGATGCTTTCTAGCTCAACAGTGAGTCATGATAAAATACATGGTAAAATGGTTATGTATAGATTAATATTATCATGAATCAGGGTTGAGGACTCGACAACAATCCGACGTCAGAGCAGAAGAAAACCACCAGTTAGATCACGGAGGGTCGAACCCAGGAAATATACAGCTCCACCCTTTCCGAATTGAAAGGATTTAGGGTGGGACCGTCATCATAAAGTCCAGAGTCCGTGCAACCAAAGAGCGAAGCAAAGTTGTCCACTGTAAGTGTCGACAACCAAACACGCGGTCTGTCCCATAACATCCATGCTATAACCACTGTTCTTGTATTTAGCAACAATGTTTTTGAATTTAACAGAGAAATTTTCACTACCTTGTATTCTTCTGAATTTATAAACTAAATACCCATAAAACTCAGGTTCCGACAGTCGGCGAAAAGCATTGTGAACACTCTAGAGGCCACAGGTTTGGTGCAATCATCACCAAACTTGCTCGGAATGTTTATCGTGATAATTTCGCGGTCAGGTTTGAATATGGATCATGTCGGATGGAAAAATAGGTCTGTAGGTCAACTCTTAGAAAAACCTTGTGAAAAGTCAACAAGAGGCCACAGTTTGTTACATTTCGTCATCAAAATTGCTCCACTGCACTTTACTTCACCTACAATTTCATTTGTACAATAAGGATCAGGTGAGCGATCCAGGGTCATCATGGCCCTCTTGTAGAACATTTATCTGGATCAACTGAAATGAGTTGCAAATCATCTTAACAGCTGCATACATCATTGACTAATGCTTGTCTTTTGTTGTCTTTGTCTCTTTGCCGCGATCTTGCCTTGTTGTTGAATTTACGATTAGGTGAACAAATTTAGTTTGCTTAAAACAAGCATGTGATCTGCACAGCGGTCTGCGCAAAACGTAGTCTTTGTCACTCTGACATCTTTTTTGCCGCTCCTTTGCATAATGTCAACGAGATAGCAATGTTAAGATTCGAGATACATTCTTGTTGCCTTGTAACGAGGTGATGACCGGAAGACTGGGTTGGTGATCATTAATTCTTGTCCTAATGAGTAGTTCATGCTTTACATACTCCCAGCAAACAAGTTTTCCGTTCTTATTGAACTGTTTATCCCGTCAGCTGTAAGCACTTCTTTCCTTGTTAAGTTTTCTGTTCCCAATCCGGTATTGAGATTCCCGAGAAGGAGGATTTTGTATGTTCGAGATATCACAGATCTAGACACAACAAAATCCAGTTCATCATATAACATCCTTCTGGGTGCACTGGCATATACATATATAATTGTATGCATCTTACAAGATACGAGAACGCTCATCGTCATGAGGCGGTCATTTATGCAAAAAGTCAGTTTTTTGAGCTTCCTGCCATGGTGTGTCTTGATGGTGAAGTAGAAGTAAAACAAAGATCAGGAATCGATACAATTAACTTACTCTACCCATCAAAGACACCAAAGGGAAAGAAACGCAAACATGAAGCGATCAGACCATAATGGAAACCTAAACAAAGGAAGGCCATAAGGACAGTTACTTTCCCACAAAATGGCCAAATGGCCATTCAAAATAAAAAGACACAAATGATACACACAGTAAGTAACAAACAACAACATAAATAAACCGCCACAGAAGAACCGCCTAGGAACGGTCAGTGGAAAGAATTCCACTGTCGCGGTATACACTAGTTTTGTTTAGTCCGCATGAAGGCTTCCTAACTCATCAGTGTAACA